>CM060365.1:160495510-161695510 GCA_030545235.1 Helianthus tuberosus
GAATGGTTTGGTAAGGTTCTTGCCTTGTTCAGTGTATAGATCCTGCAAGGACCTGGCTCAAGCTTACTAGGACCTCTTTCAATACCCACTGGTATTGGATGGCGGGGGTGCGAATGGCTTGATCCCCTCATATGTAAACTACTATTAATACATTAACTCGGCTACTTGGGATTGTATCCCTGCTGACTCAAACCACTTAGCCGAGGGTAACGTCACCTTCAAAAGAGGGGCCTACTACATTACGCATTAATAACTTAATTAATTACCTTTCGATAATCCAACCCTTTAGGGCAGTATCCTTGCTGACTCAAACTACTGGGTTGAGGGTAACATCACCTTCAAAAGAGGGGCCTACTACTATAACTAAGATAATCTCTTAAAAAGTGCAAAAGTGCGGAAAACATCAAAGGTTACACTAAAGGCGAGTCGGATCCAAGTGATTCATATTGTCTATCTGTTTTTATTTTATTTTTATTTTTCAGCATTTTTAGTTTTTATTTTCATGTTTAAAACCCGTTTCTAATTTTTTTTGATTTGATTAGACGTTGAGGATAAACCGGTACTAAAAGCTCTTGTGTCCTTGGATGACCTCGATATCTTACCAATGCTATACTACGCTCACGATGGGTGCACTTGCCCATATGTGTGTTTAGTGTTAGTAAAATATCGTGTTTTATAAATTTAAAACTTGACTAAAGTGTTAAAAAGGGCTAAAAATATACATAAAAATTATATCACACCTAACGCACATCACTCCCGTGCTCTCACTGCCCAACGGAAACGACGACTTCATAGTCTACTGCGATGCCTCAAACCTTGGTCTTGGTTGTGTTCTCATGCAACGAGATAAGGTTATCGCGTACGCTTCTCGCCAACTCAAGATCCACGAGAAGAACTACACCACACATGACCTCGAGCTTGGCGAAGTTGTTTTTGCGTTAAAGATATGGCGACACTACCTTTACGGTACCAAGTGTACGATCTTCACTGATCATAGGAGCCTACAACACATCTTTGACCAAAAGGAACTGAATATGCGTCAACGTCGGTGGGTAGAACTCTTCAACGATTACGACTTTGAGATTCATTACCATCCAGGCAAAGCAAACATCGTTGCCGATGCTCTCAGCCGACGAAGCTATTTGCATAGCGTTCGTAATGTTCAAGCCCAGCATAATCTCGAAGCCCTTATACGCGACGCTCAACATGCTTGTTTTACCGAACGAACTTTGAAGAAGGAAAGGATTCTAAACGATGGCGCCCAACTCGAGAATAAATCGAATGGTATCTTTCATTATTTGGACCGAATTTGGATTCCCAAGCGTATGAATTTGCGACAACTTCTGATGGACGAAGCGCACAAATCTCGGTATTCTTTTCATCCCGGTGCTGACAAGATGTACCAGGACATGCGCTACAAGTACTGGTGGCCGGGCATGAAGAAGGATATCGCTATTTATATTTCGAAGTGCCTGACTTGTTCCAAGGTCAAGGCCGAACAACAAAGACCCTCTGGCTTACTCGTCCAACCCGAGATCCCTATATGGAAATGGGAGAGTATAGCTATGGTAACGAAACTCCCACGCACGACATCAGGTCATGACAACATCTGGGTTGTTCTAGATTGATTGACTAAATCAGCCCATTTCCTGCCGATACGAGAAGACTTTAAGGTAGAAAAATTAGCCCGAATCTACACCGATGAGATCATTTGTCGACACGGGACGCCTCGTGACATCATATCTGACCGCGATGGTCGGTTTACCTCGCGTCTTTGGGAAACGTTTCAATCTGCTCTCGGTACTACGCTTAATCTAAGTACCGCTTTCCATCCCCAAACCGATGGTCAGACTGAGAGAACGATTCACATTCTTGAAGACATGCTCCGATCGTGTGTCATAGATTTCGGTGGTAATTGGGACGCGCACTTAGCTTTAGTCAAATTCTCGTACAATAACAGTTATCATTCTAGCATCCAAATGGCACCATTTGAGGCATTATACGGAAGGAATTGTTGATCGCCTATTGTATGGCACGAGATCGGAGACGTGTAAATTACCGGTCCTGAGCTGTTGCAAGAAACGACTGACAAAATCCTCCAAATTCGAGACAATCTGCTGAAAGCTCGGAGCCGACAGAAAAGTTACGCCGATAGACGCCGCAAGCCCCTTGAGTTTGACGTTGGCGATCACGTACTCCTAAAGGTTGCACCTTGGAAGGGGGTGATCAGATTCGGCAAGAAATGAAAGCTCGCGCCTCGATATGTTGGACCCTTTAAAATTCTGGAAAGGATTGGAAAAGTGGCTTACAGACTCGAACTACCGGAGGAACTTAGTAATGTCCACCCGACTTTCCACGTTTCGAACCTCAGAAAGTGCTTAGCCGACCAGGAATTCCATGTCCCCCTCGAAGATTTACAAGTGGACGAAACATTACAATTTGTGGAAAATCCTGTCGAGATCATGGGACGAGAAACCAAGGTACTCAGACGCTCACGCATTCCCATTATGAAGTTTCGCTGGGAAGGAAAACGCGGCGCCGAGTTCAACTAGGAACTCGAAAGTGACATGAAGGTGAAGTACCCGCAACTGTTTGTTACACCTACTTCTTAAATTTCGGGATGAAATTTCCTAAAGTAGGGAAGGCTGTAACAACCCGCCTTGTGGAAGTCAAAGTACAAGTCAAAGTCAAAGGAAGAAAAGATTACAAACTGCGATCTGTCACTCCTTGCTTAACTACTGATTGTACGTTAATGACTTGTAATCAAATCTTTTTATTTATTTGCTTTAGTTGTATTATGTGGAGTATCTATTAATAATCGAGGTTTAATCGCTATTTAATCGCATGTTTAATCACTAATCGACTTATCGTTAATCGCATCGCTATCGCATCGCAAATCTAATTATGTATTCTGGATATTGTTCTACGTGTGTGTGCTATTATGTGTTACTTGTGCATGTTATGTTTATGTTGAGGTGTTTAATCGCAATCGCAATCGCAATTCTATCACATTGCAATCTAATCGCAAACGCTAAACGCAAGTCATTTATAGTGATTGTATGTTAGATATAGTAGTTAATTATTTGTGTAACTAATGGGTAATACTATCGCATCGCTCGAATCGCATCGAAACGCTCAACAGACGAATCGAAACGACAAAACTCAACACGCCGGACACCTGGATTGAATGGCCAACCGATCGAGTGGCCATCCGATCGGACCGCCATTCGATTGGTGACCAATCTGACACTTGTGCACTTTCCTCTTTTGGAAACCCTATAAATACCCTCCTGTCAACTTGACCAGCCGCACTCAAGCTCTCTTTTCTCTCGATTCCTCACGATTCCTCACGATTCTTGTAAGTTTTCAACTCAAATCTTGTACTTCTATGATCTACACGCACTCCTTCATCTTTTTCACCTTTGAATCTTAACTTTTAACCGTGAAATCAACGGATTTGAGGTGTTCTAGGGTGATGTCATCATGGAGTTCTAATGAACTTCAAGATTTGGCTTCATTCCACCAAGAACAACTTAGATCTGAAAGAATTCCACCTGAATACACAATGATTTTGCATAGATCTAAACATTTTCAAAGTTGAAAGGATTGAAAGATGGTTTTCCAACTTTCTTTCAACTCTTTTACACTCAATGCACTCAAAACCGGTAGAACCGGAGCTCGTTCTGACCTCCTACTCTTTCTTAGTGATGAGTTGGTTCAAGATCTGGTTTCTATCAAAGAGACAACCGATTTCGGGTTAAACAAGAACAACCATCAGGAACCAGTAAACTGATCGGATTTGGGTGATTCCTGTTCGATCGGACGTCTTGGGACTTGACGAGGTTCTGTTGTTTAGTACGTTGTCGAAACCATCTCGAACAAACTACAAACTTTCAAAATAATCAAGTTCGAAATGATCAGATGCGTTGGGATGGATTACTAATCCGATCGGATTGCACTTGAGGCACAACACTTAAACAATTTTCAACATGTTCAATGTTCAGTCAGCTCTAACGGATTGCCATCCAATCGGATTGCCATCCGATCGAGTGACCGTCTTGCTGTGAACTTGTTCTCACTAGGTGTCCTGCCAATCTGATCGCTATCAGATTGAACGACCGTTCGATCGATCGACCGACCAGAAGGGTAGAGATACTTCTATGTTTTCAAAACGCTACAACGAATACTTCAAAGTCATCATACACAAGCACATTCTTACCAAACGAATGTCAATCCGACCGAATGGCCATCCGATCGGATGACCATCCGAACGGACTGACATCCGATCGAGTGACCATCCAATAGGATTGCCATCCGATCGGATTGCCGTTCGACACTTAGTCACTTTTCACCGGTTTACGCACCGCCCTTCGCTTATGTTATCGCTAACTATTCAGGCTAATAACTCTAGCGCTCCCTTCAATCCATTACCATCGCTGTGAGTATACTCGATCCCTTTTTGCTTTACGCACTTTTGGGTGTTACATACGTTACTTATACTAAATCACAATCAATCACACAACGCAAAAACTATTTATACACTGATCGTTATTGCATGTTACTTGTTACTCGATGAATGCTTGTATGTTATGTTAACACAGTGATTGTTGCCTGACGCCTTAGCAACGATAATACTATTTGTTTGGACTCAGCACCTGTCGTGGACAGGGGTTGTTAAGGTTACCTCTCACATGTCATGGTGGTGATATGTGTTGCACATTCTACAACTCGAAGTCTAGTCTGTGCATATTTCATTGTCGATAACCTACTAGCTTCTCATTATACATGTTACATGCTGGTTATGCGTAAACGATTTCGAACTCTACTATTACTATTAAACTTGTATGCCCACCTTTACACTATGTGTATTGACCTCTATTTTAACGTATGTGACAGGTGTCTGATTGCTTAGGATGCTTGCTTGCTATTTGTTGGAATCGAGCTTAGGAGAGTCTAGAAACCAACAAAGATAATTTATTTTTATTTAAATCTGAGTTTTCAGAACATGTTATTCGTCTTTGAGATATCGTTTTCTGTAATAACATAAATACAAGAAAAGGAACAAATGTGGCATGCCCGACCCCCTGACAGCATCTTCCCAAGCAAAAATAAGAGAACAGAAGGCTGAACACGCCCCGTGCTCAGTGAGCACGAGGGCGTGCCCAAGTGTCAGCAGAAAAGACAAAGCTGTAGAAGCTTCTATCACCCACCACGGGGGCGTGATCAGCGGACACGGGGCCGTGGTCAACTCTAAGATTCGCAGAATCTGGAAAAATCTTGATAGTACAGATACGCTTCTGCACACGGGGGTGTGCCCAGCGGACACGGGGGCGTGGTCAACTAATGCAGACAAACTGCAATTAATGAAGAAAGAGAAGGAGGATGGACACGGGGCCGTGCCCGAGCTGCTGTTCAGGCTATCAATAGGGATGCTTGGCTCATTTGCAAACCATCCCTTGGCACACCACCTCTCACACACTTCACCCACCACCATCACAACACCATCATCCACCACCATCATCCATTGTCCATCATAGAGTGTGTGAGTGTCTTGGCATTATTTTACTGTCTATATAAAATAAAAGATTTTCACCATTCATATCTCCACGGTCTATATGGAGATATGTTGGCTACCTGGTCGAGGGTTAAGGGAATGGTTTGGTAAGAGTCTTTCCTTGTTCAGTATATAAATCCTGCAAGGACCTGGGTGGTCAAATTTAGTAGGACCTCCTTCAATACCCACCGGTATTGGATGGCGGGAGTCCAAACTCTTTGATCCCCTCATATGTAAGCTACTATTAATACTTTAACCCGACTACTTAGGACTGTATCCCTGCTGACTCAGACTACTTAGCCGAGGGTAACGTCACCTTCAAAAGAGGGGCCTACCATAATATGCATTAATAACTTAATTAGTTATCTTTCAATAATCCGACCCTTTAGGATTGTATCCTTGCTGACTCAAACTACTGGGTTGAGGGTAACGTCACCTTTAAAAGAGGGGCCTACTACAACAACTAAGATAATCTCTTAAAAAGTGCAAAAGTGCGGAAATAATCAAAGGTTACACTAAACACGAGTCGGATCCAAGTGATTCATCTTGTCTATCTGTTTTTATTTTTATTTTATTTTTCAGCATTTTAATTAGTTTTTATTTTTCTAGTTTAAAAACATTTTTTTCTAACTTTTTGATTTGATTAGACGTTGAGGATAAACCGGTACTAAAAGCTCTTGTGTCCTTGGACGACCTCGGTATCTTGCCAATACTATACTACGCTCACGATGGGTGCACTTGCCCATATGTGTGTTTAGTGTTAGTAACATATCGTGTTTTATAAATTTAAAACTTGACTAACGTGTAAAAAGGGCTTAAAATATACTTAAATATATATACACACTCGCACACATCAAGTTTTTGGCGCCGCTGCCGGGGACACAAGGATTTTAAGAAAGTTAGGAATCAACGGCCTAATCGTTTTTTTTTTAGGATTTTTTTCTAAATTTTTCGGCTTCTGCAGAACTCAGCACGAGCCGTGCCTGCTGAACACGCCCCGTGCCCAATCATTGGAACTGACAATCCTGTTTTAAGTCAGACAGTAAGCTGAACACGGGGTCGTGCCCACTCAACACTCCCCGTGCCCAAGATTCAGTTACTGAAAACAGAACCGTAAGATCCCGACGGTTGGTAATTTCTGACACAAACATGAGTGATACTGATATTTTTTACTTTCGGCACTCTTATGGTACGTGGTGTCAATTATGTGGTGGCTCTCATAAAGAATTAGAATGTTATTTTCTAAATTATAAGCCCCACTATATAGACCCATTGTTTTCCTGTAGCCTTAAGAGGGGCGAAAGTAAAAATAATCCCTATCTCTCCCTCGAATGCTCTCAACCGGATCTTCTAGGAGAAATGCTTCTTGATGAACTATTTCAAATGGAAGATCTAATTCTTAATTGGTTAAAAGAGCTTAGGATAGATTTCAATAATTTATCTCAAGACGATAACCAAGAAGAATTGTTGGGATCACATTCAAATAAAAACAACTTCGTTGTTCCCGATGTTACCTCTAACTCTAGCGAGGACTTGAGCGATAGTCGTCCCTGTGCCGATTATGCCGTGAAGGACTCTCCATCGACTTCGTTCGGTGCATACATAGACCTGAGCGATTCGGCATACACCTTCTTTAACGAGATCCCGGGAAAGGGTTGGACTTGTCCACCCACATTTAGCATAGGAATCACCCTCACTGACTACCTCTTGCGTTCCCGTCTTAATCTAGAGCAATTAAGGTATCTTAGGCACTTTGGGGTTGTTCCATCCAGTAAGGAACCACCCGATCTGATAAATTCCTTAAAAATAGGAAAACTCCATAAGGCAGCTTCTAGACACGGGGCCGTGTCCAGGTCAACACGCCCCCGGGTCCACCAAAAGATTCCTTTCTGATTTTTATCAGAATACGGACAAAATGTGTCAGGATTCTGTCTGCACACGGGGCCGTGTCCAGCCGACACGGGGCCGTGTGCAGCGTGCTGTCGTTTTCTATAAAAGCAGCAAGATTCCTGCTCATTTGGACCACTGACAAAGATTTGCTGGGATCTTCATTCATACCATCCTAGGTATATTCTAAAGAAGGTTCTCAACAACCATCTTGTCTTTTCCACTTTTGTTCATTGCCTTCTTCTTCAATTTTCACTCAATACCTCCATTAAAGCTTGAAATCTCCATGATTCCAAGCTTTATTGTAACGTTTGTAAGGTTATTATTCAAGGAATCTTGTTTAAAATAAGTGATACAACTTTGTTTTAAATTATTTATGCTTGAAAGTACCTTATAAATTGAAAAAGTAATTTAAAACTCCAAGATTCCTTGCTCTAAAAACCTGCAGACGGCTGAACACGGGGTCGTGTTCGAGGTACTGTTCCATAAAAATTGAACTCTTTTCGGTCTGTTTTCTCAGAATGGCGAGCAGAACTAGCAGAACATCTTCGTCGCAATCAAGGAACAATCGGTAGGGGAGGAGGTCATCAACGGTGGAGGACTCTCTTGTAAACTGTGTTTACGCTTTAAGCGAGGCTATTGATGAAATGACGGGGGTGGAAGAAGCATTGGTCGACCGTATCAATCACTTAACGGTGGGACTAGAAGGGTGTCTTCGAGAGGTCAACCTTTTGTACCAAAGGTTGAACATTCTCGCATCTCCTCATTTGGTACCAATCATCACCCAAAGGGCATGGAACGTGGTGCCTGAAGTCATCATACCAGCCGAATGGTACACCATACACCCGGGACCTCCTCGCGATATACTACAAGGGGTTCCGGTTGGTGTCACTCCCCCTCCACAAGATGTTGAGAAAAATGAAGCCGCTTTCTTCCTCCCGAGAGAGATAGAAGAATGACTTTAACAACATATAGGGAGCATCCACCGGCTTGGAGTTCTACAAAGATACCGGAGAACTATTTATGGAATTTTGATTCTTAATGAAAAAGTAGAGCTCCTTAGAATGATTTTATGTATCACTTGACCTATCTAGTTTAGGATTTTTAACTTTTATTTTTCTTCTTTGTTTTTAATTTTTAGGATTATTATGTAATTCTCTTTATGCTTTGATGAATGATGGTTTTAGCTAATTTGGTGTTTGGATGATGTTGTAATGAATAAAACACACTCGGGAAGGTGAAGGATAAAAAGGGAAACTTGAACCAGCACCCCATGCATGAAAACATGGATATCCGGCAAAATTTTCTTCATTACAGCAAGTTCAGCACGGGCCATGTCCGCCCAACACGGCCCCGTGCTGCACAATCTGTAGAAAATGCCCAGTTCAGGTAACTGGACACGGGGCGTGCTCACTGAACACGCCCCCGTGCCCAAGCTTCCGTTTCTATTTTACAAACTTTTGTTACTGGCAATCTGAACACGGGGCCGTGCCCGGACACCACGGGGCCGTGTCCAGACGCCCAGTAACATAATTTTTTGCTTTTTCACACCTTTTTACACATTCAATCAACCTAAAAACTTATTTTTGGGACACATTGAGGACAATGTGTAATTTAAGTGTGGGGGGGATGCTAAAACCTTGAATCTTGCAAGTCCTAATCACAAGCCTTACACAAAACTCTATTGGAACCGCTAATCACCCCAAATTTTTTCAAAAAATTTCATTTTTATTTAGTTGTCTAGGTTTAACTCGGGAATTTCAAGTTCTAAAAAGGTTATATTTTGACAAATTTACAACCGATAGCGTCGTGATAAAAAGAACCAACATAAGAAAATTATGAAACGGCATGACAAGTTTAGTTAAAATTTGATTATATATACTTGATCACATAAAAAACCCATTCCCACAAAAAGTGAGTTTTGAGCCTTTATTGAGCATACAAATACATATCTTTAAACTAATTGCTCATTTTTCGTTTCTTGTGTGAATAGTCGCTTGGTTCTTACAACTCTAGAACTTGCCACGACGATACATTCCCGGTCCTTACCAACTTAAACCCGAGTAAGTAAATGACGGAGGCATTAGGACTAACCCTTTTTATTTCTACACCATTATTTTTCTTTTTTTTACCACCTACCCAAAATCCCCCTAGTTAACCCCTTTGAGCCTAAACCTTTTCATTTCTTAACCCAAAACAAAAACTCTTTTATCCACCAAAACCCTTTTTCATTTTAAACCCTTTGTTTTAGTAAACAAGCTCGGTTTTTCTTATGACTTTCAAAAAAAAAATGATGATGAAGCAAAAGAGAAATAAACAAAGAAGTTTATCAAAATAACTTTGTTTGAATAATGGCTACATCAAAATAAAAATTTCAAAAATAAAAAGTCTTACGAAAACCGACGCTTTTTACGCCTTTCGCCCTTTTACTAACCACTAACCCAACCACCCACCTTTAACCCAAGCCTAACCCTTCACCCAAAAGTCCTCTTGATATTTACAAAGGTATATAGTTAAAAAGGAGGAGGATTGATTACTTGGAAAGCCTATGGTAGGAGTAAGTTCCATGCCGCTCTCGAGTGATTCACTAAAATACATCTTCGGCCGAGTGTTGAGTGATCCCCCGTGAGGTATGTGAACTTGTATATAAATGGAATTTTAAAAAGGCATGTTATGCCCTAATAAGTAATTTATCTTATGTAATGTTTTTAATAAATCATGACGAATATGATTGCAAATAAATAAAAATAGAACTTAATAAAGAATCTTGGAAATCCCGACACTCTATGACAAGCCCAAAATCTTCTCTTCTACCCATTCCATTTGGGAGTGTAAAGCCACATTATAAAGAGTTTTGCTTGAGGACAAGCAAAGATTCAAGTGTGGGGGTATTTGATGTGTGCAACATGCAACATATAAATTACATCAAATGTGGCATAAAACTAACCCTTTTTAGTACTAATGTTGGAAAAAAGTGTGTTTTTGTCTTCCTTTTGTATTTTCAGGATTAAATGAGCTCAAATGAATAAAAGAAGCAAAAAGGCACCTAAATCTAACATAAATACAAGAAAAGGAACAAACGTGGCATGCCCGACCCCCCGACAGCATATTCCCAAGCAAAAATAAGAGAACAGAAGGCTGAACACGCCCCGTGCTTAGTGAGCACGGGGGCGTGCCCAAGTGTCAGCAGAAAAGACAAAGCTGTAGAAGCTTCTATCACCCACCACGGGGGCGTGCCCAGCGGACACGGGGCCGTGGTCAACTCTAAGATTCGCAGAATCTGGGGAAATCTTGATAGTACAGATACGCTTCTACACACGGGGGCGTGCCCAGCGGACACGGGGGCGTGGTCAACTAATGCAGACAAACTGCAATTAATGAAGAAAGAGAAGGAGGATGGACACGGGGCCGTGCCCGAGCTGCTGTTCAGGCTATAAATATGGATGCTTGGCTTATTTGCAAACCATCCCTTGGCACACCACCTCTCTCACACTTCACCCACCACCATCACAATACCATCATCCACCACCATCATCCATTGTCCATCATAGAGTGTGTGAGTCGTCTCGGGATCCAAGATTGATCGTAAGAGTTCTTGATAATCAAAGGCCATGTTTGCCTAAGTCTCTTACATCACTTTGTGAAGACAAGTCTCTAGTGTAATACTTTTTATTTTTAATCTTTTCGCACTTTTTATTTGGTTATGTATTAATGACTTTAATTACTAGTTTCTTATGTTGAAGGTGATTCTTCCTTATCGTTTGTCCATGGTGTCTTGGCATTATTTTACTATGTATATAAAATAAAAGATTTTCACCATTCATATCTCCACGGTCTATATGGAGTTATGTTGGCTACCTGGTCGGGGGTTAAGGGAACGGTTTGGTAAGAGTCTTGCCATGTTCAGTGTATAGATCCTGCAAGGACCTGGGTCAAATTTAGTAGGACCTCCTTCAATACCCACCGGTATTGGATGGCGGGGGTCCAAACTCTTTGATCCCCTCATATGTAAGCTGCTATTAATACTTTAACCTGGCTACTTAGGACTGTATCCCTGCTGACTCAGACTACTTAGCCGAGGGTAACGTCACCTTCAAAAGAGGGGCCTACCATAATATGCATTAATAACTTAATTAGTTATCTTTCAATAATCCGACCCTTTAGGATTGTATCCTTGCTGACTCAAACTACTGGGTTGAGGGTAACGTCACATTTAAAAGAGGGGCCTACTACAATAACTAAGATAATCTCTTAAAAAGTGCAAAAGTGCGGAAATAATCAAAGGTTACACTAAACACGAGTCGGATCCAAGTGATTCATCTTGTCTATCTGTTTTTATTTTTATTTTATTTTTCAGCATTTTAATTAGTTTTTATTTTTCTAGTTTAAAAACATTTTTTCTAACTTTTTGATTTGATTAGACGTTGAGGATAAACCAGTACTAAAAGCTCTTGTGTCCTTGGACGACCTCGGTATCTTGCCAACACTATACTACGCTCACGATGGGTGCACTTGCCCATATGGGGGGGGGGGTAGTTGCACGGACCTCCCATCCGCCGGAGTATTGCAACTCCGCAAGCTAGCTTAGCCCCATAGCTGCCTGGCGGTGATTACCCATGGTGAAGAGCCCCAACACCCCATAAGGGCATTGCCGGGAATCGAACCGGTGACCTCAAGTAGAGGCCTGGGTGAGGCTGCCCATATGTGTGTTTAGTGTTAGTAACATATCGTGTTTCATAAATTTAAAACTTGACTAACGTGTAAAAAGGGCTTAAAATATACTTAAATATATACACACACTCGCACACATCAGTTATAGTGTCTTATATGTGACAACTGGCACTTTTCCATGAATTCCGTACAATAATAAACAGTAATCTGTGGTTTAATGACTCTGTGTGATTGAATTAACAAGACGAATGAATTTCTGATTTCTGTCATATACATACAAAGGCATGTCATGTTGCAATATTGTTTACCTTTATTACATGCAACACAATGTGGTTCACTTAATGCACAGAACAAAGTTAGCACAATTATAAGACAAACTAGAAGTACTGACGGGAGTTCAGTACTCAGATAGACATGATGTTAAGACACAAAATAAGTCCTGGAACCAAGTGTTACACTAGAATAGTGTGTAGGAAAGTAGGGGTTAGAAAACTGCCTTCCTAGTGATGATTTAGGTGCCGAAAAGTGCCAGAAACACGCCAAAACTGCAAAAAACAGCACAAATCAGCAAAATTCAGCTTTTTAGCATCTAAATATAATGCATAATTATGGTTTAATGGTCCAGAATACCTTCCAAAGTGTCGGGAATCAAAACTGTCATAAAAGACAACATAAAGCACACTAAACTGCGTAATTTAGCACTTTAACGAACCGGTAACCAACCAAACAACTGGACACTACCCGAAACATCAAATTTTCAGTAGAAGCATTGTTTTTATGTTACGAAGCTAGTTATGGTCACCGAACATCATAACACATCTTATAAACACCATAACACCTAAACACTAACTTAGTCCCTTAAAACCTAACTAACTTAACTAACTAAAGATTACGACTTAACTACACCCCCCTTTTACGGTTAGGAACATGGGGACCCACCCCATGATTTTATTTTAATTGTTTAAAAGATTTGTTATTTACTTTAGAAACATAGTGACCTTTAGATAATTGAACGTTAGAAGAACATGATTTAAAGACCATGAGATTCACACATTAACCCTTAACCATTTCAACAAGCTCCACCTTTCTCCTCCTTCTTCCTTGCTTACGGCCTCCAACCACCACCACACCACCACCATTTTTCAACCATCAACAACCATTCTAAGGTGATTCTAAGGTGCAAGGAACTTGATTAAGAAGCTTGGAGGCATTGGAACTTGAAGGACCTTCATCAAGAGCTTTTATCCACCTAGTTTATCATCTTCTTCATCTTTCATCTCTTCCCTAGCCTTGTGCTAGTAGTAAGACTCTCATAACTTGTTTTTTACTTCTTATATTGATGGTTAAAAAATTATGTTAATGGTTAAAAAATTATGTTAATGGTTAAACATGAAGATCATGAAGAAACAAGAAGATGAACTTTAACATAAAGCTAAATAACATAAGAAACTAAGTTGTCTTAGTGTATGTGTGAATCTTGATTGTTGATTTCTTGTGTTCATGATGTTAAACATCATAAGAAGCTTGCTAGATTGTGATTAAACACATGATCTATCAAGTGAGAGGATAAATCTTGTGAAAAACAAGATGATCATCCTTTATGTTTCTCATGAACTTGAAAATGAAGATGATTTTGTGTATGATGAAGTATGATACATGTTAAAAGTCTTGTAAGTGGATGATTTCAAAACTAATTTTCTTAAGAAACCAAGTTTATTTACAAGATTTACAAAGTCATGATTTCTAAGGAAACTAATCATATTTTTAGTGTTAAATCAAGACTAGAAACATGTTTGTAACAAGAAAAATACAAAAGAATCATTTTTAGAAAAATCATCTCATAAGTTGTGAAAGATTAAATTCTTCAAGAATGAGATTTATAAACAAATAAACACGTTTTAAAGGGAAACTAAACCTACTAAATAACATACTAAGTTACTACAACTTTTTACAAAATTTCAAGTTCATGTCAAAGTGTAAATTGCATATTTGAAGCATATGGAAAGTCTTGAATGATTTGTTGATGATTTTAAAAGAAAATGATATGCTTTTAAAGCATGGAAACCTCCATTTTTAAGGGGAAACTATGGCAAAATTTTTGTAGAATTTAAACACTTAGAAAAATATTTTTAAAACAAGTGCTTATAAGTGAATTTTTTCCGTGGTTTTTCATATAAAATTTGCCATAATTTTTGTTACAAAAATTACAAATATTGGTGGTTGGTTTTTGATAAATAAAAGTGACTAAGTATATATTTAGGAAAATATATATTTAGATGTCACAATATGTGTGATTACTTGTATATTATGTGTATTAGTTATATTATTTTAGGACTTGAAAATAATATAACTTACCAAAATACGAAGAATTGTGATACAAAATAATACCAAAATCCCAAGAAAACAAATATATAATTTATACCCAAATATTGGGCAAATCGAACAAGGAATATGGATTACATATATATATATATTCCAGAATTAAGTTCATATATTTTGACAAATAAGTTAAACGGTATTTTGGAAACCAAAGAAACGGAAATTATAATTTTTACAAGTGTTACAAAAATATATCATATTTTTGTCAATTAGAAAATACATTAGTTTTAGTAGAGAAAAGATATATATATTTTCTTGAATTATTAGAAGATATATTATTTTGAAGAAAATAAATATTTTCTTAAACGAACCAAACATATATTATTTTGGGTGAGAAATGGAATTATGAATATTTTCCAAGTTAATATTGAAAATATATTGTTGTTGAGGTTTATATGAAAATATAATTATTTTTGCCAAGAAAGAATTATAGAGAGTTTTTCTATAAAAGATTTCTTAAAATATATATATTTTAAGAATACAAATTGGTGATTTTTAGTTTACTTAAGAATAATATTCCGGAAAAATTAAATACAAGATTAGGTATAAAATACTTAATGAATACAAGGAAATACGTATTCTCGTACGTACAAATACACACCTGAATACACCACAAATACTTGGTAAAATACACAAGGATAATTATACCCATACTTGGGAAATATTCATGAAAAGAATTGCAAAATGAACTAAGGCAAAAATATATATTATTTTGTCAATATTCCAAATAAATGGGTGAATATAATTTAAGTTAAAATATTATTATTTTAACTAATAATTATATACTTTGAAATTATATAATGTATATCAAAGATGTAACTCAAAGTATACCAAGATTTCCAAAACAAGTCTTAATGAACAACTAAGACAAAAAAGTCGTTACACGACCTAAACGTCTAATAAAACATGGCACGTGTGTAGGTAGTTGTACGACTCATAGAAGGACCTTTGAGCGTACGAGACAGTTGGACGCAAACTTGTGAGTTCATGTCCCCCTTTTCTCTTAACTGTTTTCGGAACTTATAACTCTCGGGGGTGAAATACATGTTACATATGTTTCAATGGTATGGTAGGCTATGAAATAAACTATTAGATCATGTGAGCATAGGCTGAAACTGAAATGCCAATAATTCTCATAAGAATCATGGACAACGGTTAGATTTAACGGGTACGGCCGAGCCCCACTCATGGTCCTTATGTGACCACTTAGAGTGCTTTAGTGTCCCAGTCGAGGTGATTCAAAAATGGTCAAGGGGATTTGACACAGTCGAGGGAATTCGACATAGTCGAGGGGATTCGACACAAACAATAGTTTACTTAGAATGAGTACTCCCTATGTCTTCACATACATTAATGTCCTTGCAAAACATTAATTTATCTGTTCATAGACGCTTTTCATACATGTTTTCAAAGGAGTCTCTCAAATGTTTACAAGTTTATCAGTACTCATACAAAACGTATGAACTCGCTCAACTTTTGTTGATGTTTTCAAAATTACATGTACTTCAGGAAACAAGTTGGATCTTGGGCGCTTGTGTTGTTTCTGGATGTAAATTTCAAGTTTAGATGTCTTCCACTTTTGTTGGTTTGTAACTTAACAAAGGTTGTGTTGTTTGAAACTTAAATGAATGGTGTTTATAATGTTTTGAACTTTATGAATGGATGGACATCATTTTGATCATATAGTTGTTTATTATAATCGAATGCAATGAGAACCAATCAAGTCACACGCATACGCTTCCGCAAAAGTCAGGGTGTGACAGTTTGGTATCAGAGCTTCGATTGTAGTGAACTAGGATTCCTTCTCGAGTCTAGACTAAAATCACTAGGACTCTCTCACGAAAACATTTTTACAAAAAGGTTTTTCATTGCATTTACGAAAGCGCCAAGATCCAGGAGTCAAACATTTTTCAAATAAAAGACAAGGCAAGGACATTAATAGGGAGGAGAATACCCCAAATTAAAGTGCCAAATGAGGTATAGTCTACATGAGATAGACTTGCCCAAGACAAAATGACCCCCCCCCCCGAAAGGACAAACGAGAGTTATATGTGACATGATGCATCTATTTGCCTGTTTATACTAAGTAACATATTTATACATTAATATATATGCGTATAAGTGTAGGGAATAATTATTGACGTGAACGAGGTACATTCGACTTCGAATTCTATTATTGTTCTTGACTCGCATGATGAGACTATCGACCTCGCGTTTATTGTGAAGCTCATGGCTGGAGTGATTACCAAACGAGATCCTGAGCTTGTTTCCGTAGAAGATGGTTGTTCTTCCCTCTCGAATGTGAAGGTGCCTGACTATGGTAGTGACGGCGAGGCGGAGGAGGAAACCTTGGACAACACCCTCATCAGTGGGACGAGGTCCCTGTGGCTTTTGCGAAACAAGATTGATGACACTCTCGTCCAGTCAAGGAAGTTGAGGTACTCATCTTGAAGGTGCCCCTCCAACTACTAGGAATTCCCCTTATTCCTATTACGTCTAAGCATTGTGCCTATTTGCGCGTAACGATAACGGATGTTAGCACGTGGACCACCACAATGGTCCTTTCCATGTCGGAGGTATAAGGACAGTAGTGTCCTCTCTTTGGTTGATTATCTGCTTTGAACGAGGGAAAATTGGGGTGAGCATGCAAGACAATTTATTATTACGGGGGCCCACTTAATAACAACTTGTAGTGCATAGGGAATCCTGGTGGACTCTGCGGGTCAAGCTAATGATCACCACCCATCCAAAAATTTCTAAGTGTTCAAACCTCCATCTAATGGAACGATACCGAGATAGATGTTATAACACTCTACAAGTAGGAAATATATCTTTGCCTACTTCTGTCACAACCCCCGACCCCATCCAGGGAGCGGGAGCCGCGAGCCAGTCAGATGGTATCGGTGTTTATTAATTTGGCAGCGGAAATTTTCATCAGTACCGTAGTTAGGAAATATTTTTATCAGAGTTAAACACCAAAATGTTTAAAATAGATAAATGGGATAAAACCCAAGTTTTCTTTACAATACATTTATAGGGATAAACCCTATTTTATTGAATTTAAAACATTGTCTTTTAGGTAACTTTTATAGCCACATTTTTCCAAGCCGTCAGTGCTCTCCAGCTGGCTTTTTCCTAATTGGCTTTCACATTTTGTTACCTGAAACGCGTTTTTAAAAACATTTGTCAGTGGGAAATACTGGTGAGTGAATCCCAGTTTAATCAAGAATTTTATCCTTTAATAGTATTGAGAGCTATCACATTGTTTATTTCTACACAATTACTCATTCAGTATTGTTAATCCTGACTGGTGGGTCATATTACACATTGGCTAACTCGTTGTCCAATGGTAACGTGTTCCACATTTTGTATACAAAACCCCAACATACCGGCAGTAATTGAAGAACTACAAAGACTCAATCACTGGTTAATAGCATTGTAAAACATTTAAGGTTTTGTAAAAACAATTTACAAAAAGGAGATTACTCACATTGCTATTTTGGGTATTTTCCTTATGACTTCCTGGTTATAAGCTATTAATTTAAACAATGCACAAGCGTTAGTATAATAACCCATTTTACATTAGTTATACCCTCCCTGAGACAGAAATTCCAACGACCACGTCGGGCAGAATCACGACAGCCGTTACGGAAATTCTAGATCAATCGGGCAGCGTATCTAATACGTAACCGAGGTTAAAATACTTACAACGGGGCAAAGCTTCGCTAATTAGGGGGGTATAATGCCCGGGTATAGTGTCTACACTACAAAAATTAGAGAGAGAATTGAAAAGTTTGAACGAATTGAAACTGAATCCGATCCCCTCTATTTATAGTGCCTGATAGGCACTTCGTCGCGCCCCGCGAAAGAGGAGAAGAAGGTTTACGCGGCCTGCGAGGGCCTTAAAGGCGGCGACGAGCTTGTTGAGTTATCCCGGGTTCTGATGCGTGTCCGGCCATGTGGCGGCTCCGGGCTGTGCCACTTATCCTCTCGCTCGCGGCCCGCGTAAGATGAAGACCAAGTCTTCGTTGCCTGCGAGAGACTATAAAAACTGCTTTTTATTTAATTTTTATAAAAATGAAGGTATTTAGGGCCATTTTTCATATTCGAGGTGTATTTTAGGATATTTAGGGGTGTCTAAAATATTTTAGGAGTGTTGGAAATATTTTAGGAGGGTTGCTAAACTATTTAAAATATATAATGCACTCACATTAAGTATAGTAACCCAATTTAACTTTATCCCTACGTCACGAGACAGAACCCCAACAAACTTAGTCAGACAGAGCCTTGACACTTGTTACGGGGCCCTAGATCAATCGGACAGGGCATCAGTGACCAGGGATTACAACACTTAAAATGAAACAGGGTTTTATTATTATTATTATTATAGGTTAAAAATAAAAATAACATAGAATTTAAAGAGGGAAAGGAGGCCCGAGAGAGGTTGTGCAGGTCTGAATGTTAGAATGAAATTCATATATATAGTGCATTAGGTGACTTAGGGAGCACGTTGGCATTAGTTGTACCTTCCACGTCCAATATATCTTTTAATATTTCTATGTTTGTTTGACTAACAAAAGGACACGTAGCCATACATATTGATAAAATGCATACTGCACATGCACTTAATCAATTTTTGAAATGTAAGTTATATTATATTATTATTTTATATATTATAATTAATTTAACTGCTTCACTCATGTGGCACTTATAACTTCTAAAATATGATGTTTTATAAAATGATGAATATGCTATTAGAACGAGAATATTTTTATCTACATTTTGAACCAAGTTTCATTAAAAACGGAGTAAGTTCCATTAAACGGATCCTAGGTCTGTCTAGGCACTTCATATGATCTACCCGTTTAATCATATAAGCATTTATATATTTTATTTTGAAATTTATAAATAAAATTTTTGGAACTGTTACATCCTCCCCACCTTGTTTTAAATCTCGTCCTCGAGATTCACTGAAATATAGAGGAATACTTTTAGTTCGTTACTGATCCTAGTTTCTAAATATATTTTGGTCCTTGTTTTGAATTCTACTTTACTTTAACCAGAACTAATGCGTAACGTTTTAGACGTTTTCTGTCTTAGAACCACTTTTAGTTACAGGTTTCCTAATGCGTCAATAACCTAAAATAACGCAAGGGAAATTCTTATACTTTCGATGGCGTCCCAACTTAAAGAGTTCTTGTCGTTCATCTTGTTGCACGAATTACGAGACGAATGATCAAACGAAATAATGTTTGATATTGAAATTATAGATGTATACGAGAGATTCCTGATAAATGAATCTAAAATTATCATTGACACACCTGTTCGTGATTTATCCCTAATTGTCAATCATTATGGTCTTTGGATTTCCTTATAGATATACATATCTATATAAGCATATATTTCACATATGATAACACACCATTCATAAGGTCAATGTATTTAACAGATTTATATTTCCAAAAACAGGTCAGACATCAGGTCATGGTACTATTTAGGGAATTCCATTAACATAATATATACCCCATCTTACCCGGTCTCGCCGGAGAGGTACCCTCATCTTAACCGGACAAGCTGGAGAGTCTACTACACCATACCCAGTCTTGCCGGAGAGGTAATTATCAATGTATTTCCCTTAAATAGAATTCTTCTCAAATCAGGATTTTTGAAAGTGCATTATTCATTATGGCTTATATCAAGTAATAAGGAAATAAGTATTCTCATGATGGATCATATTCAAGAACCGAGTAGTACTGATAAACAAGAAATAACAATGGCCAGGTGTTATTGCTTATTTATCATATTTTCACTGTTCTAATCATTATCCTCACGTCATACCAATATCCATAACCTTTTATTTATACCAGTAATTTTAACTTATCTCGAAGCTTATACTGAGACATTTTCCTTAGGTTCAAGTCTAAATACTCTCCTGTGTGTTTAGCAGTAAATGTCAAAAATCCTAACTCTTTTGTTTATGCATAGGTATTATTATGGTTGTAACTTTCTTTTGTTTGGAAAATGGAGTTTTGACAAAAATATAATTGTCTCCATTGACACTATGGTTAGGTTCGATGTGATGAGTATACTTACAACTAACTCTATTTATGCATATATAACCTTAGATTCCATTGCAAGGAATATTTTATTGAGACATATGGTATTTTTAAAACATAACACGTTTCATGATTTGTTTTTATATGACTTTATGTTTTTATAAGAATTACTAGTACTATTTTCTCTTATGTTTATCTTCAGAAGATATTTGATTATTATATTGTGTATACCGTTAAGAGATTCTATTATGTATATGCACATATGGGTATATTTATTATTTTGATCTTAAAATTTCAAATCTCTTGTTAATATCAAAATTCATAATATACATATATATACATATATATACATATATATATATACATATATATACATATATATATATAATACCAAATCATTTTGTAATATCTTTAATTTATAACCATCTAACTATATAACTGATGGCACCAATCTTCGAGCTTATTTCCATAACTTTATTTATCCTTTTTATAAAGGTAGTATATTGAAATAAATTTCTGTTAAATTTATTGGATATAATATTTTGGAATCAAAGGATGGATAAATCAAAATATAAACTTTCTGGATTTTAGGGAACAACTTCATTTTTAACTAGTGGGTTGAACCATACCGGTTTAAAACATTAAAACTTAACTTCTTATTGTATATTACATTATTTATTCAAGGAAGTACTATGGTAAGTAATACAAAGTTTGACGTTTCTAAAATTGATTCTAAATATATTAGGTAATTGACTAATATACATGTATTAGAATATGTATGTATATCCCAAACAATGGTAATAGTAATTTGTTTAAAGATATTACAATATTAAAATTGTAATTTTCATTTTTAAATAAAGCTATATAAAGGACAACTGTATTAAATACACATTTGAGTCAATTATATTTATGTGGAGTATTCATTTTAAATTTTTAGTTTGAAAATGAAACAATAACTAAAATGTTTAGGACAATTTAACGTGCCAGGTAAAATAAATAAATAGATACTATTTAAGTCGGATAAGAAAAGATGTTTTCATATTTGTAATATCTATTCTTCTAAAAACTAATTATCTAATCTCTTTTATATGTATCGATTGTTCAAACCATCAAACCCATCTTTTCTCTTCTTTTATTATATATCATAAAAATTTATTACTTTTTTTCAATATAATATTCTAAATGATAGAGAATAAAAACATGATTATAAAATCTTTTGAACATACACTTTCTTTGAATTATATTATAGTTTTAAATGTGTAAAATTTTACATATATCCTATGTAAAATAACTTTTAGTTTATATTATATATACGTATAAACATATAAATATTATTTAAACGTTATGATAATGTATATATAAAATTCCAATTATTAATACATGTAGCTTGTATATGTATAAAATTTTATATTTCATGATTACCTAAACCATGACATTTACAAAACTAGTCAGATTACTTATTTTAAAAGATGATAATCTAAACAATACTGATGACACATAATTAGTTTTAAATAGTGTAGATAAACATTAAACTTGTAGTTAAAATTGAAGTTTTTATTGAACAAATAATTTATTATATATAAATATAAAGGCTATTCTATTTATATGATGTCTCGTAATTAAAAGTAATAACTTAACTTTGCTTTCAACTAGAGTATTTTAGTTAGACTGGAACTTTTTTTTTTCACAATATATTTATATTCAAATACATTTTATATGGATATACCCTTTTTCATATCTGGTCTAACTATTCATAATAATAAGCATGTTAAATTCAATATACATATAACGGGGTATAACAGTTTTAAGAGTTTTATTAATATGTACATATTTAATGGTGTATATTACTAGTCTATACAAAACATTTGTATAGTGTTACAATAAAGTATATAAAACTAAAGTGGAGATCAACACCATTATATGGGTACTTTGTATATAGTTGGCTAAATATGAAACGTGGTGCCTTATAATAATATACCTTTATACCCGTGTTTATTATATAACTAATACATACTATTAAATATAATTTGCTCAAAATATATATATGTGAAATTATTAAATCATATATATACTCGATTGTAATATATGTTATTAATAACCTATCTGTAACTTTAATATGTTCAGCTATAGGGTATTATAGCCTAATTCAAACATATATCTAAATATATGTGCTAGTATAATAACTTTATAAATAGTATGCTATTACCATTTCTATGAATTTCTCATATAATGGGAATTAATTGGGAAATTTTGGTTTCGTAGTTAGAATTTATAAGTTGAAAATTATAATAATGTAGACCAAAAGATTGTTGGGCTACGATGTTATTTTTAATAGCATTAAGGAAATTATATCATACATTTATTTATTTATGAAGAGATGTAACTCAAAGTGGTACCCTAAGTTATTAATTGTGTAAGAGTGTAATATAATACATCTGTCTAGTTAGCCTATGAGTACATTTAATCATATTGGTCATTCATACTGTGAACTCAAAACATAAAAATCATAATGTGAATATTAAGATTTATCTACACAGAATAACATATAAATTGTCACATTAATTTCCTAACATAAGGTTTAAGTTTTAGGTATTAAGAGAACATCTAGATGACTTAAACCAGTGGCTCTGATACCACCTTCTGTCACAACCCCCGACCCCATCCAGGGAGCGGGAGCCGCGAGCCAGTCAGATGGTATCGGTGTTTATTAATTTGGCACCGGAAATTTTCATCAGGATCGTAGTTAGGAAATATTTTTATCAGAGTTAAACACCAAAATGTTTAAAATAGATAAATGGGATAAAACCTAAGTTTTCTTTACAATACATTTATAGGGATAAACCATATTTTATTGAATTTAAAACATCGTCTTTTAGGTAACTTTTATAGCCACATTTTTCCAAGCCGTCAGTGCTCTCCAGCTGGCTTTTTCCTATTTGGCTTTCACATTTTGTTACCTGAAACGCGTTTTTAAAAACATTTGTCAGTGAGAAATACTGATGAGTGAATCCCAGTTTAATCAAGAATTTTATCCTAACAGTATTGAGAGCTATCACATTGTTTATTTCTACACAATTACTCATTCAGTATTGTCAATCCTGACTGGTGGGTCATATTACACATTGGCTAACTCGTTGTCCAATGGTAACGTGTTCCACATTTTGTATACAAAACCCCAACATACCGGCAGTAATTGAAGAACTACAAAGACTCAATCACTGCTTAATAGCATTGTAAAACATTTAAGGTTTTGTGAAAACAATTTACAAAAAAGAGATTACTCACATTGCTATTTTGGGTATTTTCCTTGTGACTTCCTGGTTATAATCTATTAATTTAAACAATGCACAAGCGTTAGTATAATAACCCATTTTACATTAGTTATACCCTCCCTGAGACAGAAATTCCAACGACCACGTCGGCCAGAATCACGACAGCCGTTACGGAAATTCTAGAACAATCGGGCAGCGTATCTAATACGTAACCGGGGTTAAAATACTTACAACGGGGCAAAGCTTCGCTAATTAGGGGGTATAATGCCCGGGTATAGTGTCTACACTACAGAAATTAGAGAGAGAATTGAAAAGTTTGAATGAATTGAAACTGAATCCGTTCCCCTCTATTTATAGTGCCTGATCGGCACTTCGTCGCGCCCCGCGAAAGAGGAAAAGAAGGTTTACGCGGCCCGCGAGGGCCTTAAAGGCGGCGACGAGCTTGCTGAGTCATCCCGGGTTCTGACGCGTGTCCTGCCACGTGGCGGCTCCGGGCTGTGCCACTTATCCTCTCGCTCGCGGCCCGCGTAAGATGAAGACCAAGTCTTCGTGGCCCGCGAGAGACTATAAAAACTGCTTTTTATTTAATTTTTATAAAAATGAAGGTATTTAGGGCCATTTTTCGTATTCGAGGTGTATTTTAGGATATTTAGGGGTATCTAAAATATTTTAGGTGTGTTGGAAATATTTTAGGAGGGTTGCTAAACTATTTAAAATATATAATGCACTCATATTAAGTATAGTAACCCAATTTAACTTTATCCCTACGTCACGAGACAGAACCCCAACAAACTTAGTCAGGCAGAGCTTTGACATTTGTTATTGGGCCCTAGATCAATCGGACAAGGCATCAGTGACCAGGGATTACAACACTTAAAACGGGACAGTGTTTTATTATTATTATAGGTTAAAAATAAAAATAACATAGAATTTAAAGAGGGAAAGGAGGCCCGAGAGAGGCTGTGCTGGTCTGAATGTTAGAATGAAATTCATATATATAGTGCATTAGGTGACTTAGGGAGCACGTTGGCATTAGTTGTACCTTCCACGTCCAATATATCTTTTAATATTTCTATGTTTGTTTGACTAACAAAAGGACACGTAGCCATACATATTGATAAAATGCATACTGCACATGCACTTAATCAATTTTTGAAATGTAAGTTATATTATATTATTATTTTATATATTATAATTAATTTAACTGCTTCACTCATGTGGCACTTATAACTTCTAAAATATGATGTTTTATAAAATGATGAATATGCTATTAGAACGAGAATATTTTTATCTACATTTTGAACCAAGTTTCATTAAAAACGGAGTAAGTTCCATTAAACGGATCCTAGGTCTGTCTAGGCACTTCATATGATCTACCCGTTTAATCATATAAGCATTTATATATTTTATTTTGAAATTTATAAATAAAAATTTTGGAACTGTTACAACTTCGTGCCTAACACTTCTACCCGTATACGAGTCATTTGGGAACCGATATCTAAGCAAGATAAGATGGTTAGCATCCAGGAAAGATTCTGTAACTTTACACTCTCTATCACCCCTATATGTGGTAAAGATGCACAACCCCCATCTCTTGGGAAGTGTACACGTCTTTGTGAAACTAAAGACCTAAGAAAACCAATGTAAAAGGAAAATAACTACTACTTTCATATTATGGAACTTGTATGACCGAGGTGATGTAACCTCGAGTTCATTTTGTTTTCCTCTGATAAAAACAATAAGTCAAGTTGTCAAGCATATATGAAAGCTCAGTGGTTGTTTTCTTACTTATACATTGTTGATTATATATGCATGTGATGTGAGGTGATTAGGGATTGTATTTTGGAACTTAGAGAGCGGGAACCTTCTATTACCTGTTGACTTGGGAAGTCATGGTGTTGTAATCAGCATGGATTGGCTATCCAAAGATGGAGCCGAAGTTGTTTGTCATGAGAAAATCATTCGCATCCCTCTTGCGAATGATGAAACACTTAGTCCACGGCCTTCGTGCAGTTGACGCGAGGACGCTGGGCCCCATAAGGCGGTGGATTGCGACATCCCACATTGGTCATAGAGACACATAAGCGCCTCCGAATAGAGTTGCATAGCCTCCCTTACTCATATTGTCAAAAAGAGACCAAGGAGCCAAAGTTAGAAGATATCCCCGTCGTGAAGGAATTTTCAGAAATCTTTCTCGAAGACTTGCCTAGGTTACCTCCATAGCGACGAGTGGAGTTTAGGAGAAACCTAGTGTCAGGAGCAGCACCCGTGGTGAAGGCACCCTACCGAATAGAACGAAGGATTCATCAGACCAAGCTTCTCGCCTTGGGAATACAAGAAGAAAGTATCCCTAAAACGGCCTTTAGGACTCGATATGGACATTTCGAGTTCTTTGTCATGTCGTTTCGCTTAACAAACACACCAGCAGTATTCATGGACCTCATGAATAGGGTGTTTAGGCCATATCTGAATAAGTTTGTGGATATGTTCGTTGAGGACATCCTTATATACCCGAAGACCAAGGAAGAACAAGAGCAACATCTGCGATTTATCATGGAACTCCGGGAGAAAGAACAGTTGTATGCTAAGATGTCGAAGTGCGAACTTTGGATTCGCGAGGCAAAAAAAATATCCTTAGGTCACGTGGTGAATAGGAATGGGATTCATGTCGACCCTGCAATCAAGAACTAAGGAGTCCCAAAGACACAACTAAGAAACGACAATTTCTGGGGATTAGAGACTATATCAGACGATTCATAGAAAACTTTTCAAAGATTGCTCAACCGCTAACAACCCTAATCTAGACGGTACCCATCTTGCCTCTACCTGGCAGTATCAAGGGGTTAGTGGTTTATTGTGACACTTCTTGACAATGTCTCGGTTGTGGGATGATGCAACGAGACAAAGTCATCGCGTACGCGTTATGTCGATCAAAGGATCATGAGGAGAACTACACCACGCATAACCTTGAACTAGGTGCGGTGGATTGCGCGTTGAAGTTTTGGTGTCATTACTTGTATGGAAAACGCTGCACGATCTTTACTGATCACAAGGGTTTGCAGCACACCTTTGATCAGAAAGACTTAAACATGAGATAACGAGATGGAATGAGCTACTGAATGATTACGACTGTGAGATTAAGCATCACCTGGACAAGGAGAGCGTTGTAACAGACGCCTTGAGCTACAAGGATCGTGCAAAGCCTCTAAGGGTGCGAGCCTTAGAGATGACCATATAAACGAATCCCGCTACTCGGATTCGTGAAGCTGAGCAAGAGGTGCTCAAACCAGAGAACCTCCAAGCTGAAGCGTTACGTAGAATGGAAGTGCGGTTATTGCCTAAGGAAGACGGAACCTTATACTCCATGGGACGACTTTGGGGTTCCGACTCACGACAATTTACGTATGCTTATTTTGAGCAAAACTTAGATGTCAAGGTACTCGATCCATCCTGGATTCGACAGAATGTACCAAGACTTTTATTGGAAGCCCAGGATCAAAGCCGATATTGCTACACATGTGGGTAACTGCCTTACTTGTGCCAAAGTTAAGGCAGAATACCAGAAACCGTCAGGACTAGGGGTGTTCATGAGCCGATCCGATCCGAGCGAGGGTCTGCTCGAGATCGGATCGAATTAAAACCGATCGGATCGGTTCGGTTCGAATTTGTAAAACCGATCATAAAAGTGCTGCTCATGATCGGTTCGAATTTAAATCGATCGGATCGATTTCGATCGGTTTTGCTCGGTTTTTCTCAACACCTAATTAAAAAATGTGCAGCAACAACAAAAAACTGAAATCATGACTTAATAAAACATGTCCAGCAGCACCTTTTAGGCTGTGCATTAAACTATAACAAAAGCAATACATAATTGAAATCACGATCCTAAAAATGTTCTTAACAATATCGAATCCAAAGCATAAAAATATAGTGCGAAATACAAATTGAAATCTAGCTCAAAAGCCATAAACATCTTCTTAAAGCTTGGGCATCTCCATCCACAAAATTCCACTTCAAATCATCAACATACATATAACCTATTAACACAAGCGTTAAACAAAACCATTAAGTTCTACACATTTGACATAAGAAACACAAAATAAAGTACGAATACAAAAGCAACACAAAATAAAGTGCGAATACAAAATGTAGATGCACATCGGAAATTTTTTTTCTCTTTTTTGAACAAGCACCTCCGGTCGCTGTATTAGCTACATCGGTATCACCCGATTCATCAATTATTGTATTCGGGTCGTCCTCTCCATCAGTCAGATCAACATGAGCAGCCGGATTCTCGTTTGATTCTTTGTAAGAAGACATCCTACCAAAACAGAAACGAAACATAACATAAACAATGGTTAACACAGTTATAACAGAAACAATGGTTAACACAATTATAACAGAAACATAATGTGAATTGAACTCAAACAGAAACGATTTAACAATTAACAATTTAACATAAAGAAACAATTTGAGCATAAATTAGTGACCTAATAAAATACTGATTATAACATGAAGAATGAACAAAAGAAACTTTGATCCGTTATGTTCTACGCTTTATTTCAAAAACTTGCTTTCACTTGCAATCATCATATATTAGTTTTCCTGCTAATATGCAGATCTTAAGCATTATTAATCTCATTATAACAGCTAATAACCTATAATATACAATCATATGATATGAATCAAATGGTAAGCAAAAGTTAAGTAAAAAAATTTTATCAAACCCCTAGTAAGCATACATTCGATATACACCTGTTAACCATTAAAATCAAACTGTTGTCCTCCCTCCGACGACTTCCATGTACACCTGTTCAAAAGAAACTTTAAATTCAAAACTACAATGAATACATATGTGAATCGAAGCATACCACATAAGCCCGTCGGAGTCCTTGTGTTGTCTCAGTCACCGAAAATCGTTATGAGTCCTTGCCGTCGTCAAATCTGTTGATTACACCATTGCTGTTTACGGGTCCGTCATTACTATTGTCAGATCTAGTGGAACCCTATACAACAAAACAACAGATCTATCTTGAATTCTTACAAACCCTTATTGCAACAACTACAACATATGAAAGCAAGAAAAGATTGAAAGAGTATACCTTCCAACTTCAAAACAGCAGCTCGAACTTGAACCTCTCTCAAACCCTAATCAGATGTTTATTAAAAAAGCCCTAATTCGGAACGAGAGGTCGGATTTTTCATCAATCTTGTGAAATCTTTGTTGATTTGGTGAAATCGTCTTCTTGTTCTTGAATCGCTGGAGAGAGAAAGGGGTGGCGGGTGTTTTGGAAAATATGAGATCTGAAGAATGAATCTGGAAACCCTAGATGTGTATCCCGTGTAAAACAGTGAAAGCTGAAAATAGTGAAAAGGAAAAGCAGCAAATAGAGAAGAAAACAAAAGTTGAGACTTGATGGATGTTTTCTCGATTGACGGTGAAGATAACAATTGTTGTGGTATTTTCTTCATAAATCAACGGTGAGGATTATAATCCGTGTGAGGTATGGATCATAATCCGTGTGATGTGTTTTTAAGTGCTTAGAGAGTTATACCTTGAGCATTAGTGGTTGTAAAAAAAAAAATATATATATATATATATATTAATTATATATATATATATTAATTACTAATAAAAAAATAATTCGAGCGAAACCGAGCGATCGACGAGCGAGCGGAGCTTTGCTCATGCTCGGATTGAATTTGAATCGAACCGATCCGATCGGCTCATTTACAAACTGAGCAGGAATCGAACGAGCATTTTTCGAGCATTTTTCGAGCGATCGTCGAGCGATCTTCGATCGTCGAGCAGTTTGGACAGCCCTAGTCAGGACTGATGCAACAACTTGAGATTCCCGTGTGGAAGTGCGAACAAACCTCCATGGACTTCATTACAAAACTACCAAGAACCCAAAGAGGTCACGATATGATTTGGGTGATTATTGATCAACACACCAAGTCTGCACATTTCCTATCGATAAGTGAGGAAGACAGCACAAGGAAATTAGCAGAGATTTAGCTTAGAAAGGTTGTGGCACGTCATGGAGTGCCTGTTTCTATCTTATCCGACCGAGATGGTCGTTTTGTGCTGAGGATATGGCAGACGTTTCAGAAGGTGTTTGGGTCACGGTTGAACCTTAGTACTGCCTCTCACCCTCCGATGGACGGTCCAAGTGATCGGACGATACAGACTTTGGAAGACATGCTACGTGCTTGTGTGATGAACTTTGATGAAAAGTTGGAATACTCACTTGCCCTTAGTGGAGTTTTCCTACAATAATATTTATCTCACCGCCGTTTAGGCCGCCTCGTGTGAAGCCTTATATGAACGTAAGTATCGGTCCCCTTTGTGTTGGGCGGAGACCGGAGATAAACGATTTACTGGCCCCGAGTTGGTTCAGGAAACTACAGACAATGTTATCGTATCAAGTCAAGCGTGTGGTATATAGAGAATGTACACCGATAAGCGGCGAAAACCGTTGGAATTTGTGTTTAGAGATATGGTTAGATTGAAAATCTCGCCCTGGAAAGGCGTGACACGATTTGGAAAAGCGTGGGAAGTTGAACCCACGGTATATTGGACTTTTTCGAGATCCTAGAAAGGATAGGAACCATTGCTTACAAGCTGAAACTTCCAGAAGAACCTAGCAGTGTTCACGACACATTTCACGTGTCTAGTCTTTAGAAGAGTCTGAATCAAGAAACAGTCGTTATTCCCGCAAACAAGATTCACATCAACGACAAACTCCAGTTTATTAAATAACCTTTTAAGGTTATGGACTGGAAGTCCACAAAACACGGAGAAGTCATTTTTAAACTTGTTAAAATTCGTTGGAATTCACGTCATGGCCCAGAATTTACTTGGAAACATGAAGACCAAAATTGGTCTAAGTATCCACATCGATTCACAACTCCCCTGCGACTGATGACATAGCTTGAATTTCGGGACGAAATTCTTTTAACGGGGGGAGAATGTGACAACTGGCACTTTTCCATGAATTCCGTACAATAATAAACAGTAATCTGTGCTTTAATGACTCTGTGTGATTGAATTAACAAGACGAATGAATTTCTGATTTCTGTCATATACATACAAAGGCATTTCATGTTGCAAGATTGTTTACCTTTATTACATGCAACACAGTGTGGTTCACTTAATGCACAGAACAAAGTTAGCCAGATAGACATGATGTTAAGACACAAAATAAGCCCCGGAACCGAGTGTTACACTAGAATAGTGTGTAGGAAAGTAGGGGTTACAAAACTGCCTTCCTAGTGATGATTTAGGTGTCGGAAAGTGCCAGAAACACTCCAAAACTGCAGAATTATGCAGAAAACATCACAAATCAGCAAAATTCAGCTGTTTAACATCTAAATATAATGCAGAATTATGGTTTAATGGTCCAGAATACCTTCCTAAGTGCCGGGAATCAAAACTGTCATAAAAGACAACATAAAGCACACTAAACTGCGCAATTTAGCACTTTAACGAACCGGTAACCAACCGAACAACCGGACACTACCCGAAACATCAAATTTTCACTAGAAGCATTGTTTTTATGATACGAAGCTAGTTATGGTCACCGAACATCATAATACATCTTATAAACACCATAAAACCTAAACACTAACTAAGTCCCTTAAAACCTAACTAACTTAACTAACTAAAGATTACGACTTAACTACACCCCCTTTTACGGTTAGGAACATTGGGACCCACCCCATGATTTTATTTTAATTGTTTAAAGGATTTGTTATTTACTTTAGAAACATAGTGACCTTTAGATAATTGAATGTTGGAAGAACATGATTTAAAGACCATGAGATTCATACATTAAGACATAACCATTTCAACAAGCTCCACCTTTCTCCTCCTTCTTCCTTGCTTACGGCCTCCAACCACCACCATTTTTCAACCATCAACAACCATTCTAAGGTGATTCTAAGGTGCAAGGAACTTGATTAAGAAGCTTGGAGGCATTGGAACTTGAAGGACCTTCATCAAGAGCTTTTATCCACCTAGTTTATCATCTTCTTCATCTTTGATCTCTTCCCTAGCCTTGTGCTAGTAGTAAGACTCTCATAACTTGTTTTTACTTCTTATATTGATGGTGAAAAAATTATGTTAATGGTTAAACAAGAAGATCATGAAGAAACAAGAAGATGAACTTTAACATAAAGCTAAATAACATAAGAAACTAAATTGTCTTAGTGTGTGTGTGAATCTTGATTGTTGATTGTCACACCCCGATATTTCCACATATTACCGGTGGGACTGGTGGGGAGTATCGTGACGTAGTTGATATCATCATAGTCAATTAATCATAGTTTAATGCACAGCGGAAGTCTAAAAGTAATTTATACAATCCGATTCGAAAGTAACATAAAGTATTACACAACGGATTGTAAATGGATCCACATGCGGATCTAAATAAAAAGAAACATTGTTCAACAGATTTAAGCATCAAAAGCTTGCAAGACTCTTTATTTGATACTAGGAGTAGCCAGCCCATTACGCGTAGTACCTGCACTTAACCTTTTTGAAAAATACGTCAGTTTACACTGGTAAATACAATTAACTGACTCTTTTTGAAAACATTTATAAAATTAGTTTGTATGCACAAGGCATAAAAATTCTTTCATAACTTGGGACAATTATTTTAAAATAATCTTGTATATAGATTTACATGTTTGTCGTCCGTTCAGGACCCGGTTAGAAGAGCCGGATTAGATTAATAGACATACCACAAGTATAGGCCCACAAAAGAGTGTGATACTGTTTATACATACGCAACTGTCAGGTGTATGCCTACACCCCGTGCTTAAGCCGTGGCCATTTCTAATGAATGAGCCGAGGATATCCAGGACATGGTCATTAACCCCCCAAAGGCATTGCATCAAACAAAACAGATTAAAACGGGTTATGTAAATTTATTAATCACAATCCGATTTAAATAATTTCATACCCAACCAAGCGGTATTATTATAATACCGTATCCCAAGCCCGTATAACGGAAAAAATAAGTTAAAAGTATATACCTGAGCTTAAAATATAATTTTATTCTCAGCCGTATATCAATCAGCAAGCGCAAATAGCTTTTACTGGGCTCCTAAATCTGGAACGAAGGTTTTAATAACCTATTAGATTCCTAACGGGTCTTACTTAAGTTTAAACTTAGACCAGTTAGTTTTAATGAAAGGTTTACGGTTCAAAACGCAAGATTAAGCGAAGACCGGATTAGAATGTAATTTAGACCTGACAAGTATGAAGACTTGTATTAAATGGGTAAACTAAACACATTCTGGATTTTGAAGTAAAAATGATAAGGTTTGACCCGTTTCGGTTAATTTATGCAAATTAGTTACATAAACCGTACCGAACGCGAATATGCATAACGGGTAACCAAATGAGTCATGTACAGGTTCCCTAAGTTAATATGCTTAAAATATGTTATGATATCAGTATGATACCTTTCATTATGCCCAAAACGAATTTAAAACCAATTTAAGCCCCGTAAGGGTATTTTGGTCATTTTAAAGTTTATAAAAGAGGTTAAATAGTAATATGAGGTTCTGGTCTAAAATAATCAGTAAAAATATTTATTTTAATAAGTTATATCAGTAAGATATCATATATATATATATATATGTGTGTGTGAAATTCAACATTTATGGCCAAACTATGCACCGTAGTGGCATTTTGGTCATTTCACATATGCTATAATGTTCAAATTTGGAAATCTGAGTTCAAAACTTTTACTTACTGTTAAAGTATAAAAATTTGCTTATAATATCAGTAGGTAATAAGTCTTAGGTGTTAAATATAGTTTTAACCCATACTATGCGTTTAATAATCGTAAAAGTCGGTATTTGACGATTTTCGGATTGTTGAAGGAAATCTGAGATTTTGACCAGTCTCAAAAGCTTAAAATATTTTATTTAATATATGAAATCAGTAGGAAAAGGTTTGGTATCAAAATGTTATGTAAAACTCATTTTATCAATGAAAATGGCAATATTGTCAATACCGAATTTACACTAGAACTCTATAATAATCAGTATAAAATTTGACAAAAATTTCCAAAAATTTCTAAATATTATATTATATCAGTGGGTAGAAAGTTTGGTGCCAAAATTTGGGTTTAAATATGATTTATACTAAAAATGCCATTTAATTAATAAAAAGCTTTCATTTTACGATATCGCGCATAACTTCTATTTTAGATCACGAACTGATGTCAAATTTTTAGGACATGCTTATAAATCAGTAATAAAGGTTTTATCCTCTCACATTTTCAAAAATCTTGTTTTAATGTTAAAAGGGCATAATGGTCAACATTTAAGCATTTAACGGAAACATGCAAATGATTCAGATTTCAAAGGAACCATATAGTATAATCTCAGAGGGTTATACTAACATGTAATATGGTCCTAAAGGAACCCTAAGGCATATCTAAACTAAGCTAAATCGGGTCAGAACTGAAAGTCAAAGCAAAAGTCTACTTTTGCGACTTTCGGTTCCGAACCGAGCCTAAACTCAGAATTGTCGGGTTGAACATGCCTAGACATGTTCTTATATTATTTACCAAGTTATTTAAGTGTTAAAACATGTTCCATAACCTCTGCATTATTAGTTATGAATTAATTTGTAAAAACTGGCCCGTTTAACTTTTTATTAATAAGTTTGACCCGACAATTGACTGAGATAACGTGATAATTTGAAGGTGCCCTTTTAAGGGTTTAATACCTACATAATTACCAACGCATAGCCACTTTCAATTCAAAAAATGGCTGGACCGTTTGTGATTAATCACTAAGTCAAAGCTTAATTACGCTAACTTTGACTTACGGTCATTAAGCGAATAAAACTTTAACTAAAGAAGCTAAGAACACTTACTATAGTCCTTAGCACGAATTTGGAACCTTAGAAAACCTTCTTGAACACCAGGAGGCTCCAGAGAAGTGATTTAGAGAGTAAACTTCAAATGTATGCAAGAACAAGAACAAAACAAGGGCCTTATATAAGAATTTTGATGCTTCAAGATCATTGCATTTGTCCCTATGTTGTTATCAGATGATCACAGGTGTCCCTAGGGCAGTAAAAACCATGTACAAGCCCCATGTATTGCTCAGAATCCATGCAAAGGCGGTGGAAAAGGCTGCAACATGCAGTTGTCCAAAGTTTCTGTGGCTGGCACTTTTACGCGGGGCCGCGTAAGACTCAAAGGGAGTCTACGCGGGCCGCGACAACCGTCTGCTCAGGTGAAAAATATTTCAGCTTTGACATTTTCAGTCCCTGGTCCTTTATAACTTTATTTAACTTTCTTTTATTGCACTTATGACCCCCATAGTTAACTTTTAAGGGCCTTAGATGACAAATTAACTCTGTTAAGCTCCCGGTTAGTTGTGAGATCAACCGAAAAGTCTTGTTTTCATCGAAACTCCATGAAATTACTATCAAATATTCTTGAGAGCGAAATATACAATCATTACAATGTTTTTGGGATCGTTAAAAGGTCACTCAGAGGTAACATTTAACATGTTGACAATTTTAACCCCTATGTTTTGTAAGATCCTTAATTTAAGCACAAACGACTTTCTATGTTCGACAATTTATTCATTAAAGAATACGAACGTCGTGTGAGGTCAATCAGAGGCATAAGATTGGCATGTTGACACTTTGGATCCTTTTACTTACATAATTATATTGTTTGATAATTTTAGTCCCTCAGAATCAATTCCTTACACATTTAACTTTCATGAAACGTGTCTTTATTATATTGGACGTGATTTTGCGAGGTGTTACATCCTCACCCCCTTAAAAGAAATCTCGACCTCGAGATTTACTAAAATAAATGAGGGTATTTCTGTTTCATTGTGGATTCAACCTACCACGTGTATTCTGGGCCTCTACGGGCATCCCATTTTACCTTTATGATCGGCACATGCTTTCTTCGAAGCTTCTTGACCTGTCGATCCTCGATTGACAAAGGTCTTTCAACGAACTTCAAACTTTCATCGATCTGCACGTCCTTATGTGACATTGCTAGCGACTCATCGGCTAGACATTTCTTTAAGTTGCAGATGTGGAATGCATTATGAATGCCACTGAGCTCTTCTGGCAGATTTAGCTTGTAGGCCACGGTTCCGACACATTCGATGATCTCGAATGGTCCTATGTATCTCGGGCTAAGCTTCCCCTTTTTACCAAATCGCATCACTCCTTTCCAGGGTGATACTTTGAGTAACACTTTATCACCTACCTCAAATTTCAGAGGTTTACGCCTTTTATCTGCGTAGCTTTTCTGCCTATCCTTGGCAGATTTGAGATGATCACGGATCTGAACAATCTTGTCCGTCGTCTCCAAGACTATATCAGGTCCTGATAGTTGGGTTTCTCCAACTTTCGCCCAACAAACTGGCGTTCTGCACTTTCTTCCGTACAAGACTTCAAAAGGTGTTGCTTGAATGCTCGAATGATAACTATTATTGTACGAAAATTCAATTAGAGGAAGATGGTCATCCCAACTTCCACCCAAGTCTATAACACAAGCTCGTAGCATATCCTCAAGCGTTTGAATTGTACGCTCGCTTTGCCCATCTGTCTGAGGATGATAAGCAGTGCTGAAGTTTAGTCGAGTGCCTAAAGATTGCTGAAATCTTTTCAAAAAATGCGATGTGTATCTTGTATCCCTATCAGAGATAATAGATACTGGCACACCGTGGAGAGATACTATCTCATCCACGTACAATTGAGCTAGCTTATCGGAGCTGTGAGTTTCTTTATTAGGCAAGAAGTGGGCTGACTTGGTCAGCCTATCAACTATAACCCAAATAGTATCATTTCCATGATTTGTCTTTGGTAACTTAGTGATAAAATCCATGGTTACCATTTCCCATTTCCATGTGGGAAGTTCAGGCTGTTGAAGCAAACCTGACGGCTTTTGATGTTCTACTTTAACTTGTGCGCACGTCAGACATTTAGCCACATAAGTGGCTATAGATTTCTTCAAACCTATCCACCAATAATTTGCCTTTAAATCCTAATACATCTTATCACTGCCAGGATGAACCGAATATTTCGAACAATGGGCTTCTTGAAGAATCACATCTCTAATCCCTCTATGGATTGGAACCCAGATTCGACCATTCATCCTAAGGATTCCATCCTTGCCATATGACAATTGATCAGCAGTTACGCCCAACTTCTCATTCGGATAGTTAGCTTCCAGTACAGCGTCCTTTTGAGCAGCTAACAACCTTTCATTTTCTTTAATTCAATGCTTTTGGCATTGATTCTAATAGGCTTAACCCTTTCTTTTCTGCTCAAGGCATCGGCGACTACTGATATTCACCAAATTATACATACTTTATTCCCCCATTTTACCCCCATTTTATGTGTTTTCGGCCGTAAAACCGTTAATCGGATACTTAATCAGGTATACTTATGTTTACAGGCCTAAAACAGCATGCCAAACAAGGAGATGATGAAAACGAGGACTTTCCGAGCAAAACGACAAAGCTGCGAACATTCTGTGAACATTCTGACCTGGGCAATTGGCACGGTCATGCGACTCATGGCACAACCGTACGGTTCCGATGACAAAGCCTATCTCAGCAATGCACGACAGTGCAATCCAGAGTGCAACGAGATCTTGGAGTTGAACGACCGTGCGGATGGATGCACCCCGTGCGGATCCGATATCTAGCACCAGCTCGGAGATGCACACCAGTTCAACTGCTCGTGCCACCCTAAGCCCGGAGATGCATGCTCGTGCCGCCTGTGGAACGGTCGTGCGAGTGCGAAGACCGGTCAAGATCTGATGATGTCACACGGTATGGTGAACAATGATTTAAAAGTGAACGGTCGTGCACTTTATTGGCACGATCGTGCGATCGGAAAATGTTATAAAAAACAGATAGAAACATTCTGTTTGGAATTCTGGAGTTTTTGGGAGCTTCACAGGCGATTTTCAGGCTCCGGAGGCACTAGCTTTCACCCGGATTCAAGCCACATTGTGCCGTTTAGCTCCGTTATCTTCCGGATTCTTAATCTAGTGCTTGTTTATGGTTTGATTCTCTAATCTTTCCATAATTTTGTTAATGTTTCAAGCATTTAGATTAATGTTTTATGTATTATTGTAAGCCTTTGGGCAAAAACACTAGAATCCCTTGCTTAATTACAACCTCTAGTATGTTAATTATGTTTATAATGACATTTTAAAGCATTTTCTATGTTAATCTTTGATGATTAGTTTGCAACCTTGTTTATTGATGTTGATTTCTTGATTATAGTTAATAATCTTGGATGATTAGTATATGGTTATTTGAGATATTTGAAAGAAGATGCTTAATTAATCATGTATTAGTAGACTTTAAACTTGGTTAACTAGTTTAGCTTGGTTAAAAATGTGTGCACCATGATACTAGAAATGGTTAGTGGTTTAATAAGAAGTAATTATTGTTAATCAAGAAAGCTTTCCTTCACGTAAGGACCTTAACGGGTTAAATGGTGTTGTTATGAATTCTTGTCACAAATTGTTAGCTTAGTTAGTAGTTTCGGCCAAAATTGCTGTCTTGGTGAATTTGTGGTCAAGATTTGTAAAATGAACTCGGTTGTGATTTAATCTAGTTTTTGCTTGTCTCGGTGGTTGCATTGTGTTTATCGGTGTCACTTTCCTTGATTAAGTGAGGTTAGAAAACTCCTAACGGATGACTAACTTATTTTTAGGGGATTATCATAGACATTTATCAATTGCACGTTAAAAAACAATTTTAGGTGGTTAAAGTGTGTTTATCGTTTTAGCTTTCCGAATGATTGTCATGCTAGGATTCCCGAAAGGGATACTAATTGTCTTGAAAATGAAGAATTGATCAAATGTTTTAAGTGGCAAAACCGACTTAGTTCACATGCTTGGGTTGTGTATAAAAGCAAGGCTATATATCTATTTTCTTATTTGGAGTCTACTATGTTTTTATTTATATTTGTTTATGCTTATTTTAGTTTTTAGAAAATCACACAACTTATGTTTCTACCGGTAATTTAATGACAAAGGTTTAGTATTATTCCTCCGTCCACTTCCTTGGATCGATACTTGGTTCTTACCCATACTTTACTACATATATGACGGGGTACACTTGCCCTTTCGTGTGTGTTTTGATGTTGAAGTATAAATCACTTTTATAAATTTAAAACCTATTCGTGTGTAAATTCATTATAAAAATATGTATATACGCGCACACGTCAACTACATTCGCTTTGCCTGGATGATATCGGATTTCACAATCATAATCGTTCAGTGTCTCCATCCATCGACGCTGTCTCATGTTAAGATCCTTCTGGTTAAACAGATGCTGAAGGCTCTTATGATCTGAATAGATCACGCACTTAGTCCCATAAAGATAATGCCTCCATAGCTTCAGTGCAAATCCAACGGCACCCAATTCCAAATCGTGGGTGGTGTAATTCTTCTCGTGCACCTTTAATTGACGGGAAGCATATGCAATAACTTTACCCTTCTGCATAAGCACACATCCCATACCTGTGTGCGATGCGTCGCAATAAACCACAAATTCTTCAATCCCTTCTGGCAATGTCAACACAGGTGCATTGCTTAACTCCTGCTTAAGAATATCAAAGGATTCTTGCTGCTTAGGACCCCAGTCAAACTTGACATTCTTGCGAGTTAACAAAGTTAGAGGTGCGGCAATTCTTGAAAAGTTTTCAATGAAACGTCTATAATATCCTGCTAGACCCAAGAAGCTGCGAATTTCAGTAGGTGTTTTGGGCACTTGCCAGTTCGTAATTGCTTCGATCTTAGCGGGATCCACCTGGATACCACGCTCACTTACCACATGTCCAAGAAATTGGACTTAACGAAGCCAAAACTCACATTTAGAAAACTTGGCCTAGAGCTTCTCTTGTTGTAGAAGTTTAAGGATACACCGAAGATGTTTTTCAAGATCGGCTTGACTCTTTGAGTAAATAAGAATGTCATCAATGAAGACAATGACAAACTTGTCTAAATATGGCTTGCAAACGCTATTCATGAGATCCATGAACGCTGCAGGTGCATTAGTGAGCCCGAAAGGCATCACTAAGAACTCATAGTGGCCGTATCAAGTTCTGAATGCGGTCTTGTGAACGTCTTCGTCTCTAACCTTCAACTGGTGATAACCTGACCTTAGATCGATCTTTGAAAAGTAACTTGCTCCTTGAAGTTGATCGAATAAATCATCGATCCTGGGTAATGTTTACCTGTTCTTGATTGTAACCTTGTTTAATTCACGATAATCAATGCATAAACGCATTGAGCCATCCTTTTTCTTTATAAACAGAATCGGTGCTCCCCAAGGGGATGAGCTAGGTCGAATAAAACCCTTTTCCAACAAATCATCCAACTGTGTTCTCAATTCTTTCATCTCAGTTGGTGCCAATCGATAAGGTGTTCTTGCAATTGGTGCTGCTCCAGGAATGATATCGATTCTGAACTCCACTTGCCTATTTGGTGGTAGACCAGGTAGTTCTTCAGGAAAAACGTCTGGATATTCAGAAATAACGGGAATGTCTTCAATCTTGGGCTTTGGTTCATCAATGGTTACCTGTGCCATATAAATGAGACAACCTTTCTTCATACACCTCGATGCCTTAAGCATAGACACTTGCATGGGTAACCCGTACTGAGTATCTCCTTGAATTGTTAATGGCTCACCATAAGGAGTCTTGATAACCACTTGCTTCTTATCACATACAATTTGGGCTTGGTTATGAGATAACCAATCCATGCCTATCACTATGTCAAATCCTGCTAATTTCAACGTAAGCAAGGAAAGCGGAAATGAGTGATTCCTAATGGATATAAAACATCCATCTAGAATGGTTGAAGCAGTCTCTATAGTACCATCGGCCAATTCTACTTCATACTTTATGCTTAGAGTCTTAACAGGCAGATTTAACAATTTACAAAATTTATTGTCTACAAAAGACTTGTCTGCACCCGAATCAAACAACACTCTAGCATAAACATCATTGATAAGAATGGTACCTGTTATCACATTGTCGTTCTGAATGGCCTCTTGAGCATTCATCTGAAAGACCCGCGCATTGGTCTTTTTAGCCTCCTCAGGCTTCCTTAGATTTTTTGGGCAGTTAGTCTTAATGTGCCCCTTTTCGTTGCAACCATAACAGGTTGCATCCTTCAACTTCTTGTATTCCAAAGTCTTATGCTCTTTGGACTTGCAGATCCCACATCTAATAGGCTTTGTCTGCGACTGTGATTTCGATTCAAACCTGCACTTCTCAAAATGATGTTTCTGGCAGGTCTTACATTTGGGTTTCTCACCCGACTGCTGGTTATCCTTCTTAGACCCAGAACCCTTCCTATGATCTGAGTTCCCTTTTCTTTTCTTGTAGGAGCGATGAGAACTCTCATCCTTCCGCTTTCGTTTACCTTCATCAGAAACTTTGACAGATTTGTTTCTAAGAGCATCCAGTGTGAGAGATAGAGACAGATCTACCACTGAAACTCGTTACTATCGAAATAGTAGCATGACCACAAGTCAGGATTGACAATACCAGAAAAGGGGTAATTGGATAGATATAAGAAAATGTAATTGCGGATGCCCTCAATACTGTAAAGTGATAAAACTGTTCTGATTAAACTGGGATGCACTCGCCAGTATTTCTTGCTGATAAAACTTTTTAAAACGTGTTTCAGGTAACTTAATGTGAAGCTATTAGAAGCCAGCTGGAGAGCACTGAAGGCTTGGAAAACTGGCTATAAAAGTTACCTAAATAAAAAGAAGTTTTGTCTTTCGATAAATTAGGGTTTGTCCCTATAACTATATTGTAATGAAAACTTGGGTTTTATCCCATTTGTTGATTATAAAAAGTTTGGTGTTTTAACTCTGATAAAATATTTCCTAACTACGAACCTGATGAATTTTTTCCGCTGCAAATTAATAAACACCGATATCATCTGACTGGCTCATGGCACCCGCTCCCGGGCAGGGGTCGGGGGCTGCGACATTTGCTTCTTTACGTAAGCAGCATATCCCGATCCATTCGATCCAACTGATGATGAGTTTGAGTAATGAATTTGTTTGATGATTTGTTTGCAGACTGTTCAACCTTTCTGCCCTACTTCATATGTCTATGTTTACAATAGTTAGTACATTCACTGGATTTAGCATTTTCATTTCTAACTGTTAGCTTTGGAGGCATATATTTATTTGAAGGGCCTCTCAAAGTTGGCTCAGAAACAACCTTTCTCACATATGGAGGAGCATCGACAGACAAATTTGATGTTTTTGAACAAACATCGTCAGCCTTTTGGCAAACAATATCATCCCCCTTAACCCAATCCTCTACTTTTACCTCATCTGCACATGAAGTAGAAGCATCAGTGACATTCACACAATTAAACTCAGGGACTGGCCTTGTTGCTTCAATTTTAGACGTTGTGGGCTCAGTCACTGTTTCACTGCTTGATTCAGCTGAACCACTTGAGTTACATTCATTTTGTAGTGGCTCTGATGAATCCTCTGCGGTTAAGTTAGCTGCCCCAGAAGACTCACAGCTGGACTCACTTAAATCAGTTGATTCTAATTTCTCAGAATCAGTTGCTTCAGGTGATTCACATTTAGAGTTAGATGGTGCAGCTGGCTCAGTTGGTTTATTAGCTGATTCTTCATTTTTCTCAAAACTCAATGTCTCTGTTTGCTTAGAGACATTTTCTGATTTAACAAAAACAGGTGTAGATGCTGGTTCAGTTGCCTTTGTTTCATTCCTTTTAGGTTTTGAGATTTTAACTTTTATTGGTTTTACCGGCTCAACCTTGACATCACTGGGTTTTCAATACTCCATGTCAGGCATATTAGCAATCTCCTCTTCAGTCACAGGAATAGACGTGTAATTGTGATTGTATGGTGGAGGTATGCATACAAATCCTAATCCCTTATTCCTAATTTCTTTCTTACTGAACTGTAACTACTTATTTATCATCTTCTCAACTTTTTCACTTGACATCAAATTTTTTAAAACTGAATTCAATATTTTCAAAAGTTGAGTTTAGATTATCAAGTTCAGCAGTTAGTTTTTCAAAAAGTTCTTTAAAGTGGAGATGCCTACTTCTCTCGCCACTCAAATCCTTATGCGACTATCGGATATCAAGTTTTTGTGCCTCCACCATATCCTTGTATCCATTAATTTTCTTTTTGATCTGATATAAGTTAGATTTAGATAATTGCAGTTGCATAGTCAATGAGTTGGCATGCTCTTTATACCCAATTACCTTCTCTCTACAGGTAGTAGTACAGTAAATATTATCTACACATACCTCAGTAGGAGTAGGAGTGAAGTCATGAATCTGAAAACCTGCACCACAGCTTGATTCTGAATTTGGCAATGAATCAGCATGAGTAAATAAGCAAACCGCAACAGGTAATGGAGCAGTAGGAACAACAGGAATGGATGAGCAAACTGTAGCAGACGTGTTGTATTGAGCCTTCTGCTTGTCAGCCGTATCATATGATTTGATGAGTGAGGTCAGCTCATCCGGCTTCATTCTGTAACAGTTGGTTGTCAATACTATCTGATTAACATTTCTAAACCAACTACACTTTTCCTGATCTGGAATGCCTTTTAGGGCATCCAGAAGCTTTTTGTTGCTCACGTGAGTAGACACCACAATCTCTGCCATCTCCATTTTAGAGAACAGTTCAACAAAACGGCCTGTAAGTGCTTCTATAGATTCACCAGCTGAGTATCTAAATCCTTTAAGTTTCTGCTCAAGCACCTCTCTCTGAGAAGACATTTTTTAAGATGCTAAACTGTGATCCCTCAGAAATGTCTGTCTTACCGAACCGGACCATTAAAACTGTACAAAAACTGACCAAAAACTATTTTTACCAAATCGTACCGTTAGACTCGTCTTGAAATTTCGAGTCCAATGGTATATAATGTCCAAACACTTTTTTTGGAATTTTCGTGCCTTTTTTTTGTCCTAAAAATCCCACGAGTCTAATCGTGCAGTCGGTTTGCCAAGATTGATAGCGGATCAAATTCTACGCTCGAATACATTTAAACTCGTACACGTCAGCTGGTTAAAATTCCATTTTTGCATACGCTGAGGCCGTGCACTCCAATGTGGGTCGCACACTCTTATATTGGGCCGCACACAGTCCAATTTGTGACAACCCGCACTAAACCAGGTATCCGTACGACTTAATTAGTAATTAATTACTGCTGAATTACTATGCTTACTTGAACTTGTGATTAAACTGCTACTTGAATACTGATACATGTACTTACTTGCATCATACTTGCTTGCTGTCACTACATTATTTACATGCTGAACCTTAGTGACAAACATGATGCACAAAAAGCACAGTAGCACTATAACGGATAACCTATTGAACATGCTGATAAAGCCAGCATCAGGCAAACACTGCCTCTAAAGGCCTGTAAGAGCCTGAGATATGTTGCTACACTAGTGGTGAGTGTAGGGATATAAGGGTTGTAGAACTGCGTCTCTAGGAATAAGTCACTATGACTGGATGTGCCTAAAACGTACTCTAAGTACAAAACTCAGCACTTTACAAAATAATTCAGCTTTTAGCTAACCAATAAAGTGCCAAAACATGAGAAAAATAACACTAGACACTTTCCAAAGTGTCAGGAATGAGTCGTGTCACTAAAAAGAGTATTAACGACACTTTAAAGCTTTGTTAACGCTTTAACGGATTATTATCCAACCAAACAACCGGACTATGCCCGGAACATGAAAATATTGTCATTTACACTATTTATCTTTTTCTGAGCCAGTTAGGGTCCCCGTATACCCTAACACCCGTCATAACACACTACACATTAGTAACTGGGTTAAACACTTAACTAACTTGGTTTAACCTAACTAATACTTAACCTTTAGTTGGAAATGGACTAGGAGACCCCCCCCCCCCTTGGCCGAACTCGGTCACATTGTGACCCCCAATGTACCATCTTGATTATTATAATCTTAGTATGTTTAATATCTAGGGTGCACATAATCCATTGGGTAACGCACTTGTTAAATGTCTATAAGATGCTCACTAAACACACTTGGTCTTTCACTTAAACTTTCACACAACACAACTCTCCTCTCTCCCTCTAGAACTCTCGGCCGAACCCACACCCACACATCCATCCATCCTTCGATCTTGTTCAAGCCATTCCTACATCATACAAGTGTTAAGGGTCGCATATTAGGAAGCTTGGAGCAAACGGAACGTGAAGGACCTCTTTATCTTGCTTTTATCCACGCCATTTTCGTCAAGATTCTTCCCTAGCCCCGAGCTAGTGGTATGTCACTTAAAACACCTTCTTGAACTAATCTAAAGTGGTTAATACGATTTGTAACGGTTAAAACTCGAAATCTTGCAAGATGATACTTTAAAGTCTACTAAAAATGCTATAAGTGTTGGATAAAAACTCTCATGTTGTGTAAATGTTGTAGTAATTGAAATTTGTGATTATTTAGACCCGATCTATGTTGTGGTATCTCGGATCACCATTTAACCCGGTTTGGTCATGATCACGAATCATGACATAAGGTTGTTTTGAATAAAACAAGGGTTAAAGGGTGAAACTCTACCACACACGAATCATGAACTTGTGTAAAAGTGTTTTACTTGTGGAAATGTGTTTAAAACTAGCAGATCTACGTATCTGCAAGTGGTATTTTCAAAGGACCAAGCGTTAAAGAAATCATGCTTTCTAAAAATGGATCTTACATTAACAAGAATGATTTTTATAAACCACAAGTGCGTAAACACTTGTGAAATGAAAAGATCCGACAAAATAACAGTTTTTGTAAAAGATGACTGGAAGTTGTAAAGATGGATTTTCTCTAAAAACGAGGTTTTTACAAGATCAAATTACCTTATATGAAGATCTACTAAATTTAAGGGGATTTACACCACAGTTTTGGGAAAACTGCAAGTTCATGTAATTTTGGCAATTTACACATATGTTGATTAGTTGTTGTGATGAAAGTTGTTCTGATCAAATAAAGAAAATTGTTGAGTTGATTTGTTAAAGAAAATGATACGCTTGAAAGCGTGGCCACCTCCAGTTACAGAGGAAACTCTGGCGAAATTTTTCTAAAAACCTAACACTTAGAACTATTTACACTACAAGTGTTAGAATTATTTTTGACATGTTTTCGAAATATGAATTTCGCCATGACTTTATTTACTAAATATTCGGAGGTGGGATTTTCACAAAATTTAACGTGATAAATATATATTTTCACACACTGTTTATGATTATTTTGTGAAAATACATAGATATTATTTTTAGAGTAAAAATAATATTTACGAACGTTAACGAATCCAAAATAATACGAACGCTTTCACCATAAATATATAAGTTACACCGGTAAGTATATTACCACTCAATTGTTAAAACGTAACTTACGCACTTACGGAAATATTTATGAACGCGTATTTTAACAACGTATTATTGGAGAAAAATTATGTGAAATGAAAATATAATATCTTTGAGAAAAATACTTATATTTTGGAATTGGAAATATATATATTAAGTGAGACTTAATGATATAATTTGAACGCACATGTATTGAATCCCCCATCCTTGGGAAGGAGATTAACTACCAAGTATATACAAAATGTAAACACGAAATAGTTGTCTAACTATTTCCCAAAGACTTAAACTATAAAGCTAAGGCATGGCCGTCCGTCTAATAGAAATTAGCACCTGTAGGTCGTCGCACAGCTGCGTGAGCAGGAGATACTTGGTAGAGACGCTTCACTGTGAGTTCATGTCCCCCTTTTCTCTAACTGTTTTCAGTTTTCTTAACTGCGGGGGTGAAATACATGTTACTTTGATTACAAGTACTTTATCCATGGTATGGTTAGCGTAAGGAGGTTTACTACTTAGATCATGTGAGTGGGTAAGCAGAAACTGGAGACCATTAATCCTCATTGTAGGACCGAGGGACGTAAGCGGTAGATCTATCTGGGTGTAGCGAGCCCAACTCTAGGCCCAACAGAACGGACCTCAGAGAGGCCCAACAGAACGGACCTTGGAGTGACTTTGTACCCAACGCGAAATCTGCTAGGTTTGAGTCTTCCTACTTGCACTTCACACATATTAATGGCCTTGCAAACCATTGGTGATCTCTTTTTCCGTACATTGCTACATACCAGGGAACTTTTATACTTACAAGTGTTTTACATACTCACTTACACATGAACTCGCTCAACATTATTGTTGATTTTTCAACTTACATGTATTTCAGGAAATTAAAGATCTGGCACGGTATGTTATGTTTTCCCGCTGCATAAGGGTTCCAAGGTCATCCCAGTTTAGGAAATGTGACTCTTTCCTGGGCAAGTCACAACTCTTAAACTGCGCTTATTTCATGTTACTGTTTATGTTTTTTTCAAGACAATGTTTTATGTTATGATGTTGTAAGTCTCTAAGACAACGGTATGTTACTCTGGTTTTTAAAACTTAATCAAATGGATGATCTTGCATGATTTTATTTCATATAGCTTTGTTATGGTTAAGCTATGGTATTAAGAAGTCACACCAAAATTAACCACGCTTCCGCAAAGCCAGGGTGTGACACAATTAGTCCGCACACTGACTGTTGGGCTTCAGACTAATTGATAATGAAACCGCACACTGAGTAATGAACCACACACTCAGCATTGGACCTCCCACTTAAATGATTGGGCCCGTACACTGAAGTTGGTCCGCACACTAAACTGATTGGGCCCATACACTGAAGTTGGGCCGTACACTAAGCCTATTGGGCTCGTACACTAAAGTTGGGCCGCACACTTGAAGAGTCTGACCGCACACTCTAATCTAATTCAATTTAATCTGATCCGCACACTTCCAATCCGCACACTCCAAGTAAAGAACCCATACACAGCTAGCGATATTTGGTGATCCCGTACACTTGTATTTTTGAAACCAATCAAAAATTAAATCCCGAAAATCAAGGAATTGATTCGAAATTCGATTTTTGTTAATTCTCTCCAACAATAATCACGAAAAATCAGCAAACACAAAATTCAAACCACCAAACCAGATCAAAGACGATTTTTTTAAGTGTTCTTGATGTTAAAAACTGTTCTTCGAAACAGCAAGTTCTTCGAATCTACCAACTGCATATAACCTTTTTCTTCAAACTTTAGTAATATCCGATCCAAACCGAGCCTTTTGAAAGACTTCTTAGGTTCTGATACCAATTGTAAGTCCAGAAACAGTACAATCGGATATCACAAAACACAATCAAAGTGCGGAAAACTAAGAAAGTGATGAACAAGAAAGATTTGTATTGATTGAATATGAAAGTGCACACGATCTCAAAGGGATCGCCTGGTACACAAGAACTCAAAAACTGATAAGAAGAACAGTAATGTGAACAACAACCTCTAAAAGACCTAGGTTCACCCTATTTATAGTTACATAGGGTGACCTAATTACAAACTGGGCCAAGCCCACTTGCACACTATTAACTAAATAAGCCCAAAACATTTAATTAGCACACATAGCCTAACCCAATACTATCCAACCCACTAGAAAACTAAGCCCAATAGCTTATAATTGTGTTTGATAAAGATAAGCGTAAACCTACTCAATTATATGGCCCTACATGCTCGTTTTTACAAAATGAAAAGCTTATTTTAAATGGTTTGATTACACGAAAGTTGCCTCATGTAACCGAAAATTAAAGTTGTGATATACACAAAAGAATATCGACACATGTGTTACATCGACAGAAAACCATAAAAAGGAATACCGGTATTGGTTCTTATAATACCCATACACGTACCGATGTTGTTCATTACGTATTGTTTCGATTCCTTTCGTTTCCAAGTAGTTTACGGCACAAAAAAAAACTTAATTTTGAATACAACTACGTATTCAACAAATTTTATATCAAAATGTTGAGAAAAAAATTAAGTATAAAAATAGGAAAAATTACAAGTTTTGTCCTTTATCTTTATAGTACTTTACAGGCGGTGTCCTTTACAAGGAATTTTGTTGCACGTTTTGTCCTTTAACCCTAACCTAGTTAGATTTTTTTGTTAAGTCTCATCATGTGCAAGTCACATGAGGATAGTTAAGTCTTTTTACCTATAAAGGACATTTTTTGTAAATACTACATATGTATGTACATACTCCATAAAACTTCCCCACCACCAACAGCCACTGCCATCACCCCCCCCCCTAACTGCAACCACCGACTTGCCACCACAACCCACCCGATCTGATAATCTACCACCAACACAATTTTTTTGGACATCAAAAAGCAATTCATTCTATCTTTTACATTACATTAACAAAATGCTAGTCATACATAACATCACCAATATGATACTTCCTTTTACATTACAGTAACAACAAGAATCATTCAACAATAATAAAATTCACCCATTGCACCACTTCAACCACAGTAAACGGAGCCCTTTTCCATTCCCAAACCCATTTATCATTACCCAGAGTGATGCTTGTGCCTCGAACAACTTCTTTAAGCTATGAACCTGGGTTAGGGTTAAAGGACAAAACGTGCAACAAAATTCCTTGTAAAGGACACCGCTTGTCAACATTTGAAAAAAAGGACACCGCCTGTAAAGTACTATAAAGATAAATGACAAAACTTGTAATTTTTCCTAAAAAATAATGCCGGTACCTGTTGTTGGGGCAGTATTGTGCGGTTTGTTTTGATAAAAAGTTACGTGTATTACAAAATAAAAAGAAATTATCTATAGTGGTTTAATTATACAAAAGTTCTCTCATGTAACCGAAAAAATATCGACATGTGTTTTAAATAAATCGAGAATGATACAAACAAATACCGATACCGGTTCCAATTGTACCGACACCGCCAAAAAATACATTATTTTGAATACAACTTCGTTTTAACAAAAAAAAATCCGACTGTTGAGATAAAAAGATAATTAAACACAATGGCATAATATTTTTAAAGTTAATAAACACAAGTTATTATATAAAAATTAAATGATAAATAAATAGGTTAGAGTGTATATCTATATTTATACTACTATGAAATCAGGGTGATAGACTTGTGATTCAATCTCTACTTTAAGACGTCTAAGATAACTAGTGGAGAATCCGCGCATTGCAGTGGAGTCGACAATATAAGTCGAGAACATAATTCAAACCTAAAAATATTAAAAAAAATCATATATTCGTTGTGTGTGTATATATAAAAGCACTGGCGTTTGGTGGCTACAACGCACGGGAAACCCTTATGATAAATAGATAAACCCTTATGATAACATTATATAGTATACTGCAACATTTTTATCTAGTGGGAAACTCGCACGTTGCGGCGGAGACGACAATTTACATCTAAATTTTTAACTAAGCTCTCTAAAATTACAAAACACATTTAAATTGTATTTTGATTAATTTTGGTTCACTCATTTGTCATTTAGTCCAAATACACAAATACAATGGAATGTATTTTTGAATATATGTTCTTAATGAATGTGATGAGTTTATTATCCATAAATTTATTTTTTTATTATTTATAAATGATATTAATATATAGTATAGATTTATTAAACATAAATGCAATTGATCAAGGGAAGTGGGGTAGAAATAGAAGAAATGGCAAAAGGTTGGGCATTTTAACTTGACCATTGGCATGCCATCTTAAAATTTGATAGAAATTATCATTTTGTACATAGGAAATGCGGTTAACAAACACAAGTTATTTATATAAAAATAAAATTAAATGATAAATAAATAGGTTAGAGTGTATATCTATATCTATATCTATACTACTATGAAATCAAAGTGATAGACTTGTGCTTTAATCTCTACTTTAAGACGTCCAAGACAACTATTGGTGCGCAGGGTACAATTATTATGTGCAACACTTCCTAATCTGCCCTCACTTCTCCTCATTAATACATAATCTAATACATTAACACATTATTTAAAAAACTTTTCATAATTAATACTTTATGTATATAATAATTTCTGTCACATGAGATTATTTAATACATAATTTATGAATATAATAATTTATATCACACGAGATTTATATTATGATGTGTGTATATGAGAGTGTGCGTAACATGTGTGTGTGAGAGGTGGTTGTGTATAGGTGTGTAATGTGTGCGTACTTGTAAGGTGCATGTGTGTGCACCAAATACTTAACAGAGGGGGTGTGTGTATGCATGGTGTTCTCCTCTAATGGGTTTCATAAGGAATGGGGTTAGCTGGTTGTGGTATTGATATTGATATTGAGAGCATGGGTTGATGGAGTTTATGAGATGAGTTGTACTGCGCTACATCGCGCGGGCTTCCGACTAGTGATTTATAGTATGAACGTGCGAAAAATAAACTTAAACAAAAGAGTAAATTGCCATTTTAGTCCCTGTGTTTTGAGGAGGTTTACCACTTCAGTCTAAATTTATGGGATGAGTTCGCGTGGGCTTCCGACTAGTTATTTATAGTTTAAACGGACGAAAAATAAATTAAACAAAAGTGTAAATTGCCATTTTAGTCCGTGTGGTTTGGGGAAGTTTACCACTCCAGTCCAAATAGTTTTTTATCCTCATCTGTGTCCCTAACATTTGCATTTCTTTGTCATTTTCACCCAATCCCCCAAGTCCATCAAAAAAAAAAAAAAAAAAAAATCAGTTAAGTCAGGGTATTTTGGTCACGAGGTGGTGGAGGTGGGTGATGGTGTGGTTGTTCTGTGACGGGGTGGTGGTGTGTGGTGGAGGTTGATGGGCGGTAGGGTGGTGGTTGTAGAAAGAGAAACTAGAGAGAAGAAAGAGGGGGAGAGAGAGGGGGTTGGGGAGGGGGGTTGGGTTGGTTTTGTATAAAAAACTAAAATATTTTGTTTTATTAAACTTAAGTAAATAAAGTAAAGAGTAAAATGCACGGATAGTCCCTGTGGTTTTGTAAAATAACACCTATAGTCCTCAACTTTTGGAAATTACATCTGTGCTCCCTGTGGTTTGACAGTTTGTTAGTCGGATAGTCCTTGGAGTGGATGTCTGTTAGTTTTCTCCGTTAAATCTATGTAAAATGACAAAATTACCCCTTGCTTTTATTAAAATATAAGAAAAAACTAATTAATTATTTAAAATATCAATTAGGCCCCACAATTAATTATTAATTATTAAATACAATATATAACACCTCACCCCACCCCACTTCCATCTCTAAAACCGTGAATTCCTCTTCAAAACCACCACTACCACCACCATGCCATCACAAAACCACCGGTCACCACCACCATACCACACCACATCTACCAAACACCATCAATCAACCACTGAAACAACCACAATCACGTCGCCACCGATACACATGCCACCATTACCCACCACCTAAAACCCTAATATGCAAACCCTAAACCACCACCGTTGCACCACCACCCCCTTCAAGCTTTCCACCATCATTTCCGATGCTCATTAGCTTCCATAAGCGAACGTCATCCTCCGACGACCTGTCGAGCTTTGCAACAACCACAACACATGGTGGTTCCAGCGAAGGAAGCCAAGCTATGGGGAGGACAGTTTGAGGAAGGAGTTACGGACGTTGTTGAGAGGTTTTCGGAGTCGAGCTCTGCAACAGCCGCATCACATGGTGGTTCCACCATCTGAACCACTACCATCTCTACACCCATAAACTACCACCATCATCATCTTTCTCTACCTTCAACACACCGTCAAAAACAAACCATCATCAAAACTCGAAAACTCGAAACCCTAAGAGGCGATATGACCTAAATAAGTTCTAAATCCACAAATTCAACTCAAAACTCGAAACCCTAAGAGGCGATATGACCTTAATCAACTGAATTTACCATTGTTAACATTAGCAACCCATCGTCACCATCATGTTCGTGTCTCTCTCTTCTGGACCTTTTCTGGGTCTCTTTCTCTCTCTCTCTCTCTCTCTGATCTCTCTCTCTAGTCGTTTCTCTTTCTAAATGTGGTGGATAAACGGATCTGGAATGGAGGAGGGAGTTCAGGTGGTGGATATGTTGATGTTGGTGGAGTTGCAGGTGGTGGCGACTGGTGGTAAGTGGTGGTGAGTGAGTGTGTATGAGGGAGAGAGACATACAAGGGCTTAAAACGGTGAATAAGAAGGTTGGTGGGTCGCACCTTTAATTTTAATATATCTATTTTAGTGTTTTAATTTAATACTAAGGGCATGTTGGTCATTTTACATGGAGTTAACGGAGAAAACTAACGGAGATTCACTCTAGAGACTATCCGAGTAACAAACTGTCAAACCACATGGAGCACCGGTGTAATTTCCAAAATTTGGGGACTATATGTGTTATTTTACAAAACCACAGGGACTATCCGGGCATTTTACTCTAAAGTAAAACAAGAAAAACAAAACAAACAGATAAAGTGACTAAAATGTCCCTGACTTAACGTTAAAAAGAGACGGGGTTAGCAAAATGGACGAAAATGACCAAAAATTGCGAACATTAGGAACACAGAGTAAAAAATAAAACTATTCGGCCTTAAGCGATAAATCAGCCCAAACCACAAAGACTAAAATCGTAATTTACTCTAGAACAAAAATTCGAAACAAGTTGCAAAATGCAGTTTGCATATTATAATTTACAATCAGACAAAAAGATGATACTTGGTACGAGTCATAAAGTTGGATTTGTGATGTAATCAGCTTCTAGAGCAGGACAATATAAAGATCAAAGTCAGATTATTTAAACCTTAAACCAACCTCTTGGTTATATGATCTGGTCAGAGCTGGACCACCAGACGACTTTATTTTCATACTTATTTAAACTTTAAACCAGCCTTTTGGTTAATTAGCTCTTGATCAGAGTCACCGGTTGACCATCTCTGCAGATCATCGGATTAACAACTTTGGGTATTGTAATCTGTTACTTTTCTACTTTGCATTGCTGTTTGATCGATTAGCGACCTGTTTTTTCTTTTTTGTTGATGCTAAAGTTGGTTAGTTCATATATATGTTTCGTGATAATCAAACAGTAGTCAAGGTATAAACGTAGACCGTCACTAGTCAAAAGACTCAAAATGCGATAACGAACCTACCGTTAATCTGAAGCGACGGGCAAACCCGAAACATGAAAATTTTGGGATGGGTATTTGAGTATGAGATTAGTTTTAGAAGTTTCGTGGGTTGATTACCATTTTATTTTTGTTTTTCCTTTGTAACTAATTTTTAGTTTTTATATTTTTTAATTTCCTTGCATAATAAATTTATGTAAAAACTTAAATAGTAATAAATATGTTTGGATATCTCAACAGGTAACTTTGAATAAACCAACGGGTATACCTCATATCCAATAGATACTGACTGAACATGGGACACTATTATACAGTCGTGTATGAGACCGGGATTACCAATACCTGTCCCTAAATCAGAGTACGGTCAGTGATCGAATCCTATATTCCTTTTCATATTTAGTTTTAAGGTTTCAGTTGCATTTAGGGACACACTCACGGTCCGGTTCAGCTGGTGTTGATGAAAAATTTGGCCGAATTGTTAACTACGATTTTGGAAAATGACAAATCAAACCGGCTGGGTTGGTTGGATGGTTGGTAGAACCAGCAGGTTTTACAGTTTGGGTAAAAAAACTATCAAAGTAAAATGTATATCATAAATTCTTCGATAAAGGTAAGTTTATCACTGAATCTTGTGTGATGGTATTTGGGTTCGATTAGAAATTGAGGTCAAATAAGTCAAGGTTGAGATAAGTTATATACAAAGTAAATTAGGAAAAGAAATATTGGTAAGAAGCTAGGAAAAGAAATATACATTGATGGACTGTTAAATTTAAAAGATAAATTAATGGGAGAACAAGCATAAGAAGATAATTCATTTTCTTTCAATCTTAAAAGTATAAAAAATTGTGGAAGTGCAAAAGATTATTCATCTATCTTGAAACTCAAAATAATAATAAAAAAACATATTTTATTTATTTATACAGCATAGCCATGTGTAAGTTAAGGCAAAAGTCTAAATGTTAAAAAAACATATGAAAAAAGTAATTTAAATCGGTTTGTATGTAAAAAATAAAAATTTTCAAATATATGAAACCGTTGATAATTTTTTTTTTTTTGACGATTTAGGTTTGTTCTCACTCTTTTGGTACTATATATATATAGAATAATAATGTGGGATATAATACTTTGAGAAAGATTTTATTATGCTTTAAATATCTCATGATCAATGTGATGAATAAGTCTACAGTTAGAGGATATATGACCTATTTGAAGAATGATTTGATTCATATATACTCCCACCAATACAGTACAGTTAATAATTTAAAAAAAAAACTAGTCTATGGACAATTTGTTTAATAGAGGCCTAAGATATTACAATAGCAATTAAAAGTTTTTGATGCAGTAAATATCTATGTTTTTATCTAAAGTCATGTAGATACTAAAAGGAACTACAAACAAGAAATGTATATATCATTGATGAACATGAGATCCATTGATTTCTTAAAAAAACAATTTTAAATTTCTCATATTATTGTACCACCATTTTTATGGTATATCATCCAACTGGAATTTTTTCTCTTTTAGGGGCACAATCATGGAATTGCATGGAAAGGGTTAGTGACTAAAACCTTCATGTGTATGCTAATCTATTTTTATATCTGGCAAAAACTTGACCGCTTGTTACCCTTTTTTCATGCTTATTTTAGCAGGATCGTCTTTCGGGAAAGATGAATCGCAGGGTATGTGAGATTTATGCAATTTTAAGGATTTTGTTTTATAGTTTTCTTTTCTTGGTGCTTATTTATACTTCTAATGCTTGCTCAAGTATAGAGCCTCACACTTTCAGTTTACCTATAACAACATGTAGTAGAAAAGAGGAAAGGAGGTTTGAGGAGTCTACTTTGTATACTAAACATACATTATTTCTGATATGTGCAATTTTAAAAACAAGTATCTACATTGAATATCTATTCAATATGTTGAGAACTATGTAGTCCAAAAATATGTTATATATCACTTTAAATGGTCTAAAAAGATCTCTAAACGTGCAAAAACAGACGGTGAAGCCACAAGCCGATATGGCTAGCCATATGCTAGTACTCAGTAACAAATGGAGTGACGAATAACTTGCTAATACTTTATTTTTAGTACCTTATTTTCTAGTTGTTAAGAATCCACAAGGAACACTTTATGTTTCTTATTTTATTTTCATTTAAACGTGCAAAAACAGACGGTGAAGCCACAAGCCGATATGGCTAGCCATATGCTAGTACTCAGTAACAAATGGAGTGACGAATAACTTGCTAATACTTTATTTTTAGTACCTTATTTTCTAGTTGTTAAGAATCCACAAGGAACACTTTATGTTTCTTATTTTATTTTCATTTCCATATATGATTTTGCAGTCGAGGGTGTCTCTGGAAGCAACCTCTATATCATTTGGGATAAAGGTATGGTTTGCCTACATCTCACATTCCCTAGATCCTACCAATATCTTTGTTAAATGGTAAGATTTTACTGACTATGGGTGTTGTATCTTGAAAGAAAGGACATGACTAATAAATTTGACCGTTAACCAAAAATTATTTTTAGCGGGTAGAAGCGAGACTGTCTGAAAACGTACATGGTTTCTAGTTCACCCAATGAATCGGTTACATGTTTATTGTTAGATATATATATATATATAATCTTAATTATGTTAATATATGTATAATTATTATATAGTTTAGTATGCAACGGTTGAGGGAACACAACCATTCAAATGACAGTTGTTCCCTCCATCTATAACCGCCAAAATTTCTACATATATATATGTAATGACCGGCAACTTTTGTCGGCACCAAGACAATTATCATTCTTATGAATTGTCCACTTTTTCTTATGGTTTTTGCATACTCTGTTCTATTATCATATACAAACATGAATATGCAATCTGAATCGAGTGATTATGTGAGAGATATGGGTATAATTTCCGCTGCGACGAACTCCGAAATTCTAACACTTATCGGGCTTTAGAGATTTAGTAATATTGTTTTAGTCAACTTGGTATGTTTGAAATTTTGTGACATGCAACTTTTTATTTGCACATTAGATAAATGATGTTATGATGTGGAGAAATTATCCTTTTCCTTAATAAATAACCAGCATGTCTTTCTTAAGTTAATAACTTTTCCTTTGATATGCCAGTCCAAGTAGAGAAAATGGAGGAGTCTGATCGAATGACACTCCAGAAGATTATAGTAAGTCGGACACGGTTCTTTATACTCGAGAAACTATTTGATGATGCTTATGGAATTCGTAGGCCAAAGCCAAGTGAATATGAACTTCGCAAACAAGTGATCCAGGATCTTAATGATATAGCAAAAGATTTATATGGTAATCATACAGTTTCAGTTACTTCTGGAATCAGTTTCTTTTTTATGTTCATTTGAAGTTAATTTATTTAGTATGAACCGATTTCATACGATTGAACTAATTTCACTCTCTACAAATGGTAATTAATATATTTGTTTCTAATCCAGGAAACTCTGCTAGCTGTCCTGTTGTCGAGGAATTTGGTTCTTTTTTAATGGACCTTTTCACCATAGAAAGTGATCTTGATCTATCCATTAACTTCAGAAGTAGTTTGTATGTGTTTCCTCGAGACGAGGAAATTAAAACGCTTCAGAAGTTTGAAAACAAGCTCCGTTCACTTCAAAGTAAACTTCTATCTATACTAGTCTTTGCGTTTGTTATTATTGAAGTTTTAGTTTTAATCATCTACATATTTTGAGACTCATTATAGCAGTGACTTTAAAATGCGCGCTTCACATGATGTAGTGATGCGCGCATTTTAAATTTTAACAAATTGTACAGTCAATCGCAATGGGATGTGTTTTCAAATTCGAATCGAACAAATCTGACCATCGCTTGAGCAATGGGCTTGGGTGTTTAAACAAATTAGACCACCGGTTGAACAAATCTGACAAAGATGATGAGAATATCTTATTATCTTATGGTTTAAAAGGTAACAGCTAAATATATTTACTATAATTATTTTGTTAGTATTTTTTTTAACGAACACATTGTATGCGTGCAGCACGTGCTTAGCGCATCAGCTTTTGGAATTAAAACGCATCAGAGAGCCACACACTTTCAAAACCAAGACAATTGTTAATTTATGGAATATTATCATTTCAATTGTGCTTTTTGTTAATTTATGGAATATTATCATTAAAAATACACTTTAGATGGCTATCTGTCTTACAACAACCCATTCCCATTTTAAGCTGATTTTTTTTATGACCTGTTTGAGATAAAACACAACCTAAATCGACCCATTTATAAACAAATCGGTTGAAATCGGCACCTCTGGTCACCGTGTAATCTCTTCAACCTACCACAACATATGAAAATACTAGATCATACTTTAATTGTTCGAGCTAACACCGGTTAATGTCCACACTCAAGTGTGATTTATAAATGCATTTGACTTCTGTATATATATGCCTCATAATTGTTGATGGCTTTTTGTGGTTTAGATGAAGGCTATGTGCAAAAGGTCAAGCTTATTATGCGGGCTAGAGTACCCATTATTAAGTTTGTTGATACTGCAACAAGTGTCAGATGTGACATATCCGTAGAAAACAGATTTGGAATTTCAAAATCCTTGATTATTCGCCTCATTACTTCAATAGATGAAAGATTTCAGAAACTATGTGTACTGGTAAGTTTTTCTTTGTTGCATCAATAGAGTTGTAGAATTTCCGGAACCAGAAAAATACAAAATAACTGAAACAAATCTGTGACAAAGCTAAGCTGGTAAGCTATGTGTTTGTTTCTGGTTTAGAACCGGTCCCAAACCAAACCATGAAGCAAGTGCAAACTTGAGTTTCTCTAATTTGAAAAATATCAATGTATTCAACCACGTCGTTTAATTTTCTAGTAATGTGTAAACGACACCACAAGTTGCATGAAACTAAGCTAATATGAATGCAAGATTAATAGTAAACGTGTACGGCATATAGTTTACTAACAAAGATTTTATGTTGCCATATGAGCTACAATGCTAATGGAATAATGTCTATCTGTCTATGCAGATGAAAGCGTGGGCTAAAGCGCATAATATTAACAGTCCAAGAGACCGAACTCTTAATTCTTTTACGATAGTATTATTGGTTGCCTTTCATCTACAGGTAGAATTTACTTCTTACCTCATCTCGATTATCGATCTTTAACAATAACATTACTGGTTTTCTATGCAAAAAAAAAAATATTATACTTTATTGCAGATATTGTTTTTTTTTTTCTTTTTTGGCTCAAGGCAACTTTTATTATGACAAAAAAAGCATATAAGTAGTATATCAACCTTTCTGATTAAGCAATTTGGTCTTATTATTAATCTCTGGTTTCAGACTCGAGATCCTCCCATATTACCTCCGTTTTCCGACATACTAAAAGGTAATACTAAGACTTGGTTATGGATATATGGAACTAATCAAATAATATGAGAATTTGGTTTATACAGAACTTACAAAATGTGTTATGTGATTGATTTAAATGAGCTTGGATGATAAATGATACATATCAACCACTAGTGGGTATAGAGGTAATTTGGTCAGTGAGACCCCCGCTCGATAGTAGTTTTGCATCAAGCCTTGGACATAAGGCACATAACACTCAACAACAGTTAAGACGAAGTCACATTTAAATAGCTTCTATGTACAATTTAAAAAGCTATATGTAGCACGATATCAAGAAACTGTCCATCCAGTGGCGAAGCTTGAGATTTCCGACCAGGGGGGGAGGGGGGGAGTCACCGGACCTAAAAAAAATTATAAAACTGGTGGGTCGAAACGTATATACCCAAAAATTTCTATACGAAAAACTACATACTCTCCACTACTAAGCGCAAAGTTCGGAGGGTCGGTCGCCCCCTCCCGCACCTTAAAAGCTTTGCCCATGTGTCCATCAGTAGTCTACTCTCATCATCAACCCATCACTCATGGTTTTGTAGATGGAGAAGATCCTGCATCAGTGAATAATTCAGTTAGAAATTTCCAGAACTACGGTAGTAGAAATACAGAAACGTTAGCTGGATTGTTCGTGTCCTTTCTAATCAAGGTAACATCTTTCAAATGTCCTCATTGTTGGCAACCAATAATGTTCATTTCAAACATTCTATATGCTTGAACCTGTTTAGATATATTACAGTTGGCATCTGTTGAAAAGCTTTGGCCAAAAGGTTTGTGTGCCAGTCCTTATCTAGGACATTGGATACATAAAACTTGGGACACCAATATAGCCACTATGAGTGTAAGTATTCACCTCATTTTTTATTTTGTTTTTTTTTTTTTCCAATTTATATACATGTTTTTTTGCCACATCATAGGTTGAGGATTTCTTGGACCAGGCCCAAAACGTGGCAGGGAGAGTTGGAAAACAAGAAGTGAAAAAAATCTATTATGGCATTCATTATACCATTGAAAATCTCAGTCGTTTCATGAACTTCAAAATTGAAGAATTAGAATTAAAAGGTTCACTTTTTGGCATTGATTACATGAACCATCCTTATCCCAACTTGACTATGAATAACTTTAACCTTAATGGTGTGATGGATCGAAGAGCTGGTCCAAACTGGTCAACATGGCCATTGACAACTGGTCAATGGGGTGCACCACAACCTCAAGCCGTGACTGCGGGCCCGGAGATACTGTGGGCCCACCAGTCGGTTTACAATCAGCCAATGATGGGAGGACCTGGGTGGACACAAGGCTGGGGTGGTGGCGCATTTCCTAGCAGTAGTGGTGGGGAATATGGAGCTGCATTCATGGATGACCACCTTAGTTGGCCACAAGAGATGCAGCCTACTACGGACCCTTTTGGAAGAAGGTTTCAACAACATCCTTACGGTAATTGTACAATGATTTCACATTCTAGCGAAGGAGTTATTGTCTAATAATCTTAATTTTCTTATTAATGGTGATTTATGAATTTCTTAGCATTAAGAAATACACTTTGGAAAACTTCAAACATGTTTCATTTTGTTTTTATTTATTTGACCCCTTTGAAATGAAATCTAACTGTAATCAACCCATGTATAAGTAATATCATATCTTTGATCTACAGGGCATTCCTCCAACGTGAATCGCCCACCGTTTCGTTGAGACTCGATATCCAAACGTGGGCAAAGCGACTGACCAGACGTAATTGACATGATAAGTAACTAGAAATACACAGAAGTTTGCTAAAAGATTTCTAATTATGAATTGTACAATTAATTTCAAATAAGTCGTATCTTGCTCAGACCAATAAATAGAGCTGAGGTTATAGTTTTTTATAATATAATTTACGTTTATGGTGTCAAAATGCCTGTTTTTATAACTAGTCGGTTTTAAACCATGTTGTACCGTGTGTGGCTTTTGTGTCAGATGTTTATTGTCCTGTTGGGATTGATTTATATTAAACTATAATTTGTGTTTAAAACCTTAAAATTTATTCAATGTGGTGTTTGTTTGACTTAATGGATATATTTGTTGGAAAATTAACTCTATGTTTGATCTGGTTCTCTAAACTGATGTGTGTGATTATCAGTTTGATGCAAAAACAAAGGTAACAACGACACTATTCTTGAACAACTTTTGGGGGGGGGGGGGGGGGGGGGGGGCGGCGGCGGCTGGCCCAGTGGCGGACCCAGGATTTTTTCCATGGGGGTGCGGAAAATTTTTAAAAATTTTAGGCCCCTAGGTACATAAGTAAAAAAATCGGTTGTATCGGGTCGGGTCGGGTCATGTAAGTCAAAAGAACATCAAACTAAATTTATATATATGGCAAACACGTCAAACTTTGTACAAACATAATTAAAACGTCGCCCTACGGGTTTTCATTTTTTGAAATCTATCCAAAACATCATCTAAAGCTACTTTCTTAAGCAAGTCTTTCTCTATATAACATAGACAACTATCACTTAAATTCTCATCCCCGATCCGATTACGCAAGTCGGTCTTCACATTCTTCATTGCCGAAAAACATCTTTCAACGGTTGCGGTTGCGACGGGTAATACGAGAACAAGCTTCAATAATCGATATACCAATGTAAAAGTTACGTGAATATTTGTTGAAACCATTAACCTTACAAGACTTGACAAACCATCCAAGTTGGCGAATTGTTTATCTTTTTTCACAAAATTAAAGTAGTTTTCGAGTTGAACCGGAAGCCTTCGTTTTTCCTCTTCATTGAAATCATATGGATACTTCTCGGCTAGCTTTAGTATTTTTGGAATGTCAAATGCACTAAAATTATCACAAGGACTCAAACAACTCATACAAACAAGTAGTTCAGATGTTACCTCATTAAAACGGTTCCCAAATTCTTGTATTTGCAAATCAAGAACCGCATTGAAGCAATCATACTCGTAATAATGCCGATTTGTGATGTTCGTCTTTCTTCTTGGCCACCTTGGGTTAACGTATTCATCATCCAATTTTTTCACCTCAAGTTCATACATGTCACAAAAGGAGTTAACCTTCTCCAAGAACTCATTAAAACCTTCCAACCTAAACTTTTCAAGTTGGTTTTTGGTGGAAGAAACCAATTTAACCGCATTCATCAAATCTTGCTCCTTTTTTTGAAGACATTGGGACAACGTATGTGTGATGTTTAGAATATGCTCCATCAAGTGTATGTAAAATACAAAGTCTCTTTGACATGAACAAGCCCAATAAAACGCTCCTTAACAATTAGTTCGGAAGATGTATCCACTTTCCGCTTGAGAAATCGCGCCATAAAGTCTCTACTCATGGTTCCTATAATCCTATCACAATAAAATTGATCCATCACCATAAGTTCATCGTTCCATAGTCTTTTTGTTTAATTTTAACTTTCAACCATTCAAGCAATCAAACCCTAGTCCCCTAGAATTGTGAGTGTAATCACCCCTAAAAATCATCTAAATAACATAATAATCATCTAAAGCAGTAAAGCAACGACTAAACACAAGATTTTTCAAACCTATTTAAGAATTTTACTACCCCTTTCTACCTTAATATCAAGTAAATTCATTAAAAAAAACAATAAAACTTACCTTTGAAGATCGCCGGTCAGTTTTGGGGCGGATTCCGGTCACTTTCCGGCTGTGATCGACCTGTGTTGTTGCTGCTGATGATGTCGGTTCGCTGGGCAGGAGGCAGGGGCGGTGTGATAGCTGGGCGGGATGATGGGAATTGATATTGAAGGCCGGTGGGATTGATATTTGATAATTGATAAATGGGCTTAAGTTAATTGGGTAATGGTCTAATGGATATGGGCTACAAGTACATGTACATTATGCTAGTGGGCTGCTGGATAATGGGCAAGAGGGCAGAATTTTTATAGGTAGTATTTTTATAAAATAGGTAGTATTTTTATAAAAAAATCAAACTTTACTAAAAAAAATGTATAATATAAATCCATAATATTTTTTACCTATGGTGTGCGGACGAAAAATTCCAAGGGGTGCGCCCGAAAAATTCCAAGGGGTGCGGACGAAAAAATCCAAGGGGTGCGGACGGGATTTTCGTCGGAAATTTACACTAAAATTTTTTTTTCTCGGGGGTGCGCCCGCCCACCCTGGCTTGTAGGTGGGTCCGCCCCTGGGCTGGCCTGCCTGGGGTAGTCGGTGCGATTATAAGAAAGAGATTGATCAGTGTGCGTGAGAAGATCACACCTTAGAATGCAAGATAATATACCTTCATGTGAAGGATATCATCATCATTCAAGTGTTTTACAATAACCCACATATATACGAAGTGAATCGGTGTGTAGACACAATGATGCAGGAGGATCCATTGGTTTCGTCGTCCCTGATAATTCGGGGCCCACGCACAGTGGTCAGTGACGGAACTTAAGCATTTATATAGGGGGCTGAAAATATTTGAAATCAAGATTACACTTCTTACACATTTAAATGCTTAAGTTCCACCACTGTTTGTACATGAATCGTTTAATATATAAAATTATTATATGGAGAATTACTTTCAAACATTTGAAGTCTATTTTCATTTACAAGCTTGTTATTCAACATATAAGCTACTTTTTTTTTTTTGAATAAATTGATTTAGATAGAAAAATCTGATGTACCAAAAAAAAGATATTTAGGTAAATCGATGGAAGAAAAATAAGCTAACATTCAAAAGAGGACAAGAAAGAATAAAATAGAAGGTATCAAATAGATTGATGTTTTGCATTAAAATTCACTAGTAGGAAACCCGCGCGATGCGGCGAGGGTGACAATTTACTATACGGTACTCGTTTTCTATTAGTTTATCAAATCTCTCAGGATGATTTGTATATTACGTCTATTAGTTTTCTCATACGTAACATCGGTATAGTCTATCTATGTCACAAGTCTTATAGATCTCAATAATCAATCAACAAAGTGCTTTGTTGAATGTTCGTAAAAGCTGCAAAACATTAAGAGGGTGTTTTCGATACACACAAATAGTCTTTTGTGTGTTGCTCAATGAGTTTAAAAAGCACAAATTTGCACATATTATACTAAAAATTACAACTCCATTACATTTTAAAAATCATGTTATCTGGCAATAAATTCTGTTCACTTCTGAAAAACAAAGATACACCATCAATATCAAGAACTATAACTATATAAATACCATGTTACAATGGTGAGATGTAATGTGATGGTACTGAAACAATAATAAAATGGGAAGTACCGGTTGTGTTATGGTTATGATGTATTGGTCACTGAGGGTAATTCTTAAACATGAATTAAACTCTAAGATTAACTTAATTGTTCAGTTTAAGAAAACAATATCAAACACATTATTATAACATAGAATACAATTAAGTATCTTCAAAAAAAAAAAAAAAAAGATAAAGATGACATTCATCACAATTTCTCCACCCTCTACTTAAACATGTAAATGTCTTAAAAGGCAACGTTTCAACCGCTTCAATTTGTAGCTATATATAAAGTAGAAAAACATATTTTCGATTAACTTTTTTTTCTTCCTAAAAATATGTTTAGTCCATGTTTTTTAAGAAAAAATAAACTAAAATTCACAACTCAACACAAAGTTAGGGTTTATTTAATTAAATGGATCAAGTTTGCTTGTATACTATAAAGTTAAAAGTAACCATTATAGTGGCCAATTGGCAATGACGACAATTGATCACAGTTTGGTAGCATGTAATTTGTTATTACACGCACTTGTAATGTATAGAAGTACATTACTTCATCATCTAATGAAATATACACAAGGACTCCCATGCTTATTTTGAGTAACTTTTTGCCTCAAGTTCCAACCTTTTTAAATTTAAACAATACGAAATCAGGAAGATTGACATAGATTTTACTAAAGTTTGAAGAGAACTTGACATATTTAGCAGCCACCGTATCTTCCTCTTCCTCTGATGCTGGTAATTAGGCTAGACGGTATGGAACCGTCCTCAGCCCCGTCCTCCACCGGCGACGCCACGTCCCCGTCGTCACCCCACGCCGCCCCCCTCCGTCCCGTCCTCTTCGTCCGAATTCAGCCGTTTGCGACGGACCAAACAGGTGGGCCCCCTTTCTTTCTTCTCGGCTCCGGATCCTTCACCCCATCCCGCCCCACCCGTCTTCATCCCCTCCCCGTCTTCATCCGTCACCATACCCAGCAGCCTTATCTTATCCCAAGTCCCATCTTCCTGCAGCCACTCTTTTCTTTAGACAATGTTGATTGATATAAGTATAAAAACATGGAAATTGTTAGGCTAAAAGTTTGATAAAGAAAAAAGAGTTAATTTCTCGGATAGTCCATGTGGTTTCACGTTTTTTCACGTTTAATCCCCACCTTTTGGAAATAGCAGGTATGCTCCCTATGGTTTGTTATTTTGTTACTCTGATAGTCCCCTGAGTAAATGTCAATTAGTTTGGTAAGTTAAATTGGTGTAAAATTAATAAATTGCCCTTAGACCATGTGTAGTGGTAATGTGTTATAATGCCCCCACCATGGGCATTATCCGACACGTGGCGTCCTAGTCAGCGATGGGGCATTATAGCAAAAGTGGCGTAGTGGGGCATTATGCCAATAACCCCCATTCAATCATTTCACAATCATTAAACAAAAAAAAAAAAAAAAAAAAGCAAAGAGATGGGATTGGCTAGTCAAAGTTGTACGCATGCAAAAGTGGGAAGTTGTCAGACCTTCATCAACATTGATTGGTTAAACCAATTTGCACATAGCGTTATAAATAAAACGCTGGAAAGGATTTTTTGAATGTTTTAAAAAAAAAAAGCCCCATGTAATGGGGGGATGGGCGTTTTTAGGCTTTTTTTTCAATTTAAAAAAAAAAAAACGCCTCACTACAGGTGCTCTTACTAAACATAAAAATCTGATTAATATTTAAGAAAGAATTTAGGTGGGATCCATTATTTTTATTTATAAAGTAAAACACGTCTCTTTCTTCCCCCTTTTCTCCTCCACCCACCACCACCCCCCAACCCACCTGCAACTTCTCCGACAACCACCGCAGCTTACGTCATCGGGCACCTCCATCACCACTCTCACCTGTGGCTTCTCCATCATCACTACGCGTTTGTGTGTGCATGAGACAGTACATGACTGAAGATCAACCAACGATTTCTGATGGCAATTGTGTTTACTCTGATTCGTTGCAATGGTGAAGTGAGTGCCCATGAGTGGAGTTTTCTGACATCGGAGATGGTTGTTGTCAGAACGTCAATAACAAGGACGACGGCGGTGGAGGTCGTTGTTTATGGCGCCGGAGTGACTGCAATTGAAGGCTGCAATTCACGACTGAAAATTGAAGGCAGTGGTGGTCATTATTTATTATTTATGGTGCATGTTGTTCAGAAGGAACCTTAATCAAGCGCAAATTAGGGTCTTTGCTGCTTGCGAATTGGCACCGTATGCTTCAACAAACTCATCCCTTCTGTTCAGTATGCTTTAATTTGAACTTAGTTTGTTAGGCTAATTATATAAATGCAATACTTGATTGTTATGATGTTGATTGATTGGAATTTATTATTGGAAATATCTAGACAACCAGTGTGTTTTAATACCGGATAGTCCCTGTCGGAGAAGCCGCAGGTGAGAGTACTGATGGAGGTGCCCGACAACGTAAGCTGCGGTGGTTGTCGGAGAAGTTGCAGGTGGGTTGGGGAGGTGGTGGTGGGTGAAGGAGAAAAGTGGGAAAAAAGAGAGGTGTTATATTATATTTAATAAATAAAAATAGTGGGTCCCACCTAAATTCTTTCTTAAATATTCAATCAAATTTTTATGTTTAGTAAGAATAATTTAGTAATTTTACACCAACTTAACTAACCAAACTAATTGACATTTACTTAGTGAACTATCCGAGAAACAAAATAACAAACCATAGAGAGCATATCTGCTATTTCCAAAAGGTGAGGACTAAACATGAAAAAACGTGAAACCACAGGACTATCTGGGAAATTAACTCAAGAAAAAAAGTATGTACTCTAAGTTTGGCACGAAAGGACTTGTTTACTGAGTAATTATCCAAATGTGTAGCATCGGAGGCCTTTTCTCCTTTGAAAACTTCTCCAAGGTATCCCAATTCCTAAATGTTGCCAAGGCAAAAACCTTGAGCCAATATTGTCGTTTCTGGAATACCTTATTCAATTGGATAATATGAGCCTCGAAAAAATTTGTATGACACTGAATCAATTAAAACAATCCTATTCCTATATTCAAATAGAGATCTCTTACCTTGAATTTCGTTTTAACTTTTAGAGCAGCTCGACGATTGTCCAATACTATGCATGTCCTAACTGAAGAACAAATATAGGGTTGCTTTGTACTTGCTTCCAATTCATGCTGAATAAAATGTAAAATGTGGTGATTAGGGGTGTTCATTTTTATCCAAAATCCGAAACCCGGCCCGAATTCAAAGCCACCCAAACCCGAATTAGCGAATATCCGAAAAACCCAAACTCGACCAACCCGAACTTTATATGGTTCGGTTATCGGGTTACTTTTTCCCTACCAAAAACCTGAACAACCCGACCCACAAAACCTAAAAACACGAAAAAAACCTGAACATTTATTTTTTTTTCTTATAGAAGTCTTTTGGTTTGAAGTCTTTAATATTTGAAAGATTAAGTTTCAGGACTTGTAAATCTTATAATAGCATATTGTCAAATAATGTTTGAACTTTGATGATATTTTTAAAATAGCAATATTAATTTTGATGATATCTTGTAAAACATTAATTTTTCATTTTACATCTAAACCCGAAAACCGAAAAACCCAAACCCGACCAACCCGAACTTTAAATGGTTCGGTATTGGGTCACGTTTTCCCTACCAAAAACCCGAACAACCCGTCCCGCAAAACCCGAAACACGAAAAAAACCGAACATTTATTGTTTTTTTTTTCTAATAGAAGTGTTTTGGTTTGAAGTCTCTAATATACGAAAGATTAAGTTTTGGGACTTGTAAATATTATACTAGCATATTGTCAAATAATGTTTGAACTTTGATGATATTTTTAAAGTAGCAATGTAAATTTTGATGACATCATGTAAAAAACATTAATTTTTTATTTTAGTATTTTACGTCTAAACCCGAAAACCGAACAACCCGATCCGAACTTACCCGAACCCGAATAACCCAAAATCCACTAACCCGAACTTTAAATGAGTCGGTTATCAAGTGAATTTTTCCTAGACAAAAACCCGAACAACCCGACCCGAAAAACCCGAAACCCGATGAACACCATATAAATAAAAATAGCAAGCTCGTTAAATGAATTACATGTTCAAGCTGATCACATCAGGCACAAATAACACCCGTTTAAAAATTTGTCATTTTTACCCGTTACGCAACGGAGTCATTTGTCTCAGATCGGTCTATTAGACCGCCATGGCTAACAATCAACAACAAATGTAGAACTACCTGCCAAAATTTAAAGAAAAAACAAATAAAAACTATAGAAACCAAGATGACAACCTCGCTAAATGTTTTTCTTCTAACGGGTCAAACGGGTCTAGTTAACAAAAAGACATGGAAATATCATTGTTGGATTTATTCGTAATTTTGGACCAACCTGTCTACATCAATGAAATCAAAATCATTTGTCTTGTTTCAAACAATTCATGCCATGTGCAGTTATAAATAAACCAATAGAGCAAATCTGTTAATGGTGGAATACACATACATGATAAGACCAAATCTATTAGTAACAATATATCAAGAACATTAACTCTCAGATCGGTCTATTAGACCGCCATGGCTAACAATCAACAACAAATGTAGAACTACCTGCCAAAATTTAAAGAAAAAACAAATAAAAACTATAGAAACCAAGATGACAACCTCGCTAAATGTTTTTCTTCTAACGGGTCAAACGGGTCTAGTTAACAAAAAGACATGGAAATATCATTGTTGGATTTATTCGTAATTTTGGACCAACCTGTCTACATCAATGAAATCAAAATCATTTGTCTTGTTTCAAACAATTCATGCCATGTGCAGTTATAAATAAACCAATAGAGCAAATCTGTTAATGGTGGAATACACATACATGATAAGACCAAATCTATTAGTAACAATATATCAAGAACATTATATACTACTACATTTTACAATGTCGGCAGCCTGCTTCCATTGGCCAAAATGGGCGGCTGCCTTAATAGTTTTTTTTTTTTTTTTTCGTTTTGCCCCTAGCTCAAACTAAAATTACGCTTTTGCCTCCATCTCAAAATTACGATTTTGCCCTCAAGTCAAAATTACGATTTCGTCTGCCACTCTCCCATTGGACCAACCAGTTTATTATTTTATATCCATTTTAAAATGACGGTTTTGCCCCCCATCTCAAAATAATATTACGCTTTTGTCCCAAATAAAATTATGTTTTTCCCCCAGCTAAAAAATACGATTTTGCCCTCTGTTAAAAAATGTTATTTTTCCCCGTTAAAAAAATTACGATTTCGCCCTCAGTTGAAAATTACGTTTGTCCCCCCTTCAAAATAAAATGATGTTTTTGCCCCAAACTCAAAATTACGATTTTGCCCTCGGTTCAAAATAAAATTGTGCTTTTGCCTCCAGCTTAAAATTACGATTGTGCCTGTAGTTCAAATTTATATTACGCTGTTACCCTAGGTGCAAAATAACGAATTTGTCCCTATTAAAATTTCAAATTCCCCCCCCCCCCCCCCCCCTTCAAATTTACAGTACTGCCATGACTTTGGCTTTTGGCAATTTACGATTTTACTCCAGTCAAAAAATACAACTTTCCCTCAGTTAAAAATTACAATGTTGCCATTGTTTTAGTTTTTTTTTTTCAAAAATATAAAAGTGTTTTTTTTATTGGTTGACTCGATTTAGTTGTTTTTCGTGTCAATGAGCTGCTACCTAACACTCGCTCATTATTCGTCCACCGCCCCGCAACGCGGGCGGGGCATCTAACTAGTTAACTATAAAAGTAAGATTTGAAGAAACAAACAATTGTAACAGTCCCTTATTCGTCATAATATTTCTAGTAACATTAAAAAAATTATTTTTTGTTCAAATTTTGATAAGAAATGTTTTTTTTTCTAAAACGTAATGGCCTAAAAATACAAAGAAATGTCTTATTTCTAAAACGCAATGGCCAAAAATACAAAAGAAGGTGTTTATTATAAACGCAATTGACTAAAAACACATAAAAATGTGCTTAACCTAAAACACAATGGACTAAAAACACATAAAATGTGTTTTTCCTATAACGCAATGAACTAAAAACACAATAAAATGTATTTTTTTCATTTTGTTATAAAACGCAATGGACTAAAACACATAAAAATATATTTGTTCATTGTGTTATAAAACACAAAGGACTAAAACACAAAGAAAATATGTTTTATCATTATATTATAAAAACGCAACAAACTAAACACAATAAAGTAGTGTATGTTAAAACACAATTCAAGATCAAATTATGATGCAAATTAGTTAAATAACAATGTTGCAATAAAGGGTATTATGTTTTAGAATTATAGGGTATTCCGCTTTAGAAATATACAAAAGGTGTTGGAAAAATACTCATGTGTGGGGCCAAGGTGACCTAACCTTAACAAAACAATTTATAACTAGGATTTTGACCCGCCGCGCGTTGCGGCGGCGTCGAAAGTTAAAGTAACTCGTATTTATATTGTATATTTGACCCGACACTTTACTTAAAAAAATTACATCGCCATCGAATGAAAACGTATTATATTTGACCCGACTTGCTTTCAAATACAGTTTACGAACTAACTTAATTCATCTTAATTCCAAATCTCAAATTGAAGAATCAAGAACCACCGTTCCGATTTCCGATTACCATGACCATCGTTCGCATATGCACACAAATTTGGACCAGTGGTTTTCAATTATTTGGGGTTCTTTGGCCAGAATGTAAGAAACAAAAAGAAAACAAACGAAAATTACCTTTCGTTGTTTACGTGCGGGATGCAATACGCCAAACTTCGGAAGTTAAATTTGGAACATGCAAACAACCAAATAGGCACTGACACGAACCCGGAGAAGCACAAACACAGGATGGCCGATTACCTTAGGTCCGATGCAATGTATACCAGCTTAATATGTTACGCGAAGCATTATGACATTTTCTTCTTCGTCTTGATTTGGGAGAACACTGAGTATAAAAAAAGTAGATAAAAAGTAAAAAAGAAGTATGTTAATAATGCACAGGGACCTAAGCATACAAAAACTAAAACCTGAGGAGCAAAAAAGAAAAATGCAAAGGGACCATACATGTAAATGTCACCGACATTTCTATTTAATATATAGAGTAGGGTTCCTACGGAAAGTGTGTTTTTCCTAGAAAGTCTAGGAAGCGATCTTATCCATCCGATTAGTGTGTTTAAGGGTTGAGATTAAATCAATGGCAATCTTGTAATAATTAACTATATTTAATAGATTGTTTTAAATGAGTAGGGGCAATTTCGTTCTTATGTGTGTTTTAAACCAATAAAAAATAACCCTCAGAGAGATCACATCTCCTTAATACACGCCAATTTCCCTTTCTCTCTCTTTCTCTCTCTAAACCCAAATTCGGAAACCCCCAAAATCATACCAAAAATACCTAAAATCATGGATGAAGATAAGAGATTTTCCTTGTTCCATATACGTAAGATCAAGCTTTCATTGTACTACGTGTTTTACAAAGAGATTACGGGTGATTCTTGTTTGTAATTGACGGTATTTTGCTGGTTGCAGGGAAGAGATTCAAAAAGCAGGAAACTTTGGAAAGGATAGATAGCAGCGGAACAGTTACCGGAAGCCGATCGAAAGCTGGGGCGAAATCTGCTGATGTAAAACACATTTGTATGAATCTGCTTGCTGTTAAAACACAGCTGTATGAATCTGAATTGCTGTTAAAACACAGCTGTATGAATCTGAATGATAAAACACATTTGTATGAATCTGCTTGCTGTTAAAACACAGCTGTATGAATCTGAATGATAAAACACATTTGTATGAATCTGCTTGCTGTTAAAACATAGTTGTATGAATCTGAATACTAAAACACAACTGTATGAATCTGCTTGCTGTTAAAACACATTTGTATGAATCTGCTTGCTGTTAAAACACAGCGGTATGAATCTGAATGCTAAAACACAACTGTATGAATCTGCTTGCTGTTAAAACACAACTGTATGAATCTGAATAATAAAACACAGCTGTATGAATCTGCTTGCTGTTAAAACACATCACCAAGAACAAACTGTTAAAACACAGTACCAAGAACATCCTGATAGATTCCAGCAAGAAAACGAAGGAATGATTGATATTACGTGAGATCAGAAATCGAAAACAAAAAATTCCGAAATTTATGTATAGTTAGTTATTGAAGATAATTTCCTAAAATAAAAATAGATTGTGAAAGTACATAAATGCCCTTTTAGATAAAATCCTTCAATGCCACATGTCACGTTCTTATTGCTTCCTAGACTTTCTAGGAAAAACACACTTTCCACCCAACTCCTACTCTTAATATATATATATATAAGAAAACCATGTATCATTTGCAAAATTTCAGATGCCCAAAACTAACTTACATCGTCTTGGGTGGCAGTCTTCGGAACAGACTCAACAAAAAGCTTGGCCACATTGCCGCCATCAGATTGCTTTCTACTAAAATTACCACCATCACCATGTCTTTTATCATAACCATCTCCATCAAAACTCCTTTTCTCGAAACCGCCTCCACCGAATCGCTCTACAAACAACAACACAACACTATCTCAATAAAACACACGTCACAAAAGCTAAAACAAATACAATTAACCATTCTTGACTTTATTAACATTAATAAAGATAACATTTTGAACAATAATAATCAACAATCATTCTCTCTCTCCCTTACCACTACCGTCGCAGTCACCTCTCATCGCTTGTTTCGTCTTCGTCGGAATCGAAGGCCACATCGCCGCAGCATCCTTATTTATGGTCTTTAAGAAGCACCGCCGTGTGAGCAATGGGCCAATGGTTTAACAGGAGGTGGTGTAGTGGTGTGGCCACGGCTGTGTTGCTGCGGTGAAGCACGTCACATTCTTAAAGAAAAGGAGAGGATGCGTGGAGTTGTGGACCATTGAGCGTAGTACTGTAGGAGGACCAGACAACCACAACATGTTAGTGTTTTACCATGTCAAATGTTAAAAATGCCCATAAAAAACGGAAGTCTGCCACAACTTCTTCACAGAGATCACTTAAAAAAATGCATTGCAACCTCCTGGTTGTGTGGTTGCTAGAACGATATTTTTTTTATCATACTGGTAATTAAGAGAAATGCCTTTTTGGTCAACATCAAGCTTTTAATGACATCAGTTTGTAGACTATCATAAGCATTTTGCTTTAAAAAGTCTACCGATCTCATTAAACCAACTTTTTTCAACTACGCTCTCAAGGTCGCAATTTCAACCCTTTGCTACCTCCAGCCTTTGGTTTAAAAAAGAGCACCAGCAAATAGATGTTTAAATTCTCCTAAAAGATTCACAAAAGGAAAACTGATAGTACGTAAACAAACTGAGAATTGATGTCTTATTATTTCTGGGAATAAGATAAAAAGCAAATATATACAGTTTTGGGAAAGTGATCACTTGTACAATCGAGTAACTATACAACTGAGACCATCATGCATTCAAATAACATCTTGAACCAAACTGTAACAAATTAACAAACAATGTCTTTAACTATCATAACTTGTATAGATATACAATTGACACCAACATGAATTCAAATAAAAAAAAGGAACCATTCATGCTTAAGGTTCATTATGGCAATACACATGAAATCCAACAACTGAAAACACACAGGTCGGTCTGCAAGGAAGAAGCCAAAAAAAACCAAAAGACAATAAAGAACGAAGAAACTCTACCCTACGAATTAAAAGGAATGCGCAAGGCAAAACTTACTTGAACAGCAAATTAAAACTCCAGGTTACCTGCAACTTTAAACCCCTCTACACGATATGAGATTCAAGAGGTAAAATGGTGAAACCTATTTGTGGAATTGGTCCTAGGGTTCGTGAAATTGGATGATTTTTTGACTTCTTATGCAACTTGCGGCGATTGCCGGAGAAACCGCTACGGTGGCGATTGATCGGAGAATCGTTTGAAGATCGTGACGGCGGTGGACCGCGAGGGTGTCTATATGGTTGAGAATCGTTAGGGTTGTTGTATCGATCTCCTCCTCTGTATCTATCCATGATTGGATAGAGAGTTTGAAGGGATTTGGGCGATGGAGACGAAACCCTAACCCTAAACTGTTTTTGTCAAGTCAAAATTTTAGGGGCAGTTTTGTAATTTTGTATAGGCACCGACATTCATCTTTAAGATTATATAAATTGAAGCAGTTGACATTTTCATAAAACGCAATAACCATCTTACTTCTGAACAAAAATATATAATCCTATAAATCAACCCACTTTTCTCAATAAACAAAAACCACATTACTTCTTTAAAAATCACAAGAATCAAACGCAAACAAACAAACTTTTCATGGACTTTATTGCGTTTTATCCTATTACATTCAAAAATGAAATCGGTTGAATTCACCCAGGTGAGTAACGCTAGTAGCGTACCGGTGGCCGGAGTTACTGTGAGGGAGGCGGTGGCGTAGTTGTCAACCAACACGGTGAATAGACGGAGTTGGTGATGGTTACGGTTTCCGGAACTGAAGATTCACCTCGAGTCACCGGAACTGAAGAAGATGGAGGGTCCCGGAAACCGGAAAAGACGATGTTAATGATGGTGGAGGATCACCAGAATTGAAAAAAACGTTGACGTTGATGATGGTGAAGGTCACCGGAACTGAGGAAGATGGAGAAGGAGGTTGGGGGTTGGGGTGATGGTTGTGGTGGCAGTGGGCGGTGAATGGTGGTGGTGGGCAGCAGTGGTGGTGTGTGATGAAAAATAAAAAATAAAAATGTACTGGGTTTTTTTTATATGAAACTAATTTATGGTGGACCAAAATACCTGATGTGCTAACAGTGATCTAAACAAATTAACTAAATTAAACCCTAAATTAGACACGCTAAATTTTAAATTTTTAAAACTAAGACTCTCTAACCTAGACCACACAACCGACAAGTGTACCGATCAATGTAGTATAACTTAAGTAAGTCCGAGTATCGAGCCCACGAGACTCTCTAATTACGTTTACTAGACTCTAAAGACTTGATAGACTGACACGACTAAACTGATTTTATATTTTGAGGGGGGGGGTTTCTAAAATCCTAAATTGCAATTAAAATAATTAAAATATAACTAAGACACGACTTAAACGAGATTTGAGATCAGTGATGAAGATTAGCAACTTAGGTTGGAATCCCGATTGATATCGTATGGTTTCTATCATATGCTAATGTGTTATGGAACCGGGATCTTTAAATGCTAAACCCTAAGAGAAACAAAACAGGACCCCCGACCCTTCTCGGGAAGACACCCATGGAACTCTAACAGGCTGTTAAGACTACCGGTTTATTAGATTCCCCTACGGTTATCTAATTATCTAGACTAACAGGCTGTTAAGACTACCGGTTTATTAGATTCCCCTACGGTTATCTAATTATCTAGAAAGTGCCCTAATATGACTAACTACCTCACAGTTGAAAGTCTAAGGCAACTAAAGAACCTGATTTAACTCAGAAAGCAAATACTGAAAGGTAAACTAAGATGATCTTCTTACGAAATATCAAACCCTAGCAATCTAACAAAAGACGCACTGACAATCTCTCACCTTACTGATATAAAGATTGGTAGAATATTAAACCCTATTCAAAATTTTAATCACAGTTCCTACGGAAATCCTGCAGAATTAACCGTAAACTAGTCACTAACACACAGTCTATGACCTAACTAGCATTCATACATGGAAGACATCCACAAAAACGCAAGTGAAACATGTAATCAAATTTAAATAAGATTAAATACGCATAAACATTTAATCAAGATTCCAAAGTTTGCTACTTTTCAAGAATAATCCAGAAAACACATTTACATCTAATAAAAATCCATAGTTTATCAAAAGTTCATCACAACCTAAGTAGTCTAAGAAATTTAGCCAAGAAACATGGTCTTAAAAACAGCAAAACAAAGTTTAATAACCAACTTCATCGACATAGAACAAGGAACTAAGAAAACAAGAGAAACTGGTAAGCAAAACCTGCTAACTCCTTGCTTCCAACTTCAATCCCGATGATTCCCAGCCTTGCTCCTATGCAAATCCGGCTCTAAATTTCGTCCAGAATGATGTATATGCATCTAGGGTCGATTAGGGTTTGATTTATGATCATAACAATGTATAAATAACTTAATTAAAAGGCACAAACCCAATTTTTACGAAATCTGTTGGGCTGGAACTCTTTGGCGGCCCGCGAACGGCTAGGCTATTGTTACCACGGCCCATGGGGTCCCCCAAAATCAGAAATTGGTCAACTGGTCTCTCGCGGCACACGGAAGGAGTGTCCAAGCCTGTCACGATGGGTATCAAAACGTGATTTTTTTTCATTTTTTCTTATCTTTCTATTATCCGTCACGTCTTGGCACTTGTATTTAGCACATTTTAGCTCGTTTTCTTCCTTTTTTTAGCTACTTTATCCATCCAGACCTGCGAAACATAAACAAAACAAATGTATGCAAATTCTAACTAAAGCTAAACTAAACATGACTAAAAACCGAACAAACTATACAAGATAAATAATGTATTTTACAATACATCAATACCCATTCCCCTTGTTTTTCTACCTTGCCACGTGATGTGTGCAAAATGCAACATATAAATTACATCAAATGAGGCATAAAACTAACCCTTTTTAAGTACTAATATTGGAAAAAGAGTGTTTTTGTCTTCCTTTTGTATTTTCAGGATTAAATGAGCTCAAAAACACAAAAGAAGCAAAAAGACAGCTAAATCCAACATAAATACAAGGAAAGGAACATAAGTGGACTGCCCGACCCCTCAACGGCATCTTCCCAAGCAAAATAGAGAAGGCAGAAGACTAAACACGCCCCGTGCTCAGCCAGCACGGGGTCGTGCCCAAGAAGCAGCAAAAAAGACAAACCTATAGAAGCTTCTATTGCCCACCACGGGGCCGTGCCCAGTGAACACGGGGGCGTGGCGAAAGTACAGCAGGCGCATTAATTGTAATTGCGAATTACAATTAATGAGGAGAGAGAGTGTCAGACAGGCACGGGGCCGTGCCCAGCCCTCTGTTCAGCCTATAAATAGGAGTGCTTGGTTTCATTTCAACTCATCCCTTGGCACACCACCTCTCTCACACTTCATCCACCACCCACCACCATCACAACACCATCATCCACCACCATCATCCATTGTCCATCGTAGAGTGTGTGAGTCGTCTCGGGATCCAAGATTGATCGTAAGAGTTCTTGACAATCAAGGCCATGTTTGCCTAAGTCTCTTACATCACTTGGTGAAGACAAAGTGTCTAGTATAATACTTTTTATTTCTAATATTTTGCACTTTTTATTTGGTTTTGTATTAATGACTTTAATAACTAGTTACTTATGTTGAAGGTGATCTTTCCTTATCGTTTGTCCGTGGTGTCTTGGCATTATTTTACTGTCTATATAAAATAAAGGATTTTCACCATTCATATCTCCACGGTCTATATGGAGGTATGTTGGCTACCTGGTCGCGGGTTAAGGGAACGGTTTGGTAAAGGTCTTGCCATTGTTCAGCGTTTAGAGGTCCTGCAATGGACCTGGGTCAAATTTAGTAGGACCTCCTTCAATGCTTCACGGTATTGGATGGCGGGGGTCCAAACTCTTTGATCCCCTCATAAGTTAACTACTATTAATACTATAACCCGGCTATTTAGGACTGTATCCCTGCTGACTCAGACTACTTAGTCGAGGGTAACGTCACCGCCAAAAGCGGGGCCTACCATAATACTGCATTAATAACTTAATTCATTATCTTCCAATAATCCACCCTTTTAGGATTGTATCCTTGCTGACTCAAACTACTGGGGTAAGGGTAACGTCACCTTCAAAAGAGGGGCCTACTACAATAACTAAGATAATCTCTTAATTATGTGCAAAAGTGCAGAAATAATCAAAGGTTATACTAGATACGAGTCGGAACCAAGTGATTCATCTTGTCTATCTGTTTTTATTTTATTTTTATTTTTAGCATTTTAGTTAGTTTTTATTTTTCTTAGTTTAAAACCTTTTTCTAAACTTTTTATTTTGATTAGACGTTGAGGATAAACCGGTACTAAAAGCTCTTGTGTCCTTGGACGACCTCGGTATCTTACCAACGCTATACTACGCTCACGATGGGTGCACTTGCCCATATGTGTGTTTAGTGTTAGTAAAATATCGTGTTTTATAAATTTAAAACTTGGCTAAAAATAAGTGTTAAAAATGGCTTAAAATATACACCTAATATATATAACACTTCACACGCATCAAGTTTTTGGCGCCGTTGCCGGGGACACAAGGATTTTAAGAAAGTTAGGAATCAACGGCCTAATCATTTTTTATTTTTTCTTTTTATTTTTTTTAGGATTTTCTTAGTTTTTCAGCTTCTGCAGCGCTCAGCACGGGCCGTGCCCGGTCAGACACGGGACGTGCCCAGCATCATAACTGACAGTTTTTATTTTCTGAGTTACAGAGAGCTGAACACGGGGCCGTGTCGGTGCAACACGGGGTCGTGTCCAACTCCCAGTAACAGGGATCCAGAAAACAATCACTGTACCTCTGACCACGGGCCGTGTTCACTGAGCACGGGGCCATGGTGAATATTCTGACCAACGTTCTTTTCTGTTTTTATTGCAGGACTTGGAACCTAGGCGCCACGTCTGAACCTCCTACGTAGTGCATGAGCTCCAGTTCTAGTAGAGACATAAAAGAACCTCTAGAAGAACCCGAACGCTTTCTCAGAAAAAGACTTAAAGCCAAAAATCAAGAGAAAGTTTCGGGGGACCCACTTCCAATGGCGGATCAACGTACCCTCATGGATTACCTACGGCCTACCGTAGGCAATCTCGGCGCCGCTATCAATGCACCGAATGTCGAAGCCAATAACTTCGAACTTCGGCCGCATTTGATACAAATGCTCCAAAACTCCGCAACCTTCCACGGGCTTGCGGACGAGGATCCCCATCTACATATTACTAACTTCTTAGAAATATGTGATACCTTTCGGATCAATGGAGCATCAAATGACGCCATCCGCCTTCGAATGTTTCCATTTTCACTAAAAGACCGAGCTAAGGCTTGGCTTAACACCCTCCCAGTTGGATCGGTAAACACTTGGGATGAACTTGCCCAAAAGTTTTTATATAAGTATTTCCCTCCTGCTAAAACGGCTAAATTAATGACTGAAATTAATACATACTCACAAGAGGATGGGGAATCCTTATATGAAACTTGGGAAAGGTTCAAGGAGCTTCTAAGAAAGTGTCCTCATCACGGTCTAGCGGTGTGGCAACAAGTATCCACTTTCTACAATGGGTTATTGCCACACACAAGACAAACACTTGACTCAAGCTCCAGGGGACTTTTAGGTAATCGTCGCCCAAATGAAATATATAACCAAATTGAGGAAATTGCTCAAACCAATTTTCAATGGCACACTCCCCGAGGTAATAAATCTATTGCCCCGGGCGCCCATAAGGTTGATGAAAGCACCTCTTTACAAGCCCAAATCGAGGCCCTCTCTTCAAAAATCAAAAAACTAGAAATGACAAAAACGGCCTCGGTTATGGCTTGTGAAGGGTGTGGTGGGTCACATGAAAATTGGAGTTGTATGAAAGAATTAGATGAACAAACAGAAACGGTAAACTACATTGATAATAGACCTAGGCCATCGGGTCCTCCAACGGGTACCTACAACCAAGGATGGCGTAACCACCCAAATCTTGGTTGGAGAGATCCCGGCAATAGTAGTAACCAACAAAACCAACGAACTAATTTTCAACAACCACAAAATTTCTCTCAACAACAAGGTGGAAGAGAAAGGCTTGAAGATACTGTATCTCGCCTCATCTCTGACACTGAAAAGAAAAACTCGGATCGATTTCAACAGTTGGAATCGAATTTTAGAAATCAACAAGCTAGCATTCAAAACGTTGAAAAACAATTAAATCAACTAGCTCAAAATTTCTCCGAGTGACCACAAGGCGCGTTACCTAGTAATACCGAAACCAACCCGAAAGCACAAGTACATCTCATCACATTAAGAAATCGAACCGTGGGTCCCGAGGATGCTCCATTGCCGCCAAATGAGAGAAGCCATTCTAGCCAGCCTGTGACTGCTCCTGCGCCAGAAAAGGCTTCTCTACCAACTCAAGAGCCCACCAAGACTCCTCCAATTCCGTACCCCGGTAGGTTAAATCGTCAAAAGACCGATGAGCAATTCGCTAAATTTGAAAATTTACTAAAACAATTGCATGTTAATATTCCTTTTATCGAGGTCCTAACCCAAATGCCTAAATACACAAAATTTATGAGGGATTTCCTCACAAACAAAAGGAAAATTGAATCATTGCAATTAGTTAACTTAGGCGAAGAATGCTCCGCCTTAGTACTCAACAAACTTCCACAAAAGAAAATCGATCCCGGAAGCTTCACAATTCCTTGCTCGATTGGGGAATCTCCCGTTCGTAATGCATTAGCCGATCTTGGGGCTAGCATTAACCTCATGCCCACATCAATGTTCAAATGACTCGGCCTAGGAACAACAAGCCCTACAAAGATGAGCATACAACTCGCCGACAGATCCGTCAAATTTCCACAAGGTGTCGCTGAGAATTTGTTGGTAAAAGTTGACAACTTCGTTTTCCTAACCGACTTTGTCATCCTAGACATGGAAGAAGACACCGATGTCCCTCTCATCCTCGGGAGGCCATTTCTAGCCACCGCCCAAGCGGTGGTAGACATGAATGACGGAACGTTAACATTGAAGTTTGGGGATGAGGAGGTGAAGTTTGAATGTGGAAAAAGAATTGAGGACGAAGACCCGGTCAACTACATGCAGGTCATAGACTCAAGCTTGGATGATGCTCTCCGACGGTGTAACATGGGATGCAATACATCCCACTTGGGTGACATATGACCGGCTTTGGGTCTAGCCAAGGACCCTTATAAACGTGGCGCACCACGGAGGCATTCCGCGGAACTATCCTTAGTTTAATTTAGATTAATTTTTATGTTTTCTAGTTAGTTTTAATTTTCAGGAATAAAACACACTCATGGTGGTAAGGGATGAAAAGGGGAACGAGAAAAATGACCTCATGCACAAGAACAAGGCAACCCGACAATTCTCTCCATTTCATAAGGTTCAACACGGGCCGTGCCCAACCAACACGGCCCCGTGCTGAACCACCTGCAGAAAAACGCCCAGTTCAGGTAACTGGACACGGGCCGTGTTCACCCGACACGCCCCCGTGTCCAGACTTCTGTTTCTCTTATTTTAATTTTGTTACTGGCACTTGAACACGGGGCCGTGCCCGGATAACACGGGGCCGTGTTCAGCGCCCAGTAACACAAAATTTTTGCTTTTTAACACCATTTTACACATCTAATCAACCTGAAAATTTATTTTTGGGACACATTGAGGACAATGTGTAATTTAAGTGTGGGGGGATGCTAAAACCTTGAATTTTGCAAGTTCTAAATACAAGCCTTACACAAAACTCTATTGGAACCGCTAATCACCCCAAATTTTTTCAAAAATTTCATTTTTTTTACTTGTCTAGGTATAACTCGGGAAATTCAAGTTCTCAAAAAGGTTATATTTTTACGAATTTACAACCGATAGCGTAGTGATAAAAAGAACCAACATAAGAAAATTATGAAAAGGCATGACAAACTTAGTTAAAATTTGATAATATATACTTGATCACATAAAAACTCATTCCCACAAAAGTGAGTTTTGAGCATTTATTGAGCATACAATTACATATCATTAGACTAAATGCTCATTTTTCGTTTCTTGTGTGAATAGCCGCTTGGTTCTTACGACTCTAGAACTTGCCATGACGATACATTCCCGGTCCTTATCAACTTAAACCCGAGTAAGTAAATGATGGAGGCATTAGGACTAACCCTTTTTATTTCTACACCATTATTTTTCTTTTTTTTTTACCATCTACCAAAAAAAAAAAAAAAAAAAATCCCCCTAGTTAACCCCTTTGAGCCTAAACCTTTTCATTTCATCACCCAAACAAAAAACCCTTTTACCCACCAATTTTTTTTTTATTTATTTTTTTTACCCTTTGTTTTAGTAACAAGTTCGGTTTTTCGTATGATCGTTCAAAAAAAAATGTGTTGATGATGAAGCAAAAAGAAAATAAACAAACAAGTTCATCAAAAATAATTTTGTTTGAATAAAAGCTTCATCAAAATAAAAAGTTACAAAAATAGAAAGTCTTACGAAAACCGACACTTGTTACGCTTTTCGCCCTTTTTCTACTAACCACTATCCCAACCACCTACCATTAACCCAAGCCTAACCCTTAACCCACAAAGTCCTCTTGATATTTACAAAGGTATAAAAGATAAAAAGGAGGAGGATTGATTGCTTGGCAAGCTTATGGTAGGAATAAGTTCCATGCCGCTCTCGAGTGATTCACTAAAAATACACCTTCGGCCGAGTGTGAGTGATTTCTCCCGTGAGGTATGTGAACTTGTATATAAATGGAATTTAAAAAAAAAAGGCATGTTATGCCCAAATAAGTAATTTCTCCTATGAAACGTTCTAAATAAATCATTACGAATAGGATTGTAAATAGATAAAAATAAAACCCAAAAAGATCTTGGATTCCCAACACTCTACGACAAGCCAAAAACCTTCTCTTCTACCCATTCCATTTGGGAGTGTAAGCCACATATTAAAGAGTTTTGCTTGAGGACAAGCAAAAGTTCAAGTGTGGGGGTATTTGATGTGTGCAAAATGCAACATATAAATTACATCAAATGAGGCATAAAACTAACCCTTTTTAAGTACTAATATTGGAAAAAGAGTGTTTTTGTCTTCCTTTTGTATTTTCAGGATTAAATGAGCTCAAAAACACAAAAGAAGCAAAAAGACAGCTAAATCCAACATAAATACAAGGAAAGGAACATAAGTGGACTGCCCGACCCCTCAACGGCATCTTCCCAAGCAAAATAGAGAAGGCAGAAGACTGAACACGCCCCGTGCTCAGCCAGCACGGGGTCGTGCCCAAGAAGCAGCAGAAAAGACAAACCTATAGAAGCTTCTATTGCCCACCACGGGGCCGTGCCCAGTGAACACGGGGGGCGTGGCGAAAGTACAGCAGGCGCATTAATTGTAATTGCGAATTACAATTAATGAGGAGAGAGAGTGTCAGACAGGCACGGGGCCGTGCCCAGCCCTCTGTTCAGCCTATAAATAGGAGTGCTTGGTTTCATTTCAACTCATCCCTTGGCACACCACCTCTCTCACACTTCATCCACCACCCACCACCATCACAACACCATCATCCACCACCATCATCCATTGTCCATCGTAGAGTGTGTGAGTCGTCTCGGGATCCAAGATTGATCGTAAGAGTTCTTGACAATCAAGGCCATGTTTGCCTAAGTCTCTTACATCACTTGGTGAAGACAAAGTGTCTAGTATAATACTTTTATTTCTAATCTTTTGCACTTTTTATTTGGTTTTGTATTAATGACTTTAATAACTAGTTACTTATGTTGAAGGTGATCTTTCCTTATCGTTTGTCCGTGGTGTCTTGGCATTATTTTACTGTCTATATAAAATAAAGGATTTTCACCATTCATATCTCCACGGTCTATATGGAGGTATGTTGGCTACCTGGTCACGGGTTAAGGGAACGGTTTGGTAAAGGTCTTGCCTTTGTTCAGCGTTTAGAGGTCCTGCAATGGACCTGGGTCAAATTTAGTAGGACCTCCTTCAATGCTTCACGGTATTGGATGGCGGGGGTCCAAACTCTTTGATCCCCTCATAAGTTAACTACTATTAATACTATAACCCGGCTATTTAGGACTGTATCCCTGCTGACTCAGACTACTTAGTCGAGGGTAACGTCACCGCCAAAAGCGGGGCCTACCATAATACTGCATTAATAACTTAATTCATTATCTTCCAATAATCCACCCTTTTAGGATTGTATCCTTGCTGACTCAAACTACTGGGGTAAGGGTAACGTCACCTTCAAAAGAGGGGCCTACTACAATAACTAAGATAATCTCTTAATTATGTGCAAAAGTGCAGAAATAATCAAAGGTTATACTAGATACGAGTCGGAACCAAGTGATTCATCTTGTCTATCTGTTTTTATTTTATTTTTATTTTTAGCATTTTAGTTAGTTTTTATTTTTCTTAGTTTAAAACCTTTTTCTAAACTTTTTATTTTGATTAGACGTTGAGGATAAACCGGTACTAAAAGCTCTTGTGTCCTTGGACGACCTCGGTATCTTACCAACGCTATACTACGCTCACGATGGGTGCACTTGCCCATATGTGTGTTTAGTGTTAGTAAAATATCGTGTTTTATAAATTTAAAACTTGGCTAAAAATAAGTGTTAAAAAGGGCTTAAAATATACACCTAATATATATAACAATTCACACGCATCACCACGTGTAACGCTAAGATAACTTCCTACCCTTCCTAGCAAGATTAAACTTCTAATTTGATCCTCTCCCATATGAATAAAATAGGCTTAAAGTAATTTATTTTTCTAATTTCATAACAAAACATGCCAAAAATGGAAAGACAAAGTGAAAAAGACGAAAAAAACGAAGTTCTGTCAAGAAAATAGGCGGGCACGCACTCTGCCCCCTCAGAAACGACAAAAAGATTCTTGTTTGACATTTGAAGATCTGTTGGGGCCCACAATAATTGACCACGTCTCGTGCCATAGTACCACGCCATGTGTCGGTTCTTATATGAAGGTCCGACTAGATATAGTACTTGACACGGGTTGTGCCCGGTTTCCCGCTCGAGCCGATAAATTCAAGTTTTCTCCTTCCATTTTCTTTGCTTAATTGTTTCCTTTCCCTCTAGATTATACTCTAATTCTACCCATTTTTGTATATTGGTTTTGTAATCCTAAGATTGTAAAAACAAATCTATATATTTTCAATCGATGATTTATAAAATCCACTCAAGTTTGTTAATTTCTATCTTTAAACTCATGAGTAGCTAAGGTTTTTTTTGGTTGGGGGTATGAACCCCTAATAGGTAATTATCTAAATGGGTTATGGATAAATTTAAGGTGTGTGTATAGACTTTAAGTATTAATTACCATACTAAAAGTGAGTTTTCTAAATTCTTACAACAGGTCATTAACCTTGTTTGTTGAGACACACATTCATATTTTCTATGTCTATGTAGTTATAACATGTTAATTATTTGAAAGAGGGTTAAATGTTATGATTCAGGACTTCGGGTTTGGTAATTCTTGCTATATAGTGGTGGCAAAATCTAAGCGCTATTTTTTTATCTTCAATACTATTGCAGAGATAGGATCAAACCAAGAGGTCCATAGTGATTGTTGGATTAGATCTCTTATGACTATTTTTTACTTAATACTAAACCCCAACAATTGATAGTTGCCCTGCTACTTCTTTTCAAAGTTGTGGTTTTGATTTCAACATTGCGTGTTACACTCGCAAAATCAGAGTTGGGCGTAAGGACTGGTATCTTCATTACACAACAGAAGCATAATGCTAAGACTTCTAGAAAGTTGAACGCCTTCTAAGGTTACCAACCCCAAGGATTCTCCTATTCCAACCATACCATAGCCATACCTGTGAAAAACATGCTAAAAAGTTAACATAAAGTTGGTGAGTTCATAGTTTGTTTTGAAAGACTTGTGATAAATCTTTTTGATAACCGGTTTAGATAATGTTGAGAAAACATAATAAACCATTTTCTTGGGAATGTTATTTGAAAACATTGTAATTGTAAAAACTTGTGTAACCGTCATTGACCATGTAAGACAACATGCCCGCATGAGCCTATAACCAACCTCAAGCTAGTGGGTGCCTCGCCATATCATGTACTCAAGACGATAGACTAGTGGTCGGTTATAGTTCTGAAATGTAGCAAGGAGTTCACTATACAATTGTGTCATTTTTGCCAACGACTCTACGACCCTTATTATTGAGTAAAGGACAATCCAGTACCTATGTTTGTATGTAGGACAACCTAGTCCCTAAGTTCGTGTGTAGGACAATTCAGTGTTATGTTTGTATGTAGCACAACCCAGTCCCTATGTTTATATATGGAACAACTAGGGGTGCAAACAAGCCGAGCCCGAGCTCGAGCTCGATTAACTTATGAGAGCTCGGGCTCGAGCTCGGCTCGATTCAAGCTTTATTTTCAAAGCTCGAGCTCGTTGGTATTTTCTCAAGCTCGAGCTCGGCTCGGGCTCTGCTCGTTTATTATCTATTAATTAATAGAATATTCGTAGAAGATCCGTATTTGTCGGCGTTATCAGTATTCCGTACGTCATCAGTTCGTTGTCGCTTAATATTCAGCAAATTTTGCGTAAATCACCATACGCGCACTGTAAAGTCGTACAGACGTTCCTTGGTACTCCACAGGCCTAATTAAGTTAATTTGTGTCTTAAACACTATTTATTATCGCGTTAATTACTTGTTAATCACGAAATTAGGTGCCGTAAATCACGGGTTGTTACATTCTCCCCCTGTTACAGAAATTTCGTCCTCGAAATTTAGACTATGTTACTCCTCAGAATTGTGTTGTTCACAGGTAAGTCCGAATAATAACAAAGTGAATGACCGCGTAATCGAAACAGGACTTATTCGAATCATGTGAATTCAAGGACATTCCTTCACAATAGGAATCCCAACGGTTTAAAAGAAATTTGAGGACTTTACTTGGGGTTGCATGTGATGACCGGTTGTTAGTTGACATTACCATGTAATGTCGAACATAGCGTATTCGTAGTTAATAAGGTAGAGGGATTATGAAGGCATGCGTCTTCACCTTAGCATGACTCGTGTTATTGCAGAATCGCGTGACAAGTTGTCGTTTCCTGATCGTTAGTTCTCCTGCTGACAGGAATCTAGCGTCGCCGTTGAATTGCGCCATCGTGTCTTTTCAAAGGCCTCGCCTCGATAGTTGTATGTGTCGTACTTCAACCTCCGTTGATGTATAGCTTAAGTTTCACGTATACCTGTGCTCTAGCGTTACGTCATGCGTAGGCTGCCTGCTCGGGAAGTTAAAATATCATAGACAACATGGATAATAGTGTGTGCCCGAGTTAATATTCACGATTCCTACGTGATGACCTTTAATGAACTTCAACATAAGTTTCCGAAAGTCTTGAATGCATGTTTCCTAAACTCTCAGAGTGTTGTATACTGTATGTAATCGTTTCATGTACCGTGTGTAAATCACAGCTTTAGCGTATGTTTGAAAACAAAATTTTGACTGTTTGTTTTTTGGCAACGGTTGGAGACCATACTCGAGTACTAGGCGTTCTGTATGTATTCAACGTCTTAATAGTCTAAGTCCCAGAGAAAAGTGAGGTTAGAGCCTAGGTATCACAACAGGAACCTAGTTCGTTGTAACCTATAGCTCTGATACCAAGTTGTCACACCCCGAAATTATCAGAGCTGGCGTGACTGGACTGGTATCTTCATTGCACAGCGGAAGAAAATAATCTAAGTCTTTTAGTAAATTGAACGCCCACTAAGTACTCGAATCCCCAATGGTTCTCCTATTCCAACCGTGCCTTGACTTAGAACTGTAACCTGAGAAAGAAACATGCGAAAAATCAACATAAAGTTGAGCGAGTTCATAGTTTGTTTGTAAAAGATTTGAAATAAATCTTTTGAATAACCGGTTTGTGAAATAGTATTGAGAAAACGAACTTAAAAATCATTTTCTTGCCAAGTTATATGGAAACGTTGTATTGGTAACCATGTATTTGTAAAGTCTTGCATTTGTAACGTTCGTATAACCGTCAATGCCCACCCTGACTTTGACTTCATGCCCGCATAACTCTATGCTTTTTGAATTTGTATAAAAACATGACATTTAATTTGTATAAATCAAGTATTTCTGTGAGTATGTATAGACCTTTCATGTATGAATAAAAGTCCCTGGTATGTAGCATTAAGGAAAAAGAGATCACCAATGGGTTGCAAAGCCACTGGTATGTGTGAAAAAGTGCAGGGAAACTCAAACCTAGCAAATTTGTTACCGGGCTTCCGGCTGGAAGACACAGTCACCTCTATGGGCCGCCCCGGCCTCACGGGTGTGGGCTCGCTACACCCAAATAGATCTATCACTCTTGTGTCCCTCGGTCCTATAATGAGGATTAATGGCCTCAAGTGTTGTGCCCACCCTTCACATGATCTAGTCTAGTAGTAAACCCTCCTCAGGCTAACCATACCAAAAAGTCTGTAAATGTCTTTAAATGTCTGTAATAATTGTAACATGTATTTTACCCCAGCCTCTAAGGCTGAACCTCCCCAGCCTCTAAGGCTAACTTCCCTTAGTCATAAAAATCAATCACTTTTCGATAATACGCATTTGTTTTGTAAAAACCGGTATATTTAGTATAAAGTTCATTCGTAAACCGTTTGAGTTCCGTGAAATCCGTTCGTAACATGATTTAGAAATGTGAGTTTTCATTCATTCGAAAACTTGGTATGTTCTTGCAAAACGTGCTTTGTCTAAAATATGCATTATTTGTTTATCGATAACCTTGTATGTTTCTGAAAAACGTGCATGTCTTTCCACCCCGAAAACATTTACAAAAATGTACAACTGTAAAAGGTGGGGTTATGAACTCACCTGAATATTCCTGTGCAAAGCTAGCTATATACGACTTCGAGATGTCGTTTCCAAGACGAGACTCGCTAGCGTGCAATCTACAATACTCCTAACATGGAATATCTAATAAGTTTCTAAAGAAAAGCGGTAACTAGTCTACGTGTCACCGAGCTCTACCGAATCGTTAATCGAACGATTTAACGGTAAGTTGTTAACTTAATGGAAAAGATTAAGTTATACGTGTTAAGTCTCGTTTAATGTTAGTAGCAGTTTAATAAGTCTTGAAAAAGACTTAGTTTCCGAGAGACTTAAAATGAATAAATATTTATATAAAAATATATAAATATATCGTTGTAAGTGTGTTAGCCGTCTCGAGTAGTAATACGTGTATAAAAGAATATTTCTATGAAAATATCATATAACAAACTCGTATCATATATCGCGTTACGTATGAAAGTAATATATAATAACTTGTATGATATATATCACGTCTTGTGTATATTTGCCAAAAATATACGTATATGCCGTTTCGGCGTATAAAATAAATATGAAAAAAATTATATTTATTCTATAAAAGAATCGTCGAGTTGTCGTGTTTGAGAATAAATATACAACTATATTTATTTTGTAAAAAGGCTTATCGAGTTTGTTGAATGTTCAAAAATAAATATATACTATATTTATTTTTATAAACGAATACAAGTTGCTTGACATTTGAAATAAATATAAAAACTATATTTATTTTATGAGACGAAAGCGTGTTCTGCGATTGAAGTAATATAGAAGCTATGTGGAGTTTATAAAGTTTTCGGGTTGTCGTACGAAACAAATATATGAACTATATTTATTTTTATAAAATAGGTCCAAGTTATTTGATGTTCAAGATAAATATATGATCTGTATTTATTTCCATAAAAAGAAGTCGTATTGTTTGCTATTCGAAATAAATATATAACTGCATTTATTTTTATAAAAAGGGAGTTGTCGGAATTAATTGTATGCGTATCTTGCTTTCTAAATGACGTTTGGATAAAACGCGTTTTAGTTTTACGGATTTTCTCGAAAAACGGGCAGAGTTTCCTCTGTTTTTGGACGCCCCGGACAACCAAGTTGTCGTTATATTTTCAAAGTTCACAAGATTCAACTAAAGTATATCAAAGTTGCTAAATATTAACATTAATGTGTTCGGTTTGAGCTCGTTTGTCACGTACGATTAATCTATATAAAAACATATATACTAAGCGCGTCGTTAGCTTTACCAAATCTTTCGTGTGTCGATACGTTGACTGAGATGACGAGTCAGCTGAGTTGACTCTGTTGACCTTGACCGAGTTGACTCAGTCCGACCGAGTCGACCCGAAACTTTGACCCGAACATGAAACTAAACCATTGACTCGGACCTGAACCGAGTTCTGAGTTGAACCCAACTGGAAACCAAACTTGAAACTGCTGAACCGAACCCAAAACTGACCCGAACCATTCGAACCCGGACAAACCCAACCCGAGCCATACCCAACTGAGACCGAGTACTTGTTGAACCAAACAGAGCATGAATCGAGCTGAGCCAAGCCAAAACAATAACCACCACCGTAGCTACCACCGCCGCCGGCCAGCCACAGTGCCGTCGGCAGCGGCTCCGTCACCAACATCAGATCATCATCGTCATCAACAACACAGCAACATCATTAGAAACCTGTCGGAGACGAAGAGGCGCCGGAAATCGGAGTCTAAACTCACCGGAATTTCGCCGGAGCTCCGATTTCGATGAAACTTCACCAGTAGGTCCCTAAAGCCCCGATCTACACATGCACGGAGTTGGAATCTCAAAAACGGCTCGCCGGAATTCTGACCAGAGCTACGTCGGAGTTGCGCGTGTGCTCAAACGGCTCCGATTCTTCGAAAACGGTCACCACCATCGTGTCGGGAAGGTTTGTTAGGATCGGAGGCTCTCATGATTGTGTTTGTTTGTATGTTTGGAACAATTTGTAAATATGAAGACATGTAAAGTGCAGCGGAAATGAAAACAAACTTTGTAAACACAATCAAATGGAGAAAATAGTTTGATAAACAATTGCTTCTCATAGAGTCAAAAGATTTACAAATCAAAGCAAAAGATTACAGATATGCTTACAAACTAAACTCCCCCTCAGCCTGATGCCCCAAGGTTGGTTGCACACAAGATGAAAGGATTAGACATGAGGAGAAGAACTCGCTCAGTCAATCAAATGTAACAGTACAGGGTACTAATACATTTATAGGCAAACCAAACCACTGAGGTATCTCAGCTGACGTCACCATGAAAGCGACATCTAACAGCCTAACAACCTGTATCTACTGTCCTTACACAAACACTGCTAACCTAACCACTGACTATACATAATACAGATAATTCACTAAACAACTGCTTTCTCTTTATGTCAGTGCTTTCCTCAAGGTTGATCAGTCCTTGACTGGGCAGTGCTTTATCATCAGTAGATAGGACCAGCAGTGTTGGATACTTCAGGGTTTTCATCAGCAGTTGAAAGGACAGCAGCAGTTGAATATGAACAGCAGATAGAGACCATCAGTTGTTATAAATCACTTTCAAGGGGAAAGCTTAATGTAAACTGCTGCTTATTGTGAATCCTCTGTTGTGACCTGGTTTTGGCTTTACATTATTTGTTCCTCTGGTAGGGTTCAATCCCAACAATCTCCCCCTGGAACAGATAATGCCAAAACCTGTCATTATTCTGGATCTTTATTACTCATCAAGAGTGCCTTAGCTTGTTCTTTGAATTCAGCTTCAAATTCCTTTGCACTCTGGTCATCCTCATCCCTACACAGTGAAAGTTCAAGGAGATCCTGCAAATCTTGAACACTAAGGCCTAGTGCTTCTTTCCTTGATATGTACTTCACATTTCCATTGGATCTGACAATAGTCAATACATGGGTCTTTTGGTCAGACATCCACTTTAGTACTTTCGAACCCAATGGATTTCTTGGGAGAGATTTATTTGATGATGAGTTGAGGGATAATGGCCTTGAAAACACCTGCAGACTTTCAGACATTCTTTTGAAAGCTTCTTCAATGACTTTGTCTGCTGCAGCTATATCTTCTGCAGTTTCTTGTTCAATAAGTTCTTGTCTTTCAGCTTCTGTCTTGTCTTTAGCAGTGTTTGGAGACGCAGGTTTGTTTAATGCCTTAAAAAGGCTTTGAAGCTTTGTTGAAGTTTCTTCTTTTAGACCCATTTTCGTGATGGTATCTTTGAAGAACTCTGCTTCCTTTTCTATTACCTCTTCTTCAGTCAGCTGTTCTCCCTCTTCTTGATTTGTTACAAAAGTAGACCGGAACAGTGTGTCGAGGTTTCCCATCTTCTGTTCAAGCTTCATCATTTGTTCTTGCTTCTTAGAAGTGCCTGAAACAGTTATCTTTCTTTTCTTCAGCCTTTCATAGGCTTCATCAGTCTGCTGTCTTGACCACTTTGATATGGCTTCAGCAGTATCCATTTTTGCATCCACCAGCTCCTTTTTCTTTCTTTTATACTCAGCAGTGAAGTCAGCAATGAGCTTTTTGAATTTGTTCCAGTTTGGAGCATTTTTCTTCTTTGTAGGATCATTCTTAATTCTGTCAATCCTCTCAGCCTCGTGCTTTAGAGCGATTATTGGCCATTCTTCAAACTGTTTTTCTTCAGCAGGATAGAATTTTTCTTTCATAATGTAGGCAAGATAATTTTTTCTTAGCTCTTTGCGTTGTTCAGCCTTTTCTTTGATTAGTTCTTGTGCAAATTCTTCCATCTACTTTACCTTTTCAAGGAAGAAATCCAGTCTTTTAGCAATGCCTTCTTCGCTTAGACGTTCACGTTCACTTTCAAATTTAGCTCTTGCTTTAGCCTGCCTTGCCTTGAGTTTGAGGTAATCATCCATATCCTCTGGTGGCATGTAGCCTATGAGTGAGGAGAATCTTCTTCTTGAAGGATCTTCTTCTGTATAGAATTGTCTCATCTCATTTTTGATAGCTTCAAGCTCCAGTGGATGTTGTGCAGCATTAGGATCATGTGTACCCTCATCGGCAGGTATTGGCTTTCTTTTTCTGTTGAAGAGCTTTGGCTATGATGTAGAAAGGGTGAGAGCAGTGGTGGATGACTGACTAACAGCTGTTGAAACAACTGGTGTCTCAACATCTGTTGTCATTACAACTGCTGATATGTCAGCAGTTGTCTTCTGCTTTTGAGCAGGGGATGGAAGTGGTGGTGGTGAATCATCATCTGATATGAGATTCCTTCTCCTTTTTAATGAAGGAGCAGATGATGTTTTGGGTGGATCAGTGGTGGTAGATTGGATAGCAGTGGTTTGTGGCAGTGATTGACTGACAGTGGTTGAAACAACTTGTGTTTCAATCACTGTTGTCATTACAACAGATGTTGTAACATCTGTTGTCTTCTGTTTTATGACAGGAGGCAGTGGTGATGGTATGATTGTAGATGATGATGGTGGAGCAGTAGTTGTAGTGGTGTGTGGTAGAGTGGTGTGTGTTGATGACATGGCAGCTGTTTGATTACTGACAACAGTTTTTGTAACTGCTGTTGTATCAGCTGTTTGGCTAACAGGTTTTGAGACCTGTTTTTCTTTTTCTGGCACAATATGAAGGCCATGTTCTATTCCCATCCTATTCATTTTTCCCAACAGCTTGTTATTCTCCCCCTTTTTGGCATTATCTGAAGGGGGGTTTACAAGAAATGGTATGGAAGAAGGAACTTTGCCAGAGGCACTTTGAATGCTAGCCTTTATAGCCTTGATATCTGCTTGAGTGTCCTTGAACCTTGATTCAACCATGTTGGTCAGCATTTGTACTTGAATAGCATGCTTTTTGTCAGCCATAAGTTGCTGTGCTTCAAGCATGGGTTGAAAAGTATTCCAAAGCTCATTTTCAGCAAATGCATGTTGTGCAGGTGCTTGAGCAGGAACAGCAATGGCTTGTGCTTTCTGAGCTTTTAAAATCTCTTGCACCATCTCCTTTATTTCAGCAACTGATTCTTCAAGTTTGTCAACTCTGCCCGTCAATTCCTGATATCTTGAATCATCACCTACTTTAGTAGGATCATCTGAATCCCCACCAGCAGTGGTTATATCAATGTGTGTCTTAGGAACAGAGTCCCAAAAATCACCCAATGATGCCCCTTGTTCTTGGTACTGGGGACTTCTTTCTTCAGCACTTGATAAACCTTTGATGTTACTAGTGGTCAAAATAGGCTCACTAGTGGTTAACATTGGTGCTATTGAAGAAATTGCCTTCAAGGGAGTCTAATTTATGAAACAACTGGCCAAATGGAGACCTGTTGATCCACCAGTTGTAGTTGCTGCTCCACTTGAACTACCACCAAGAGTTACTTGTAACTCAGGGGGTGTAACCTCCTCAAATGTTGCTGGGATAGCAGGAGTAGTAGCATCAGACCCAGTCACCTGTGGGGGTATACTCTCAGTGACAGGTGATAGAGAGGAACTGGTATGTGTCTGAGCTATAGCAGCTGCATGCAACAAAGGTAGCATGGATTGTGGCATTATTATTGGTGAGGGGATGGGAGTTGAAAGAGACATGTCCTTGGGATCAGGACTGAGGAAGATGGATCCAAGTGGATTCAGAGCTTCATATTGTGGTGTCCCTGTGCTTACAACCTGATCCTTTTGTGAGGATGCAGGAGGAGTTTTAGGCATGGGTTGAGATCTTTCTTCCAACTGCTGTGAGGAAGTAGCAGCAGTGGTTTGTGGTGACTTTTGTGTTGTCACAGGCATTTCCTCTGGGATCTCATCTTCCAGAGTTGCCTTTGTTTTGGGTTTGGTGGGTTTTCTGGATGTTTTTCTTTTGGTCTTTTTGGTGATGTCAGGTGTGGGTTTCAAAGCAGTGGTTGTGCTGCTTTGATCACCTGGAGCAGTGGGCTCAGCAACTGATACCTGAGGAGCAGTTGTAACCGCTAAAATCTGCTTAGGTACCCCTGATTTTGTTTTTATTGGTGCCATCATTCTGGAAAATGTTTCTTTTGTTAAGCCTTTTATTTGACAATGAACACCTTGTTTTAGCAAATTTAAATTTTCCTTTTCAAATTTTTGTTCAAAATAGTAACTCAAAAATCTTGGAAAAAGTAAAAATGCTTTACTTTCAACGTTTTTCACCATGTCATTGAAAATCTCCTGGGAGTAGTTGTAGTCCTTATTATTCAAAATAGCGTAACCCAGGCATTGAATTTTCAATGGTATTTCGTTAAAAGATGTTGTTTTATTCGAAGCACACATCAGAAGTGTGTGAAATAAAAACGTAGGTGCAGAAGGGAAATAACCTTTTTGTAAGGTATCTACCTTTGATTCTTCTGCATATCCCCTTTTTACGAAATCAGTTTTCATCTCGGCTTTATCAAAAGAGATTTTACCTTCCTGATCGTCAAGATTAAAGACTTCGGAGATTGATTGTGGTGTGATTTGAATCACTTTACCCTGTAACGAGGAGTTAATGGCTATGACTTTATCGTCTTGTTTTTCAAGCGTCGCCTTTTTCCAAAACTCTCTCTGGGTTTGCTGATAGATGGGAGCATTTACTGTCAACAAAGTTTTGCACTTTGATGCAGATATTGTACCAATGATGGAGTCAAAGGTGTTATTATCAGTAGGTTTTGTGAGTAAACCCAGATAGTTGTGAGATTGTTTGTATGGTATTTCGATGGGTTCTTCGGCCGTTTGAGCGACCTCTTTGGAAGGTGATGGTGATTTGGGTTTTGATTTTGATTTTGACTTTGATTTTGTCATTTTTGCGGAGAAGAACGAAGGAGGATTTTGGAGATTTTGAGAAGAAGGGTTGGAAACTGCTATGAGAAGAGAATTTTGGAATTCAATTCGACAGTGTAAAACCCTGTTTGGGGTTTAGGGCAGGGTTTTATTTAAAAATGATCGCTGATGTGGCAGCGGTTATTAAGATCTGAGGGCTAAAAACTGACCACGTGTCAAACACTGATGAAGTATGGAGAACAGTTGTTTTAAGAGCCACTGACGTATCAAGCATCAGTGGTTACAACGGTAAAAATTATGGGCAGTGGATGATTTTTACTATCAGTGGATAGCATATCAGTGGATAGCATATCAGTGGATAAGACACTGATTTTGGGCATCAGTGCTTTTCAAGAAAATGAGGGATCAGTGGTTAACTTTCAGCAGTGGACAGTGTTTAGAGATCAGACGTTGGAACAAAACAGTGGTTAGGGTAAATGGTACAATTCTGAAGGACAGGTGTTTCAGCAACAGTTTTGAAGATTTTCATTCAAGGTTTTGCCACATGTCAATTTTGAAAGACAGTGGTTTAGTACCCCAGATGATGGAAACTTTTTGCTAAGGCAACTCATTTTCGTTTAATATTCAATTAACACATAAGTACCCTAGTAATTTAAGCACAGTTTGCAATCAACCTTTGATAAAAATTTAGGAGCAAACCTGAGTATGACATGATCATGACATATGTACCATTTCCTTTTGACCCATTTATGAGGACACTAATACCAAAAAAAATAAGGTATTACATCCTGACAGGAGCAGAAACTATTGCCAACAAAAACAAGCATAAGTTCCAAATATATTATTCCAAAAAAAATGAATAATATATCCTGGTTATTTGAGAAAATCCTTTGAACAACAAAAAATAGTTAAAGGATTTTCTGAGAATAGAGTCAAAAAGGATCTGGTATAATTTCAATAGAGTATATAATCATATCATTCACAAGTTTTTGAAAATGGTCAGTGGTTTGACAACAGTGGTAGGAAACTTTTGGATACATTTTGACCACTGTTTGGAACCATTTTCTTTGTCAGTTGATTGCAAACCTGAGGACACATGGAGAAAATTTTTGAACATTTGTCTAGTCCTCTTTGGAGTTCACTTACTGGAATCAAAACCTTTTTCTGAACAGATAAATGCACATAGTTGCTTAATTACCATTATTACCCTAAACTTTGACTCATAAGTGTTTTATGTTTATACTCTTTTCTTTTGACTTCAAAAGTTTTGAGACAAACACACTTCTGAGTTTTTGTGAATTTCCTTAATGTATTTTAACAAAGTTGATTTTGTCCTTTTGAGGGACTCAACCTGTTTTTAACACATAAGATCTGAATGACTAAAGTTTTAATTCCCTCTTTTTGAGTTAACAAGACATCAATGTTTTATGAATCATAGGTTTTGTTAATCTGAGGTTCATACTTTAGTATTTAATGAAAACATCACAAATATCAAAACAACAGTTGAAATTAATATTGAAAAATATAAAACAATCCCATAATTTAACAGATATGTTTACAGATCTGAAAGCTATGGGTGACTTTTGCATGATATCACTTGTTGTGTGAAATTTGTGTGTCATATGACATCTTGGTTGATTTTCAGAGTTTTTGAAAAACCATTTTGAACATGATTTACACAGTACTCTGTTTTTCAACTAAATACAACCAACCTTAGTATCAATGAATTTTGAGCCGAACTGTTATGTCAAATTGATTGTTAGATCGAATTTGACTGTCCAGGCTCTGATACCAATTGTTAGGATCGGAGGCTCTCATGATTGTGTTTGTTTGTATGTTTGGAACAATTTGTAAATATGAAGACATGTAAAGTGCAGCGGAAATGAAAACAAACTTTGTAAACACAATCAAATGGAGAAAATAGTTTGATAAACAATTGCTTCTCATAGAGTCAAAAGATTTACAAATCAAAGCAAAAGATTACAGATATGCTTACAAACTAAACTCTCCCTCAGCCTGATGCCCCAAGGTTGGTTGCACACAAGATGAAAGGATTAGACATGAGGAGAAGAACTCGCTTAGTCAATCAAATGTTACAGTACAGGGTACTGATACATTTATAGGCAAACCAAACCACTGAGGTATCTCAGCTGACGTCACCATGAAAGCGACGTCTAACAGCCTAACAACCTGTATCTACTGTCCTTACACAAACACTGCTAGCCTAACCACTGACTATACATAATACAGATAATTCACTAAACAACTGCTTTCTCTTTATGTCAGTGCTTTCCTCAAGGTTGATCAGTCCTTGACTGGGCAGTGCTTTATCATCAGTAGATAGGACCAGCAGTGTTGGATACTTCAGGGTTTTCATCAGCAGTTGAAAGGACAGCAGCAGTTGAATATGAACAGCAGATAGAGACCATCAGTTGTTATAAATCACTTTCAAGGGGAAAGCTTAATGTAAACTGCTGCTTATTGTGAATCCTCTGTTGTGACCTGGTTTTGGCTTTACATTATCTGTTCCTCTGGTAGGGTTCAATCCCAACAAGGTTTGTTTTAGTGGGGGTAGGGTGTCGGCTCGAAAAGAAGTCGCCGGAAAAACCACCGCCGCCGCCGCATGCGGCGGCGCCGCCGTCTGCCGCCTTCGCCGGAGTCGCCGGCCGTTCGCCGGACTCGGTTACCGGATAATCTAGAGAGGGAGTGAGTTGAGAGCATTTCTAAGTTAGAGAGAGAGAGTGTAGGTGACAAATGAGAGGATTTTGGGCTTAAGACTCTTAAATAGTGAGATTTTGTGGGCTTGGGCCCAAGGCCCACAAGCCTGTTTCTAGCATTTTGAATGGCCCGACCTCATTTTTGAAGCCTGTCTTCGCACCCGAACATCATGGAAGCATCATAGGGCATAATTTTAATACTAAAATATGTAAATTAGGGTCGGTAGTCGGTGTTTGCGTGTTCGTTCGTTGGTCGCGTGAAAATCGCGTAAAATGCTCCGTTCGTCATTTTTAATCCGTTTTTCGATCCGGTTATGACTGTAGTCACTCAAATTTTATCACGAGGCTAAATGTAGCGTAAAATGCAAGTTCTGAAGGTGTCAGGCGTCTCCGTTGCTTCCGTTTTGTTGCTGATGCGTTTCCTACCATCGCGTTTTTAGTCCGCGTTTTCATTCGTGTCGCACGGAAGCCCAATAAATTCACAAAATTTATTTCATAAATATAGAATATTCGTAGAAGGTCCGTATTTGTCGGCGTTATCAGTATTCCGTACGTCATCAGTTCGTTGTCGCTTAATATTCAGCAAATTTTGCGTAAATCACCATACGCGCACTGTAAAGTCGTACAGACGTTCCTTGGCACTCCACAGGCCTAATTAAGTTAATTTGTGTCTTAAACACTATTTATTATCGCGTTAATTACTTGTTAATCACGAAATTAGGTGCCGTAAATCACGGGTTGTCACACTAGGCTGGTGAGAAAACTTGCGTTAGTAGACATTAAACGAGATGTTATGGAAATGAAAACAAGATCCTCTCCACTCATCTCGAAGTATGGATGATAGGTAGGAATGACAATGGGTCTGGTATGTTAATTATTTAAATGTTTTTTTGATTTTTTATGATATATTTAACATGTTATATACATGGTTTATGTTGCCCACTTTTTTATTTCTAGCAATTTATTTTCATAAAACAAGATGTTAAGAAACCATTTTACTTGACTTTTATACAAACCTTTGAATTTATATAACCTTAATAAGCTTTTATCCATTAAACAAAATTTTCATCATGTTTAACCTACATAACTCTACCATATATTAACTTGAATTGTTCCTACGCCACGATGTCTTATCCCTAACATCTAATTATTTGTAATTTTTTTAATTCACTTTAATTTTACTAAGGAGTATTCTAGAATATGTCAACTATCATAAATTGTGTATTGTTGAAGGATGAAATCTATAAATACTCATTATATAAATAAGCGCACTTTCTCATCATTTTTCTCTACCCCCATCTCTTTCTCTCTCTACAAAACCCTAAGCTTTCATTTCAATCAACAATGGCAACTAGGGGTGTAAATGAGCCGGCCCGAGCGCAAGCTTTGCAAGCCGAGCTCGAGCTATTTTGAGAACAACCTCAAACGAGATAAAAGCTCGGCTCACCAATGATATAATCCTTATTATTATATTATATAAAAATAAATAAATTTTTGTTTGGGTTCGTTTAGGCTCGCGAGACTAAACAAGTTTTGTATTTCAGGCTCGAGCTCAGGCAATGGGTTGGGTTGGTGTCGGGTATTGGTAATCTCATACCCATACCCGGTTATAAAATCGTGTCCCATACCCGACCCAATACCCGTCGGGTATCGGGTATTCCCGCGGGACCCGTCTATGCCCATTAGTTTGTTAAAAGATGTACGTTGGGATTTCTATAAATACAATTGTTTACTGTTATAATTATTATATAATTTTATTTGTACAACTATTATAAACCAAAAATGTACATTACATACTTATAGGTTTTATCATAAATTAATAATAACTTTATTATACTTATACACTTACATGTATATACTTCACAACATACAAAATATAAATAATATTATCAAATGCATATACTAAAAGAAATTTTATTTACTTCACAACATGTATATAAATAGTATCGGGTATTCCCGCGGGACCCGTGTATGCCCACTTACATGTATATACTTCACAATAGACAAAAAGAACACGGAAGTGAAGATAATGGTCAACGGGTAGTAATCTTGGTGTTTTACCTTACAGACATATTCTCTTCGTTTTTCTTTACCAGGTGAATGACGCCTTCAGTATGACAGAACATTAAGTTGGTTATAAAAAGGCTGCAATATACATTAGCAGCTATACATACAAAACTATTAAGCAACAAACTCCACCTAGGTGATTCCCGTCTTGAAGACTTCCCAGGCTTTGTTGATGTGGAACGACCTCTGTCCCTTGAGATTCTTAGTGGGGTCCGGTCCCGCCTACTTTCCTGTTCTCTTTCCCTCTCCCGTCTTTCACGTTCCTTCCTAAGCTCTCGTTCCCGCTCCCGTTCTCGTTCCTGTTGTCGTTCACGCGAGCGGTCCCGTTCTCTTTCACGTTCTCGTTCTCTTTCTCATTCTCTTTCTCGTTCTCGTAGTATCTTCCTCTCTTCGTTCGAGTTCCCGAGTGCCAGAATGCCACCTGGATATTCTGATTCCAGGGACGTGCCATGTAGACTCTTCCCTGAAACATATGCCCTGCCAGGTGGCAGGCTAACTCCATAACCAGGATTAGCAGAACCATGAGCATACATAAGATCTTCAACTTCTCTCCTTGGAGCAGCTCCGAGAATCGACGGCGCATGTTATGGACTGCTTACCTTACCTAAAGCATGAAGATCAGTATCATATCTCCCACCGTACGAAAAAAGTTCTTGACCCGAGCGAACTGGAGCTGATCTTGCGGCTAGATAATCAGCTTGTCTGCCAGAAATCGTTTTGCTACTTAGCGTTACAAGATATCATTAACTTATCAATCGTTACTTCAAGAGATCCTCTTGTTAAGTTGTGGACATCGGTATTTACTATTCAGTGCCTCTATTGTATCTCGTTCATTAGCAATCACAACTTATGAACGAATAAAAAACTAAATGCACACTATTAAAGTATAAAATAGAAAATAGATAAATGATAAAAAAATAAGTATACCTAGAACTCCCATCTACAGAAGTAGATTGTAGCAAGTCTTGGCGTAGTGCTGTAGCCGCGTCCAGACGATCATAAATATCGGCCTGTCCAAACACGTCATATGCGAGATTAAATAGGGAAAATCTAATGTGCAATTTAAAAAACATATTAAAAACTGTAACCAAGTATTAATAAACCAAAAAACCTTGTGTTGACCATAAGCAATTGAATCAGCAAACCGAACAGTTGGATCAGTTTGCAAATCTCGCACAGAATATGCACTTGCTCGTTCAGCGTATGGAAGCCTATCATCAGAAAACATGCTTTCACCAAATCCAAACCATTATCTTTTGGAAACTTAACAACAACATCCTCAGCCAGGGTTTTTGAAAGTTGGTACCACAACTGAAATTTACAAAATCTCTGATTAGTTATAAAATTTTGTATCTGATTTGAGATGAATTTATCTATACCTTCTTCTGCTCACAAAATAAAGGATCTGAAAACCAGCTTTCATCCACCACGTCACCAGATTCCGCTAGTCTTGGGCCAAACGTTATTGTAGACATGGAAGAGTCAAGACCACTTTCTTAAGAGATTGAACTTTTGCAGCTGATTTGAGAACATTAAGTGTCCCCTTAACTGCAGGATCTAATAGTTGTGCCTGATGGAAAATGAAAATGAATATAAAACTTATCTTTCTGCAAATAATTCAAGATGTTATACCAATTTTGAAAAACTTAGAGAAAAAGAATGAAAAGTTGACCTATGGGTCATCAACTGAAAATAGAACAGGAGATGCTGTGTGAAAGACACAAACGCAGCCATTAACCGCAGAATCAAAAGATCCTTCTGCAATCAAGTTAGCTTCAAACAAGGACAGTGTTTCCTTAGCTCCATCAAGAGCAAGTAGATGTTCTACAAACAACTAAGAAAACACCAGTTTCTGTACTTTCATACAAGAAAAAAATGAACAATAAAGGTACCTTCAAAAGGCTGCAAGAAAACACCATCTGTACTTTCATCCAACTTAATTATGGTGTTAATGGCATCATTAGCTCTATCCCATAGGGTTTCAAGATCCATATACTCTGCCTACAGTTAACATTTAACAAAAGTAGAAAAAAAAATACAAAAGTTAAATCAGATTCTCTTCACTCTATTTCAAACCAAAAGTGCCCTAAAATCCCAAATTCCTTTTCATATTTTCCACATAAGGAATCAAATTAACTCAGAATTTGCTTTAGAATACATGATTTCTTCAGCTTTTAAAACAACATTTGGCAGCTTATCTTGCCATTCTTTGTTCTTCCTTGTTGCTGTGCTATGGATCTCATTCACAACCCTAAACAAACAAAACCCATTACAAAAAGTTAGAGAGAGAGAGGAAGTTAGAGAGAAAAAACCTAAAGACTTCTTGAATAAGATAACCCCTCATGGGTTGAACATCACAATGAACAAAATGTTAAATCAAACCTGGTAATAAAGATGAACATAATCAAAATCCTCACAAGTAAACCCATTATCGTAAGCTATACAACACGATGACACCCTGAACATCAGTTGAAATGATACACAACCAAAATAAACCACAAACCCTAATACGGTCAAACTTTTAGACCACAATCAACAACAAATCTTACCTTTAGTGTTTGGGGGGCGCATATTTAAAAGTCTCAGGTGCAGATCTTCTAAAGATCAACCGGCTGGCTACCTCCAACACAGGCGATTTGATTGAAGGACTGCCGTGATTTATCAACATCAGAGAACACAAAGGTGGTGTTTGTTTTTTTCAAGAAGAGCTTCCTGGCCTCTTCTGTATGCACCGTGCAGACGCGGGAAGAGGTTTAGCCTCAGAAGAGTGTTTGTTTTTTTTTTTTTTGAGAAGTGCTTTTTACCTCTCCCCAGCCTCTTTCTGAGGAAGAGATAAACCATAAGCTTCTTGGAGCAGACGTTTACCTCTTCTTGGCACCACCTCCTCTGCCACCACCTTCACCTCCGACACCACCTCCACCTCCGACACCCCTGCTCCGCCACCACCTCCACTCCGCCACCACCTCCACCTCCGACACCCTGAAACAAACCACCTGCTCCGCCACCACCTCCACCTCCGCCATCCACTCCGACACCCCTGCTCCGACACCCTGAAACAAACCACCTGCTCCGCCACCACCTCCACCTCCGCCATCCACTCCGACACCCCTGCTCCGACACCCTGAAACAAAACCCCCAAATCGTTCACATCATCATCGATCTGAAACAAACCCCCAAATCGTTCACATCATCATCGGTCTGAAACAAAACCCCCCAAATCGATCTGCAACATCATCATCATCATCGATCTGCATCATCATCATCATCGATCTGTGGTGGCTGTGGTGTAGTGGTGACGGTGGTGGCTGTGGTGTAGTGGTGACGGTGGTGGCGGTGGTGAAGTGGTGGCGGTGGTGACGGTGGTGATGGCGGTGGTGAAGTGGTGGCGGTGATGAAGTGGTGGCGGAGGTGGTGCAGATTGTAGAGAGAGAGAGTAGAGAGAGAGTAGAGAGAGATCAGCGTAGTGTGTGATGTTGTGTGTGTTTTAAACCTAGAAGAGGTTTTATATAAAAAAAAAAAAACAAACCCTCTTCTCCTTGCAGACTGCAGACATTTGGTCCACCTCTTCTCCTGCAGATGTCTGCAGATGTGGCCTGCAGCAGAAGAGGTTTTCCTGCAGAAAAAACAAACAGCACCAAAGAGTTGCACTCCGAGGGCTTTGAGACAATTGGGATTCTGGTCTTAAATGCAGGAGAAGAAGGATTTCTCAATGAGTTAATTGTCATTTTAGTCCTGAGGTTTGTCCAAATTTGTCATTTTAGTCCAAATAATTTTTTTTAGCCTTTGGGTCCCTGACTTTTCCCTTTTGTTGCCATTTTGATCACATACCCTAACTCCATCCAAAAACCCCATTTCTAACCGGGGGTATTTTGGGAATTTTCATTTTAAATCTTTTCAATTGCCATTTTGATCCAATTCTAAAAAATAAAAAAAATTCTAAAAATAAAAAAAAAATTTAAAAATCCAAAAATTCTAAAAAATCAAAAAAATTCTAAAAAATAAAAAAATCATAAAAATAAAAAAAAATCTAAAAATTAAAAAAATCTAAAAAATAAAAAAATTTCTAAAAAATAAAAATTTCTAAAAATAAAAAAATCTAAAAAATAAAAAATTCTAAAAAAATAAAAAAATTCTAAAAAATCAGAAAAATTCTAAAATAGTGAAGTAGTAAGATGGTGAAACATGGTAGTTATAAAGTTTGGAGAAGTGGTAAGATGGTGAAACATGTAACATAATGTAATTATTAGACTCACTCACATTGGAAAAGTAATAAGATAGTGAAACATGGTAGTTATAAAGTTTTATTTTCATTCAGCATCTTGGTAGACTTTGATTTGCATTGTCTTTGGTTTAATGGAAGTTAGTTTTACTGTTAAAAAAATGATTATAAAGTTTTTTTCTTTTATAATCAAATGGTTCAATAGAGGGGTCATGGACTCCTTGCCTCTTTTGGTTACGTCTCTAAGCAGATTAACGGTAGAAATCCATTTATCCATTTAAAAAACAGAGAATCTAACATGGCAAAAAAAATATAAACTCTAAAAAAGTGGCAGAAATCCATTTATCCATGTTTGTTTGATTTTTTAGAATTTTTAGAATTCTTTTATTTTTTAGTTTTTTTTATTTTTTAGAATTTTTATGATTTTTTTAATTTTTTAGAATTTTTTTTATTTTTTAGAATTTTTTTGTTTTTTGTTTTTAGATTTTTTTATTTTTATAATTTTTTTTTATTTTTTAGAATTTTTTTGATTTTTTAGATTTTTTTTGTTTTTTTTAGAATTGGATCAAAATGGAAATTGAAAAGATTTAAAATGAAATTTCCCAAAATACCCCTGATAAAAAATGGGGTTTTTGGATGGAGTTAGGGTATGTGATCAAAATGGCAACAAAAGGGAAAAGTCAGGGACCCAGAGGCGAAAAAAAAAGTATTTGGACTAAAATGGCAAATTTGGACAAACATCAGGGACTAAAATGGCAATTAACTCATTTCTCAATTTTAGCCTGTCTTAAAACTTTGGTGAATATACAAATTCAACCCCTCTAAAAAGGCTTTATTTACTTGTACATGTTGTTATAAAATTTGTATGCGACGTTAATGTAACACCCCGTGTTACTGAAGTCAAAGTCAAAGTCAAAGTCAAAGAAAGAAAAGATTGCTAATTGCGATCTGTCACTCTTTGCTTAACTACGGATTTGACTACCTTGACTTATAACCAATTTTGTATTTGAATCGCATTAGTTGTATTATGTGGAGTACATGTTAATAAATCGCTAATTAATCACAGTTAATCGCTACTCGACTTATCGCTAATCGCATCACTAATCGCATCACAATACTTATTATGTGTTCTGGATATTGTTTTACATGTGTGTGCCACTATGTGTTACTTGTGCATGTTAAGTTTATGTTAAGGTGATTAATCGCAATCGCAATCGCAATTCTATCGCATCGCAATCTAATCACAAACGCTAAACGCAAGTTATTTTTAGTGATTGTATGTTAGATATAGTAGTTAGGATATTTGTGTAACTAATGGGTAATACTATCGCATCGCTCACTCGAAACGCGTCGCAACGCTCAACACGCGAAACAAAAAAAAGAAAACCAACGCGCGAAAACCAGTCTATCGAATGACCATTCGATCGAATGGTGATGACCATCCGATCGGATGGCATCTGATCCGACGCTGGTACCCATCTTTCCTCTTTTGGAAACCCTATAAATACCCCTGTCAAATCACCAAAGTGATGTGATAGCTCTCTCTCTCGACCAGCGTGCTCCAGCCCACTTTTCTCTCGATTTCTCGTGATTCTTGTAAGTTCCTACTTTAAATCTTGTACTTCTATGATCTACACGCATTTCTTCATCATTTTCACCTTTGAATCTTCATTTTTAACCGAGAAATCACCGGATTTGAGGTGTTCTACGATGATGTCATCATGGAGTCCTTATGAACTTCAAGTTTTGACATTATTCCACCAAGAACAACTCAGATCTACATGGTTTCCACATGATTCAGCACTGTTTTCATCTAAATCTAAACTTTTTCGTGATTAAAAGTATTGAAAGATGGTTTCTAACTTTCTTTCAACTCTTTTACACTCAGTGCACTCAAAACCGATGGAATCGGAACTAGTTCAGGCCTCCTACTCATACTCTAATGGAATGTCGGTTCCAGATCCGATTCCTATCAACGAGACAACCGATTTCGGACTAAACATGAACAACCGTCAAAGAACAGCTGACTGATCGGATTTGGGTGATTCCTATTCGATCGAACGACTTGGGACTTGACAAGGTTCCGTTGTTTAGTACGCTGTCATACCGTCTCGATCAAACCGCAAAACTTTTCAAAATGTTCAAGTTTCAAGACAATCAGGTTGTTGGGACGGACTGCCGTCCGATCGGATTGCACTTGGACATCAACACTTAAACTTTTTGCAATTTTCAAAGATTATCAGTTCCTAACAGATTGCCATCCGATCGGAAGACCATCCGATCGAATGACAATCCTGCTGTGAACTTGTTCTCACTAAGTGTCCAACCGACGGATCGCCATCCGATTGAACGACCGTTCGACCGGGCGACCTGAAAGGTAGAGATACTTCTATGTTTTCAAATTGCTACAACGAAAACTTCAAAGCCATCATACACAAACACATCCAACCCAAACGAGTGTCAATCCGACCGAACGACCGTTCGACCGGGCGACCTGAAAGGTTTGACAAGTGTTTTATATGAAATGAGTGAAAAGAGATGTCTATCTAGGGGTAACATGTTTTAATTGCATATGCTACATGTCGTCAACCTTTTTACCTTTTCTTGGTGAGATCTTGAGACTGTAGACGGATAGGATACATATATGATGAATTCATTTGTTGAGTGCAGGCTACGTGTTATTCTGTGTTAGAACTTGTGTGATTCGATGCATGCTGAGACTGTGGGTTTGACATGTGCATATATATGATAAAGGCATATTAGGATTTCCCGTTACACCCTTTGTGTTTGTGCTTCTTTTGTGTTATTCACCAATTTCCCTTAGTAGCCCTGTTGAGCCTAACTACCCTTCGTTTGTTCGCCCATTGTCTATTGTGAAAAAACTGACCGTGATTATATTCCTATGAAAAAAAAAAGAAAAAAAGAGAAAAATAGAAAAATATGTGAAAAAAAAAAGAAAAGAACAAAAATAGAAGTATTGTGAATATCGTCTATGTTCTTGGGTAGAAACCAACCCAAAAGTATAAGTTGTGTTTGAATAAGTTATCACGGTTTGGTTATTGTTGTGAGCCAATTAAAAAAAAATCCTACCTTTACCCTAAGCCTAAAACCTGAAAGTCCTTTTGATATGTGCCATGTTAGATTATACGGTGGAGGTGTGATTGTCATACAAGCTTATGATTGCAGGATTTCATGTTTGCTTTTTTGGAGTGTTTGTATACTAGCACATTACACGCTAGTCCAGATATTAACTCGAGAGGAGAGTACATTGTGAGGGGTGTGTAGCATGTGATTAATTGTAAACATGTTAGTTTTAGATAGACAAGTCTTAAGTTTTTGAAATTGCATCATTTACTTGTCAGACTGTCAATCTCGATTGTGTCAGTCTATGGGATGGGTATGACTTGGGACTGAACAGGTTGAATCGGTTGAGGGGTTTAGAGGTGTTGTTGCTATGGTGACTAGTTCTAGTTGGTTTGCTTGGGGACAAGCAAAGGCAAGTGTGGGAATGTGATGGAGAGGGTGAAACCCGAGCTTTAGAGTGTTTAAATATGATGTTTTAGGTGTATTTGATGTGTTTACTTTCTTAGAATGAAGTGACTACGAGAATTTGTTGCTTTACAGGTAAAGCACGTAATTTGGTGCATTTACGAGGGTTAAAGATGAAGTTATAAGCACTGGATGGGATATCGCAGCTCAAGGATGGATGTTAAAGCTTGTTCGGGTGTTATGAAGGTTCACGAGTGGAAGAAGTGTGGAAAAGTGAAGTTCAGGGACTAATTTGTTAATTGTTGAAAGTTGAAAGTAAGGAGAAAAGTTGAGGGGCCTGTCTCGATTGTAGCTTATGGAAACCAACTCGTAGCTTACGAGTTGGTGGTGTGTGAAAACAAAGTAGACAGAAATCTTGACTCGTAGGCTACAAGTTGAAACTGTAGCTTACGAGTTAGTACATGCATGCATAAAAAAAAAGAACAGAACATTTAAACCGTAACTTACGGTTTGTATGTGTAAGCTATGGTTGATAATACAAGACATGCACATGCGCTGACTTTGGAGGCAGCCCTTGATTGGACGAATTGTTGGCAGATTCTTGGAGGAACAATATTAATTAAGTCAACATATCATCATCATCATCATTTACTGAGATAAGTGGGCCGACTTTGTCTTTGGATTGGGCCGCCAATTAAAAGGAGACGACGCATGTGAGGGTTTTTTGGGTTTTTCATGTTTTGAGATAACAAAGTCATCATCATCCTCACGGCAGTCGAGGTTGAGAGTCAACAACATAATCATCATCAGTTTGGCGGCAAGACTTGGAGAGGAGGTCATCAATCATCATCATCACGTGTAAACATAGGAAGGATTAGCCAACATCACATCAGGATTTTTATTAATTTCATCATAATTCTCTATATTATATTGTAATGAATATGATGATTTTAATTAGGCACAAACTATCTACACACCAAGTGCGTAGATAGCCAACCCAAAAAGTGGGTTTTTGTCTTATATGTACACCCTGCAGTATCGAGCTGTGGTCAAAGCGCGACGTTTTGGTCCGGTCAACCAGACAAAGACTGACGAGTGTCTGACGGGTCTGTTGACCGGACCAAAACGCCGAGCTTTGGCCGCGTTAACCAGACAAAAGACTGACACACGGTCAATCTTTTGTCTGGCTGACAGGACCAAAACGGGGCCAAAGCTCGGCGTTTTGGTCCGGTCAACAGACCCGTCAGACACCCGTCAGTCTTTTGTCTAGTTGACCGGACCAAACCGCCACTCTTTGGCCATAGCTCGACACTGCAGGGTATGCATATAGGACAAAAAATGTCTTTTTAGTGTGCAAATAGCCAATTAGGTGTGCCAATAGGTACACCCTTTAATTATTAATCAAGTGCTTGAAGATCAACAATCCACCATGAGCGGCTAAACTTTTTGTGGTTTCCTCCGGATGGAGGGTTTTTGTAAGTTAATGGATATTATGTGTTTGATACAATCGTTTTAACCTGGTGATCTAAGCATTCGATGCTTTTCACCAAGGATTTTATTTATTGGTTGTAAACAGTTACATTTATTTAAACCTTAATTTCTAAGCATTCAGTTCCCGAGAGTTCTAGTAATTGGGATATATTTGACATGGGGTTAGGGTTTGTAAATTGTAATTGATAATCATTCGATAACCTCCCGTTACGTATTGACCGGAGTACTTAGTCGTTGGTTATCACAGTTAATTAATCAAAATTAACGCCTATGTCTATGTAGTAACAATTAAACACATAGTTGAAGTTAATTGCAAAACCTAAAATCTGGAGGAACCATCTTTTCTCTTACTGATTTAAATCACACTTTTTATTCGTTAATTTAGTTCTCTCACATAATCAAACAAACCGATTTCTCAATTCAGTAACAGTTAATCAACACTTAGCATAAAGACATTTTCCACAGTCCTCCCTTGGTTCGATACCCTGCTTATTCTATACTAATAGTTTAAATAGGTTTTGCATGTCCATAACGACAGACATCAAAATGGCACCGTTGCCGGGGAGGCGTGCGCAAAGTGCTTAGTGTTAAGTTCTAGTTTTAGTTAAATATACAAAAATCCAAAAATAGTTTCAGTTTATTTTGTTTTGTTTTGTTCAGAATTACGCGAGGTTTTGTTTGTTTGTGTTGCGCAGGTGATCTCATATCTGTATGCATCATACGAGAAATTCAGGAAAAGCTTCACCACTAGTTTTTGATCCGGAAATCGAGAGAACCGTTAGGAACACCCGAGTTGTGCAACGAGAAAATAAAGTAGTGCAAGCATTGACATCGAATCTCAAAGCAATGGAGAATTCAAGTAACCTCGAGAAGCAACCCGAAACTTCAACTAAACAAACTCAATTCACCCCGACTCCTACACAACCATCACCCAACACCTTTATACCATCTGAACAACAACCACAAACCACCCAAGCTACTTCTCCACTTCCACCTATGCCACCACCACCATTCCCTAATTTAGACAACATGCCACCCTTCACAACTCAACCAATCTCCTTTCAATATCCAACATACACCCAAACTTCTAACATCCAACATTCCTCACCATACGTGAGGATCATTGATGATCAGAGCACCGCCCTACCTAATCAAGCACAACCCGTTAACTCATCCACTTCAATTTATTTACCGACACAATCATCCCATTACCAACCAGCTCAGCATAAACAGGTCTCTTTCGGACCTTCAATACTGGAGCAAGGGAATAGTTCAAGGGATTTTGGGGATGATTACGATGAGTATGATAGTTATGGTAATCAAGGTGAGCGGCAAGGAATGCAATTGGGTAATTACGAAGGGAATATGGGTTCGAGAGTATTAGAACAGGGGAATCAGAATGTTTCGGGTTATCAAACGTTTGTGCAGCAACAACAAGTTCCATATCAACAACCGCAGGTGAAACTGATACCGAGACAGCAGCAATATAATCAACCTGACCCACTCAATCAGCAGCCTGCTCCGAGAAGGCCGATGGTGGACATTCCATTACCACCGCCGGTACCTCAGATGTAGGGTCAGGCAAGACCGCTGCCACGAAACCTACACCGACCGGTGATTTTACCGGAAGGAATTCCACGACGAAATAATCAAGGTCCAGTTCGAGGCATAGAGAGCCACTTGAGGCCTGCTATAGTTAACAATCCATCACCGGTTGTGATCCCGCAACTACAAGGAGGGCAGTCATTCGAAGTACGAACACAATCAATATCCAGTTTGCCTAAGTTTCATGGTCACGCACATGAAGAACCATATCTACACATTGCTGCATATGATGCACGTTGCAACACAATCAGCAGCCAAGGGTTCTCAGTTGATGATGTGAAATTGGTACTTTTCCAATTCACACTTGAAGACAAAGCACATCAATGGTTTCATTCGCTACCGTCAGCTTCGATCTTCACATGGGGCGAAATGCAGCAACAATTTTTAGACGAATTTTATACTCATTTGCGTACTAACAATGCAAGGAAGGATATTCGAGGGTTTCGACCACAGCCCGGTGAGTTATTTCACGAAGCGTTCAATCGTTTCAAAATGATGCTCAAGAACTGTCCACATCATGAGATATATTTGTGGGAGCTTATTAATACATTCCAAGAAGGCCTAACAGATGAAGATGCCAGGGATGTAAATTCAATATCCAATGGTACTTTTGGAATGAATTACGAAGAAGATGATTGGGAATATTTAGAAAGAACTGCAAGGGCGTCAAAACGCAAGGCTCAATCTTCTAGAAGTGCACGAAAGTCAACAGTGAGAGCAGTAGAGAATCCACCGGAGGTAAGTGGTCAGTTTCTGTTGTGTGGTCATTGTGGGGATGTAACCACCTTGGTTTTTATACATGTGTATGTTCGTTTTACAATATAACAGTTATCATATATGAATGTGCAATCTGTTTGATACATGCTTGTTTTATGATTTTACATGAAATACCGCCCCAAACGCGTAAGTAGTTGCTAATTTGATTGAGTTTTATACTTGTAAACTAGGCTACATTAATTACAAAGGCCTAATGTGTCATTATGTGAAAGTATAAGTTAAGAGACCTTTTTGTCATTCCTTAAAACTTGTCCAAAAACTTTGATTTTAAGTCCGAGGACTAAAACCATCATTTTTAGAAAATACAAAGTTCGGGGACTAAATTGTCATTTTGAAATCTTATAAGTTCGGGTTAAAAGTGTAAATTTTTGAAAACCATAAGTTTAGGGTCCTTTATGACATTTTTGAAACTTGTTTTATAAATAAAATAAACTTTTAAATTTTTGAATTAAAAGTCTAGGGACCTATTGGTCATCTTATGAAACTTGAACACCAGGGACTGATGTTGTCATTTCTGAAACCATTTTAACCGAATAATCCTAACGGGGTTAAATGTTATATAAGGAATTCTATTTAAAAAAAAAAACTAACTTAGTTAGCATATATAACTAAACTATTTAAGGGACTGTTTGTGATTATTCGAGAACCCTAGGGACTAAACTGTAAAATTTTAAAATCATTAAAACAAAAAAAAAAAAAAACAAAAAAACACAAAACCGGTCACGGGGGGATTCGAACTCGGGACCTTATGTTTAACAAGTGGTGTTGTGACCGGCCGGGCTAAGCCCTCATCCGGTATATATATCGATTCGTATTATATATATAAACATATTAGAATTAAATATTAATAATTCAAATACCTGCAAATCCCGCTGTTCACCGGACTTAATCCCGAATCACGTGTTAAGTGGATTTATCTGCCCGATGTCACTTGCACGCTGATTCCCTTGCATCAAAAAACATCACAGGCATGCGTTTAATTGTTCAATAACGTGCCTGACATTCGCATAATCGGATTTTTAAAAAGAAATTGAAACCGAGTTTGATTCCACTATTCTTTGTCGATCTATGTTGAATTGATATATGTTATAAGAACTCTGTAACCCATACGAACCTCACACCACCTTCAAAATTCACAAACATATCGAAACTGACCTTCTGTTCGGACCAGCAAGTCTCGCCGGAATACTAGTCACCGGAGTTAGCCGAACCTCGAATCCAGTCGATACCGGATCGATTTTATTTGTTCAATCGGTATGTCTACACTTATATAATGTCTCCCTAAGTTTAATTTGAAAATAAACAAAGTTTCGATTGTTAATCGCGGCCTTTGACCTTCGGTTTGACCAAATTTGGGGAAGAAGATGATAGATTATTATTATATTTTTTTTATTTAACAGTTTTATTCTGTTTATTCTTATTAAATCGGTTTTAATTAATTAAAATCTAAAAACTTCAGATTAATTATGTTTAATATAAACCTTTCTGAAAATAATATATTCACTGATTATTTTATATAAAAAACAAATTTTTATAAATTAAAACAGTTTTAAGCGTTAAAAAATTCATAATAAATCTGATTTTCAGAAATAAATACTAAAATTTTTATGATAATTATTTTAAATGACAACCTTTACAAAAATAAATTTTGTTACTAATATTTCATATAATTTTGATATTTATGATAATAAAACAGTATTTACACTTTAAAAGTGTAGTTTAATTTAATATATTTAAATTAAATAACTATATAATTTTTGTCCGAAATTATTTTTATGATATTACATGCATTATTCTGAGTTTATATAAATAATTGTTTATTTTAAGAGTATATATATTCTGCCATGATAACTATTTTAAATCAGATATTTATATGTTCAACAATTAAAAATGTTATTTTTAATTATCTTGTCTTAAATTAATTATTTAGATAATTAATTATGTAATTTCAATTTTTGAGTTAAATATATATTCATTTGTCTGTTTTAATTATACAAATGTGATTTCTATATCCAGTATTGGTATAACTTAATTATTTGAATAAAATACATATTTTCTTAAATAATCCCTTAAATTATAACCATACTCCCTTGTTTTCATCAAACAGGGTTATGTAAACCCATAGTTACTGTCTTAGTCAAACCATACAAACACGTTAGACATAGTTTCCCGTTTATACAGTTGCACATTTTACCAATGTTGATGCAAATTTCTGTGTTTCGTGCATGTTCAAATACAATTAGAGTGACGTGGAAAATCTTGTTCCCGCAAAACTCTTACCCGTTTACTTGTTTGGAAATTATTCTCAAACAAGGTGAGTTCATAGTTCCCATTTTCTGTTTTACAATATTTTTCGGGATGAAACATATGAAATAATGTGATACAAACCAATTTGCATTTTGTGGCTATCTTGATTGTTCCTTGCAATTGCTTGATACTTGTTGCTTAACACTTACATTCATTAACTCTGTACAAGCCCAGCGGTAATATTATAGCGCTATAGGTGTGACGCCCCATCCTAACTTCCCGTTTAGACCCTCATGTGGTTGTTGTTGTTGTTGTTCACATTTTGGAAGTTTGGATGATAGATCCGTGTTTACGTCTACAAGGTTTGAATGTTCCACCAAGCATACTTGTATTACTCATTTTGCTAAGATATATCAAATGCCACATTGTTAAACATTTCATTTTATTATCACATTATTATTTATTTCCAAACTAACCAAAACCTATGAATTCACTCAACCTTTTGTTGACCCAAATTGTTTTTAACATATGTTTCAGGTGAAAATGTTTGAAGTTAGCTTTTGCAAGGATCACATAGGATTGCTCAAGACATGTGCCTTAGCTTAAAAATAAAAACAAAGACTTTTGTGAACAATGTGTTGTATTTGTTTTGTACTAGCTTGGATGTGAATGCAATCCTATCAACCAACTTAATTATATTTCAATTTTAATTTAATCACCATGTGCTTATATGCATTCTACCAAGTTTCGTGATGCCCTCGACGTTTCCGTCTCCGGTCAGGGTGTCACAGGTTGGTATCAGAGCCATGGTTATAGGGATTTAGGTTATTAGTAATACTTTGACCTAGACTATAACTTACCTAGGACACCTTCCATTAGCAAACTCTTCCTTTATCTTTGTCTTTGTCTTCATCCCTATCCTTATCTTTTGTAACCAATGCTTCGTCACCACAGATCTCATCTTTAGATTTTACAAATGCTCATCACCTATCCTTAGGTGATTATTTTCAAAACCTCTTCTGATTTTTTTAAATTCTCATCAAATTCTTGGGCTCTAATAACGAACTCGTGAAATCTGGAAGGGTGGATGCCTGTATTCTGAGTTTTCTGTCTAGGCAGGCACTTCGTATAAATCTCATCAGACGCGAGACCAGTTGTGCTTACCTGGGAATTCTTGGGATGAGTGTCCACTTATAGGCTAAAGCATGACTTCACCAAGTTATAAGAACCCAACTACTTTGACTTGTCATTGATGTCGTTTATTCGTGGAATAAATGATATCCATCTTGTTACGTGTTTTCTCTGATCCTCATTGGTTTTTATGAAATTACTTTACCCCATTATGAAATCACCTCCACGACGAGACCCACGTTTGCCTACCTGGGAACTACCGATGAGAGTACAGTATGCCTATAGGCTCAAGGCATGTTACCCAAATTCGAAAGGATTTTTTTTCTTTTCTCCATTCATAAAAAATCCAAGTTTTAATCGACCTACGTTGTACTATTATCAATTTTATACGATACGATTCTCTTTTTTTCAAGTTTCAAAATTTTCTCGAGATCATACCTGTCAGATTCAAATTTTCAAACTAGCTGCAGAACGTAGCATGGAAGCCCTAACCGATCATATGGTGTAATCCGGAATTTCCTTATCCATATAAGAAGCTCACTACTCGAGCTAATATACACAAGAACTACAACTTCTGATATAACTCAACACATACCCAAGCTTTTCTTAGTTCAACAAAACCCCATATCTCAATGGCAAATCTCCCAGCAGCATATGCTGAATCTTCAAATGCAGCAAAACTTCATACCTTCCTTCAGTTTACTAATTTACACAATCGAGAGAGGTATCAAAAACTCAAGCATCAAGAAGTTCTTGCTATTAGCGGTATTGATTGGCAACGAATGGGAATGTTTGATTCCAGTGGTTTGCTGGCAAGATTACTACAACCTAATACACCCTGGCGCCGTTTCTTCGACATCCTAGAACCATCATACGATGAACTGGTGTATGAGTTCTTGTCCACTTTCTATTACCAATATAATAAAAATCTTACCAATGAATCCATTCATTTTCAACTTTGTGGGCAACCTCATACTATGTCATTAACGGAATTCGCAGTTCATCTGGGCATATATACAGATGAAGAAGTTAAACAACCCATTTTTACGGAGGCATCAACCTCTAATTCCTCCGCGGATATGGTAGATTATTGGCAATGCCATTCATTAAAGGAATGGTGTGTCCACAATAATTCTACAAACTTTATAGACCCTTGTTATCAATATATGCACCGTGTTTTAGCCAACACTATCACGGGGCGCAAGCATAATCAACAAAGGGTTAGAACAATCGAACTTTTCTATCTGTATAGTATTTTTGAGCAAGTTCCTTGTAATATTGCCCATGAGCTTGCTGTATATTTTTCTAGTCAACAATCACATCCTCTGAGAAGTCTCATGGGAGGGTCTTACATTACAAAAATAGCACACTCATTAGGTGTCTTAAGTGATCAGATTATCTAGGGATTATCTCCACCGAAGGCACCTGGAATTGTAAATCCTTACACCATTAGGCTAACCCCTGTTCATATTGATACACTAACTCAACCATCCCAGTCGGAGGGAGCTCCAGTTATCTTAGAAAGTACATCCCCACAAAATTTACAACAATCATTTTTGCAGTTTCCTCAATCGTCTTTTTATCGGTTTGATAAACAACCACCGTTGCCATACATACAAGAACATATTACAACTAACTTATCCCAACCTTTTACACCAAACGTCTTACCAAGCTTCTCACCATTATTTTTCGAGGAGAATTCAACGATGCAAGGAACTTGGTTTGATGAAAACATGATGACTCAAGAACAGTTAGCATCAGAACCCTTTTTGCAAGCACCACTACAGCCACAATTTTTCCAGTCACTATTAAACAAAGTAGAACAACTGCCACCAACTGATATAGCAGGCCCAAGTACGATGCCACCAATGAATCTACCTCCAGATTCAGTGGGAATCGAAGTGACTAGGTTAAACAATCAGGTTCGAAATTTGTCTCAACAAATAAATTGGCTGACAGAAAGAAATCAATGGTTGGAAAGCATGCTGAGACAATTAACTGATCATATGCAACTGCCTCTACCACCTCCACCACCTTATAATCCTGAATTTGATCCATTACATGACTTATTTCAAATGTAAATTTGTTCAATAGACTGTCAAACAAACAATGCTATCATTGCTAATGTGAAATACATTTTGATTCAGTTGATGTTGTGTTATATTGATGCTTGTTTGATTTAAACAATACCTCAATCTTATTTGTTTTCCTCACTTAACTAGAAGTGCTATGTGGACCATGCGACGAAACGCGTAATTTTGGGTGCACACTTAATTACGAGGTTCGACGCATAAGAATCATAGCAAGCCCTGTTAAGTGTGATGGCATAAAATCTAGAGTGATTAGATGACGAGGCGATTGTAATATCATAAGAACATGGTGGATACGCCGCTGGTACTTCCTATATATAAGTACTCTTATTGTATTATTTATCGTAGCGTTATCCAAATCACTTGAGGATTTTATGTTATCCCAGACCCATATGTGTCCACTTAAACAAGAATCGAAAGCCATCTATATTCATTTCCGTTTCTGATGAACTATCCATTGAGGAAAAATAAGCTAGCTACTCATTTTTCGCTTCTGAAATAGATATCCATTGGGAAATGAATAATCCATTCAAAAACCATATTCATTTCCGTTTCCGAAGAAGAATCCATTGAGGAAAATGAATTATTCATTTTCGCTTCCAAAGAAATATCCATCGGGGAAATGAATAATCTGCTCATAATCTTTCATTTCCGTTTCCGAAGAAGAATCCATTGAGGAAAATGAATTATTCATTTTCGCTTCCGAAGAAATATCCATCGGGGAAATGAATAATCTACTCATAATCTTTCATTTCCGTTTCCGAAGAAGAATCCATTGAGGAAAATGAATTACTCATTTTCGCTTCCGAAGAAATATCCATCGGGGAAATGAATAATCTACTCGTAATCTTTCATTTCCGTTTCCGAAGAAGAATCCATTGAGGAAAATGAATTACTCATTTTTGCTTCCGAAGAAATATCCATCGGGGAAATGAATAATCTACTCATAATCTTTCATTTCCGTTTCCGAAGAAGAATCCATTGAGGAAAATGAATTACTCATTTTCGCTTCCGAAGAAATATCCATCGGGGAAATGAATAATCTACTCATAATCTTTCATTTCCGTTTCCGAAGAAGAATCCATTGAGGAAAATGAATTACTCATTTTCGCTTCCGAAGAAATATCCATCGGGGAAATGAAAAATCTATTCAATAATCCTTCATTTCCACTTCTGACAATGTACCCATTAAAAAAATGAATTATCCATTCATTTTCGCTACCGAAGAATATCCATTACGGGAATAAAACACAAATCCTAAAGATTCTCCTACGACAATTTCGGGACGAAATTCTCCAAAGTAGGGGAGACTGTAACCACCTTGGTTTTTATACATGTGTATGTTCGTTTTACAATATAACAGTTATCATATATGAATGTGCAATCTGTTTGATACATGCTTGTTTTATGATTTTACATGAAATACCGCCCCAAACGCGTAAGTAGTTGCTAATTTGATTGAGTTTTATACTTGTAAACTAGGCTACATTAATTACAAAGGCCTAATGTGTCATTATGTGAAAGTATAAGTTAAGAGACCTTTTTGTCATTCATTAAAACTTGTCCAAAAACTTTGATTTTAAGTCCGGGGACTAAAACCATCATTTTTAGAAAATACAAAGTTCGGGGACTAAATTGTCATTTTGAAATCTTATAAGTTCGGGTTAAAAGTGTAAATTTTTGAAAACCATAAGTTTAGGGTCCTTTATGACATTTTTGAAACTTGTTTTATAAATAAAATAAACTTTTAAATTTTTGAATTAAAAGTCTAGGGACCTATTGGTCATCTTATGAAACTTGAACACCAGGGACTGATGTTGTCATTTCTGAAACCATTTTAACCGAATAATCCTAACCGGGTTAAATGTTATATAAGGAATTCTATTTAAAAAAAAACTAACTTAGTTAGCATATATAACTAAACTATTTAAGGGACTGTTTGTGATTATTCGAGAACCCTAGGGACTAAACTGTAAATTTTTAAAATCATTAAAACAAAAAAAAAAACACAAAACCGATCACGGGGGGATTCGAACTCGGGACCTTATGTTTAACAAGTGGTGTTGTGACCGGCCAGGCTAAGCCCTCATCCGGTATATATCTCGATTCGTATTATATATATAAACATATTAGAATTAAATATTAATAATTCAAATACCTGCAAATCCCGCTGTTCACCGGACTTAATCCCGAATCACGTGTTAAGTGGATTTATCTGCCCGATGTCACTTGCACGCTGATTCCCTTGCATCAAAAACATCACAGGCATGCGTTTAATTGTTCAATAACGTGCCTGACATTCGCATAATCGGATTTTTAAAAAGAAATTGAAACCGAGTTTGATTCCACTATTCTTTGTCGATCTCTGTTGAATTGATATATGTTATAAGAACTCTGTAACCCATACGAACCTCACACCACCTTCAAAATTCACAAACATATCGAAACTGACCTTCTGTTCGGACCTGCAAGTCTCGCCGGAATACTAGTCGCCGGAGTTAGCCGAACCTCGAATCCAGTCGATACCGGATCGATTTTATTTGTTCAATCGGTATGTCTACGCTTATATAATGTCTCCCTAAGTTTAATTTGAAAATAAACAAAGTTTCGATCGTTAATCGCGGCCTTTGACCTTCGGTTTGACCAAATTTGGGGAAGAAGATGATAGATTATTATTATTATATTTTTTTTATTTAACAGTTTTATTCTGTTTATTCATATTAAATCGGTTTTAATTAATTAAAATCTAAAAACTTCAGATTAATTATGTTTAATATAAACCTTTCTGAAAATAATATATTCACTGATTATTTTATATAAAAAACAAATTTTTATAAATTAAAACAGTTTTAAGCGTTAAAAAATTCATAATAAATCCGATTTTCAGAAATAAATACTAAAATTTTTATGATAATTATTTTAAATGACAACCTTTACAAAAATAAATTTTGTTACTAATATTTCATATAATTTTGATTTTTATGATAATAAAACAGTATTTACACTTTAAAAGTGTAGTTTAATTTAATATATTTAAATTAAATAACTATATAATTTTTGTCCGAAATTATTTTTATGATATTACATGCATTATTCTGAGTTTATATAAATAATTGTTTATTTTAAGAGTATATATATTCTGCCATGATAACTATTTTAAATCAGATATTTATATGTTCAACAATTAAAAATGTTATTTTTAATTATCTTGTCTTAAATTAATTATTTAGATAATTAATTATGTAATTTCAATTTTGAGTTAAATATATATTTATTTGTCTGTTTTAATTATACAAATGTGATTTCTATATCCAGTATTTGTATAACTTAATTATTTGAATAAAATACATATTTTCTTAAATAATCCCTTAAATTATAACCATACTCCCTTGTTTTCACCAAACAGGGTTATGTAAACCCATAGTTACTGTCTTAGTCAAACCATACAAACACATTAGACATAGTTTCCCGTTTATACAGTTGCACATTTTACCATTGTTGATGCAAATTTATGTGTTTCGTGCATGTTCAAATACAATTCGAGTGACGTGGAAAATCTTGTTCCCGCAAAACTCTTACCCGTTTACTTGTTTGGAAATTATTCTCAAACAAGGTGAGTTCATAGTTCCCATTTTCCGTTTTACAATATTTTTCGGGATGAAACATATGAAATAATGTGATACAAACCAATTTGCATTTTGTGGCTATCTTGATTGTCCCTTGCAATTTCTTGATACTTGTTGCTTAACACTTACATTCATTAACTCTGTACAAGCCCAGCGGTAATATTATAGCGCTATAGGTGTGACGCCCCATCCTAACTTCCCGTTCAGACCCTCATGTGGTTGTTGTTGTTGTTGTTCACATTTTGGAAGTTTGGATGATAGATCTGTGTTTACGTCTACAAGGTTTGAATGTTCCACCAAGCATACTTGTATTACTCATTTTGCTAAGATATATCAAATGCCATATTGTTAAACATTTCATTTTATTATCACATTATTATTTATTTCCAAACTAACAAAAACCTATGAATTCACTCAACCTTTTGTTGACCCAAATTGTTTTTAACATATGTTTAAGGTGAAAATGTTTGAAGTTAGCTTTTGCAAGGATCACATAGGATTGCTCAAGACATGTGCCTTAGCTTAAAAATAAAAACAAAGACTTTTGTGAACAATGTGTTGTATTTGTTTTGTACTAGCTTGGATGTGAATGCAATCCTATCAACCAACTTAATTATATTTCAATTTTAATTTAATCACCATGTGCTTATATGCATTCTACCAAGTTTCGTGATGCCCTCGACGTTTCCGCCTCCGGTCAGGGTGTCACAGGGGATATAGGGCACATTGCTGATCAGTGCCCTAACATTATCGGTAATCTGGATGAGGTGAACATGATGCAGGGAAGTGGGAACAGGTATTCGGGTTTCCAAGGAAACAACCAATATTACCAGCCCCGGAACCAAAATAATTATCAAGGGGGTAATAATTCGGGTTTCCAACGAAATTACCAGCATAGTAATGGTCAGGTGAATAATGATATGATGGAGATGTTGAAAGCAATTCAACTCGATTTACAAAACCAAAGGCTTGAGTTAAAAAATCATGCTCAAAAGGATGAGATGCGAGATAAATCCGTTCAATCATTAACCACACAAATGGCCCAACTTGCAACCGATGTGAAGGAGTTGAAACAGCAAAACGGGAAGCTTCCCAATGACACTCAAACGAACCCCAAGCACGGGAAGAATATACCAGTCAGCGGGGTAAGTTTCGTTCCTAAAAACAATTTGAATGATAAATTTTTAACTTCTTCTGTTTCCCATGTGATTGCAGGTTTAAGTGGCGCAAATGAGGATGGAGATGGGTGTGACTCAGGAGAGCCGGTCGTCCCGATTCGAGTTGGAAAATTCAAAATCCACAAGGCGTTGTTGGATTATGGAGCTGGGATGAGTGTTCTTCCCGGTAGCCTTTACGACCAGTACGATTTTGGTCCCCTGCAAGCTTTTGATAGTATGGCCATGTTTGCGGATGCAAGTTTGAAGCAACCTCGAGGGGTTGTAAAGGATGTGGTAATTCAGCTCGGCGAGTTCTACTACTCGGTCGATTTTATGGTGGTTGATTATGCACCCGCACCGACCTACGCACAACCGAAGGTAATTTTGGGTCGCCCGTTTCTGTATACAACAAATGCACAAATCGACTGCAGGAATGGGATGGTAATTTTAAGTTACAAGAATCGTAAGCTGTATTTCAATGTATTTTTAAAATCTATTGCTTATGATCTTCTGAATGATGTGAGTCCCACAGGTGCTACTAATGAGATTAGTTCGAGTGGAGGTAATTTTTGCAGGTCTGAGTTAACGAATAATGGAAGGCAGGTGAACAAGACAGCTGTGAGAGGAAGAACAATTGCAGGAAAACCACCCGATGGTGGGAGTGAGTGGGGCAACAAGGCTGAGGTTGAACTCAACTGGCGTGGAGCTGCGAACCTTCCACAAGATTGGACAATGATGTATGGAGAGAAATGGGGAGGAAAACGTGCAGCTGAACCACCCTGAATGTTAGGTACGGTTTGGCTGAAGACCTAAAACTTAGCGCTCTCGGGAGGCAGCCCGAGGATGTAGAGTATTGTACTTTGGTTTGGTTCGTTTTGGTATGGTTGTGTTTTGACAGGTTCTTAATTCAATCATCACGTATGCAACAATTCAAGTGTGGGGATGTTTTGCAACATCCCCGGTGAGATATCAAAGAATCTATGGAATGCGTCTATTCCGGTTAAAGCACAACAGCCGCATCACTACAGACACATGATCAGGTGCATTTCTTTATCTATCTTACTTTGTTTTTGGTGTGTTTTGTTGTTTTTGGTGGTGTGAACCTTTGTTTTGTTTAGGGGATGTGTTTTGGTTGTTTTGTTCTGAGTTAGCCGCTCATTTAGGATAGTTGGTTTGTTTGTTTTCCCGGGCTTATATTTTAAAAGCACCATACATTGGGGATAATGTATCCCAAGTGTGGGGATGGGGGAGCCCGGGAAGGGATTTGTGGATAAAGCTTGAAGAGATTGAAATCGATGAAATTTGGTAAAAATTGAAAATTTTAAAAATTTTAAAAAAATTTCATCGCCTTAAATAAGCTAATTGGATACGAAAACCTGAAGTTTCAATCACTAATAGGCTTCTTACCGGTAGTAGACTAGATTAGTCCCTTGTCATGGTTGTCCCTTTAAGTTTCATGAGAGTAGGTTTGACAAGTGTTTTATAGGAAATGAGTGAAAAGAGATGTCTATCTAGGGGTAACATGTTTTAATTGCATATGCTACATGTCGTCAACCTTTTTACCTTTTCTTGGTGAGATCTTGAGCCTGTAGACGGATAGGATACATTATATGATGAATTCATTTGTTAAGTGCAGGCTACGTGTTATTCTGTGTTAGAACTTGTGTGATTCGATGCATGCTGAGATTGTGGGTTTGACATGTGCATATATATGATAAAGGCATATTAGGATTTCCCGTTACACCCTTTGTGTTTGTGCTTCTTTTGTGTTATTCACCAATTTCCCTTAGTAGCCCTGTTGAGCCTAACTACCCTTCGTTTGTTCGCCCATTATCTATTGTGAAAAAACTGACCGTGATTATATTCCTATGAAAAAAAAAGAAAAAAAAATAGAAAAATAGAAAAATAGAAAAATATGTGAAAAAAAAGAAAAGAAAAAAATAGAAGTATTGTGAATATCGTCTATGTTCTTGGGTAGAAACCAACCCAAAAGTATAAGTTGTGTTTGAATAAGTTATCACGGTTTGGTTATTGTTGTGAGCCAATTAAAAAAAAATCCTACCTTTACCCTAAGCCCAAAACCTGAAAGTCCTTTTGATATGTGCCATGTTAGATGATACGGTGGAGGTGTGATTGTCATACAAGCTTATGATTGCAGGATTTCATGTTTGCTTTTTGGAGTGTTTGTATACTAGCACATTACACGCTAGTCCAGATATTAACCCGAGAGGAGAGTACATTGTGAGGGGTGTGTAGCATGTGATTAATTGTAAACATGTTAGTTTTAGATAGACAAGTCTTAAGTTTTTGAAATTGCATCATTTACTTGTCAGACTGTCAATCTCGATTGTCTCAGTCTATGGGATGGGTATGACTTGGGACTGAACAGGTTGAATCGGTTGAGGGGTTTAGAGGTGTTGTTGCTATGGTGACTAGTTCTAGTTGGTTTGCTTGGGGACAAGCAAAGGCAAGTGTGGGAATGTGATGGAGAGGGTGAAACCCGAGCTTTAGAGTGTTTAAATATGATGTTTTAGGTGTATTTGATGTGTTTACTTGCTTAGAATGAAGTGACTACAATAATTTGTTGCTTTGCAGGTAAAGCACATAATTTGGTGCATTTACGAGGGTTAAAGATGAATTATAAGCACTGGATGGGATATCGCAGCTCAAGGATGGATGTTAAAGCTTGTTCGGGTGTTATGAAGGTTCACGAGTGGAAGAAGTGTGGAAAAGTGAAGTTCAGGGACTAATTTGTTAATTGTTGAAAGTTGAAAGTAAGGAGAAAAGTTGAGGGGCTTGTCTCGATCGTAGCTTATGGAAACCAACTCGTAGCTTACGAGTTGGTGGTGTGTGAAAACAAAGTGGACAGAAATCTTGACTCGTAGGCTACAAGTTGAAACTGTAGCTTACGAGTTAGTACATGCATGCATAAAAAAAAAGAATAGAACATTTAAACCGTAACTTACGGTTTGTATGCGTAAGCTATGGTTGATAATACAAGACATGCACATGCGCTGACTTTGGAGGCAGCCCTTGATTGGACGAATTGTTGGCAGATTCTTGGAGGAACAATATTAATTAAGTCAACATATCATCATCATCATTTACTGAGATAAGTGGGCCGAATTTGTCTTTGGATTGGGCCGCCAATTAAAAGGAGACGACGCATGTGAGGTTTTTTTGGGTTTTTCATGTTTTGAGATAACAAAGTCATCATCATCCACACGGCAGTCGAGGTTGAGAGTCAACAACATAATCATCATCTGTTTGGCGGCAAGACTTGGAGAGGAGGTCATCAATCATCATCATCACGTGCAAACATAGGAAGGATTAGCCAACATCACATCAGGATTTTTATTAATTTCATCATAATTCTCTATATTATATTGTAATGAATATGATGATTTTAATTATTAATCAAGTGCTTGAAGATCAACAATCCACCATGAGCGGCTAAACTTTTTGTGGTTTCCTCCAGATGGATGGTTTTTGTAAGTTAATGGATATTATGTGTTTGATACAATCGTTTTAACCTGGTGATCTAAGCATTCGATGCTTTTCACCAAGGATTTGATTTATTGGTTGTAAACAGTTACATTTATTTAAACCTTAATTTCTAAGCATTCAGTTCCCGAGAGTTCTAGTAATTGGGATATATTTGACATGGGGTTAGGGTTTGTAAATTATAATTGATAATCATTCGATAACCTCCCGTTATGTATTGACCGGAGTACTTAGTCGTTGGTTATCACAGTTAATTAATCAAAATTAACACCTATGTCTATGTAGGTGATGATTAAATACATAGTTGAAGTTAATTGCAAAACCTAAAATCTGGAGGAACCATCTTTTCTCTTACTGATTTAAATCACACTTTTTAATTCGTTTACTTTAGAAATTTAACAAATCCACAATCAAGATTTACTTTTACGTAATAGATAAGCAACACTTAACATTTCGACACTTTCCACAATCCTCCCTTGGTTCGATACCCTGCTTATTCTATACTAATAGTTTAAATAGGTTTTTGCATGTTCTTCACGACAGACATCATTGTTCTTCGCTTATGCTATGGTTAACTGTTCAGGCTAATCTCACTTTAGCGCTCCCTTCAATCCATTAACTAACATCGCTGTGAGTATACTCGATCCCTTTTTGCTTCACGCACTTTTGGGTGTTACATACGTTACTTATATTCAAATCACGATCGACACACAACGTAAACACTTTTAACGCTTATCGCTATTGCATGTTATACGTGACTCAATGAATACATGTTTGTTATGTTTACACATTGATTGATGTCTACCTGCCTTTGCTACGATAGTACTATAGTTTGGAGTCAGCACCTGTTCACTCAGGGGTTGTTAAGGATATTACCTCAGGTGTTCGCAGTGGTGAACATGTGTTGCGCACTCGCTACTCGCAGTCAAATCGCAGTCATTGGTATTGATAGGATCTTTATCGATAACTTACATGCTTCACATTATACGTTGTACATGCTGGTTATGCGTAAACGCTTTTCGAATCTATTATAACTACTAAACTTGTATGCTCACCTTTACACTATGTGTATTGACCGCTATTTTAACGTATGTGACAGGTGTTTAGGATGCTTTGCCTGTTACTTGCTGGAATCGAGCTAGGATTGGAGTCTAGTAACAAACTTAATTTAAATTTGAGTTGTCGGAACGGTTGCTTGTTTTTTAGACAATTATCTGTAATAACTATAGTTGCTTTATCTGTTAATAGTATGTGATATTAACATTAATGATTTGGTAATTTCATAGTTGTTGTGGATTCTCTTGAACAATCCGTTTCGCTCACTGTCGTGCCCCGATGATTCCGCCATCGGTTGGGGTGTCACAGATTGGTATCAGAGCCATAACTTTAGGGAATTAGGCAAGACTCGACCTAGTCCGGGTCGATGTCTTAGAAACGACCTAGTCTATAGTCTAAGCACCAACAGACCGACTTGTGCAATCCCTGTAGGGGTTTTTTGCACGAGCTTACTGCTATTCTCGCTTGAACTCACCAAACACTACACACTTGCGCGAACATCGCATGCTACCGCTTCGCGCAAGGACGGCCTTTCCCAAGGCTGGCAACTCACACTATCTTCAAATTTATCGCGTAAGCAAGGTGATGTGGCCGAGATTAGGTGTGAAAACCGCAAACTCTCGACCAGATCGCTTGCTCGACGTGACTTTTTACTACACGAACAAGAATCTGCGTTGGATCAGGAGTGAAATCCATACTTCGACGCAAATTTCCCCTCTACTTCATCAACACAGGGAACATAGTCGTTAAGTTAGGGGTGAAACCCGAACCTTGATGACTCATTCCGCTCTTTATTATGATTTTGAAAAACTCTCACCAAAGTCTCGACGGACTCCAACGACTTGAAGTCACACTGTAACTGGAGGGATGCGTGCCGATTTCCCGGGTTGAGGCAAGAGCACAGTCCGGAAGGCCCTAGTGTGCACTACGAGTCCTTGTGAATAGTCGAATCACTTTGGGTAGTCGACGTCTATCAAACCGAGACAATCTATTCCTGATTTTATGTGTTTCGATTCTGGATTTCGCCGCCGCTAACTCTGAGAAGTTATCGATTTTTTGTAGGATTTTATGTGTTTCAAGTGGATTTACCTGTTTATGTGTTTCGATTTTTGGTGATTTATTCGCTTTTTGCTATTCGCTTTGATCAACACGCACAACTCGCACTGCACATTTATCTCAAAACGCAAACAAATCGATGGTCCTTATTCGCAATCGCTACACGCTAATCGCAATCGCTATATTAAATCGTTATACGATGTTGTGAAGGATAGGAGAATACGTGCAAAATATGTATTTAAGTTAGCTTATGTGCTTATGTGCTTACGTGATTCTGTGTTTATGTGTCTACGTGAATTCTGTGAATGGCTGTGTTCCTGAGCTTTATGGTGAATCGCTAGACTATACTAGGGTTGATCAAAATCGTGTTTGAGTCCTATGGCGATGTCTGTTGCATACAATGTCGTCTTTCGGTGCAACCCACTCCCGAGCTGCTAGACGAAACCATGATGACAAACGAATCGCTGCTCACGTCGCTAAGAAAATGGCGAAAGTCATCCCACAAATTGTCAGTGAGCTGAATGAGAATGCTAGCAAGTCCTCGGAGGAGTCCAGGACTGATGCTCCTAAAGCCGCTTTAAGCTTCAAGCAGTTCAAAGCATGCGGTCCAAAGGAATTTACCGGAGAAGATGGGCCTACGGCCATATTTCAATGGTTTGATTCAATCGAAGTCACCCTACGCCAGAGTGGCTGTCCAGAAAACCTACGCACTGTTAATGCTACCGGCGTCTTCCAATCCCACACTCTCGATTGGTGGACGCCCGAGAGGAACAAACGAGGAAACGATGCAGCTTTCGGATTGTCGTGGGACGAGTTGAAGAACATCATGATGCAAGAGTTCTATCCTCCACATGAACTCCAAAAGCTCAAGGATGAATTCTGGCACATTAAGCAGGATGGTGGAGATAACGCTGGTTTAACTGCTCGCTTCAAGCAGTTGAGTACCATCTGCCCTGGTCAGGTTACTACCCCCGAGATTACAATCAAGAAGTATATCCGTGCTCTGCCGGATTGTGTCGCAGATTTCGTCCAGGCTGCAAAGACAATGACAATCGAGGAAACCTACCTGCTCGCAGCTGAGATCCACGATAAGCGAGTCAGGGCTGGTTATTTCGATAAAGCCTCCAAGAACCTGCATCAAGTCACCGTTACTCCCACCGCTGAAACTACCGCCGCACCGCAATCTTCAAAGCTCTCACGTCACAAGAGAAAGAACAGCAACTCCAGCAACAAGAACTGTGCAGTTACCGCCGCACCACTTCAAACTGTACCGGCTCAACCGCAACCTCAACACCGCCAAGTAGCGGCGCCTGCGGCCAATGCACAGCCAGCAAAGCATGCATACACAGGCCCACATCCGCTCTGCCCTACTTGTACTTATCATCACCCGGTTGGTATCACGTGCCGGTTCTGCGTTCACAGCAACATGTACGGCCACCTCACCGCTAACTGCCATACCGGTCCTCGCCAAACTCCAGCTCCAGCGCCGGCTCAAGCTCCCGCTCTACCAGCTCCCCAGGGCCAACAAACAACTCCTGCCCCCGCTGCCAATGCAAGAGTCTGCTATGCATGTGGTGATCCTAACCACTTCACAAACATGTGCCCCAATCGAGTGGTGAAGCAAGAGCCACAACAGCAGCCGCAACAACAACATCAATAGCAGCAACAGCCAGCACAGCAGGCAGCCCGTGGGCGAGTCTTCAACATCAACGCCCGCCAGGCTCAGGCAAACAATAATGTGGTTAATGGTACGTTTCTCGTAAATGGTATATATGCTTCGTGTTTATTTAATACTGGAGCTGATAACTGTTTTGTATCGTCCGAATTCGAAAGGCTCCTAAATCGTAAGCGCGTTAACCTCCCATCAACCTTCGACGTAGAAGTTGCCACTGGAAGAACCGTCACCGTCAGTTCCGTTCTGCGTGACTGTACCCTCGACCTCAACGGTCACGTTTTCCCGATTAATCTCATTCCAATGCAACTCGGTAGCTTTGATGTCATAGTAGGTATGGACTTCCTTCGGGAGAATCATGCTGAAATTGTTTGCTTCGATAAGATGATTCGGTTCTCTCTCGCGAATGGTGATTAATTGTGTGTTTATGGCGAAGTCGCTTCGAAAATATTACAACTCATGTCATGTGTCCAAGCTAGCAAGTATCTCCGCAAGGAATACCAAGCTTTCTTGTCACACATCGTAGTAGCAGAGAAGGAAAAGAAAGGAAAAATGATGGAAGAAGTACCTGTTGTTCGTGAATTCCCAAACGTCTTTCCTGATGATTTACCTGGTTTATCTCCCACTCGTGATATCGATTTCCGAATCGACCTCATTCCTAGAGCAAATCCTGTAGCTAGAGAGCCTTATCGTCTCGCTCCTTCTGAAATGCGCGAACTCTCGAGTCAGCTCCAGGAACTACTTGATAAAGGCTTCATTCGCCCTAGCACCTCTCCATGGGGCGCGTCTGTCCTTTTCGTCGAAAAGAAGGACGGATCGTTCTGAATGTGCATTGACTACAGGGAATTGAATAAGCTCGCTATCAAGAATCGATATCCCTTGCCCTGAATCGGTGATTTGTTTGATCAGTTACAAGGTGTTATGTGTTTTTCGAAGATCGATCTACGCTCAGGCTATCATCAACTATGCATTCAAGAAGAGGATATACCTAAGACCGCTTTTCGAACCCGATACGGTCACTATGAGTTTGTCGTCATGCCTTTTGGTTTGACCAATGCTCCCGCAGTCTTTATGGATCTAATGAATCGCGTGTGCAAACCCTTCCTTGACCGCTTCGTCATCGTGTTCATCGATGATATCCTGATCTATTCCAAGTCAAAATCCGAACACTCGCAACATCTACGTTTGGTTCTTGAGTTACTCCAGGGAAACTGCCTCTACGCCAAACTCTCCAAGTGCGAATTCTGGCTTGAGGAGGTCCAATTCTTGGGTCACATTGTCAATAGTCAAGGTATTCATGTCAATCCTGCGAAGATCGAAGTTGTTAAGAGTTGGGTTAGACCCAAGAACCCGTCCGAAGTTCCTTCTTTTCTCGGACTGGTGGGCTATTATCGCCGATTTATCGAAGGTTTCTCTACGATCGTTGTACCGCTTACTTCTCTTATGCACAAGGAAAAACCTTTTGTTTGGGGAACCAAGCAAGAGGAGGCCTTTCAAACGCTTAAAGCTATGCTTTGCAATGCTCCCGTACTCTCACTTCCCGAAGGAAACGACGACTTCGTAGTTTACTGCGATTCCTCTAACCTTGGTCTTGGTTGTGTTCTCATGCAATGAGACAAGGTTAACGCGTACGCCTCTCGACAGCTCAAGATCCGCGAGAAGAACTATACCACACACGACCTCGAGCTTGGTGCAGTTGTTTTTGCGTTAAAGATTTGGCGACACTACCTTTAAGGTACCAAGTGTACGATCTTCACCGATCATAGGAGCCTACAACACATCTTTGACCAGAAAGAACTAAACATGCGCCAACGCCGGTGGGTAGAACTCCTCAATGATTACGACTGCGAGATCCGTTACCATCCAGGCAAAGCAAACGTCGTCGCCGATGCTCTCAGTCGACGAAGCTATTTGCAAAGCGTTCATAATGATCAAGCCCAGCCTAATCTCGAAACTCTCATCCGCGATACTCAACATGCTTGTTTTACCGAACGAACCTTGAAGAAGGAAAGAATTCTCAACGACGGCGCTCAACTCGAGAACAAATCAAACGGTATCTTTCATTATCTAGACCAAATTTGGATTCCCAAGCGTACCAATTTGTGACAAACTCTGATGGACGAAGCCCACAAATCCCGATATTCTATTCATCCCGGTGCGGACAAGATGTACCAGGACATGCGCTACAAGTACTGGTGGCTGGGCATGAAGAAGGATATCGCTATCTACGTTTCGAAGTGCCTGACCTGTTCAAAGGTCAAGGCCAAGCACCAAAGACCCTCTGGCTTACTCGTACAACCCGAGATCCCTATGTGGAAATGGGAGAGTATAGTTATGGACTTCATAACTAAACTCCCGCACACGCCATCAGTTCACGGCAGCATCTGGGTTATCGTTGACCGTCTCACCAAATCCGCTCACTTTTTACCGATATGAGAAGACTATAAGGTAGAATGATTAGCACGAATCTACACCGACGAGGTTATTTGCCGACATGGGATACCTCGTGATATCATTTCTGACCATGATGGTTAATTTACTTCCACGTTTCGAACCTCAAAAAGTGTATAGCCGACCAGGAATTACATGTCCCTCTGGAAGATTTACAAGTGGACGAAACATTACACTTCGTGGAAAATCCTGTCGAGATCATGGGCCGAGAAACCAAGGTACTTAGACGCTTACGCATTCCCATTGTGAAGGTTCGTTGGGAAGGCAAACGCGGCCCCGAGTTCACCTGGGAACTCGAAAATGACATGAAGGCGAAGTACCCGCAACTGTTTGTTACACCTCCTTCTTAAATTTTGGGACGAAATTCCCTAAGTAGGGGTGACTTTAACACCCCGTCTTACCGAAGTCAAAGTCAAAGTCAAGGTCAAAGTCAAAGGAAGAAAAGATTGCTAATTGCGATCAGTCACTCCTTGCTTAACTACGGATTTTACTACCTTGACTTATAACCAATGTTGTATTTGAATTGCTTTAGTTGTATTATGTGGAGTACATGTTAATAAATCGCTAATTAATCACAGTTAATCGCTACTCGACTTATCGCTAATCGCATCGCAATACGAATTATGTGTTCTTGATATTATTTTGCGTGTGTGTGCCACTATGTGTTACTTGTGCATGTTAAGTTTATGTTGAGGTGATTAATCGCAATCGCAACTCTATCGCATCGCAATCTAATCGCAAACGCTAAACACAAGTTATTTTTAGTGATTGTATGTTAGATATAGTAGTTAGGATATTTGTGTAACAAATGGGTAATACTATCGCATCGCTCACTCGAAACGCGTCGCAACGCTCAACGCGCGAAACAAAAACAGGAAAACCAACGCACGGAAACTAGTCGATCGAATGACCATTCAATCGAATGGTCATCCGAACGGATGGCCATCCGATCTGACGCTGGTGCCCATCTTTCCTCTTTTGGAAACCCTATAAATACCCATGTCACATCTCACTCTAGACCAGCGTGCTCCAGCCCACTTTTCTCTCAATTTCTCGCGATTCTTATAAGTTCCTACTTTAAATCTTGTACTTCTATGATCTACACGCATTTCTTCATCATTTTCACCTTTAAATCTTCACTTTTAACCGAGAAATCACTGGATTTGAGGTGTTCTAGGAAGATGTCATCATGGAGTCCTTATGAACTTCAAGTTTTGACATTATTCCACTAAGAACAACTCAGATCTACATAGTTTCCACATGATTCAGCACTGTTTTCATCTAAATCTAAACTTTTTCGTGATTAAAAGTATTGAAAGATGGTTTCTAACTTTCTTTCAACTCTTTTACCCTCAGTGCACTCAAAACCGATGGAATCGGAGCTAGTTCAGGCCTCCTACTCATACTCTAATGGAGTGTCGGTTCCATATCTGATTCCTATCAACGAGACAATCGATTTCGGACTAAACATGAACACCCTTCAAAGAACAGCTGACTGATCGGATTTGGGTGATTCCTATTCGATCGGACGACTTGGGACTTGACAAGGTTCCGTTGTTTAGTACGCTGTCATACCGTCTCGATCAAACCACAAAACTTTTCAAAATGTTCAAGTTTCAAGACAATCAGGTTGTTGGGACGGACTACCGTCCGATCGGACTGCCATCCGATCGAACGACAATCCGATCGGATTGCACTTGGACATCAACACTTAAACTTTTTTGCAATTTTCAAAGATTATCAGTTCCTAAAGGATTGCCATCCGATCGGAAGACCATTCGATCGAATGACAATACTGCTGCGAACTAGTTCTCACTAAGTGTCCAATCGACGGATCGACATCCGATTGAACGACCGTTCGACCGGGCGACCTGGAAGGTAGAGATACTTCTATGTTTTCAAAATGCTACAACGAAAACTTCAAAGCCATCATGCACAAACACATCCATCCCAAACGAGTGTCAATCCGACCGAATGGCCATCCGCTCGGATTGCCATCCGAACGGATTACCATTCGTCACCTGATCCACTTACACCGTTTTACGCGCTGTTCTTCGCTTATGCTATCGTTAACTGTTCTGGCTAATCTCACTCTAGCTCTCCCTTCAATCCATTAACTACCATCGTTGTGAGTATACTTGATCCCTTTTTGCTTAACGCACTTTTGTGTGTTACATAGGTTACTTATATTCAAATCACGATCGACACATGTAACACCTCACAAAATCATGTCCAATGTAATAAAGACACGTGTCATGGACTTTAAACGTGTAAGGAATTAATTCTGAGGGACTAAAATTGTCAAACAATGTAAATATGTTAGTGAGAGGTTCCAAAGTGTCGACATGCCAATCTTGTGCCTCTGATTGACCTCACACGACCTTCATACTCCTTGATGAATAATTCTGTCGAACATATAAAGTCGTTTGTGCTTAAATTAAGGATTCTACGAAGCATAGGGGTTAAAAGTGTCAACGTGTTAAATGTTACCTCTTAGACCTTTTAACGATCCCAAAAGCATTGTAATATTTGTATATTTGGCTCTCAAGAATATTGGATAGTAATTCTATGGAGTTTTGATGAAAACAAGACTTTTCGGGTGACCTTGCAACTAACCGGGAGCTTAACGGAGTTAATATGTGACCCAAGGACCTTAATAGTTAACTATGGGGGTCATAGGTGCAATAAAAGAAAGTTAAATAAACTTAAATTGGACCAGGGACTGAAATTGCAAAGTTTAAAAACTTTTTACCGGATTTCCCCATTGTCGCGACCCTCGTAGACTTCTTATAAGTCTTACGTGACCCGCGTAAAAGTGTTAGTGACAGAAAACAAGGACAGCTACATGTTGCAGCCTGTTACACCGCCATTGCATGGCTGATTTCAATACCAGGGACTGAGCAAATGGTTTTTCGTGCACTTGGGACACATGGGAACATCTGGTAGCAACACAGGGACATATGGATTGATCTTGGAGACTCAAAACTCCTATATAAAGCCCTTGTGGTTCTTGTGTTCATTTGCACACTTTCAATTTTCACTCAAACTCTTTCTCTGGAGCTTCCTGGTGTTCAAAGAAGTTTTCTTCTGTTCTAATCTCGTACTAAGAGTTCTTGTAAGCATTCTTAGCCTCTCTAGTTCAAGTTTTATTAGCTTAATGACCAAAAGTCAAAGCTATCGTAATTAAGCTTTGACTTAGTGATTAATCACTAATGGTCCAGCTATTATTCAAATTGAAAGTGGCTATGGGTTGGTAATTATGTAGGTATTAAACCCTTAAAAGGGAACCTACTGATTATCACTCTAACTTGGTCAATTGTCGGGTCAAACTTATTAATAAAAAGTCAACAGAAACAGTTTTTACAAATAAATCTATAAATGATAATGCAGAGGTTATGGAACATGTTTTAACACTAAAATAACTTGGTAAATAATATAAGAACATGTCTAAGCATGTTCAACCTGACAATTCTGAGTTTAGACTCGGTTCGCAAGCGAAAGTCGCAAAAGTAGACTTTTGCTTTGACTTTCAGTTCTGACCCGATTTAGCTTGTTTTACATATGCCTTAGGGTTCCTTTAGGACCATATTACATGTTAGTATAACCCTCTGAGATTATACTATATGGTTCCTTAGAAATCCGAATCATTTGCATGTTTCCGTTAAATGCTTAAATGTTTACCATTATGCCCTTTTGATATTAAAACGAGATTTTCGAAAATGTGAGAGGACAAAAACCTTTATTACTGATTTATACACATGTCCTAAATATTTGACATCAGTTCATGGTCTAAATTGAAAGTTATGCTCGATATCGTAAAATGAAAGCCTTTTTGTTAATTAAATGGTATTTTGGCATAAATCATATTTAAACTCAAATTTTGGCACCAAACTTTCTACCTACTGATATAATATAATATTTAGGGATTTTTGGAGATTTTTATTAAATTTTAAACTGATCATAACATAGAGTTCTTGCATAGACTCGGTAATTGACGATAATGCCCTTTTCGCTAATAAAGTGGGTTTTACACATCAAATGCATGCCAAACCTTTTTCTACTGATTTTATACATTAAATAAATTATATTAAATAGTAGAAGCTGAAAAAATCTCAGATTTCCTTAAATAAACCGAATATCGTCAAATACCGACTTTTATGCGATTTAGGCGCATAGTATGGTTTAAAACATATTTAACACCTAAGACTTGTTACCTACTGATGTTATAACTAAATTTTTTATACTTTAACAGTAAGTATAAGTCTTGAACTCAGATTTCCAAATTTGACCCTTAAAGCATATGTGAAATGACCAAAATGCCCCTACGGTGCATAGTTGGGCCATAAATGATAAAAATTCACATATGTATGATATCTTACTGATATAACATGTTAAAATAAATATTTTTACTGATCAATTTAGACCAGAACCTCATATTACTATTTAACCTCTTTTATAAACTCTAAAATGACCAAAATGCCCCTACGGGGCATAAATTGTTTTTAAGTTCATTTTGGGCATAACGGAAGATATCCTACTGATATCATAACATATTTTAAGCATAATAACTTATGGAACATGTTCATGACTCATTCGGTTACCCGTTATGCATATACGTGTTCGGTACGGTTTATGTAACTAGTTTGCATAAATTAACCGAAACGGGACAAACCTTATCAATTTTTACTTCAAAATCCAGAATGTGATTAGTTTACCCATTGTACACAAGTCTTCATACTTGTCGGGTCCAAGTCACATTCTAATCCGGTCTTCGCTTAATCTTGCGTTTTGAACCGTAAACCTTTCTTTAAAACTAACCGGTCTAAGTTAAGACTTAAATAAGACCCGTTAGGAACCTAATAGGTTATTAAAACTTTCGTTCCAGATTAGGAGCCCATAAAAAGCTATTTGTTCTTGCTGATTGAGATACAACTGAGATTAAAATTATATTTTGCTCAGGTAAATACTTTTAACTTATTTTCCCTTATACGGGCTTGGGATACGGTATTATAATAATACCGCTTGGTCGGGTATGAAATCGTACAATCGGAATGCGATTAAAAAGATGAATAACCCGTTTTAATCTGTCTTGTTTGATGCAATGCCTTAGGGGGGTTAATGACCATGTCCTGGATATCCTCGGCTCATTCATTAGAAATGGCCACGACTTAAGCACGGGGTGTAGGCATACACCTGACAGTTGCGTATGTAAAAAGGTACCCCTCTCGTAAGGAAACTTCTTGTGGGTATTATACCAAGTGGTGTGTCTATTAATCTTATCCGGCTCTTCTAACCGGGTCCTGAATGGACGACAAACATATAAATCTGTATACAAGATTATTTTAAATACTTGTCCCAAGTTAATAAAGAATATTTATGCATTGTGCATTTAAATCAATTTTTATAAACACTTTTCAAAAGAGTCAGTTAATTGTATTTACCAGTGTAAACTGACGTATTTTTCAAAAGGTTAAGTGCAGGTACTACTCGTAATGGGCTGGCTACTCCTAGTATCAAATAAAGAGTCTTGCAAGCTTTTGATGCTTAAATCTGTTGAACAATATTTCGTTTTATTTTAGATCCGCCTGTGGATCCACTTACAACCCGTTGTGTAATATTTTATGTTTCTTTCAAAATATTATTACTTTAAGACTTTCGCTGTGCATTGAACTGTGATTATTTGACCATGATGATATCAACTACGTCACGATACTCCCCACCGGGCCCACCGGTAATACGTGGAAATATCCGGGTGTGACAGGTTGGTATCAGAGCCAACATTGAAAGAATTAAACACTAGCCTTTTGTGTTTAAACTCAATGACACAGTTTGCACCTTCCTTAACCTCCGAGTCTAGGCAAATAACTTAGGACTAATCCTAATCGTAATTGTTTTCTTTTGTTGGTTTCTTTTGTTTGTTTTGACAGGAACAAGACAATGCCGCCACGTTTCAGAGGACGAGGTGGAAGAGGCAAAGCACCAATAACTGCTCCAAATGACCACGAGGCCGGGCCATCTCACCGGCGAACTCCTTCCGCAACCTTTAGCTCTAGCCCTTAAGAATACTGGAGAACATATTTGGAACCCGCGAGGCATTCTGTCTCGCTTAGCTCTTCGCCCTCGTACCACAACTCCTTTGGACCACAATCAGAAAATGAGCCCAATAATTCTCACCATTCCTTCATCCCGTTGCAGCGGTCGAGTTCTCACCGTGCCTTTCAGGACCCGAGCCCGTACTTTCAGAGCTGGTTCAACCCGGAAAACGTGAGTGAAGAACCAATGGACCATAACCCATTGGGACCAGAAGACCACTTTCCTGAAGCCCAGGATATGGATATGGATGAGGATCCAGATCCAGAACCGGCAGAGCCACCAATAGGGATGCCCACGCATCCCATCGAGATTTCTGACAGATCATCTATTCATGGTTCGCCATACAGGGGCCCAGACAGTTTTGCTGAAAGGTGGGCCACATACCACTGGGAGTTCACTCCCCCTTTCAACCCATCTCCACAACAGCAGCAGGATCCCTCTGAGGATCCGCATTTCCAGGCGGTCACGCCACAGCCACCGCCACCGCTAGAGCAGCACCTGCCTCCAGAACCTCCGAGGCGAAGAAGATCAGGTGCACGGATGTCCGTGCGAAGGGGGGATTTCCACTTCAGCACCTCCCAAGACTCCAGTGGCAGCCACTACCCGCCACTGTATGAAGACCCGCAAATGGGTGGGCCTTCAAACCCAGTTTCAGAAGTCGACTCTGCGCCAGTCGCACCACCACCACCACACATGGGTTATGATAACCCAATTCCTACTTACGCCAGTGTAGCGGCGTATAACCCTTTTGAACAGCCAGCTTATCCTGGCTACAACTACTACAATGCCCCTGCTGTCGACCCGTACCTCGAGGCGGCCAACTACAATGCTCTCCACCCTGAAGGGCCCTACGCAGCTTTGTACCAATCTGGGTACCAAGCATATGGGTATCAATACCCACCACCTCCTCAACCTCTGCAGCAGCAGCAGGAAATCCTTCAGAGGTTGAACCAGGTGGAACGAGAGGTACAGGAGGAGCGTAGAAGTCACCGGGGTCTACTTAAGGGTTTGGCAGACCTAATAAAGGGGAAGAAGAAGAGGGATTATTGAAATTCCTTAATTTATTTGTTTTGTAATTTCAAATTTCAATCAAGTCCCTGCATGGACATTTTTATTTATGTATTAGGTCCCTACAAGGACTAGTATTTCTTATTTTAGTCCCTGTGTGGACAATGTTATTTCCTTAAAGTCCCGTTTAGGGCAATTATGTACTTCATTTAAATTTATTGGAATGTTTTATTTAAATTTCATTTGTCATCATATGTATGAATATGTTATATAAAATAAATCAAAATGTTATTTAATCTGCCATACAATGTTAAAAAGGGATCTTGAAGGTATAACCTAGCCCATGTGTCATTTAAGACATGGCCCAGATGGTAAAACCTTTTTAAGATTCAGATCCATGTTAACATCTGAAAACATGTTAGCACTCCTGGCAAAATGTGATTCGATAAGATCACACTCGTCATCCTTATAATAGATTTTTTCAGTTCTTTATTAGCCCAATGATCCAGGAATCATGGCTTATGTCATCAATTAAGATGATCATATTACAAACATCCATTAGTGATGAAGTGCCTACGGGCCATATTTATTGTCTAATAAGACAAAAGATAGTTGTAGTCTACGACTCCTTGTCAAGAAGAGGTAATGAACTATGTTCAAACCTTAATGCCTCGATCTTATAAGATCATGGCTATTAAACTTTAAAACTGTTCTTGTGACTAGGCCTTTTGTGCCACTCTAATATCTTTAATGATTTATAACTAAGGATAAATTATAATGAAAATCCTAAATAAATATGACTAACAAATTAACTAATATGGTTTATATTTACCATGGTTAATAAGTCATCAAAAATGATGATTCCATAATAACCTCTAAATAAAATATTGTCAATTGTTTTGTAGCAATCAAGCTACATGGCTGAATCAGAAGAGGTTAACAGTCACCCGAGAGAGAATAATGATACCACCAGAATTAACGTAGCTGGTGCAGATCTTCAAGCATTGATAGACAATGCCGTTACTAGAGCTCTTGATAGACAGTTCAAGGAATCATGTGGTACTCGCACTAAGACTCAATATGTGGCTCATAGTAAGCCCCCTTCTAAAACACACGAGTCAAAGAAGGACGATGCTCGTCACTCATCGAATCATCAAAGTATCCCATCTAAATGGATTGTGTTCAACCATGAGCCACGTGTTAAGACCTGCTCTTACAAATATTTCGTCTCCTGCAAGCCTAGAGACTTCACAGGGGAGAAAGGAGCCATTAATGGTATGACTTGGCTCGATGAAATGGATACAGTGGTTGATATTAGTGGGTGTGCAGAGCAAGACATTGTGAAGTTTGTTTCACAATCCTTTAAAGGAGAAGCTTTAGCTTGGTGTAGGTCCCTAATCCAAGCTACAGGAAAGATTCCGTTGTATAATCTGACTTGGGATCAGTTTGTTGCTCTAATCAAGGAAAATTTTTGTCCTCAACATGAAGTTGAGAAAATTGAGACTGACTACATGACCTTGGTCATGAAGAGCTTAGACTGTCAGGCGTATCTTACGAGTTTCAACACCATGTCACGATTGGTTCCATACTTGGTCACACCAGAACCAAAACGCATAGCTCGTTTTATTGGAGGTTTAGCTCTGGAAATCAAGGCAAGTGTGAAAGCATCAAGACCTACCACTTTTAGGTCAGTGGCTACTCTGTCCTTATCTCTTACTCTCGATGCGGTTAGGCAGAGATCGCTCAAGAATTCTGAAGAAGGGAAAAGGAAATGAGAGGATGAGAACTCACGCCGTTCTGATAAGAAACATAAGGAGAACTCGAGTACAAGAAGGGTTCCGGGTTTAAAAAGGATATCCAGCAGACGGGTGAGAAACCCAAATGTAAAACCTGCCAAAAGCATCACTTTGGGAAGTGCAGGTTGGAATCAAAATCGCAGTCACAAACAAAGACTTTTGGATGTGGGATCTGCAAGTCTAAAGAACATAAGACCTTGGATTACAAGAAGTTAAAAGATGCGACTTGTTACAATTGTAACGAGAAAGGGCATATCAAGACCAACTGCCCAAAATATGCAAAGAAGCCTGAGGAGGCTAAAAAGACCAATGCTCGGGTCTTTCAGATGAATGCTCAAGAGGCCATACAGAACGAAAATGTGATAACAGGTACCTTTCTTATCAATGATGTTTATGCTAGAGTATTGTTTGATTCGGGTGCGGTGCAGACAAGTCTTTTGTAGACAATAAGTTTTGTAAATTATTAAATCTGCCTGTTAAAAACTCGAAGCATAAAGTATGAAGTAGAATTGGTCGATGGTACTATAGAGACTGCTTCAACCATTCTAGATGGATGTTTGATATCCATTAGGAATCATTCTTTTCTACTGTCCTTGCTTCCATTGAAACTAGCAGGATTCGACATAGTGATAGGCATGGCTTGGTTGTCTCACAACCAAGCCCAAATTGTTTGTGATAAGAAGCAAGTGGTTATTAAGACTCCTTATGGTGAGCCACTTACGATTCAAGGAGATACACAGTATGGATTGCCTAAGCAAGTATCTATGCTTAAGGCATCAAGATGTTTGAAGAAGGGTTGTCTCATTTACATGGCACAAGTGACTATTGATGAACCAAAGCCCAAGATCGAAGACATCCCTGTTATTTCTGAATATCCAGACATATTTCCTGAAGAACTACCTGGTTTACCTCCAGATAGGCAAGTGGAGTTCAGAATCGATATCATTCCTGGAGCAGCACCAATTGCAAGAGCACCTTATCGGTTGGCACCGACTGAGATGAAAGAGTTAAGGACTCAGTTGGATGATTTATTGGCAAAGGGTTTTATCCGACCTAGCTCGTCTCCTTGGGGAGCATCGATTCTGTTTGTGAAGAAAAAGGATGGATCGATGCGTCTATGCATCGATTATCGCGAGCTAAACAAGGTTACAATCAAGAACAGATATCCATTACCCAGGATCGATGATCTATTCGATCAACTTCAAGGAGAAAGTTACTTTTCAAAGATCGATCTAAGGTCAGGTTACCATCAACTGAAGGTCAGAAACAAAGATGTGCATAAGACTGCATTCAGAACTCGTTATGACCATTATGAATTCTTAGTGATGCCTTTTGGGCTCACTAATGCACCTGCAGTATTCATGGACCTCATGAATCGCGTTTGCAAGCCATACTTAGACAAGTTTGTCATTGTCTTTATTGATGACATTCTTATTTATTTGAAGAATCAGGCCGATCATGAAAAAGATCTTCGTTGTATTCTTAAACTTCTACAACAAGAGAAACTCTACGCCAAGTTTTCAAAATGCGAGTTTTGGCTTTGTGAAGTCCAATTTCTTGGACATGTAGTGAGTGAGCGTGGTATCCAGGTGGATCCCGCTAAGATTGAAGCCATTATGAATTGGCAAGAGCCGAAGACACCCACATAGATTCGCAGCTTCTTGGGTCTAGCAGGATATTACAGGCGTTTCATAGAAAACTTTTCAAGGATTGTCGCACCTTTAACTTCGCTAACTCGCAAGAATATAAAGTTTGACTGGGGTCCCAAGCAGCAAGAATCCTTTGATATTCTTAAGCAAAAGTTAAGCAATGCTCCTGTGTTGACATTGCCAGAAGGAATTGAAGAATTTATTGTTTATTGTGATGCATCACACACAGGTATGGGATGTGTGCTTATGCAGAAAGGCAAGGTTATTGCATATGCTTCACAACAATTAAAGGTGCACGAAAAGAACTACACCACCCATGATTTGGAATTGGGTGCCGTCGTATTTGCACTAAAGCTGTGGAGACATTACCTATATGGAACTAAGTGTGTGATCTATTCTGATCACAAGAGTCTCCAACACTTGTTCAATCAGAAAGATCTTAACATGAGGCAACGTCGATGGATGGAGACTTTGAATGATTATGATTGTGAAATCTGATATCATCCAGGCAAGGCGAATGTAGTCGCTGATGCTTTGAGCAGAAAGGAAAGGGTTAAGCCCATTAGAATCAATGCCAAAAGCATTAAACTAAAGAACAACTTGAATGAAATGTTGTTAGCCACTCAAAAGGAAGCTGTATTAGAAGCTAATTATCCGAATGAGAAGTTAGGAGTGACTGCCGATCAATTTTCATATGGAAAGGATGGGATCCTAAGATTAAATGGTCGAATCTGGGTCCCTAATCATGGAGGAATTTGAGATGTAATTCTTCAAGAAGCTCACAGTTCGAAATATTCAGTTCATCCTGGCAGTGATAAGATGTACCAGGATTTAAAGGCAAATTATTGGTGGATAGGTTTGAAGAAATCTATAGCCACTTATGTGGCTAAATGTCTGACATGCGCACAGGTTAAAGCCGAACATCAAAAGTCGTCAGGTTTGCTACAACAGCCTGAACTTCCCACTTCGAAATGGAAAATGGTAACTATGGATTTTATTACTAAGTTACCAAATACAAAACGTGCGAATGATACTATTTGGGTTATAGTCGATAGAATGACCAAGTCAGCCCACTTCTTGCCGATTAAAGAAACTCACAGCTCCGATAAGCTAGCGCAACTGTATGTGGATGAGATTGTATCTCTCCACAGAGTGCCAATATCCATTATCTCTGATAGGGATACAAGATACACATCGCATTTTTGGAAAAGCTTTCAGCAATCCTTAGGCACTCGATTAAATTTTAGCACTGCTTATCATCCTCAGACGGATGGTCAAAGTGAATGTACGATTCAAACACTCGAGGATATGCTCAGGGCTTGTGTTATTGATTTAGGTGGAAGTTGGGATGACCATCTTCCTTTGATTGAATTTTCGTATAATAATAGCTATCATTCGAGTATTCAAGCCGCGCCTTTTGAGGCCTTATATGGAAGGAAGTGCAGAACGCCAGTTTGTTGGGCGGAAGTTGGAGATGTCCAACTGTCAAGACCTGATATAGTCCTGGAAACGACGGATAAGATTGTACAAATCCGCGATCGTCTCAAAGCTGCCAGGGATAGGCAGAAAAGCTACGCGGATAAAAGGCGTAAACCTCTTAAATTCGAGGTAGGAGATAAAGTGCTACTTAAGGTATCACCCTGGAAAGGGGTGATGCGTTTTGGCAAAAAGGGAAAGCTAAGCCCAAGATATATTGGACCATTCGAGATCATCGAATGTGTCGGAACTATAGCTTACAAGCTAAATCTGCCAGAAGAGCTCAATGGAATTCATAATGTATTCCACATCTGCAACTTGAAGAAATGTCTAGCCGATGAGTCGCTAGCAATGTCACATAAGGATGTGCAGATAGATGAGAGCTTGAAATTAGCTGAAAAACCTTTGTCGATCGAGGATCGACAGGTTAAGAAACTTCAAAGAAAACATGTACCAATTGTGAAGGTAAAATGGGATGCCCGTAGAAGCCCAGAATACACATGGGAGGTCGAATCCACAATAAAATAGAAGTACCCTCATTTATTTCAGTAAATCTCGAGGTCGAGATTTCTTTTAAGGGGGTGAGGATGTAACACCTCGCGAAATCATGTCCAATGTAATAAAGACACGTGTCATGGACTTTAAACGTGTAAGGAATTGATTCCGAGGGACTAAAATTGTCAAACAATGTAAATATGTTAGTAAAAGGATCCAAAGTGTCGACATGCCAATCTTGTGCCTCTGATTGACCTCACATGATGTTTGTATTTCTTGATGAATAATTTTGTCGAACATATAAAGTCGTTTGTGCTTAAATTAAGGATTCTACGAAGCATAGGGGTTAAAAGTGTCAAGATGTTAAATATTTACCTCTGTGTGACCTTTTAACGATCCCAAAAGCATTGTAATATTTGTATATTTGGCTCTCAAGAATATTGGATAGTAATTCTATGGAGTTTTGATGAAAACAAGACTTTTCGGGTGACCTTGCAACTAACCGGGAGCTTAACGGAGTTAATATGTGACCCAAGGACCTTAATAGTTAACTATGGGGGTTAATGACCATGTCCTGGATATCCTCGGCTCATTCATTAGAAATTGCCATGACTTAAGCAAGGGGTGTAGGCATACACCTGACTGTTGCGTATGTAAAAAGGTACCCCACTCGTAAGGAAACTTCTTGTGGGAATTATACCAAGTGGTGTGTCTATTAATCTTATCCGGCTCTTCTAACCGGGTCCTGAATGGACGACAAACATATAAATCTGTATACAAGATTATTTTAAATATTTGTCCCAAGTAAATAAAGAATATTTATGCCTTGTGCATTTAAATCAATTTTTATAAACACTTTTCAAAAGAGTCAGTTAATTGTATTTACCAGTGTAAACTGACGTATTTTTCAAATGGTTAAGTGCAGGTACTACTCGTAATGGGTTGGCTACTCCTAGTATCAAATAAAGAGTCTTGCAAGCTTTTGATGCTTAAATCTGTTGAACAATATTTCGTTTTATTTTAGATCCGCATGTGGATCCACTTACAACCCGTTGTGTAATATTTTATGTTACTTTCAAATCGGTTTGTAATATTATTACTTTAAGACTTTCGCTACGCATCGAACTGTGATTATTTGACCATGATGATATCAACTACGTCACGATACTCCCCACCGGGCCCACCGGTAATACGTGGAAATATCGGGGTGTGACAACACACAACGCAAACTCTGTTAACGCTAACCGCTATTGCATGTTATACGTGACTTGATGAATGCATGTTTGTTATTTTTACACATTGATTGTTGTCTACCTGCCTTAGCAACGATAGTACTATAGTTTGGACTCAGCACCTGTTCACTCAGGGGTTGTTAAGGATATTACTTCACGTGTTCGCAGTGGTGAACATGTGTTGCGCACTCGCTACTCGCAGTCAAATCGCAATCATTGGTATTGATAGGATCTTTGTCGATAACTTACATGCTTCACATTATACGTTGTACATGTTGGTTATGCGTAAACGCTTTTCGAATCTATTATAACTACTAAACTTGTATGCTCACCTTTACACTATGTGTATTGACCGTTATTTTAACGTATGTGACAGATGTTTAGGATGCTTTGCTTGTTACTTGCTGGAATCGAGCTAGGATTGGAGTCTAGAAACAAACTTAATTTAAATCTGAGTTGTCGGAACGGTTGCCTGTTTTTGAGACAATTATCTGTAATAACTATGGTTGCTTTATCTGTTAGTAGTATGGGATATTAACATTAAAGATTTGGTAATTTCATAGTTGTTGTGGATTCTCTTGAACAATCTGTTTCGCTCAGTGCCGCGCCCCGATGATTCCGCCATCGGTTGGGGTGTGACAGTTAAATTACATTTCTATCCACTAGATTTCCTTTATATAGTATTATATAGATAGCTATGTATATAGTTGAACATCTTAAGTAATTTGGTTTTTCTACTATTACTAGGTAGTGTTTTGGGAGTTGTTAGCTTTGTTTCTTTTACTAGCATGATGTTGGCTAGGCTGGTGAGAAAACTTGCACTAATAAACATTAAACAAGATGTTAAGAAAATAAAAACAAGATCCTCACCACTAGTCTCGAAATATGGAAGATTTCTCTTAAAATGGATGATAGGTAGGAATGATAATGGGCCTGGTACTAATTATTTAAAAGTTGTATTGATTTTTTATGATATATTTAACATGTTATATACATCATGTTTAACCTACATAACTCTACCATATATTACCTTGAACCGTCCCTACGCCACCATGTCTTATCCCTAACATCTAATTATTTGTAATTTTTCAATTCACATTAATTTTACTAAGGAGTATTCTAGAACATGCCAACAATTGTAAATTGTGTATTGTTGAAGGACCAAATCTGTAATTACTCATTCTATAAATAAGCACACTTTCTCAACAACTTTCTCCACCCCCATCTATTTCTCTCTCTACAAAACCCTGAGATTTCATATCAAACAACAATGGCAACTACGGGTGTAAATGAGCCGGGTCGAGCCCGAGCTTGACTCGTCATGTTTTTATGAAGCCCGAGCTCGACTAGATTCGAGCTTACTTATTTGAGTTCGAGCTCAGCTCGCAAGTGAAACCCAAAGCTCGAGCTCGGCTCGACTCGGCTTGAGCTATTTTGAGAACAACCTCAAACAAGCTAAAAACTCGTCTCGAGCTCGCTTCAATATCGTTTAACACGCCAATGCTCGGCTCGAGCTCGGCTCGCCAATGTTATAATCATTATTATTATAATATATAAAAAATAAATAAATTTTTGTTTGGGCTCGTTTAGCCTTGCGAACCTAAACAAGTTTTGTATTTTAGGCTCGAGCTCAGGCTCGATAACTGAACGGGCTCTAATTCAGGCTCGTTAAAGCTTGGCTCATCCGTGCCTTTAACTGAGCAGATAACGAGTAACTCTCAAGCTTCTGGGCTTGTTTACACCCCTAATGGCAATAATGGTAGCAAATTTTCTTTAAAATCAATGGTTAACGTAGCTAAGGGATCATCAAAAGGCTTCAACTATCATGGAAATGCTTCTATTTCCACGTTATGTCGCAAAATAAAAAATAGACTTTTTACTAGACCCACCACTCAGCTAAGATATGGTTTTGTTTCTTCAATTAACAACTAACAACAAAACCTTTTCGTCTTCAGCTCCAAACTCCGAGAATTTTATTAATAATCTGCTGTTGGAGGCATTTATGGACCCTATAACATAGAAAAAATCTTTGAAGGTCTCAACATGTTGGGCGTTCGTGATAGTAATACTTTTTTCATCTTATATATCTATGTACATAGTTGAACATCTTAAGCAATTTGGTTTTTCAATTATAACTAGGTAGTATTTTTGGAGTTGTTAACTTTGTTTCTTTTACTAGCATGATGTTGGCTAGCCTGGTGAGAAAACTTGCACTAATAGACATTAAACAATATGTTAAGAAAATGAAAACAAGATCCTCACTACTAGTCTCGAAATATATGAAAGATTTCTCTTGAAATGGATGATAGGTAGGAATGACAATGGGTCGTTGATTCCTAACTTTCTTAAAATCCTTGTGTCACCGGCAACGACGCCAAAAAAACTTGATGCGTGTGAAGTGTGTATATAAGTTTAAGTATATTTTAAGCCCTTTTACACTTTCTTTAGCCAAGTTTTAAATTTATAAAACACGATATTTACTAACACTTAACACACATATGGGCAAGTGCACCCATCGTGAGCGTAGTATTGTGTTGGTAAGATACCGAGGTCGTCCAAGGGCACAAGAGCTTTTAGTACCGGTTTATCCTCAACGTCTAATCAAATCAAAAGTTTAGAAAAAGGTTTTAAACTAAGAAAATAAAAACTAACTAAAATGCTGAAAAATAAAAATAAAGTAAAAACAGATAGACAAGATGAATCACTTGGCTCCGACTCGTGTTTAGTGTAACCTTTGATTATTTCTGCACTTTTGCACTATTTAAGAGATAATTAATTAAGTTATTTAGAGATTATCTTTTGGAGGTGACGTTACCCTCAACCCAGTAGTTTGAGTCAGCAAGGATACAATCCTAAAGGGTCGGATTATTGAAAGATAATTAATTAAGTTATTAATGCATAATGTGGTAGGCCCCACTTTTGAAGGCGACGTTACCCTCGGCTAAGTAGTCTGAGTCAGCAGGGATACAGTCCTAAGTTGTGACAACCCTCACCAAACCAGGTATCCGTACGAATTAATTAATATTTAATTAATACTTAATTACTGTGCTTGCTTACAGTTGTGATTAAACTGCTACTTGAATTCTGATACATACACGTACATGCATCATACTTTATTGCTGTCACTCCATTATTTACACAGAACTATAGTGACAAACTTGATGCACAAAAGCACAGTAGCACAATGAACGGATAACCCAGTAAACATGCTGACATAGCCAGCATCAGACAGACACTGTCTTTGAGGCCAGTATGAGCCGGGAATAGATTACTACACTAGTAGGGAGTGTAGGGAGGTGAGGATTGTTAAACTGCGTCACTAGGTGATAGTTATAGTGACCGGATGTGCCTAAAACGTACTTTAAGTACAAAATTCTGCACTTTAATACAAAATTCAGCATTTAAGCTAACTAGTGAAGTGCAAAAATATGGGAAAATAATACTAGACACTTTCCAAAGTGTCGAGAATTCATTGTGTCACTAAAAATAATATTAAAGGCACTTTAAATGCTTATTTAGCACTTTAACGGATCAATATCCAACCGAACAACCGGACTTTACCCGGAACATAGAAATATTGCCAAACACATTGTTTTTACTTTTCTGAGCTAGTTAGGGTCCCCGAACACCCTAACACACCTTATATTACACAACACACAATAAACTACTACATTAACCTTAACCCACTAACTAGTTAGTAACTAGAATAATTGAAACCCAACCCCATAAACCCCCCTTTGTTTTTGACGGTTTCATGAGGGTGGGACAACCACACCCCTCTTTTGATTATTTAAATGCCATTGTTGGACAATAAGGGGACATTCTACCTCATCCCTCACGGCTCCACCACACCTCAACCATACCACCACCTTCAAGCCTCCTACAAGCCATTTTCTTACATACAAAGGTGCAAGGGATCACATAAGGAAGCTCGGTGCACTCGGAATCTCAAGGACCTCACTACGTTTCTTTTATCCACCACTTTTACGCCTTCGATCTTCCCTAGCCTTGTGCTAGTTGTAAGTGCTTCTAAACACTCTCTTGTTCTTATTTAAAGTGGTTAATAAGAGGTTTAACGGATAAAAATCGAGAACACTAAAGATCAAAACTAAAAGACTTGAAAGTATGATGAACTAGTTGGTTAAAAAGAAACTAGTGGTATAAATCATGATAAATCTGAAATAAACAAACCATAATCTGCTGTAAGAGACTCATGATCTGATTTTAATCATATTAGAAAGGTTGGCGAACGTATGGGTGTGTTTTAGTAACATTTAACCTTCAAACAGCAAGCTGATCTGCACTTTTAGCCGACTTTAACTGGCTGTAACAGGTCCTTAACTAAACGAAAAATGTATTTTATGAAGTCTAGATATATGTACTATGAAATACGGTTCTAATGGAACTGGAATCATATTTTTTGGACTTCGTTTACTATTTTTAAAGTGTCATTTCGTAACAGCAGCTAGAGCTGCATTTTTACAGCAGAAAATGGGTGTTACATTTTTAGTCATAACTTGAAACCTGTGTAGAGTTAGATCGTGAAATTTTTACTGTAGATGACCACTGATGTATTTGTAATTATCTCACTGGAATTTCGTAAATCGGACTTTCGATGAATTTTAAATAATTTATTCCGCGGACTGTGGTCAGAAAAAGATAAATCTGATGTCGGTCCGGAAAATGATTTTCTATAAAATATTGGTGATGATTTGGACAACGATATTTTTACACAATAATTTTTGGTTCGTATAAGACATTCTATAAAAATTTGGGAATTTTTGGAATAAGATAATTATTTTATTAAAATACTCGAAAACGGCCCAATTTTGTATAATAAAACTGAAACGATATAAGTAGTGTTTTGCATGTCTGAATGACGGGTTGGTTAATTGAGAACTGATTGAATGATTTTACAAAAGAAAATGATACGCTAGTAAGCGTGGACGCCTCCGTTTACAGAGGAAACTCTGGCGAAATTTTTCCAGAAAATATAACACTTAGAAATGTTTTTGGTGACAAGTGTTATAAATATATTTTTAACTTGTTTTCAAAATATAAATTTCGCCATGATTTTTATTACGAAATAACCAAGTGTCGGAGGTGGATTTTCGTAAATAAAACTTGTTAAATATATATATTGAGAATATATATTTCGTAATAAGACGCTTGTGTGCTTACGTGATTATTTTACAAACTAGAGATATATTATTTTTGGGGTAAAAATAATATTACTTGGAAATATATATATTGGGGAATATATTGACGTATTTTTATAACACACCGGAATACAACGCCGATACATGGCAAGATATACCAATACAAGAAATACGTATATTTTGGAGACAGAATATTTTAGATAAGTGGGACTTAAAATATATTTTCGGAATTATAAAGCATACATGTATAAATACCCCCCATCCTTGGGAAGGAAATACGCATATACGATACTTGAGAAGTATAACTCTAAAATAGTTGTCTAACTATTATTCCAGAACTAAATACAATTATTATAACTTGGAATAATACCAGAAACGTAACTCAAAAACATAAATACTAAGACAAGGCACGACCTGTCCGTCTAATAGACGTTAGACCATTGTAGGTAGTCGTGTTTGCTGAGGAGATTTGGGTTACGAGTTAAAAGTACCGAAGACGCAATACAGTGAGTTCATGTCCCCCCTTTTCTCTTAACTGTTTTCAGTTTTATACTTCGGGGGTGAAATACATGTTACATTTACTACAAACGTTTTATACACGGTATGATTAGCTAAGGAACTTACTACTAGATCACGTGAATGGATAGGCTATTATCGTAAGACCATTAATCCTTGTATAAGGACCGAGAGGCATGAGTGATAGATCTATCGGGTGTTGCGAGCCCCACACATGGGCCAGCGTGTGGCTGCATGTGGTGACTATGTCGTTCCGCCGGAAGGACCGGTATGAAATACGCGTTACAGGTTTGAGTGCTTCCTAGACCATGTCACTTATTAATGTATTAGCTACACATTAATCGATCTCTTTTTCCTTAATTGCTACATACCAGGGACTTTTATACATACTTACAACATTTTCAAATGTTTGTACATACTCACTTACACATGAACTCGCGCAACTTTATGATGACTTTTCAAACTACATGTATTTCAGGAAACTAACGGATCTGGAACGGTATGCACGTATTTTCAAGTTGCGTTTGAATAAAGAAGTCGTCCAGGGTTTAGAAGGAGTAACCTCTTCCTGGACGGGTTACATATCTCTAAACCTAGTATGGTTTAAAGCCTTTTGCTAAGTCTTTATAAACTCAATTAAATCAAGTTAAGGTTTGTAAACTTATTTTGTGATTGTGGAAAACGGGATTTTTCTAAACTTTATTAATGAACGAATATCTCATGTTTTTATCATATAGCATTGTTATGATTGTTGCTATGGTATTAAGAAGTCACACCAAATATACCCACGCTTCCACAAAGCCAGGGTGTGACATAAGTAGCCGGGTTAAAGTTTTAATAGTAGCTTAACTTATGAGGAGGTCAAAGAGTTTGGACCCCCGCCATCCAATACCGGTAAGTATTGAAGGAGGTCCTACTAAATTTGACCCAGGTCCTTTGCAGGATCTATACACTGAACAATGGCAAGACTCTTACCAAACCGTTCCCTTAACCCCCGACCAGGTAGCCAACATACCTCCATATAGACCGTGGAGATACGAATGGTGAAAATCTATTATTTTATATAAGACACCACGGACAAACGATAAGGAAGAATCACCTTCAACATAAGAAACTAGTTATTAAAGTCATTAATACATAACCAATTAAAAAGTGCGAAAAGATTAAAAATAAAAAGTATTACACTAGACACTTTGTCTTCACCAAGTGATGTAAGAGACTTAGGCAAACATGGCCTTGATTGTCAAGAACTCTTACGATCAATCTTGGATCCCGAGACGACTCACACACTCTATGATGGACAATGGATGATGGTGGTGGATGATGGTGTTATGGTGGTGGTGGGTGGTGGATGAAGTGTGAGAGAGGTGGTGTGCCAAGGGATGGTTTGAGCTTGAGCCAAGCACTCTTATTTATAGGCTGAACAGAAGCTCGGGCACGGCCCCGTGTCCACATCCTTTTCTGTCTTCATTAATTGCTCTTGTCTGTATTAGTTGACCACGGCCCCGTGTCCGCTGGGCACGACCCCGTGTGCAGAAGCATATCTGTACTATCAAGATTTGCCTGGATTCTGCGAATCTTATAGTTGACCACGGCCCCGTGTCCGCTGAGCACGGCCCCGTGGTGGGCGATGGAAGCTTCTACAACTTTGTCTTTTATGCTGACACTTGGGCACGCCCCCGTGCTCATTGAGCACGGGGCGTGTTCAGCCTTCTGTTCTCTTGTTTTGCTTAGGAAGATGCTGTCGTGGGGTCGGGCATGTCACGTTTGTTCCTTTTCTTGTATTTATGTTAGATTTAGCTGCCTTTTTGCTTCTTTTGTTAATTTGAGCTCATTTAATCCTGAAAATACAAAAGGAAGACAAAAGCACACTTTTTCCAACATTAATACTAAAAAAGGTTAGTTTTATGCCACAATTGATGAAATTTATATGTTGCATTTTGCACACATCAAATACCCCCACACTTGAATCTTTGCTTGTCCTCAAGCAAAACTCTTTATAATGTGGCTTTACACTCCCAAATGGAATGGGTAGAATAGAAGGTTTTTGGGCTTGTCATAGAGTGTCGGGATTTCAAAGATTCTTTATTTAGTTTTATTTTTATTTATTTACAATCCTATTCGTCATGATTTATTTAAAACTTTTCATAAGATAAATTACTTATTAGGGCATAACATGCCTTTTTAAAATTCCATTTATATACAAGTTCACATACCTCATGGGGGATCACTCAACACTCGGCCGAAGATGTATTTTAGTGAATCACTCGAGAGCGGCATGGAACTTACTCCTACCATAGGCTTGCCAAGCAATCAATCATCCTCCTTTTTAACTATATACCTTTGTAAATATCAAGAGAACTTTTGGGTGAGGGTTAGGCTTGGGTTAAAGGCAGGTGGTTGGGTTAGTGGTTAGTGAAAGGGAAAAAAGTGTAACAAGCGTCGATTTTCGTAAGACTTTTTTTTTTTTTTTTTTTGCAGCTTTTTATTTTGATGAAGCTTTTTATTTCTCTTTTGCTTCATCATCAACATTTTTTTTTAAAGTCATACGGAAAACTGAGCTTGTTACTAAAACAAAGGGTTAAAAATAAAAAGGTTTTGGTGGGTGAAAGGGTGTTTGGTTTGGGTTAAGAAATGAAAAGGTTTAGGCTCAAAGGAGTTAACTAGGGGGATTTTGGGTAGGTGGTGAAAAAAAAGAAAAATAATGGTGTAGAAATAAAAAGGGTTAGTCCTAATGCCTCCATCATTTACTTACTCGGGTTTAAGTTGGTAAGGACCGGGAATGTATCGTTGTGGCAAGTTCTAGAGTTGTAAGAACCTAGCGGCTATTCACACAAGTAACGAAAAATGAGCATTTGGTTTAATGATATGTATTTGTATGCTCAATAAAGGCTCAAAACTCACTTTTGTGGGAATGGTTTTTTTATGTGATCAAGTATATATAATCAAATTTTAACTAAGCTTGTCATGCCGTTTCATAATTTTCTTATGTTGGTTCTTTTTATCACGACGCTATCGGTTGTAAATTTGTAAAAATATAACCTTTTTAGAATTTAAAACTCCCAAGTTAAACCTAGACAAGTAAAAAAAAAATATTTGGGGTGATTAGCGGTTCCATTAGAGTTTTGTGTAAGGCTTGTAGCTAGGACTTGCAAGATTCAAGGTTTTAGCATCCCCCCACACTTAAATTACACATTGTCCTCAATGTGTCCCAAAAATAAGTTTCTAGGTTGATTGAATGTGTAAAAAGGTGTGAAAAAGCAAAAATTTGTGTTACTGGGCGCTGGACACGGCCCCGTGTTGTCCGGGCACGGCCCCGTGTTCAGGTGCCTGTAACAAAATTGAAAAAGAGAAACAGAAGCCTGGACACGGGGGCGTGTTGGGTGAACATGGCTCGTGTCCAGTTTACCTGAACTGGGCATTTTCTGCAGACTGTGCAGCACGGGGCCGTGTTGGGCAGACACGGCCCGTACTGAACATACTGTTAACGAAGAAAATTGTCGGATGGCCCTGTTTTCCTGCATGGGGTGCTGGTTCAAGTTTCCCTTGTTATCCTTTGCCATCCCGATTGTGTTTTATTTATTTCAACACCATCCAAACACCAAATTAACTAAAACCATCATTCATTAAGTCATAGAGAGATTTACATAGTAGTCCTAGAAAATGGAAAAACAAAGCAGAAAATAAAAGTTACTGGTCCTAAATTAGATAGGTCAAGTGATACTTAAAATCATCCTAAGGAGTTCTACTTCTACAATAAGAACCAAAATTCCGGAAATAGTTTTCCGGTATCTAAAAGTCTTGTAGAACTCTGAGCCGAAGGGCGTTAAAGCCATTCTTCTATCTCTCTTGGGAGGAAGAAGGTGCCGTCATTCTCTTCAACATCCTGTGGAGGAGGAGCGACACCAACCGGAACCCCTTGTAGCACTTCCCGATGGGGCTCCGGATGGATGGCGTACCACTCGGCTGGTATGATGACTTCAGGAACCACATTCCATGCCCTTTGGGTAATGATTGGAACCAAAGGAGGAGAAGCGAGAATGTTCAACCTTTGGTGCAAAATGTTAACCTCTCGAAGACATCCCTCTAGGCCTACCTTCAAATGATTAATATGGTCAACCAATGCCTCTTCTACCCCTGTCATTTCATCAAGGGCTTCTCTTAAGGCCTAAACATAGTTTACAAGAGAATCTTCAACCGTTGATGATCTTCTCCCTTGTCGGTTGTTTCTGGAATGTGATGAAGATGTTCCGCTAGTTCTGCTCGCCATTCTGAGAAAACATACCGAGAAGAGTTCAACTTTATGGAATCAGTACTTCGGACACGGCCCGTGTTCAAATGTTTGCAGATTTTTAGGACAAGAGATCCTGGAGTTTTAATTTGTTTTTATGATGTTTAAAACGTTTTTAAGCAGAAACAACTTAAAACATTGTTGTAAAACTTATTTTGAACAAGATCCTATGAGTAAAAATCTAACAAACATCTCAATAAAGCTTGAAATCATGGAGATTTCAAGTCTTAATGGAAGCATGAAGGAAAATTGAAGAAGATGAAAGTGGATAAAAGAGGAAAGGACAAGAAGTTGGTTGAGAAACTTCTTTTAGAAAATACCTAGGATGGTATGTGAGAATATTCTCCAAATCTCTGTCCCTTGAATGGTTCAAATGTGTAGGATTCTTGGCTGCCTTTATAGAAAACGACAGTACGCTGCACATGGCCCCGTGTCCAGGGGGAATCCTGACACATTTTGTCCGTATTCTGACACGAAATCAGACGGGAATCTTTTGATGGGCACGGGGGCGTGTTGACATGGGCACGGCCCCGGGTCGAAGGGTTGTTTATGAAGTTTGTCTATTTTTAAGGAACTTTTCCGGATCGGGCGGTTCCTTACTGGATGGAACAACCCCAAAGTGCCTAAGATACCTTAATTGCTCTAGACTAAGACGAGAACGCAAGAGGTTGTCGGTGAGGGTGATTCCTATGCTATATGTAGGTGGACAAGTCCAACCCTTTCCCGGGCTCTCGTTAAAGAAGGTGTATGCCGAATCGCTCAGGTCTATGTATGCATCGAACGAAGTCGATGGGGAGTCCTTCATGGCACAATCGACACAGGGACGACTATCGCTCAAGTCCTCGCTAGATTTAGAGGTATCGTCGGGAACAACGAAGTTGTTTGAATGCGATCCCAACACTTCTTCTTGGTTATCGTTTTGAGATAAATTATTGAAATCTATCCTAAGTTCTTTTAACCAATTAAGAATTAGATCTTCTAATTGAAATAGTTCATTGATGCGTGTGAAGTGTTATATATATTAGGTGTATATTTTAAGCCCCTTTAACACTTATTTTAGCCAAGTTTTAAATTTATAAAACACGATATTTCACTAACACTAAACACACATATGGGCAAGTGCACCCATCGTGAGCGTAGTATAGTGTTGGTAAGATACCGAGGTCGTCTAAGGACACAAGAGCTTTTAGTACCGGTTTATCCTCAACGTCTAATCAAAATAAAAAGGTTAGAAAAATGTTTTAAACTAAGAAAAATAAAAACTAACTAAAATATTGAAAAGTAAAATAAAAAGAAAAACAGATAGACAAGATGAATCACTTGGTTCCGACTCGTATCTAGTGTAACCTTTGATTATTTCCGCACTTTTGCACATAATTAAGAGATTATCTTAGTTATTGTAGTAGGCCCCTCTTTTGAAGGTGACGTTACCCTCACCCCAGTAGTTTGAGTCAGCAAGGATACAATCCTAAAAGGGTGGATTATTGGAAGATAATTAATTAAGTTATTAATTCAAATTATGGTAGGCCCCTCTTTTGGAGGTGACGTTACCCTCGACTAAGTAGTCTGAGTCAGCAGGGATACAGTCCTAAATAGCAGGTTATAGTATTAATAGTAGTTAACTTATGAGGGGATCAAAGAGTTTGGACCCCCGCCATCCAATACCGTGAAGCATTGAAGGAGGTCCTACTAAATTTGACCCAGGTCCATTGCAGGACCTCTAAACGCTGAACAATGGCAAGACCTTTACCAAACCGTTCCCTTAACCCCCGACCAGGTAGCCAACATACCTCCATATAGACCGTGGAGATATGAATGGTGAAAATCTTTTATTTTATATAGACAGTAAAATAATGCCAAGACACCACGGACAAACGATAAGGAAAGATCACCTTCAACATAAGCAACTAGTTATTAAAGTCATTAATACAAAACCAAATAAAAAGTGCAAAAGATTAGAAATAAAAAGTATTACACTAGACACTTTGTCTTCACCAAGTGATGTAAGAGACTTAGGCAAACATGGCCTTGATTGTCAAGAACTCTTACGATCAATCTTGGATCCCGAGACGACTCACACACTCTACGATGGACAATGGATGATGGTGGTGGATGATGGTGTTATGGTGGTGGTGGGTGGTGGGTGAAGTGTGAGAGAGGTGGTGTGCCAAGGGATGGTTTGAGCTTGAGCCAAGCACTCCTATTTATAGGCTGAACAGAAGCTCGGGCACGACCCCGTGTCCAGTGGGCACGGCCCCGTGTCCACATCCTCTCTTTCTTCATTAAATGCAGCTTTGTCTTATTAGTTGACCACGCCCCCGTGTCCGCTGAGCACGACCCCGTGTGCAGAAGAATCTTTGTACTATGAAGATTTGCCTGGATTGTGCGAATCTTATAGTTGACCACGGCCCCGTGTCCGCTGAGCACGGCCCCGTGGTGGGCAATAGAAGCTTCTACCACTTTGTCTTTTCTGCTAACACTTGGGCACGCCCCCGTGCTGACTGAGCACGGGGCGTGTTCAGGCTTCTGATCTCTTGTTTTGCTTGGGAAGATGCTGTTGTGGGGTCGGGCATGCCACGTCTTGTTCCTTTTCTTGTATTTATGTTAGATTTGATGTCTTTTTGCTTCTTTTGTTAATTTGAGCTCATTTAATCCTGAAAATACAAAAGGAAGACAAAAGCACACTTTTTCCAACATTAGTACTAAAAAAGGGTTAGTTTTATGCCTCATTTGATGAAATTTATATGTTAATATTTGAACACATCAAATACCCCCACACTTGAATCTTTGCTTGTCCTCAAGCAAAACTCTTTAATATGTGGCTATTTACACTCCCAAATGGAATGGGTAGAAAAGAAGGTTTTGGGCTTGTCGTAGAGTGTCGGGATTTCCAAGATTCTTTATTTAGTTTTATTTTTATTTATTTACAATCCTATTCGTCATGATTTATTTAAAACTTTTCATAAGATAAATTACTTATTAGGGCATAACATGCCTTTGTAAAATTCTATTTATATACAAGTTCACATACCTCACGGGGATCACTCAACACTCGGCCGAAAATGTATTTTTGTGGATCACTCGAGAGCGGCATGGAACTTACTCCTACCATAGGCTTGCCAAGCCATCAATCCTCCTCCTTTTTAACTTATATACCTTTGTAAATATCAAGAGGACTTTGTGGGTTAAGGGTTAGGCTTGGGTTAAAGGTAGGTGGTTGGGTTGGTGGTTAGTGGTTAGTAGGAAAAGGGCGAAAAGCGTAACAAGTGTCGGTTTTCGTATGACTTTCTATTTTTTGTAACTTTTATTTTTGATGAAGCTATTTATTCAAACAAAGTTATTTTTGATGAACTTGTTTGTTTATTTTTCTTTTGCTTCATCATCAACACCCATAAAGGTTTTTTTTTTTTTTTTTTTTTTTGAAAAGTCATATGAAGAACCGAACTTGTTACTAAAACAAAGGGTTAAAAATGAAAAAGGTTTTGGTGGGTAAAAAGGGTTTTTGGTTTGGGTTGTGAAATGAAAAGGTTTAGGCTCAAAGGGGCTAACTAGGGAGATTTTGGGTAGGTGGAAAAAAAAAAGAAAAATAATGGTGTAGAAATAAAAAGGGTTAGTCCTAATGCCTCCATCATTTACTTACTCGGGTTTAAGTTGGTAAGGACCGGGAATGTATCGTCATGGCAAGTTCTAGAGTCGTAAGAACCAAGCGGCTATTCACACAAGAAACGAAAAATGAGCATTTAGTAAAATGATATGTAAGTGTTTGCTCAATAAAGGCTCAAAACTCACTTTTGTGGGAATGGGTTTTTATGTGATCAAGTATATATAATTAAATTTTAACTAAGCTTGTCATGCCTTTTCATAATTTTCTTATGTTGGTTCTTTTTATCACGACGCTATCGGTTGTAAATTCGTAAAAATATAACCTTTTTAAGAACTTGAATTTCCCAAGTTAAACCTAGACAAGTAAAAAAAAATGAAAATTTTTGAAAAAATTTGGGGTGATTAGCAATTCCAATAGAGTTTTGTGTAAGGCTTGTATTTAGGACTTGCGAGATTCAAAGTTTTAGCATCCCCCCCCCCCCCCCACACACTTAAATTACACATTGTCCTCAATGTGTCCCAAAAATAAGTTTTTAGGTTGATTGAATGTGTAAAAAGGTGTAAAAAGCAAAAATTTTGTGTTACTGGGCGCTGAACACGGCCCCGTGTTGTCCGGGCACGGCCCCGTGTTCAAGTGCCAGTAACAAAATTAAAACAAGAGAAACAGAAGTCTGGACACGGGGGCGTGTTGGGTGAACACGGCCCGTGTCCAGTTACCTGAACTGGGTCTTTTTCTGCAGATTGTGCAGCACGTGGCCGTGTTGGGTGGACACGGCCCGTGCCGAGCTTACTGTTAACGAAAAAATTTGTCAGATGGTTCTGTTTTCCTGTATGGAGTGTTGGTTCAAGTTTCCCTTGCATCCTTTGCCATCTCAAGTGTGTTTTATTCCTGAAAATTAAAACTAACTAGAAAACAAGAAAATTAATCTAAACTAAACTAAGGATAGTTCCGTGGAATGCCTCCATGGGGCGCCACGTTTATAAGGGTCCTTGGCTAGACCCAAAGCCTGGTCACATGTTACCCAAGTGGGATGTATTGCATCCCATGTTACACCGTCGGAGAGCGTCATCCAAGCTTGAGTCTATGACCTTCATGTAGTTGACCGGATCTTCTTCCTCTACTTTCTTTCCACATTCAAATTTTACTTCCTCATCCCCAAACTTCAATGTTAAAGTTTCGTCATTCATATCCACCACTGCTTGGGCGGTGGCTAGAAATGGCCTCCCGAGGATGAGAGGGACATCGGTGTCTTCTTCCATGTCTAGGATGACAAAGTCGGTTGGAAAGACGAAATTGTCAACCTTGACCAGCAGATTTTCAGCGACACCTTGTGGAAATTTGACGGACCTGTCGGCGAGTTGTATGCTCATCTTTGTAGGGCTTGTTGTTCCTAGGCCGAGTCGCTTGAACATTGACGTGGGCATGAGGTTAATGCTAGCCCCAAGATCGGCTAAAGCATTACGGACGGGGGATTTCCTAATCGAGCAAGGAATTGTGAAGCTCCCGGGGTCGATTTTCTTTTGTGGAAGTTTGTTGAGCACTAAAGCTGAGCATTCTTCGCCTAAGTTAACTACTTGCAATGATTCAATTTTCCTTTTGTGAGTGAGGAAATCCCTCATGAATTTTGCATATTTAGGCATTTGGGTTAGGACCTCAATAAAAGGAATATTAACATGCAATTGTTTTAGTAAACTTTCAAACTTTGCGAATTGCTCATCGGTCTTTTGACGATTTAACCTACCGGGGTACGGAATTGGATGAGTCTTGGTGGGCTCTTGATTTGTTGAAGGGGCCTTTTCTGGTTGAGGTGTGGGTGAAGTAGTGCTTTGGCGTTGGCTTCCTTCAATTGGTGGTAAGGGCTCATCCTCGGGACCCACGGTTCGGTTTCTCAACGTGATGAGGTGTACTTGCGCCTTTGGGTTGGTTTCGGTATTACTTGCTAACGCGCCTTGTGGTCTCTCGGAGAAATTTTGAGCTAGTTGATTAAATTGTTTTTCAACGTTTTGAATGCTAGCTTGTTGATTTCTAAAATTCGATTCCAATTGTTGAAATCGATCCGAGTTTTTCTTTTCGGTGTCGGAGATGAGGCGAGATAGGGTATCTTCAAGCCTTTCTCTTCCACCTTGTTGTTGAGAGAAATTTTGTGGTTGTTGAAAATTAGTTCGTTGGTTTTGTTGGTTACTACTATTGCCGGGATCTCTCTAACCAAGATTTGGGTGGTTACGCCATCCTTGGTTGTAGGTACCCGTTGGAGGACCCGACAGCCTAGGTCTATTATCAATGTAGTTTACCGTTTCCGCTTGTTCATCTAATTCTTTCATACAACTCCAATTTTCATGTGACCCACCACACCCTTCACAAGCCATAACCGAGGCCGTTTTTGTCATTTCCAGCCTTTTGATTTTCGAAGAGAGGGCCTCGATTTGGGCTTGTAAAGAGGTGCTTTCATCAACCTTATGGGCGCCCGGGGCAATAGATTTATTACCTCGGGGAGTGTGCCATTGAAAATTGGTTTGGGCAATTTCCTCAATTTGATTATATATTTCATTTGGGCGGCGATTACCTAAAAGTCCCCCGGAGCTTGAATCAAGTGTTTGTCTTGTGTGTGTCAACAACCCGTTGTAGAAAGTGGATACTTGTTGCCATACCGCTAGACCGTGATGAGGACACTTTCTTAGAAGCTCCTTGAACCTTGCCCAAGTTTCATATAAGGATTCCCCATCCTCTTGTGAGTATGTATTAATTTTAGTCATTAGTTTAGCCGTTTTAGCACGAGGGAAATACTTATATAGAAACTTTTGGGCTAGTTCATCCCAGGTGTTTACCGAGCCAACTGGGAGGGTGTTGAGCCAAGCCTTAGCTCGGTCTTTTAGTGAAAATGGAAACATCCTAAGGCGAATGGCGTCGTTTGATGCTCCATTGATCCGAAAAGTATCACATATTTCCAAGAAATTAGTAATATGTAGATGGGGATCCTCGTCCGCAAGCCCATGGAAGGTTGCGGAGTTTTGGAGCATTTGTATCAAATGCGGCCGAAGTTCGAAGTTGTTGGCTTCGACATTCGGTGCATTGATAGCGGCGCCGAGATTGCCTACGGTGGGCCGTAGGTAATCCATGAGGGTACGTTGGTCCGCCATTAGAAGTGGGTCCCCCGAAGCTTTCTCTTGATTTTTAGCTTTAAGTCTTTTTCTGAGAAAGCGTTCGGGTTCTTCTAGGGGTTCTTTTATGTCTCTACTAGAACTGGAGCTCATGCACTACGCAGGAGGGTCAAATGTGGCACCTGGGTTCCAAGTCCTGCAATAAAAACGAAAAAGAACGTTGGTCAGAATGTTCACCACGGCCCCGTGCTCAGTGGACACGGCCCGTGGTCAGAGGTACAGTAATTGTTTTCCGGATCCCTGTTACTGGGAGTTGGACACGGCCCCGGGTTGCACCGACACGGCCCCGTGCTCAGCTCTCTGTAACTCAGAAAATAAAAACTGCCAGTGATGATGCTAGGCACGGCCTGTGTCCGACCAGGCACGGCCCGTGCTGAGCTCTGCAGAAACAGAAAAACTAAAGAAAAATCCTAAAAAAATGAAAAACAAGAAAAACGATTAGGTCGCTGATTCCTAACTTTCTTAAAATCCTTGTGTCCCCGGCAGCGGCGCCAAAAACTTGATGCGTGTGAAGTGTTATATATATTAGGTGTATATTTTAAGCCCCTTTAACACTTATTTTAGCCAAGTTTTAAATTTATAAAACACGATATTTCACTAACACTAAACACACATATGGGCAAGTGCACCCATCGTGAGCGTAGTATAGTGTTGGTAAGATACCGAGGTCGTCCAAGGACACAAGAGCTTTTAGTACCGGTTTATCCTCAACGTCTAATCAAAATAAAAAGGTTAGAAAAATGTTTTAAACTAAGAAAAATAAAAACTAACTAAAATGCTGAAAAGTAAAATAAAAAGAAAAACAGATACACAACATGAATCACTTGGTTCCGACTCGTATCTAGTGTAACCTTTGATTATTTCCGCACTTTTGCACATAATTAAGAGATTATCTTAGTTATTGTAGTAGGCCCCTCTTTTGAAGGTGACGTTACCCTCACCCCAGTAGTTTGAGTCAGCAAGGATACAATCCTAAAAGGGTGGATTATTGGAAGATAATTAATTAAGTTATTAATGCAAATTATGGTAGGCCCCTCTTTTGGAGGTGACGTTACCCTCGACTAAGTAGTCTGAGTCAGCAGGGATACAGTCCTAAATAGCCGGGTTATAGTATTAATAGTAGTTAACTTATGAGGGGATCAAAGAGTTTGACCCCCGCCATCCAATACCATGAAGCATTGAAGGAGGTCCTACTAAATTTGACCCAGGTCCATTGCAGGACCTCTAAACGCCGAACAATGGCAAGACCTTTACCAAACCGTTCCCTTAACCCCCGACCAGGTAGCCAACATACCTCCATATAGACCGTGGAGATATGAATGGTGAAAATCTTTTATTTTATATAGACAGTAAAATAATGCCAAGACACCACGGACAAACGATAAGGAAAGATCACCTTCAACATAAGCAACTAGTTATTAAAGTCATTAATACAAAACCAAATAAAAAGTGCAAAAGATTAGAAATAAAAAGTATTACACTAGACACTTTGTCTTCACCAAGTGATGTAAGAGACTTAGGCAAACATGGCCTTGATTGTCAAGAACTCTTACGATCAATCTTGGATCCCGAGACGACTCGCACACTCTACGATGGACAATGGATGATGGTGGTGGATGATGGTGTTGTGGTGGTGGTGGGTGGTGGGTGAAGTGTGAGAGAGGTGGTGTGCCAAGGGATGGTTTGAGCTTGAGCCAAGCACTCCTATTTATAGGCTGAACAGAAGCTCGGGCACGACCCCGTGTCCAGTGGGCACGGCCCCGTGTCCACATCCTCTCTTTCTTCATTAAATGCAGCTTTGTCTTATTAGTTGACCACGCCCCCGTGTCCGCTGAGCACGACCCCGTGTGCAGAAGAATCTTTGTACTATGAAGATTTGCCTGGATTGTGCGAATCTTATAGTTGACCACGGCCCCGTGTCCGCTGAGCACGGCCCCGTGGTGGGCAATAGAAGCTTCTACCACTTTGTCTTTTCTGCTAACACTTGGGCACGCCCCCGTGCTGACTGAGCACGGGGCGTGTTCAGGCTTCTGATCTCTTGTTTTGCTTGGGAAGATGCTGTTGTGGGGTCGGGCATGCCACGTCTTGTTCCTTTTCTTGTATTTATGTTAGATTTTGATGTCTTTTTGCTTCTTTTGTTAATTTTGCTCATTTAATCCTGAAAATACAAAAGGAAGACAAAAGCACACTTTTTCCAACATTAGTACTAAAAAAGGGTTAGTTTTATGCCTCATTTGATGAAATTTATATGTTAATATTTGAACACATCATTCATCAAGAAGCATTTCTCCTAGAAAATCCGGTTGAGAGCATTCGAGGGAGAGATAGGGATTATTTTTACTTTCGCCTCTCTTAAGGATACAGGGAAACGATGGGTCTATATAGTGGGGTTTATAATTTAGAAAATAACATTCTAAGTCCTTGTGGGAACCACCACATATTTGACACCATGCACCATAAGAGTGCCGAAAGTAAAAAATATCAGTATCACTCATGGTTGTGTCAGACATTACCAACCGTCGGGATCTTACGGCTCTGTTTTCAGTAACTGAATCTTGGGCACGGGGCGTGTTGAGTGGGCACGGCCCCGTGTTCAACTTACTGTCTGACTTAAAACAGGATTGCCAGTTCCAATGATTGGGCACGGGGCGTGTTCAGCGGGCACGGCCCGTGCTGAGTTCTGCAGAAGCTGAAAAATTAAAAAAAAATCCTAAAAAATAGAAAAATAAGAAAAACGATTAGGCCGTTGATTCCTAACTTTCTTAAAATCCTTGTGTCCCCGGCAACGGCGCCAAAAAAACTTGATGCGTGTGAAGTGTGTATATAAGTTTAAGTATATTTTAAGCCCTTTTACACTTTCTTTAGCCAAGTTTTAAATTTATAAAACACGATATTTACTAACACTAAACACACATATGGGCAAGTGCACCCATCGTGAGCGTAGTATAGTGTTGGTAAGATACCGAGGTCGTCCAAGGACACAAGAGCTTTAAGTACCGGTTTATCCTCAACGTCTAATCAAATCAAAAGTTTAGAAAAAGGTTTTAAACTAAGAAAATAAAAACTAACTAAAATGCTGAAAAATAAAAATAAAGTAAAAACAGATAGACAAGATGAATCACTTGGCTCCGACTCGTGTTTAGTGTAACCTTTGATTATTTCCGCACTTTTGCACTATTTAAGAGATTATCTTAGTTATTGTAGTAGGCCCTTCTTTTGGAGGTGACGTTACCCTCAACCCAGTAGTTTGAGTCAGCAAGGATACAATCCTAAAGGGTCGGATTATTGAAAGATAATTAATTAGGCCACTCTTTTGAAGGCGACGTTACCCTCGGCTAAGTAGTCTGAGTCAGCAGGGATACAGTCCTAAGTAGTCGGGTTAAAGTTTTAATAGTAGCTTAACTTATGAGGAGGTCAAAGAGTTTGGACCCCCGCCATCCAATACCGGTAGGTATTGAAGGAGATCCTACTAAATTTGACCTAGGTCCTTTGCAGGATCTATACACTGAACAATGGCAAGACTCTTACCAAACCGTTCCCTTAACCCCCGACCAGGTAGCCAACATACCTCCATATAGACCGTGGAGATACGAATGGTAAAAATCTTTTATTTTATATAGACAGTAAAATAATGCCAAGATACCACGGACAAACGATAAGGAAGAATCACCTTCAACATAAGAAACTAGTTATTAAAGTCATTAATACATAACCAATTAAAAAGTGCGAAAAGATTAAAAATAAAAAGTATTACACTAGACACTTTGTCTTCACCAAGTGATGTAAGAGACTTAGGCAAACATGGCCTTGATTGTCAAGAACTCTTACGATCAATCTTGGATCCCGAGACGACTCACACACTCTATGATGGACAATAGATGATGGTGGTGGATGATGGTGTTATGGTGGTGGTGGGTGGTGGGTGGTGGATGAAGTGTGAGAGAGGTGGTGTGCCAAGGGATGGTTTGAGCTTGAGCCAAGCACTCTTATTTATAGGCTGAACAGAAGCTCGGGCACGGCCCCGTGTCCAGTGGGCACGGCCCCGTGTCCACATCCTTCTCTGTCTTCATTAATTGCTCTTGTTTGTATTAGTTGACCACGACCCCGTGTCCGCTGGGCACGACCCCGTGTACAGAAGCATATCTGTACTATCAAGATTTGCCTGGATTCTGCGAATCTTATAGTTGACCACGGCCCCGTGTCCGCTGAGCACGGCCCCGTGGTGGGCGATGGAAGCTTCTACAACTTTGTCTTTTATGCTGACACTTGGGCATGCCCCCGTGCTCATTGAGCATGGGGCATGTTCAGCCTTCAGTTCTCTTGTTTTGCTTAGGAAGATGCTGTCGTGGGGTCGGGCATGTCACGTTTGTTCCTTTTCTTGTATTTATGTTAGATTTAGCGGCCTTTTTGCTTCTTTTGTTAATTTGAGCTCATTTAATCTCGAAAATACAAAAGGAAGAAAAAAGCACACTTTTTCCAACATTAGTACTAAAAAATGGTTAGTTTTATGCCACAATTGATGAAATTTATATGTTGCATTTTGCACACATCACACACTTTCTCAACATCTTTCTCCACCCCCATCTCTTTCTCTCTCTACAAAACGCTAAGCTTTCTTTTCAAAAAACAATGGCAACTAGGGGTGTAAATGAGCAGGGCAGAGCTCGAGCTTGGCTCGTCATGTTTTTATTAAGCTCGAGCTCGACTCGGTTCGAGCCTATTTATTTAAGCTCAAGCTCGGCAAGCAAGTGAAACCCAAAGCTCGAGCTCGGCTAGAGCTATTTTGAGAACAACCTTAAACGAGCTAAAAGCTCGGCTCGAGCTCGCTTCAATATCGTTTAAACATGCCAAGGCTCGGCTCGCCAATGCTATAACCATTATTATTACATTATATTAAAAATAAATAATTTTTTGTTTGGGCTCGTTTAGGCTCGCGAGCCTAAACAAGTTTTTTGTATTTCAGGCTCGAGCTCAGGCTCGAGCTCAGGCTCGAGCTCAGGCTCGAGCTCAGGCTCGATAACTAAACGAGCTCTAATTCAGGCTCGGGCTCGAGCTCGGGCTCATGCTCGGGCTCGGGCTAGTTAAAGCTCGGCTCGTTCGACCTTTTAACTGAGCTGATAACGAGTAGCTCTCGAGCTTCTGGGCTTGTTTACGCCCCTAACGACAATAGTGGTAGCAATTTTTTTAAGAAAATGAATCATTATCGTAGCTAAGGGATCATCCAAAAGCTTCAACTATCGTGGAAATGCTTCTATTTCCACGTTACGTCATAAAAAAACAGTCTTTTTACTAGACCCATCACTGAGCTAAGATATGGTTTTGTTTCTTCAGTTAACAACAAAACCTATTCGTCTTCGGCTCCAAACTCCGAGAGTTTTATGAATAATCAGCTTTTGGAGGCATTTATGGACCCTATCACATAGAAAAAAAAACTTTGAAGGTCTCAACATGTTGGGCGTTCTTGATGGTAAGACTTTTTTTGACCTTAAATATATGTGTACATAGTTGAACATCTTAAGTAATTTGGTTTTTCTATTATTACTAGGTAGTATTTTGGGAGTTGTTAGATTTGTTTCTTTTACTAGCATGATGTTGGCTAGCCTGGTGAGAAAACTTGCACTAATAGATATTAAACAATATGATAAGAAAATTAAAACAAGATCCTCACTACTAGTCTCGAAATATGGAAGATTTCACTTAAAATGTATGATAGGTAGGAATGACAATGGGCCTGGTATGTTATTTATTTAAATGTTGTATTGATTTTTAAGATATATTTAACATGTTATATACATGGTTTATGTTGCCCACTTTTTTATTTTTATCAATTTATTTTCATAAAACAAGATGTTAAGAAACCATTTTACTCGACTTTTATATAAACCTTAATAAGCTTTTATTCATTAAACAAAATTTTCATCATGTTTAACCAACATAACTCTACCATATATTACCTTGAACCGTCCCTACGCCACCATGTCTTATCCCTAGCATCTAAGTATTTGTAATTTTTTCATTCACGTTAATTTTACTAAGGAGTATTCTAGAACATGTCAGCTATCGTAAATTGTGTATTGTTGAAAGACGAAATATGTAAATACTCATTCTTTAAATAAGCACACTTTCTCATCATCTTTCTCCACCCCCATCTCTTTCTCTCTCTACAAAACCCTAAGCTTTCTTTTCAAAAAACAATGGCAACTAGGGGTATAAATGAGCAGGGAAGAGCCCGAGCTAGGCTCGTCATGTTTTTATGAAGCTCGAGCTCGACTCGGTTCGAGCCTACTTATTTGAGCTCGAGCTCGGCTCGCAAGTGAAACCCAAAGCTCGAGCTCGGCTTGAGCCATTTTGAGAACAACCTTAAACGAGCTAAAAGCTCGGCTAGAGCTCGGCTTGCCAATGTTATAACCATTATTATTACATTATATAAAAAATAAATAAATTTTTGCTTGAGCTCGTTTAGGCCTTCGAGCCTAAACAAGTTTTGTATTTCGGGCTCGAGCTCAGGCTCGATAACTAAACGAGCTCTAATTCAAGCTCGGGCTCTTTAAAGCTCGGCTCGTTCGAGCTTTTAACTGAGCTGATAACGAGTAGCTCTCGAGCTTCTAGGCATGTTTACTCCCCTAACGACATTAGTGGTAGCAATTTTTTTAGAAAATCAATCATTAACGTTGCTAAGGGATCATCAAAAAACTTCATCTATCGTGGAAATGCTTCTATTTCCACGACGTTACGTCACAAAAAAAAAACAGTCTTTTTACTAGACCCACCACTGAGCTAAGATATGGTTTTGTTTCTTTGGTTAACAACAAAACCTTTTCGTCTTCGGCTCCAAACTCGAGATTTTTATGAATAATCAGCTGTTGGAGGCATTTATGGATCCTATAACACAGAAAAAATAGTTGAAGGTCTCAACATGTTGGGCGTTCTTGATGGTAAGACTTTTTTCATCTTATGTATCTATGTACATAGTTGAACATCTTAAGTAATTTGGTTTTTCTATTATTACTAGTCAGTATTTTGGGAGTTGTTAGCTTTGTTTTTTTTACTAGCATGATGTTGGCTAGCCTGGTGAGAAAACTTTCACTAATAGACATTAAACAATATGTTAAGAAAATGAAAACAATATCCTCACTACTAGTCTTGAAATATGGAAGATTTCTCTTAAAATGGATGATAGAGGAATGACAATGGGCCTGGTATGTTAATTATTTAAATGTTGTATTGATTTTTATGATATATTTAACATGTTATATACATGGTTTATGTTGCCCACTTTTTTATTTCTAGCAATTTATTTTCATAAAACAAGATGTTAAGAAACAATTTTACTCGACTTTTATATAAACCTTTGAATTTATATAACCTTAATAAGCTTTTATCCATTAAACAAATTTTTCATCATGTTTAACCTACATAACTCTACCATATATATCCTTGAACCGTCCCTACGCCACCATGTCTTATCCCTAACATCTAATTATTTGTAATTTTTTAATTCACTTTAATTTTACTAAGGAGTATTCTAGAACATGTCAACTATCGTAAATTGTGTATTGTTGAAGGACGAAATCTGTAAATACTAATTCTATAAATAAGCACACTTTCTCATCATCTTTCTCCACCCCATCTCTTTCTCTCTCTACAAAACCCTAAGCTTTCATTTCAAAAAACAATGGCAACTAGGGGTGTAAATGAGCAGGGCAAATCCCGAGCTAGGCTCGTCATGTTTTTATGAAGCTCGAGGTCAACTCGGTTCGAGCCTATTTATTTGAGCTCGAGCTCGGCTCGCAAGTGAAACCCAAAGGTCGAGCTCGGCTCGAGCTATTTGAGAACAACCTTAAACGAGCTAAAAGCTCGGCTCGAGCTCGCTTCAATATCGTTAAACATGCCAAGGCTCGACTCGAGCTCGGCTCGCCAATGTTATAACCATTTTTATTACATTATATAAAAAATAAATACATTTTTGTTTGGGCTCGTTTAGGCTAACGATCCTAAACAAGTTTTGTATTTCAGGCTCGAGCTCTCGATAACTAAACGAGCTCTAAATCAGGCTCGTTCGAGCTTTTAACTGAGCTGATAACGAGTAGCTCTCGAGCTTCTGGGCTTGTTTACAACCCTAACGGCAATAGTGGTAGCAATTTTTTTTTAGAAAATCAATCATTAACGTAGCTAAGGGATCATCAAAAAGCTTCATCTATCGTGGAAATGCTTCTATTTCCATGTTACGTAAATAACAGCCTTTTTACTAGAGCCACCACTGATTTAAGATATGGTTTTGTTTCTTTGGTTAACAACAAAACCTTTTCGTCTTCGGCTCCAAACTCCGAGAATTTTATGAATAATCAGCTGTTGGAGGCATTTATGGACCCTATAACACAGAAAAAATCTTTGAAGGTCTCAACATGTTGGGCGTTCTTGATGGTAAGACTTTTTTCATCTTATATATCTATGTATATAGCTAAACATCTTAAGTAATTTGGTTTTTCTATTATTACTAAGTAGTATTTTGGGAGTTGTTAGCTTTGTTTCTTTTACTAGCATGATGTTGGCTAGCCTGGTGAGAAAACTTGCACTAATAGACATTAAACAATATGTTAAGAAAATGAAAACAAGACCCTCACTACTAGTCTTGAAATATGGAAGATTTCTCTTAAAATGGATGATAGTAGGAATGACAATGGGCCTGGTATGTTAATTATTTAAATGTTGTATTGATTTTTATGATATATTTAACATGTTATATACATGGTTTATGTTGCCCACTTTTTTATTTCTAGCAATTTATTTTCATAAAACAAGATGTTAAGAAACCATTTTACTCGTCTTTTATATAAACCTTTGAATTTATATATCCTTAATAAGCTTTTATCCATTAAACAAAATTTTCATCATGTTTAACCTACATAACTCTACCATATATTACCTTGAACTGTCCCTAAGCCACCATGTCTTATCCCTAACATCTAGTTATTTGTAATTTTTCAATTCACTTTAATTTTACTAAGGAGTATTCTAGAACATGTCAACTATCGTAAATTGTGTATTGTTGAAGGACGAAATCTGTAAATACTCATTCTTTAAATAAGCACACTTTCTCATCATCTTTCTCCACCCCCACCTATTTCTCTCTCTACAAAACCCTAAGCTTTCATTTCAATCAATAATGGTAACTAGGTGTGTAAATGAGCAGGGCAGAGCCCAAGCTTGGCTCGTCATGTTTTTATGAAGCTCGAGCTCGACTCAGTTCGAGCCTACTTATTTGAGCTCGAGCTTGGCTCGCAAGTGAAACCCGAACTTCGAGCTCGGCTCGAGCTATTTTGAGAACAACCTTAAATGAGCTAAAAGCTTGGCTCGAGCTCGCTTCAATATCGTTTTTACACCTCAAGGTTCGGCTCGAGCTCGGCTCTCCAAAGTTATAACCATTAATATTACATTATAGAAAAAATAAATAAATTTTTGTTTTGGCTCGTTTAAGTTTGCGAGCCTAAACAAGCTTTGTATTTCATGCTCGAGCTCAGGCTCGATAACTAAACGAGCTCTAATTCAGGCTCGGGCTCGTTAAAGTTCGGCTCGTTCGAGCTTTTTACTGAGCTGATAACGAGTAGCTCTCGAACTTCTGGGCTTGTTTACACCCCTAACGGCAATAGTGGTAGCAATTGTTTTTAGAAAATCACTCACTAACGTAGCTAAGGGATCATCAAAAAGGTTCATCTATCGTGGAAATGCTTCTATTTGCACGTAACGTCACAAAAAAAAAAAACAGTCTTTTTACTAGACCCACCACTGAGCTAAGATATGGTTTTGTTTCTTCAGTTAACAACAAAACCTTTTCGTCTTCGACTCCAAACTCCGAGAATTTTATGAATAATCAGCTGTTGGAGGCATTTATGGACCCTATAACACAGAAAAAATCTTTGAAGGTCTCAACATGTTGGGCGTTCTTGATGGTAAGACTTTTTTCATCTTATATATATATGTACATAGTTGAGCATCTTAAGTAATTTGGTTTTTCTATTATTTACTCGGTAGTACTTTGAGAGTTGTTAGCTTTGTTTCTTTTACTACCATGATGTTGGCAAACCTGGTGAGAAAACTTGCACTAATAGACATTAAAAAATATGTTAAGAAAATGAAAACCATATCCTCACTACTAGTCTCGAAATATGGAAGATTTCTCTTAAAATGGATGATAGTAGAAATGACAATGGGCCTGTTATGTTAATTATTTAAACGTTATATTGATTTTTAATATATATTTAACATGTTATATACATGGTTTATGTTGCCCACTTTTTTATTTCTAGCAATTTATTTTCATAAAACAAGATGTTAAGAAACCATTTTACTCGACTTTTATATAAACCTTTGAATTTATATAACCTTAATGAGCTATTATCCATTAACAAAATTTTCGTCTTGTTTAACCTACATAACTCTACCATATATTACCTTGAACCGTCCCTACGCCACCATGTCTTATCCCTAATATCTAGTTATTTGTAATTTTTTTTAATTCACTTTGATTTTACTAAGAAGTATTCTAGAACATGTCAACTATCGTAAATTGTGTATTGTTGAAGGATGAAATCTGTAAATACTCATTCTATAAATAAGCACACTTTCTCATCATTTTTCTCCACCCCCATTTCTTTCTCACTCTACAAAACCCTAAGCTTTCATTTCAATCAACAATGGCAACTTGGGGTGTAAATGAGCAGGGCAGAGCCCGAGCTTGGCTCGTCATACGACTCGGTTCGAGCCTACTTATTTGAGCTCGAGCTCGGCTCGAGCTATTTTGAGAACAACCTTAAACGAGCTTAAAGCTCGGCTCGAGCTCGCTTCAATATCGTTTAAACACGCCAAGGCTCGGCTCGAGCTCGGCTTGCCAATGTTATAACCATTATTATTTCATTATAAAAAAAATAAATAAATTTTTGTTTGGGCTCGTTTAGGCTCGCGAGCCTAAACAAGTTTTGTATTTCAGGCTCGAGCTCAGGCTCGATAACTAAACGAGCTCTAATTCAGGCTCGGGCTCGGGCTCGTTAAAGTTCGGCTCGTTCGAGCTTTTAACTGAGTTGATAACGAGTAGCTCTCGAGCTTCTGGGCTTGTTTACACCCCTAATGGCAATAGTGGTAGCAATTTTTTTTAGAAAATCAATCATTCACGTAGCTAAGGGATCATCAAAAAGCTTCAACTATCGTGGAAATGCTTCTATTTCCACGTTACGTCACAAAAAAAAAAAAAAAAAAAAAAAAAAAAAAAAAAAAAAAAACAGTCTTTTTACTAGACCCACCACTGAGCTAAGATATGGTTTTGTTTCTTCAGTTAACAACAAAACCTTTTCGTCTTCGGCTCCAAACTCCGAGAATTTTATGAATAATCAGCTTTTGGAGGCATTTATGGACCCTATCACACAGAAAAAATCCTTGAAGGTCCAACATTTTTGGCGTTCTTGATGGTAAGACTTTTTTCATCTTATATATCTATGTATATAGTTGAACATCTTAAGTAATTTAGTTTTTCTATTATTACTAATGTGAATGCCCGCGTGTTGCCGCGGGTACTTATGATTTTTGACGCACGTTGTGTGACGGATTTCACGTTATCTATTATTTATACTAATTTGCTATGCATTAAACAATATCTATTTCCTAGATCAAGCAGGTCATGTTCGGGTTGGGCGTAGATGAACTTGATTATAACTCGACAACTCATTTGAGAAACCAACATAAGAACAAAAGATCCCTTGATTATATGTCCTCATTTCTCCATGAGTAGTATTGATGGGGAGGTTTCTCATTAGGAGTTGTACCCGAAAAATAAGAGCAGAGCAAAAAAGGCCAAATTAATGATTGCGCATAAAAAGAACATATATTTATATAATAAGATAAAATAATAATACTAATACAAGGAATCCTAATTCCATTATTTGAATCATAAAATATGAATATAGTGAAAAATGTAAATGAAAGATGTAAGCTCCTTAGTTACAGCAAGGAAGAAAAGCTCTCGACTATAATCGTCTTTGGAAAAGATGAAACATAAAACCCTAAGACAGTATTAAGTAAAAAACATTCGGTTTTCTAACATGAATGGACAAGCCTTTATCATCATACATCACTTAGATTAATCAAAGCGATAAGGTAGTAGCATGGCATACTGTTTCAACATCAATGGGTGGTCCATCTTCTTAAGTTCCTGCAAGTGGCCCCTGGTATTGGGATTGAAGACGCTGCCTATAGATCGATAAACTTGAGCAAAGTTTGGTAGAATTGCAACATGAGGAAAATAGCATAATTTTTTGGATGCATAAAAGGAAATCCACTTTAAAAATATGTTGCAGACCCAGTCCATACCAGCTAACATCACCGCTATTATAATTACACCTAAGTTGAAGCTCATGCGTCCTTTGGTCATGTATTTCGTTTGCGGGTTTTGTGCTGCAATAGTTATTATCTGTTGGTTGGCTTGTGGATACCCTAGCCTTTGTAATGTAAAAATGACAAGAAAGTAAACAACAAGATATAAATACAAGCAAATAATAATAAAATAAAGAAGATACTGTATTAAGATAATCACACCATCACATATGGATTCCTTACCTTTGACCATCTGGTATAAACTACTTAAACCTGAACAAATGACATATTGTTTCATCAGTGTAGGGGGATTTGTCCCTTGTACAAATCCAGGTTCACTAAGAGCAGTTGTTTGAAAAGATGTTGTAACTTGAAAAACTGTTGGAACTGTAAATATTACACCTCGAGTCAGTCTAAGTAGGGGTGCAAATGAGCCGAGCGGCTTGCAAGCTACTCAAGATCGGCTCGAGAAAAAACTCGAAGCGAGCCTAGCCTTATCATGCTCAAGCTGAGCTTGAGCCTAAAATAAAGCTCGTATAGTTATCGAGCCCAAGCTCGAGCCTGGCATGTGATGCCCCTCAGGCTCGTCGAGCCTTATCGAGCCTTAGTGTAATATTAGTTTTCATTAATACTTAATAACATTATACCCCTTATTTTAAGTTCTCTGATAAATGAGTCGCGCTTATTTAAACTTGTTAACAAGCCGAACCCGAACCTAATAATAAACATGTTTAGAAAACAAGCCCGAGCTTCACTTATCGAGCTCGCGAACCTAAACGAGTGTATTATTTTTATTTAATATATTAATTATTATTTATTAGTAGATAATAAACAATAGGGGTGTGAGTTTTTGACACGACCCAAAAACACGACACGAACCTAACACGAAATTCGTGGGTTTAGGTTTAGTCTAAACGGGGTCAACCCGGTCGGGTTAACGGGTTGACCCGTTTAACCCATTTATATTATATTTTATTTTTTTATAATATGTTTTATGTCATAAATCAATTTAGGTGTGTATTTTTATGTATAATTATAACTTAAAAAGAGAGATTGACATAATGTTTTATAATTAAATGCAAATTTATATATATATTTGTGTTTTTTGTAGTAAAATTTTAATCTTAACATATTAATTTGCGAAAAAAAAGTTTAAAAATTCAAAATTCGGGTTGAACAGGTCAGGTTCGGGTCAACCCGCTAGTATTCAGGCCGTGTTCGGGTTCATATGTATGACAAGATTTTCGAGTTCGGGTCGGGTTCGTCTAAAATTTTCGGGTTTAGGTCGGGTTGAACCCGCGGACCCGACCCGTTTAGCACCCCTAATAAACAATCCGAGACCAAGCTTGAGAAACTACCAAAGAGCCAAACTTTCAAACTCGGGCCTGGCTCGTTTGAACCCCTATTTCATATAAGTATCTTTGGGGTGTTTGGTTTGAGGGCATGGGTTAGATAGTGTTCTGGGTAAGTTTAGTACAAGGGTATTAATTTGAAGTGCACACTATACCGATAATGACCCCCAACCAAATGCAACCCATAATGATTAAAAAGTGCAAACCAAATGCCTCCTAGATGCTAAGACTACAACTGGTGGTAAAAATTTTGTATCGAACTGACCATTTTTGCAGCCTTTTGTGGATACGGGTGAGCAGCCTTCCTTTTAGGATGAGGGTGAGAGAGATGTTCATTACTACCACTTTTTTGGTCCGTTACTTCTGCGCATGACTACGAATCTGCAATGGTCGTTTTCCATTGTCATACACACTTGTTTATTATTATTAAAAGAGTATACAAGAAAAAAAAATCCAAGCTTGACAGTTGAAAGGTCATATAGATTTAATTCTAGATTGATAGAATTTTCTAACAAACAAGTCCGAAAGTAACATGCATAGTTAAGATAAATGAAGAAACTGCTGAAATCAAGAAATTGCACATAATGTACCTGGATAACAGTTTTTGATCCTATAAAAGCTTCAATTTTCTTTTAGTCGCGGTCAAATCTGTAGTTTAAAGGGTTGGACAACGATCGGGTAACTCATCACCAGTGAGAATCTATTAAACAGAGTTACTAAACATGGTAGAAATAATATATTATATACAAAGCAGGTAACTCATAACCTTTGAGAATCTATTAAATAGAGTTGCTAAACATAGGAAAAATATAGTATATAATAAACAAAGGGTCTGAAATAGAACTCAATCACTGACATGGACACATGGTTGGGATAAATTTTGACTTGTTACCCAACCCGTCTGACCCATCCATCTTGCTACTTCTAATACCTATTTTGATATGTTACCCAACCCGCCTGGCCCATCCATCATGCTAACTCTCATCAACGATCATTAGTAAGTACCACAAATAATCAAATAAACTTCAAATTTCTGCATGTATCTCCTTGCTTAGAAATGATTCAAATTTCAAACAGATCTATGATCTTGGTGGTATGAAGTGTTCCATGCTAAGTAAATTGAACGGACATGTGGATTTGCCACAAATAATCTGCAAATCCAGGTCTCGCAGCTTTAAAATTTGACAAAATGAATCAAACGGAGGTCTTACCTGCAGCCTCTAATTCATGGTCAGTTAGTAATCTAGAGGTGGGAGTAAATTTCACATTTGTTGGAGGTTTGACCGCTTCAAACTCAGTTGACTAAACTAAAAATCATCTTCTCAGTGGTTCTACTTATGAAACCCGACCTTGAAAGTTAATTCTTCATAGGGCAGATGAAGTCAAGATGATCCCTTGCCTAAACAGAAAGTAACAAATATATGTTAAAAAAGAGGATTAACAAGTAACTATACCGTTTAAATTTGGGATATAATAGCTTGTAACAAGAAGATTGCCTATAGATGGATAACACTTCTATTACGTGTTAGATATGATTATTAACAGTATCTATAAGAATAAGTGTCTAAAACCTTCTCTATGAACAAAATGATTTCAAACACACATGGACTCACCTAGCTCAGCCGAACGATTGCTTGATCCGTCATAAGATGAGCATTACACATGTTTTATGTTGCCCACTTATTTTATTTCTAGCAATTCATTTTATAAAACAAGATGTGAAGTAACCATTTTACTCGACTTTTATATAAACCTTTGAATTTATATAACCTTAATAAGCTTTTATCCATTAAACAAAATTTTCATCATGTTTAACCTACATAACTCTACCATATATTACCTTGAACCGTCCCTACGCCACCATGTCTTATCCCTAACATCTAATTATTTGTAATTTTTTAATTCACTTTAATTTTACTAAGGAGTATTCTAGAACATGTCAACTATTGTAAATTGTGTATTGTTGAAGAACAAAATCTGTAAATACTCATTCTATAAATAAGCACACTTTCTCATCATCTTTCTCCACCCCCATCTATTTCTCTCTCTACAAAACTCTGAGCTTTCGTATCAATCAACAATGGCAACTAGGGGTGTAAATGAGCAGGGCAGAGCCCGAGCTTGGCTCGTCATGTTTTTATAAAGCTCGAGCTCGCCTCGGTTCGAGCCTACTTATTTGAGCTTGAGCTTGGCTCGCAAGTGAAACCCAAAGCTCGAGCTTGGCTCGCAAGTGAAACCCAAAGCTCGAGCTCGGCTCGAGCTATTTTGAGAACAACCTTAAATGAATAAAAGCTCGGCTCGAGCTCGGTTCAATATCGTTTATACACGCCAAGGCTCGGCTCGGGCTTGGCTCGCCAATGTTATAATCTTCTTCTTATGATGCATTTTTTAACCTCATAATCTTCTCCATTACAGTCCTTATTATTACCACCACCACCACCACCGCATTACCGATTCAAAACCTGAGTTCCAACTCGACTCACTCAACTCAAATCAACTCCAACTTAGTACTCGTCACGGCGGCAGACGACAGACGGCAGATGGGGGCCGGCCACCACTATTACGGTGGCGCGGCGGCAGACGGCTGGGCCCCCCTGTTTAGAGCAAGAGAGAGAGAAAGTGATGACCGTCTTCCGCCACCGTCTTCCCACCACCATCTTCCGACCAAACCACCTCCCACCACCATCTTCCCCACCATCCACCTCCCCCACCACCGTCTTCCCCACCATCCACCTCCCCCACCACCGTCTTGAAAATGTTTTGTGGTTTCTTTGAAGATAAGAGATGTCACACCCCAACCGATGGCGGAATCATTGGGAAGAGACGAAATAGATTGCAAGAGACTTCATAACACTATTTGTGACAATATTTAAATCATCAATTTTCATTTCATAAATCAAATTGTCAACATTACATAGAAATTCAAATAACATGTTCATAACATAACGAAACAAAATTTGATACAACAATTTAAACCTAAGACGTCTAAATGTGTATCTAGGCATCATCGCTACTTCGTTTCATAGCATCATCATCATCAACCTGTAACATGTTTAAAATAAAGTTCAATGCAAAAGCAAAGGCGAGTACACAAGGTTTGAATAAGTATATGTCACACCCCGATATTTCCACGTATTACCGGTGGGCCCGGTGGGAGTATCGTGACGTAGTTGATATCATCAAAGTCAAATAATCACAGTTCAATGCACAGCGGAAGTCTAAAGTAAAATATATTACAAACCGAGTGAAAGTAGGGGTGTTCAAGATCGGATAATCCGGTTTTCGGATATCCAAAAATCGGATATCCGAAATTTCGGATAGTGAAATATTGACATCCGAACCCGAATCCGAAATTTCGGATATCCGATTTTCGGATATCCGAAATTTCGGATTCGGGTTCGGATATCTAATTGGATATCCGAATATCCAATTTTTTATTTAATTTTTATTTTTTTATTATTTTTTAATATTTGGAACCATATTTTTTCGGATAGTTTCGGATATCCGAATATAAATTTCGGATATTTCAGATATTTTTCGGATACTTCGGATATTTTTCCGATATTTCGGATATTTTTTCGGATATTTCGGATATTTTCCGGATATTTTCGGATATTCGGATATCCGAAAAAAATAAAAATTAAATTTTCGGATATTTTCGGATAATCCGATTATCCGAAAATTCTCAAAATCACTATCCGAATCCGAATTTTCGGATTATCCGATTTTCGGATATCCGAAAATTCGGATATCCGAAAATTCGGATATTTCGGATACGGGTTTTCGGATATTTCGGATTCGGTTTCGGATTCGGATTTTTTTGAACACCCCTAAGTGAAAGTAACATAAGTATTACAAACGGAATGTAAGAGAATCCACATGCGGATCTTAAAACAGAAATATCACACTCTTCAACAGACTTTAGACGTTTAGAACTTGCAAGATTCCCTATTAACGCCCTGAGCTCCCAGCCAATTTACGTACAGTACCTGTCACTTAACCTTTTTTGGAAAATACGTCAGTTTACACTGGTAAATACAATTAACTGACTCTTTTGAAAATCTTTATGAAAATTGATTTAAATGCACAAGGCACAAAAATTCTTTTATAACTTGGGACAATTATATTAATAACAATCTTGTATCAGATTTACATGTTTGTCCAACATTTAGGGCCGGTGATTAAACAAACCGATCAAGATTAATCGACACACCACAAATATAACTCACAAGAAGTTACCTCACGAGTGAGTATATCTTTTACATACGCAACAGGAGGTGTTATGCCTACACCTTGTACTTAAGTTGTGGCCATTTACACTTTTTAAATGAGCCAATGATATCCAGGACACGGTCATTAACCCCCAATGTTATTTGTTATCAAGCAATACTGATTAAAACGGGATTATGCAATTTAATCATCTCCGATTAAAAGGTTTCTACACCCGACCAAGCGGTATTTTTTTAATACCGTATCCCAAGCCCGTATAATGGAAAATAAGTTAAAAGTATTTACCTGAGCTAAAATGTAATATTATTCTCAGCCGTATATTCAAATCAACAAGCACAAGTACCTTTACTGGGGCTCTCAATCTGGAACGAAGGTTTTATTAACCTATTAGATTCCTAACGGGTCTTATTTAAGTTGTAACTTAGGGGCTGTTTGGTAGCCTCTGAATGGTCACTAAGAGGCTACCTCTTAATGGAACCATTAAGAATTTTACCAATGAGAAGGTAGAAGAATGTGACATGTGACGATTTACCATTCAGAGGTTACCTCTTAACCATTCAGACTTGAGGTTACCTCTTATTCATTCAGAGGTTTTAAACCATTAAGAGGTAGCATCTGAATGATCATTAAGAGGCTACCAAACAGCCCCTTAGACCGGTTAGTTTTAAGGAAAGGTTTACGGTTCAAAACACAAGATTAAGCGAAGACCGGATTTGAATGTGATTTAGACCCGACAAGTATGGAGACTTGTATAATATGGGTAAACTAAACACATTCTGAATTTTGAAGAGAAGATGATAAGCTTTGACCCGTTTCGGTTAATTCATGTAAACTAGTTACATAAACCGTACCGAACGCGTAAAGTGTATAACGGGTAACCAAATGAGTCATAAACATGTTTCACAAGTCAATATGCCTTAAATATGTTGTGATATCAGTAGGATATCTTCCATTATGCCCAAAACGAATTTAAAACCAATTTATGCCACGTAGGGGTATTTTGGTCATTTTAATGTTTATAAAAGAGGTTAAATAATAATCTAAGTTTCTGGCCTAAATAATCAGTAAAATATATATTTTTATCAAGTCATATCAGTAAGATATCTCACATATGTGAAATTTATCATTCACGGCCAAACTATGCACCGTAGGGGCATTTTGGTCATTTCACATATGCTTTAAGGGTTAATTTTGGAAATCTGAGTTCAAAACTTTTATTTACTGTTAAAGTATAAAAACTTATTCATAAAGTCAGTAGGTATCAAACTTTAGATGCTTAATATGGTTTTAAACCATACTATGCGCCTAAATCGCATAAAAGTCGGTATTTGATGATATTCGGGTTGATTAAGGAATCTGATATTTTGTTCAGCCTTTACTGTTTAAAATAACTTATTTAGTATATAAAATCAGTAGAAAAAGGTTTGGTATGTAAAGGATGTATAAAACTCAATTTATTAGCAAAAAGGACGTTATCGTCAATTACCGAGCCTATGCCTCTATGTTATGATCATCTTAAAATTTAATAAAAATTTCCAAAAATCCCAAAATATTATATTACATTAGTAGGTAAAAGGTTTGATGTCAAAATTTGATTTTAAATAGGATTTATATCAAATATGCCGTTTAATTAATAAAAAGCTTTCAATTTACGATATCGAGCATAACTCTTAATTTAGACCTCAAAATGATGTCAAATATTTAGGACATGTTTATAATTCAGTAATAAAGGTTTTTTTCCTCTCACATTTTCAAAAATATCGTTTTAATATCAAAAGGGCATAATGGTCAACTTTTAGGCATATAACAGAAACATGCATATGAACTTAAATTCTAAGGGATCATGTAGTATAACTTCAGGGGGTTATACTAACATATAATATGGTTACAAATGAACCCTAAGGCATAACTATACTAAGCTAATTCGGGTCAGAACTGAAAGTCAAAGCAAAAGTCAACTTTTGCGACTTTCGGTTGCGAACCGATTCTAAACTTAGAATTGTCAGGTTGAACATGCCTAGACATGTTCAATTATTATTTACCAATTTATTAAAGTGACAAAACTGATTTTATTGCCTTTACATCATTAGTTATGAATTTTATTTAAAAACCAACTCGATTGACTTTTATTTTAATTACTTTGACCCGACAATTAACTAAGCAAACGTGGTAATTAGGAGGTGCCCTTTTGAGGGTTTAACACCTACCTAATTACGATCACGTAGCCATGTTCGTTGCGAACCATGGCTTGACCACACAAGGTCTAACTAAAAGTCAAAGCGTTTATCAAAAACGCTTGACTTTTCGGCTTTAAGAGCCAAACAAAATAACCAAGCAAGAAAGGAACACTTACAAGTGGTCCTTAGGACTGAAGATAACTCAAAAGGAGGTTCCAAATGATCAGGACCCTCATATTTGAGTAGGAGAGCAAGAACTCAAGAAAATGGTGTGAAATGAAATGAAGTTCAAGACCCTTTATATAAGTTTTTGGATTGCATAGGATCATTACAAGTGTTAGAGAGGTTTAACCAGATCATAACAGGTGTAATACCATTTTTCTAAACCATCAAAGGCCCCAAGAATCAAATGTGTGAGACAAGGAAGCAAAACCAAAACTGGTTTTCAAATTCTGTTACTAGCACTTGTATACGGACCGTATGGGTCTAGGTATACGGTCCGTAAGGACCAGACCAGCTCACCACATCTTTCATTTGTTGACAAGTTTGGCCCCTGCACTTCCGAAACGATGTTTTTAGCACACAAGGCCTTAAATTTCCAATATTAGGAACATCTAAGAGTATAACCAAGCATCATAAACTTCTCGATATGTTAAAAGGGTCAGTCAGAGGCCTAGTTTGGCATATTGAGGCTTTTAATCCCTTTAATGCGCGAACTTGCGCGTATTATCGCGAAATGGCATAAAAGCCTTACAAGGTTAACAACAAGCATTCCTAAGATTATAATGGAGTACAATGGAGTATTACAACACTCCAGTTCACACCATTTTGCTTAAATGGTCGCTCAAAGGTGTAGTTTTAATTATTGATGCTTTTGGTCCTTTTAACGCGCAAACTTGCGCGTATTATCGCTTTATTGCGTCAAAGCCCTATGTTATCCATATTGGGCATTCCCGAGAGTATTATCGAAAATTACAATGCTTCGGGTTTGTTAAAAGGTCACTCAGAGGTAAGAATTAACATGTTGACACTTTCAACCCCTTTTTAACGCACAAACTTGTGCGTATTGATACTTATTGACATTAAAGCCCTAATTGGCCAATGTTTTTCATTCTCAAGAGTATGATTAGATATAATAATGTTTTGGGTTCATTAAAAGGTCATTCAGAGGTATTTATTAAACATGTTGACGCTTCTAACCCCTTTACCGTGCAAATCTTTCGATTTATTAAGCAAACGGTTTTGATAATCCAATAAGTGGCTTAATATGAGAATATGAATGTTGTGCAAGGTTATTCAGAGACTTAGTCTCAGCATGTTAATACTTCCAATCCTTCCATAATCAAAGTTTTTGATTTTTCGCAAAATTAGTCCCTCATAGTCAACGTTTGACTTTATTAGGGTTTAGTACACGTGTCAACACATCATTGGACGTGATTTTACGAGGTGTTACAGTATATCATAAGTATAAAAAGCATTATCTCGTGTCCACATGGCAATTTGTAAACAAGGTAACTAGCATGCATAGCAATACGTCAAACCTAAGTGTCCAATAGTATTTAGCATCCCTTGCCACAAAAGTGACGAGACCGTTTAGAATAAAGACTTAACAAGACCCCGATGGGTGGTGTGCTACTCCTATAGCGCTATATATGTTAAGTTGAGGGCTTTGCAAAGTTAATGACATATAGCATGTATAATATAGCATGAACCTAAGTAAACAAGTAGCATGTATAACGATTGAGAGTATAAAGAATGTTTAAGTGTGTGAGTGTGTATTTTGTATAATAACATGTTACAACCCAAAGTGTCACACCCCAACCGATGGCGGAATCATCGGGGCATGCCACTGAGCGAAACAAATTGTCCAGAAGTTTCCATAACAATTATTATTACTATTCAATTTAAAAGTAACATGTCCCATACCATGTCTCAAACAGTAAACAAATTATTACAGATAAAAACTAGGCAAATAATTATGTTCCGACAACTCAGATTAAAATAGAGCAATTGTTTATCTGCTTCTAGAGACCCTTGATTCAATTACTACAGACAACTATTTGTTGGGCTCTAAAGCTTTATTCTAGCTTCACTTTCCTACCAAATGTGCATCCTAAGCACCTGTCACATACGTTAAAATAAAGTCAATACATATAATGTAAAAGTGAGCATACAAGTTTGATAATAGCATATAAAGTTCGAATTCGTTTACGCATAACCAGCAGGTACACATAGTGAAATGAAGCACGTTAGTTATCGACATAGATCCCTCGATACAAATGACTACGAGTTGACTGCCAAATGCAGTTCGCAATACATGATTACCACCGTAACCATGCAAGTAATTGTCCTTAACAACCCCCGCGAACGGGTGCTGAGTCCAAACTATAGTACTATCGTTGCTAAGGCAGGTAGACAACATTCCATGTGTAAACATAACAAACAAGCATTCATAAGCCACGTATAACATGCATTAACGGTTAGCGTTCAAATAGTATTGAGTATTGTGTTTGATGTGATTTGAATAGTTGTAACGTAGGTGACACCCAAAAGTGCATAAAGCAAAAAGGGATCGAGTATACTCACAGCGGTTGATGGATTGAAGGGAGCGCTTAGCGAGTAAGGTTAGCCTGAATAGTTTGATAGCATAACGATAAGTGACGCGTAAAACGATGTAGTGTGTGAGTGGGTCGGATAGCAGTTCGGTCGGATGAGAATCTGATCGGACGGCTTGTCTGTGCGGATGGCAATCCGTTCGGATGGTCATCCGGTCGGACGGTATTCCGACCGGATGGCTATTCGAGTGGATTGTTTCTTCCTATGAGGTGAATGTGTTTGTGTATGATGGCTTGTCCTTTGAAGTTTTCGTTGTAGCATTTTGAAAACATTGAAGTATCCCTATCCTTCAAGTCGGTCGATCGGACGGTCAATCGTGCGGATGACAATCCGTTCGGATTGTCACCCGGTCGGACGGTAGTCCGATCGGACGGCGACCTTAGTGATAAGGTTACTTTGTGGGAACAATTCATAGCAGAAGAGTCACTCGGTCGGATGTCCATTCGACCGGGTGGCAACCCTGTTAATGAACATGTTGAAAATTGTTTAAGTCTTTAAAGTCCTAGTATCTCATGATCCGAAGAGTAATCCGGTCGGATGGTAATTCGTTCGACACCCCAACTTCAGTTTAATGAGGTGTGGGACCCAAGATGTTATCCGTTCGGACAGCAATCCGTTCGGGTGGCTTATCCGCTCAGACAGTAATCCGGTCGGACAACATTCCGTCCCGATTGTTCCGTTCATCCTACACTTGGTTGTTTTGATTGTTTGTCGTTTTATCGAGACGTGTTGACAACGTGTTAACCAATAGAACTCTATTTTGACCCGCGTGACCAAACCTGACCAGGAATCACCCTTGTTCGGCCGGTTACCGGCTCAAGGCGGTTGTCTTGTTTAACCCAAAATTGGTGGTCTCGTGAGTAGAATCCATATCTTGGGCCAGTACCACACTAAGAGTGAGTAGGAGACTAGAACAAAGTCCGATTCTATCGGTTTTGAGTGCATTGAGTGTAAAAGAGTTGAAAGAAAGTTATAAACCATATTTAAATCCTTTTTCACTATGTTTATGTTTAGATCTAGTATAGATCTTTGTTCATTTGTGTGGAAATCGGTTAGATCCGAGTTGTTCTCGGTGGATTGAAGCCAAAACATGAAGTTCTTCAAGAACTCATGATGACATCATCCTAGAACACCTCGATTCTAGTGATTTTACGGTTAAAAGTTAAGATTCAAAAGATAGAAAGGTGTAGGAGTGCGTGTAGGTCATGAAAGTACAAGATTTAGGACGAGATCTTACCGGGATTGAGAGAAATCGAAGAAAAGGCGGGTTGAGCGTGCTGGTCGGATAAAGGTTTCCAAAAGTAGAAAGGTTTGAGAGCGACATGGGTATTTATAGGATTCCAAAAGGGGAAAGTGTTGTCCGGTCAGATGGCACACCGCCCGGATGACTATCCGGTCGGATGATATCTCGGTCGGATGGCACCTGACTCATGGACAAGTGGCTATTCGGTCGGATGGCTATCCGGCCGGATGGCACTTGGTTCGAGTGTCTGACGTGACGATTTTTGACGTTTCAATTTCGATTGCGAGTGATGCAAATGCGATGGTGTTTCCTATTCAAATTACTTTTAATCCCAACCACTCATATCTCGCACTATCCCTTCTCCACTAATTATCATAGTTCGATTGTGATTCGAGTTCGAGTTCGATTTCGAGTTTCGATTGATTACCACATATAGCATAAATGAACATGCACAAGTAACACATAAGGCACACGCACACGTATAACAATAACTCATTATGCGTAGTTCGAGTTGCGATTTGATTCGATGTCGATTTGATTAGCATAGTTTGATTATCGTTTAGTTAACTTTATCGCATTGTTACTTCCTACAGTTCACAGTTGTTCGTCGATTATTGTAACTAACGACACTTACTCCACATAATACAATCAAAATAAAGAAATTTCTATAAGTCAAGTTGCGCGAAATCGGTCGTTGACTTTAACCTTGACTTTGACTTTGACTCCTCGAAAACACGGGGTGTTACACAAAGTGTCTTTAAAAGTAAATGGGTCAAGTGTACTCACGGTTTTACAAGTCTTGAACTTGAGAATGTGCGAGTGAGTTGTTTGTTGTTTATGAGGTTGGAACGCCAAGTCCTTCTACAAGCAGTAAACAAGGCCATTTGAAACGTTTCCCACAGTCGCGAGGTAAACCGAGCATCACGATCAGAGATGATGTCACGAGGCGTCCCATGATTACAAATGATCTCGTCGGTGTAGATTCGGGCTAATCGTTCTACCTTGTAGTCTTCCCGTATTGGCAAAAAGTGGGCTGACTTAGTCAGACGGTCAACCACAACCCAGATGCTGTCGTGATCTGATGACGTGTGTGGTAGCTTTGTTATAAAGTCCATAGCTATACTCTCCCACTTCCACATAGGGATCGGTGGTTGTTCGAGTAAGCCAGAGGGTCTTTGATGTTCAGCCTTGACTCTCGCACAGGTCAGGCATTTTCCAACATAGAGGGCAATATCCCTTTTCATGCCCGGCCACCAGTACCTATGACGAAGGTCCTGGTACATTTTGTCGGCACCGGGATGAATAGAGTACCGGGATTTGTGGGCTTCGTCCATCAGGATCTGTCGCAAACTGGTCCGTTTAGGGACCCAAATTCGGTCCAGAAAGTGGAATATCCCATTCGACTTGCTCACAAGCTGGGCTCCATCGTGGTAGATTCTCTCTTTCTTCAGAGTGCGTTCATTGAAACACGTGTGCTGAGCTTCACAGATGAGGGTTTCGAGATCGTGCTGGGCATGAACATTACGAGTGCTAAGCAGATAGCTCCATCTGCTGAGTGCATCGGCAACAACATTTGCTTTGCCTGGGTGATAACGAATCTCACAGTCATAATCGTTGAGAAGTTCTACCCATCGGCGTTGACGCATATTAAGTTCCTTCTGATTAAAGATATGTTGTAGGCTCCTATGATCGGTGAAGATCGTATACTTGGTACCGTACAGGTAGTGTCGCCAAATCTTTAACGCAAAAACAACGGCGCCTAGCTCGAGATCATGGGTTGTATAGTTCTTCTCGTGGATTTTGAGCTGACGAGATGTGTAAGCTATAACCTTGTCCCATTGCATGAGAACACAACCAAGACCAAGGTTGGAAGCATCACAGTAGACGATGAAATCGTTGTTTCCGTCGGGTAATGTGAGAACAGGAGCATTGAAAAGCATGTGCTTGAGGGTTTGGAAAGCAGACTCTTGTTTGGTTCCCCAAATAAAAGGTTTATCTTTATGCATAAGAGTAGTAAGTGGTACTGCGATCTTTGAGAATCCTTCGATAAATCGTCGGTAATAGCCCGCTAGTCCGAGAAAAGAACGGACTTCAGATGGGTTCTTAGGTGTAATCCAGCTCTTAACGGCTTCAATCTTCGCGGGATCGACATGAATACCTTGACTATTAACAACGTGACCCAGAAATTGAACCTCCTCCAACCAGAATTCACACTTGGAGAATTTAGCGTAGAGTTGATTCCCCTGGAGTAGCTCGAGAGCCAAACGTAGATGTTGCGCGTGTTCGGCTTTCGACTTGGAATAGATCAAGACATCGTCCATAAATACGATGACGAAACGGTCGAGCTATGGTTTACACACGCGATTCATCAGATCCATGAAAACCGCAGGTGCGTTGGTTAAACCAAAGGGCATAACAATGAATTCGTAGTGGCCGTATCGAGTGCGAAACGTGGTTTTGGGTATATCCTCCTCTTGAATACGTAGTTGGTGATATCCTGAGCGTAGATCGATCTTCGAGAAGCACGTAGCACCTTGTAGTTGGTCAAACAAATCATCGATGCGAGGTAGGGGATAGCGGTTCTTGATAGTTAACTTATTCAATTCCCGATAGTCGATGCACATCCTGAACGACCCGTCCTTCTTTTTTACTAAAAGGACCGACACGCCCCAAGGAGAGGTGCTCGGGCGAATGAAGCCTTTCTCAAGTAATTCCTGGAGTTGGTTTGAAAGTTCACGCATTTCGGACGGCGCGAGTCGGTAGGGAGCTTTGGCAATAGGGTTGGCTCCAGGAATGAGGTCGATACGAAAGTCGATATCACGACATGGTGGTAGTCCGGGAAGATCCTCTGGAAAAACGTTAGGGAATTCTCGGACCACAGGAACGTCTTTTACTTCCTTCTTCTCTTTCTTTTCCTTCTCCGCTACTACAATGTTAGCCAAGAAAGCTCTATATTCCTTGCGGATATACTTGCTAGCTTGGACACAAGACATGAGCTTGAGACCTTTCGAAGTAGTTTCACCGTAGACACACAATAAATCACCAGTTGCGAGCGAGAATCGGATCATCTTGTCGAAGCACACAACTTCAGCATGGTTTTCGCGAAGAAAGTCCATGCCTACTATGACGTCAAAACTTCCGAGTTACATCGGAATAAGGTCGATTGGGAAGATGTGATTGTTGAGCTCGAGAGTACAATCACGAATAATAGAATTAACGGCGACAGTTCTTCCGGTAGCGACTTCAACATCGAGTGTCGAGGAGAGTTGGGAGCGTTTACGACTAAGGAGTTTCTTGAATTCGAACGACACAAAGCAATTATCGGCTCTAGTATCAAACAAATATGAAGCATAAATACCATTCACAAGGAACGTACCATTGACCACGTTGTTGTCGACTTGGGCTTGACGCACGTTGATGTTGAAAGTTCGTGCACGTGCTGCTTGTTGCTGCTGTTGCTGCTGTTGAGGCTGCTGCTGCTGGGGCTCTTGTTTCACAACCCTGTTTGGGCACATGTTGGCGAAATGGTTAGGATCTCCACATGCGAAGCAGGCTCTGGCGTTGACCGCGGGTGCCGGAGGAGCTTGTTGACCCTGAGGGGCGGTGAGTAGAGCTTCATGAGCAGGAGCTTATCGAGCACGGCAGTTGGTAGTGAAATGGTCGTACATATTGCAATGAGCACAGAAACGGCAAGCGATGGCAGTCGGGTGGTGGTAGGTACAAGTAGGGCAGAGCGGGTGTGGCCCAGTGTATGCATTCTTTGCAGGCGGTGCATTTGCCACAGGCGCCGCTACTTGACGCTGTTGGGCTGGTACAGCTTGAATTGGTGCAGCAGTGATGACACAGTTCTTGTTGCTGGAGCTGTTCTTTCTCTTGTTCTTCCTCTTGTTGCTCGATGAGGTGGTGGTTTCAGCAGTTGGTGCGGTGGTGGTAGCTTGATGCAGGTGCTTTGAAGTTTTATCCCAGACACCAGCCTTGACCCTCTTGTCGTTGATCTCAGCGGCCAGTAGATAAGTTTCTTCGATCGTCGTAGTCTTAGCCGCTTAAACGAAATCAGCAACACAGTCAGGCATGGCTTGAATATACTTCTTGATAGTGATCTCCGGAGTCTTGACTTGATCAGGGCAAATGATGCTGAGCTGCTTGAAGCGAGCAGTGAGAGCAGCGTTGTCACCATCCTTTTGATGTATGTGCCAAAATTCATCCTCTAGCTTCTGACGTTCATGAGGAGGGTAGAATTCTTCCAGCATGACTTCCTTGAGCTTGTCCCACGACAGACCGTAGGCTGCATCGTTCCCTCGCTTGTTCCTCTCGGCCGTCCACCAGTCTAGTGCACGGGACTGGAAAACGCCGGTAGCATTCAGAGTTCGGAGGTCATCGGGGCAACCACTCTATCGCAGAGTGACCTCAATGGAATCAAACCTTTGGAATAGTGCAGTAGGACCTTCCTCGCCAGTGAATTCTTTTGGCACACACGACTTGAATTGCTTGAAATTGAAAGTAGTCTTGGTAGCAGCTTTAGGAGCTTTGATTCTCGACTCCTCGGACGACCTGCTGACGTTCTCGTAGACATCACTTACGGCTTTTGCTACCTGCTTGGCGATGATAGCAGCAAGGCGTTTGTCTCTCTTCTCTTGATGAGAAAGTGTGTGACGGGATCCAGATGACATTGTCTGCAATAGACATCGTCACAGGACTCAACACAACGTATTCGAATCTCACCTCACACATCTAACGTTCACTAAAGCTCAGGAACACATACAATTACGTAGGCGCATAAACACATAGTCAATCAGTCCCAGATTCATATAAGCACAGATTCACACAGTCACGTAAGCATATAGAGCACAGAGTCACAAAACACCTAACCATGTAGTCATAAGAGGCATATAGGAGCATTTAGAGACACATAGAGCATTCTGACTGCCTCAGAATAGAGAAACCTGTCATTCACAGTTCGCGAGCGTTCGAATATAGCATTCGCGTTTAGTATATCGAGTCGTGTAGTATAAGTGTATAACGTAGCATAAGGTCGTCTATAGTTCAGCGATTTGTGTTAGTGCAGTAATGTCTATCGCCTCCGTCAATCTAGTCCATAGTAGAAACAGAATAATTCTAGCGTTTTATTGTAATATCTAGTTAAAAAGGGCAAGGTGGCAAACTTGTAAATAAGGAGAAATCCTTATAACCATGTGCCTATAAATAGATCATTTAGGTTTAGAGTTTAACACTTTTGCTCATTTGGGGAATTAGAGAGCCAATCTTAGAGAGAGAAAGTTCTCTACGTGATTCTTGGTGCTTGTACACGTCATATTATTCAATAAGAATCACGGTTATAGTACATTATCGTGTGTTCGGTCACGTACGTGTACGGATTCCGCACGTTACACGTTCGTTACGCAATCGTTTGGTGTCAAAACCGTTCCTACAAGTGGTATCAGAGCAGGAGATCGATTGCACTGATCAAACACATAGATTTGTACTGGATTTCATCGATTTCAGATCTGAATTGCATCATTTCTTCATCTTCTATTCATTCTTTCACATTTTTCACTGTTTTCGTCAAATTGAACGGGTTTTTACGGTCCAAATCGACTAATTTTTGATAAGTTGTGCGAAAACACCTGATCTACAACCCTACCAAGTTTCAGATCCGAATTCCTAGCCGTTTGAGAGAAATCTGAGATTTTGTGTTCGAAATCGCGTGACGTCAGCTTAATTCCGCACGAAATAAGCTAATCTCGTTTGAAAAAAAGTAACTTCGTTTGAACATCAACCTAATTTCATTTGAAAGTGTTTAGATATTCCGCGTGAATTACACATTTCATTTGAAAGGTCATTAATCTCGTACGGAATTACTGTGTTTCGTGTAAAAATACCTAATTTCGTGTGAATACATAATTTCGCGTGAAACATTTCATCGAACCATGTGTAGTTGATAAAGTGGTTTTCGGCTCATTGTTTAACGGCCCAATTACATTTTAACATCATGAGAACACATTAATTGAATTGACAGACTCTATGTTGCTTCGATTGAATACAAAATAGCGGCCCTATCAAATTGAAGATATAATTGATGTTGTCGGCAAGTTGATAATTGTTTTGATCTAAAAGGTTTGGTCCAATCGAGTAACAGTCAGTAAAAGTGAGGCCCAATCAAAAAGTTTTGAAAGATTAAAGGTTTTGTCGGCTTTTGCATGTGAGGATCAATCAGTTTTGCATGTGCTAAATCCATTTTTTGCATTAAATCCATCGTGACATCAAGATAACTTTTAAAATGTGTTCGACCCAATCATAAAAATCCTCACGTGACATTAAAGAAATTGGCCCAATCATAATAATCATAACAATACAATAAAGAAATCGGCCCAATCATAAAAATCAACATTTAAGATCAATCAGTTTTATCAGCCCATTCATTCAGTGATTTCACCCGAACAACATTGGAACGAATCCGCAAATCTTCGACAACGAGTCTTAGATTGATTTCATCAATACACACTGTTACGTATTCAGTCCGTTTGAACTGATCGCTTGTTTGTTTGTTTGCAGGTGATTCGAGGTGATTTACAAGGTGCAATTTTGTGGACTTTGAACTTAAAAATAATCTTTGAACCAAGTCATTTAACAAAGAAATTGTGGTTAAAATGTTTGACGAAAAGGAAAACGCTAAACTTGTAAGAATTAATGAATGGTTTGATATGAATTGGCAATACTGGAAAGAAGATGAGAAAAAGGATGCTTGGGTTATAAGATCTGAATACTTTTTGTGTAGAAAATTTGAAAAGTTTGATGATTTGAAAAAGAGGTATTATGAATTGCTTGATAAGTTGGAAAGGTATGGGATTAAGATGATAGATACTGAAAAGATATCAAAATTTGCAGATGCCTTACCTTTGGAATGGGATGAATTTTTGGGTAAACTGAAAAAAGATTCTAAGTTCTCAAAATTTAGTTCAAATGATTTCATCAGAGAGCTTAGAACACACAATGATGAGAATGAAAAGAAAAAGAAAGAGTTGATAGAAGAATTAAAAAGAAGTTCAGAATATATAAGTTTGGATATAATTCTTGAAATAATCAAAAGAATTAGAAATGGTCTTAATGCAAGAAGTAGGATGAAATATGATTTCAAGAGAGGTTGTTTTTTGGAGGAAAATTTGAATCCTGCTGATATGGTTAAGATTTTTCTTGCAGAAACACACAAGACAGAGAAAGAAGAAATGACAAAGATTGAAGAATCCAAGAAAGATGAAATTGCAAAATGTGAAGTTGTGTGCTCAAAATGTGAAAAATCCGAAACAGACAATGTCAAACTCTTGAAGGATATGGAGAGTTTGACATTGGAAAACAAAAATTTTAAAGACTTGTAGGAACGGTTTTGACACCAAACGATTGCGTAACGAACGTGTAATGTACGGAATCCGTACACGTACGTGACCGAACACACGAGAATGTACTATAACCGTGATTCTTATTGAATAATATGACGTGTACAAGCACCGAGAATCACGTAGAGAACTTTCTCTCTCTAAGATTAGCTCTCTAATTCCCCAAATGAGCAAAAGTCTTAAACTCTAAACCTAAATGATCTCTTTATAGGCACAAGGTTATAAGGATTTCTCCTTATTTACAAGTTTGCCACCTTGCCCTTTTTAACTAGATATTACAATAAAACGCTAGAATTCTTCTGTTTCTACTATGGACTAGATTGACGGAGGCGATAGACATTACTGCACTAACAGACTCCCCCTTGGATATTGCCGCAGTCAATCTCGTAGCGTCTTGTCTTTCTATTTCTCGAACAGAATCCCCGTGGATCTGTCTTTAGCTTCAGTTGCTCTCCCTCTCCGTAGTCTCTTTCTTCAGGCTCCCCCTTTCGTCAAGCTTCCGTGCTTTTGGGATCGACACCTGGCTTTCCGGATACAAGCTCTTTCAGGGTAATCACCTGGCTCCTTGAATGCATGCTTCCTCTTGCATTGAGCTTGTCTTCAGACTCCCCCTTAGACTCAGCTGTCGGGATCGTAGTCTGGCCTTCACATGTTCACAAGTTTAGAATCAATTCCTGGCTCTATTCTGCATCTGCTCTGGATTTGAAACCTGTCTAACCTGTGCATCCTCTACCTCAATATAAGTTTCACAAATTTATAACATTTAGATTTAAGAAACTTACTGGTAGAACTCATTCATTCATCAATCTGTATAGTTACATCAAGTTCAAATGAATGACCTTGATTAACTAACCACACAATCTTTCAAAACATTTGTATATAACATTCAATGTTTTCAACATATTCTCCCAATCCAATTCATCATGTTTAGCACTTGGAATTTTGAATATCCGCTTTCCAAAATCAGTTGTCGAATTTTTTTTTTGTATTTTCAAAAATCTATACTAAAACACAATCTTTTTGGGTTTTTGTTTTTAGAAAAAATGCAGTAAAGAAATATATACAGACAATATTTTTGTAAGTTTGTGTAAGAGGATCATATCAGTTCATGAGACCAATCACAAGCACCGTTAAGCTTTAATCATTTTAAGTTCTAAACGATTCACATAGATTGACAATATAGTTGTCCTCTTAAAATCAATCTAAAAACTTTCGAAATGCTTACCGATACGTTAAGGTATATTAATTTTGCACTAAATTCTTATGGACCCCACGATCTCAGCATATCCCCTCATCATGCAATACACTAACTCAAGTAATGCCTTTAAACTTTCATCAACTGTGATATGTGCGAAAAACAAAGCAGAATGTTTAAACATTAACAATCAGGTCGATACTTCCGTATACGCAGAGAAAGTCCAATGTTTAAACAAAATAAGAAAACAAAACAAGTTGAAGTTGTTTAGGCTTTAACCACCAGGTCGATACTCCCGTATACGCAGAGATGATCCAAAGCTTAAACGAAACACCAAAGAAAATAACGCAGAATGTTTAGGCAATAACATCCAGGTCGATACTAACGTATACGCAGAGGATGTCCAATGCTTAAACAAAATAAAGAAATAAAACAAGTTTAAATCTTTGCAAAATGAAATACACAATCACAACGACTTTTTCAGTAAGTTGTGAAAGTTCACAGACTTAACCGGTTTTTATGCTCTTTTAGCATTCAGCGATTACTGAGTAGGTACACAATCACGAAGGACAAAACTAAGTACTATGCTTTCAACCATGTTTCCCACTAGAACTAGGCTTTTTCATTTAAGTTTGTATCGTTATCGCAAATCTACTAGTCTAGCTGAGCCTATCGTCACATCCTTAGTGAAACCGTTTATTACATTTGACATTTCATTTCTTTAGCATGTTGTGACAGTCCACTGATTTACTATCATTTCCTCTTTTTCACAACAAAACTCATTTTTTTCTTTTTCAATGTTTTTGGCATTTTCTAATTTTCTAATTTTTTTAAAATTTTTCTCCCCCTAAAATCAAAATATATTTCAATTTTGATTTTCTAGGAAAATTTGAAAAAGGAAAATGACAAACTGATATCAAATCGCTTCAATTCGCCATTCAATTGGCTTAAACAATCAGAACTCCCCCTTACAACAAACTATTTTCCCATTATGATTTCAAAACACTTAAGTTTGTTTTAATCAAAAATGGTTTTTCCGGAAAATTAGTTTTATGTGTCATTTCACAAATTCGGGGTTTCATCACCTTGTTCTCCTTCAACCACTTGTCGGAAAGATAAATCAAGTACAATTTAATGTCCTTGATTAATCTTTTGTAATTCGAAATACCACAGTTACCAACCTGTGAATTTCTCAAGAAAAATGCCGATTCCTACTCCACACTTACCAACCTGGAAGTTCCGGCAAGTCAGGTTTTTCTATTTGAAAAGTTTCACCCAAGCCTGACTGTCCTTGGGTGATTTAGAATTCTTGTTCAACAATGGTGGAAAATTTTCATCATCCATTGTTAGACTAGAATTCTCTAATTTTACCTCAACACATGGCTCTTCTGGCTTTGATGAACCAGAATCATTGCCTGAACGTGGCTTTTCTGACTTTATTGAGCCAGATTCATCGCCGACAATTTTCTTCTTCTTTTCTTTTGTCCCCAGATTTGTATCTGATGAATTCGTTTTGTTTGACTGATCGGTCTTAGGAGAGTAAAACGATTTATCAGAACTGTTATTCGCTTTGACGGCTGTATCCGAGGACAAAATTTTCTCCAAGTATTCTCTTGCCTTCTTTCTCTTCTTCCTCAGTCTATCTTTCTGCCCCTGTGAAAGCTTCACTTTCGGTTCGTGAACTTTCTGTTCTTGAACTTTAGGTTCTTGAACTTTCTGTTCTTTGGGGTTGACATTGACTGGTTTCTTTGCCAATTTCTGAGAATCAGCCCTCGATCGTCCCTTTGATCTCATTGGGCAATCTCTGGCAATGTGACCTTTGATATTGCATTCAAAGCATCTTCTCATCTCATAACTCCAGCTCTGGCAGTTAACAACGATGTGTCCTCTCACTCCACAAGTGTAGCACACCCTGTTATCGTACCATTCACCACCATCATACCAAACGCTCAGATCATAGCATTGTTTGGCCTTGTGGTATTCAACTCTTCTTTTGAAAACTAGATTTGGCATTTGAGCACTGTGGTCAAACCTGCACCACTTATTACCAACTTTTTGTGAGTTTTCATTTTCATTTTTTTGTAATTTTTCATAATGATTGGATGACTTAACTGATGAGCTTTTATTTTCATTTTGAAAATTTTTCAAATTTTTAACTTTTTGTTTTTGTTCTACATTCTGCTTAATAGGTTTTTGCTTTGATCATTCACCTATTTCAGTAGATTGCAAAACAGTATTTTTAAAATTTTCTTTTAATTCTAAAAATATTTTTCTTTTCTCATTTTTCTCATTTTCATCATCAGTTTTATCATCACAATCTTCAATTTTGACTTTGTCAAAATTTGTGACATTGTCACTTATTGGAACAGAATTGATCGGTTTTGGACATACAAGATCTGGTAATGATGATGAAGTCACAAAGCCTTTCAATTTCTTTTCAAGATCATCAATTATATTTCTTGAATTCTCAGCTTCGTTTTCAAGCTGAGATATTTTCTCAAGATGAGATTTGATTGTCTTTTCATTTTCAATTTTATTGTTTTCAAAAACAAAATTTTCATTTTCTAAAACTTTTATTCGATTTTCAAAAACTTTTTCTCTTTCTTTTGAAACTTTATTTTCTAATTTTGCCCAAAACACTTCTTCATGTTCTAAAGTGTTTATTTTATTCTCAAAATCTTTTTCAATTTTCAATTTTTCATTTTCAAAAATTTCTATTTTATTTTGAAATTCTTTTTGGGACTTCAGGTTGATCAACTGCCTAAGGGATAAATCCTGGATCTCACCGGATTGGAGAAATTTGGGATGTCAGGTTCTACTCCAGTTGCCACCCCATTAGCGACGAATCATGGGATAAATCCTGATCTCACCGGAGAGAAGGTAGATGAAACGATGTATCGTTCTATGATCAGATCGCTGATGTATTTGACAGCTTCAAGACCCGATATCATGTACCCAACCTGCCTCGCAGTAAGATTTCAATCTAACCCGAGAGCTTCGCATATGGTGATTGTGAAAAGGATATTACGCTACCTGAAAGGAACTCCATCATTGGGGTTGTGGTATCCAAAAGAAGGCGATTTCGCGCTCGAAGGGTATTCCGATTCAGATTTCGGATGCTGCAAAGTTAATGCTAAATCAATAACAGCGGGATGTCAGTTTTTCGGACCAAGATTGGTCACCTGGCAATGCAAAAAGCATACCTCTGTGGCTTTATCCACATGTGAAGCGGAGTATGTATCTGCAAGCAGTTGTTGCTCACAGATCTTGTGGATCCAGCAACAGATGCGCGACTACGGTTTGCAATTTCTAAACACCCCTATTTTTGTTGATAATGAGGCAGCGATTAACATTACTAAAAATCCAGTTCATCACGCTAAAACCAAACACATTGAAATTCGTCATCACTTCATTCGTGATTGTTTCGAGAAGAAGTTGATACGAATTGAGAAAATCCACACTGACGAGCAAAAAGCTGATTTACATACCAAAGCATTTGACAAAACTCGTTTTCAATATTTGCTAAAACTGAACGGTATGAAGCTTTTATCGGTGTTGGAAGAGATTTTTGGCGTTGATGAAGGAGACATTGTAGATGATGTTGAGAAGCAATCTGCAATGGTTTGTCGATTTTTTACATGTTTTGGTATTTAGGGGGAGTAGGGTAAATATTTTCAGAAAATACAAAAACAATAAAAATGACAAAAATACAAAAACATGAGATATTTTCAAAGTCCAAAAACAATTTAAATGAAGAACCTACTCTTGTCATGTACAAGATGTCGGGATCGGATAAGTTGTATTCGGATTCTGAGTTTCCACTAGAGAATGTTAATGTTGCTAAGTTGACAAATGTGTTCAAATTGGTTGAAATTGATCGGTCTGAGATTGAAGGTCTAAAACAGATAAAGAGGCAAATGAATTTTGAAAAAGATAAAGCTTACTATAAGAAGCCTGTTGTTCCACCACTTTTTTATAACAACAATCGAAACAAATGGTCGGGTGGTTATCAGGGTGGTAAGAATTATCAAAGAAGAGATGTTCAAAACAGAAGGTTTGCTGAGAAGAAAGTGTTTGTGTCAAGTTCGAATTCACTTTATGATGAAGAATCTGAGATTTATTCAAAATCAAACAAAGAGTTCTTTGAGAAGAAGGCCTCACAGCCTCAGTCTGAAGGCATAAGTCGGGTAGTTGATACTCGTACATGTTTTAGATGCAACAAAGTTTGTCACATTGCAAGAAATTGCACCAACTTCAAGCCTAAGACTGAAGTTGTTGAGAGTCATAAGAAGAAGGTTGATACAAAAGGAAAAGCTCCAATGGTTGTTGAGAAAATTTTGAAAAATGAGAAAACAAAAATCAAAACTGAACCTGTTAAGAACATGGTAACTAAAAATGACAAATTTTACAAACGAGTTGCGCCATCTCAACAAACATGGAAGCCAAAAAGTTCATCTAAACCAAAGGTTTCAGAGTCAGAAAAACAATCGTCTTCTACCACACCGGTAAAGATGGATGTTCCTTTGGATTATTATGAACAATTGGAGAAACAATCTTCTACTCCACAAGAGAAGAAGAATGTTCAAAAGAAAGATCAACCAATTGGTCAATGATGTGCGGTAAAGTGTCGTATATATTATGTGTATATTTTAAGCCCTTTTTAACACTTATTTTAGCCAAGTTTTAAATTTATAAAACACGATATTTTACTAACACTAAACACACATATGGGCAAGTGCACCCATCGTTGAGTGTAGTATAGCATTGGTAAGATACCGAGGTCGTCCAAGGACACAAGAGCTTTTAATACCGGTTTATCCTCAACGTCTAACCAAAACAAAAGTTTAGAAAAATGTTTTAAACTAAGAAGAATAAAACTAACTAAAATGCTGAAAATAAAAATAAAAATAAAACAGATAGACAAGATGAATCACTTGGTTCCGACTCGTATCTAGTATAACCTTTGATTATTTCCGCACTTTTGCACATAATTAAGAGATTATCTTAGTTATTGTAGTAGGCCCCTCTTTTGAAGGTGACGTTACCCTCACCCCAGTAGTTTGAGTCAGCAGGGATACAATCCTAAAGGGGTGGATTATTGGAAGATAATGAATTAAGTTATTAATGCAGTATTGTGGTAGGCCCCGCTTTTGGCGGTGACGTTACCCTCGGCTAAGTAGTCTGAGTCAGCAGGGATACAGTCCTAAATAGCCGGGTTATAGTATTAATAGTAGTTAACTTATGAGGGGATCAAAGAGTTTGGACCCCCGCCATCCAATACCGTGAAGTATTGAAGGAGGTCCTACTAAATTTGACCCAGGTCCATTGCAGGACCTCTAAACGCTGAACAATGGCAAGACCTTTACCAAACCGTTCCCTTAACCCCCTACCAGGTAGCCAACATACCTCCATATAGACCGTGGAGATATGAATGGTGAAAATCCTTTATTTTATATAGACAGTAAAATAATGCCAAGACACCACGGACAAACGATAAGGAAAGATCACCTTCAACATAAGTAACTAGTTATTAAAGTCATTAATACAAAACCAAATAAAAAGTGCAAAAGATTAGAAATAAAAAGTATTATACTAGACACTTTGTCTTCACCAAGTGATGTAAGAGACTTAGGCAAACATGGCCTTGATTGTCAAGAACTCTTACGATCAATCTTGGATCCCGAGACGACTCACACACTCTATGATGGACAATGGATGATGGTGGTGGATGATGGTGTTGTGATGGTGGTGGATGTTGGATGAAGTGTGAGAGAGGTGGTGTGCCAAGGGATGAGATGAAATGAATCCAAGCACTCCTATTTATAGGCTGAACAGAGAGCTGGACACGGCCCCGTGTCCGCTGGGCACGGCCCCGTGTCCGTCTGACACTCTCTCTCCTCATTAATTGTAATTCGCAATTACAATAAATGCGCCTGCTGTACTTTCGACACGCCCCCGTGTCCGCTGAGCACGGCCCCGTGATGGGCAATAGAAGCTTCTATAGGTTTGTCTTTTCTGCTGCTTCTTGGGCACGGCCCCGTGCTGGCTGAGCACGGGGCGTGTTCAGCCTTCTGTTTTCTCTATTTTGCTTTGGAAGGTGCCGTTGAGAGTTCGGGTAGTCCACTAATGTTCCTTTTCTTGTATTTATGTTGGATTTTGCTGTCTTTTTGCTTCTTTTGCGTTCTTGAGCTCATTTAATCCTGAAAATACAAAAGGAAGACAAAAACACTCTTTTTCCAATATTAGTACTAAAAAAGGGTTAGTTTTATGCCTCATTTGATGTAATTTATATGTTGCATTTTACACACATCAGTCAACCTAAAAAAGATGAGTTTTTCGTATACAAAAAGGTTGAGGTTGGATCAGAAGAAAGCTTGAAGATGAATGATAAATACTTTCCACCACTTTACATTGGAAAATCTCACATTAATGTCAAGTTACCCGAATCAAAAGAGGCTTGGGTGGCAACAAAATCTCACTAAATGTTTATGATATGTGCAGGAGCTTCCAAGATCTGTTTCACGATGGATTATGGATAGTGGAGCTTCTTGGCACATGACAGGGAAGACAGTGTTGCTGTTTCACGATGGATTATGGATAGTGGAACTTCTTATGTTGGTTCTTTTTATCACTACGCTATCGGTTGTAAATTTGTAAAAATATAACCTTTTTGAGAACTTGAATTTCCCGAGTTAAACCTAGACAAGTAAAAAAAATGAAATTTTTGAAAAAAAAATTTGGGGTGATTAGCGTTTCCAATCGAGTTTTGTGTAAGGCTTGTATTTAGGACTTGCAAAATTCAAGGTTTTAGCATCCCCCCCACACTTAAATTACACATTGTCCTCAATGTGTCCCAAAAATAATTTTTTAGGTTGATTAGATGTGTAAAATAGTGTTTAAAAAGCAAAAATTTGTGTTACTGGGCACTGAACACGGCCCCGTGTTGAGTGGGCACGACCCCGTGTTCAGGTGCCAGTAACAAGAACTTACAGAAGGTGGACACGGCCCCGTGTTCACTGAACACGGCCACGTGTCTGACAAAATTCTGTTGAACAGAAGCCAAACAGCAGGTCTGGGAGGTGAGCACGGGGGCGTGTTGGCTGGACACGTCCCCGTGTGGACAGTCTGAAAGCCTGAAAACAGGTTTCTTCCTCCGGTTTTTCCATCCTAGCCCTATAAGTGCTGAGGCTTAACACCCCAAGCCTTGGTTTGTACCTGTTTCAACACTTAATACCACACCAAGCGATACAAACATCCTACATTACCAAAGTTAATTGTTCCAAGCATAAAGTAAAAGAAAAATAAAACGGAAAATAAAAGTGTTTAAGGAAAGTAAATTGTTCAACTTCTGGCACGCAGGCCACCAATCGTTCGATAGATAAAGGGACTTAAACCTGTGGGCTCGCCATCAACCCGCTCCTGCTCCTCCAAACCCTCTAATCCATGTCTTCATCGCTATCATCACCTCCATCCCCATGCCCCGCCATGTACTCCTGGATGCTGCCGATATCGTCTCGTATATCGCTGATGTTGCGTTCAATAGCTCCGACCCGTTGGTATGTGTTGTTGGCGAGGTTGTAGGCGTTCCTGGTGCACATGAGGTTTTCTTGCATAAGATCATGTAAGCTTTGAAAATTAGGAAAACCGCCTCCTTGTGAGGAGGATTGACCCGGATCACCATGGGGTGGATACTGGTGGTGGGGAGGTGGTGCGTGAAGAACTTGGGCCTCCTGTGGGTTCCATGCATAGCCTTGCGTTCTTTGGAAACTCACTGTTCCGTCTTCCGCCTCATAGAGTAAGTTCATGGCTCGGCAAATATGGTAGTCAACTCGTCCCGACCATGGGCTTCTTTCAAAGGCTCTTGGAATTCGCGTGTAATGCTTAAAAAGACGGTACACCCATCCTCCGTAGAAGATAGGCGTTGGAGCTCGAGCAAGGCGGTTGAGATGCATGTTTTTCAACAGGAGATACGGAACATCAAGAGGCTTTTGGTTGTGGATACAGTGGAGGACAACCAAATCTTTCAACCCTACAACACCACTACTGTCATGTCGTTGGTTCAGAGAGTACGTGAGGATCCTGTGGATGTAGCGATAGAGCGGATCCCTCAGCTTTGTACTCTTGGTGCTACGAGGGTCGTAGATTCCTTCACCGATTTGAGCCCATGCGGCTTGTCTTTCATTCACCTCCAAGTCTCGTAATCCCCCGGTATTTTCTTCGTTTCCCGATTCCTCTTCTTGATATAGACCTATTATGGCTCCAAACTGTGCCATGGAGATCGAGTACATTGTTCCTCCACACCGAAACACAACCCCAGTCTCGTCAAATGGGTCACACCTTGAATCGAGGTTGAAGGTACTGTAGAACTCCATGGTACATTGGTGTACTGATTGAAGCCTAGTGTTTAATGCAACAGCTAGTGGTCCCGTAACAATGTTGTTGAATCGGTGCAGCTGGTTTACCAAGGTTAACAGCTCCGTGCAAGCTCTCCTGGGGTACTCTTCGGGTCTTGTTTGAAGAACCTCATACCTTGCCCTTGCATCAAGCTCACTTGCATTGAACCTTGTGAACTTTGCCATCTGAAAGAATACACCAAAAATTAGTACGAAACAGAAGTGTTTTCGGACAAAACTGCAAACAGCGGACTGGACACGACCCCGTGTCCAGCGGACACGGCCCCGTGTCCACAGGTCTGTTACTCAAAAACCTCAATTTTCGACCCGGTTTCGAAAACTTGAAAATTTTTGGTCCATTAGGTGCGGTTTCCCCCGAAAATGAAACCCTAAACACCGTTTTTCCCAAAATATCTCGTTTACCCTATCAATTTTGTCTTTTTCGGTTCAAGAACAAGGGTTTTGGGGTTTTTGTAAGAAATCGGGTGAATCTATGAACAATCTAAGTTTATTTACTTCCCCTAACACTAATCTAACTAAATGCAAGCAGATTTAGGCAAAAATTTTAGGTTCGATCCGGATGAACATCAAGAACCCTAGATTTTTCCCCAAATTTGTGGTGTATTAACTACATGCAAGTAACTAATCTAACTACTAAGAGTGATAGAATCATACCTTGACGTTGTTAGATCGGTAAGAGACGTTGGAATTTCGCGAAAAATCGCCTGGAACCAGAGCTTTTGTGGGGAAACGGGGCGTGTGGAATGAAGAAACTGTTTTGAAAAAGAGGTTTTATCCCGTCTGCAGCGCGAACACGGCCCCGTGTCCAACGGACACGGCCTCGTGCCGAGCTTTTTTTTTTTTTTTTTTTTTTTTTTTTTCGTGCGCGTGTGAGTGCCCCTTTTTCCCATAAGCTATGGTTTAGAAAACTTACCGCTTTATTTTGTCGCCTCAATCGTTCGTAACTTACCAGGCATGATGTTTTTATTCTTCCACGTTTTGAAGCGAGATCTCTTCTTCTTCATCCTCAATAAATCCTTGATAGAGTTTCAGCCGTTGGCCATTGACTTTAAATGGTGGCCCATTTCGAGGTTTAATTTCTACTGCACCGTGTGGAAAAATATGGGTGACGGAAAAAGGTCCTGACCACCTAGACTTTAATTTACCAGGAAACAATCGAAGTCGTGAATTAAACAAAAGAACTAAATCTCCTACCCGAAATTCATTAGGTTTAATATGTTTGTCATGCCAATTTTTCATTCTTTCCTTATAAATCTCAGAGTTTGAGTATGCATAATTCCTAAGCTCGTCTAATTCATTTATTTGACAAAATCGATTTTTACCAGCAAATTCTAGATCTAAGTTTACATTTTTGATTGCCCAGTAAGCTTTGTGTGCAATTTCTACTGGCAAGTGACAACTTTTTCCATAGACTAGCTTATATGGGGTTGTACCTATCATTGTTTTATAAGCAGTTCGAAAAGCCCATAAAGCATCATCTAATTTATCAGCCCATTCCTTTCTATTTAACCCTACGGTTTTTTCGAGTATTCGTTTTAACCCTCTATTGGTCACTTCGGCTTGTCCGTTTGTTTGAGGGTGATAAGCTGTCGAAACCCGGTGATAGACCCCATATCTTGTTAAAAAATTTTCAAGTTGATGGTTACAAAAATGGGTACCTCTATCACTTATTAAAGCTTTAGGTGTGCCAAAACGAGAGAATAATTTTTTCAGAAATCTTACCACTACTCTTCCATCATTTGTTGGAAGTGCCTCGGCCTCGGCCCATTTAGACAAGTAATCTACTGCCACAAGTATGTATTTGTTTCCTTTCGATGGTGGGAAAGGTCCCATAAAGTCGAGTCCCCGTACATAAAAAATTTCACAAACAAGAATGCCATTTTGTGGCATTTCGTTTTTGGAAGAAATATTACCTGTTCTTTGGCAAGCATCACATGTCTTTACAAGATTTTGAGCATCTTTGTAAATGGTTGGCCAATAAAATCCTGAATCAAATACCTTTCGTGCAGTACTGGCAGCACCATGATGTCCTCCGTAAGGACCTTCGTGACAATGGCGGAGAATTCTTCGTGCTTCACTACCATGTACGCATCGTCTGACGAGTTGGTCGGCACACATTTTGAAAAGATATGGATCTTCCCAAAAATAGTGTTTCACATTGGCAAAGAATTTTTTTCTTTGATGATGTGGCCATCCTTTTGCGACTATTCCGCTAGCTAGGTAGTTAGCAAAGTCGGCGTACCATGGTTCTTCCTTAAATTCCACCATTTCCAGGGATTCAGTTGGAAATTTTTCGTTGATTTGCTCGTCCCTGGTTGCCTCCAAAGCTGGGTCTTCTAAGCGCGAAAGATGATCTGCTGCGGTATTTTCTGCTCCTCTTTTGTCTTTGATTTCAATGTCGAATTCTTGGAGGAGTAGAATCCACCTAATCAAACGTGGTTTTGCGTCTTGCTTCTTAAAGAGATATCGAATGGCTGCATGGTCTGTATAGACTATAGTTTTAGAAAGAACAAGATAAGAACGAAATTTATCAAAAGCAAATACCACAGCTAGTAACTCTTTTTCAGTTGTTGTGTAATTTTCTTGTGCATCGTTAAGTGTTTTACTAGCATAATAGATTGGGTGGAAATGCTTTTCTTTTCTCTGTCCCAAGACAGCTCCAACTGCAAAGTCACTAGCATCACACATGATTTCGAAAGGAAATTTCCAATCAGGTGCTATCATAATAGGTGCATTGACTAGCATTTCCTTTAGGGTTAGAAATGCTTGATTGCAATCCTTGTCAAAGATGAAAGGAGCATCTTTTTCAAGTAATTTTGTTAGAGGCCTTGAGATTTTTGAAAAGTCTTTGATAAACCGCCTATAAAATCCGGCATGCCCTAGGAAACTTCTAATAGCTCTTACGGAGGATGGAGGAGGTAATCTAGAAATGGTATCTATTTTGGCTCTATCCACCTCCATTCCTTCGCTTGAGATTTTGTGACCGAGTACTATTCCCTCCGTTACCATGAAATGGCATTTTTCCCAATTAAGGGCGAGGTTAGTTTCCTCACATCGGGATAGCATTCGTTCAAGGTTATCGAGGCATTGGTCGTATGAATCCCCAAAGATAGAAAAGTCGTCCATGAAGACTTCCATTGTCTTTTCTATCATATCATGGAAAATGGCTACCATGCAATGTTGGAATGTTGCGGGGGCATTACATAGACCGAACGGCATGCGTCGATAAGCAAAAGTTCCATAGGGACATGTGAAAGTTGTCTTTTCTTGGTCTTCGGGTGCTATCGGGATTTGAAAGTAACCTGAAAAACCATCCAAGAAACAGTAAAATTTATGACCGGATAATCTTTCTAACATTTGATCAATGAAGGGTAAAGGAAAATGATCCTTTCTTGTTGCTTCATTTAATCGTCTATAATCTATACATACTCTCCATCCTGTGACGGTTCTTGTTGGTATTAATTCATTCTTTTCGTTAGTAATTACCGTCATACCTCCTTTCTTTGGAACTACTTGGACGGGACTTACCCAAGGACTATCGGAAATAGGATAGATAGGTCCGGCGTCAAGTAATTTGATGACTTCGTTTTTAACCACTTCTTGAACATTTGGATTTACGCGACGTTGTGGTTGTATGACCGATTTGTAGTCATCATTCATCAAAATTTTGTGTGTGCACATAGAAGGACTAATTCCTTTTATGTCAACAAGTTTCCAAGCTATTGCATTTTTGTGTTTTTTCAAAAGACTAATTAGTTTTTCTTTTTCTAGGTTATCTAATTTAGACGAAATAATTACAGGTAACTTACCATCTTTGTCTAGAAAAGCATATTCCAAACCTTTTGGGAGTTCTTTGAGCTCAAGTGGTGGGTCTTTAGGAGACTCCTTATTTGGTTGCTCGTTTCGATCAAGAACTTTAAAAGTTTGTTCTATGGCGACCTCTTCTTCAACAAAATGGTCAATCTCTTCACTTGTATCGGGTGGTTCATCTTCATCTTCAATTAGGGGGTCATTATTGCCGAATGGATATTTCATTGATCGTTCGAGATCGACACTTTTTTTAAATGCCCCTAATTGAAGAGGTAAATTGTTGAACTTCCGGTTTTTCAAAGCTTCGTAAGTTTTTACAAATGGTCGTCCCAACACAAGAGGAGCGTCATCGAGGATGACAAAGTCGGTTGGGATTACTATCTGATTTGTTTGAACCAAGACATCTTCAACTATACCGATTGATTTTATTACTTTCCGATTGGATAGAAAAATGGGTATTTGAAGTGGAGAAAAATCACTAATACTTAATTTTTCGAAAAGGTAGTTAGGCATTATGTTAACACAAAGATCTTTATCGATTGTGACATTACTAATAAATGAATTTTGAAAGAAACATGGAACCGGTGTGATGTTAATTTCAAATGGGTCTTCTTTTATTAGTGAAGTTTGATCATTAGTTAACTTAACACTTACCGTTTCGTCAATTTTAGTGTTAGTGTTTAACTCTTTTAAAAACTTAGCATGAGTGGGTACTAAACAATGATTTTCGAAAGAAGGTGTCAAGAGATTAATTTCTTCAAAATTAGAATCTTCTTGGATTTTAACGTTATTGGACTCACCTTTTTCGTTGCTTAGCTCATGTGTCGGTTTTTCACTTATTTGTTCTTCCATTTTTTCATTTTTAGTTATCTCTTCCTTTTTTAATTCTTCTCTTGTGCGGGACTCTTCTTCCCTTGCGCGAGCTTCTTTTATACATCGATCGATAACTCTAATGTGTTCTAATATCCTATCGGTCACTTCGGTTATAGAAAAAGAATCATTATTTCCTAAGCTTGAATCCGGTTGTTCGATCCTTTGTTCCTCATAATACCCATATGAAGTAGATGGTTCACACCATTGTTCTTCATTGTAAGCATATGATGGATAAGGTTCGTAATTTTGTTCTTCATAATACTCATATGAGGTGGGTTGTTCACGCCAAGGTTCCTCATAATAAGCATATGAAGGTGGTGGCTCATATCTTGGTTCCTCAAAGTATGAGTAAGAAGGCTCACACCTTGGTTCATCAAAATACGAGTATGAGGGAGGAGGTTCATACCTTTGGTCTTCATAGGGTGTGTATGAAGTTGATGGCTCGTACCTGGGCTCCTCATAGTAAGTGTATGAATTGGATGGTTGACACGAGTGATTATTTTGAATCGAACGTGTATTACGACAATTTGTGCAATAATTACCCCTATAATTATCCTCATCATAGGTGTAGTTGTAACCTCCTGAGTATTGATCCATAAGAATCACTCAGCAGACCACAACTGAGTCTCGGGACCAGAAAATGAAACAAAGATTGAAACAGAAGGCTGGACACGGCCCCGTGTCTGGTGAACACGGCCCCGTGTACAGGATCTGTATCTGGGCGTTTTAATTAAAGTTACTGGTCACGTTGAGCACGGGGGCGTGTTCAGCGAGCACGGCCCCGTGTTCAGACTCTGTATCTGGGTATCTAACTAAAAATATGCAGCACGGGGGCGTGTTCAATGAGCACGGCCCCGTGTTCAGGCTACTGTAAATGCAAACTAAACTAAAATGCAGAAAAATGTGCGCGCGTTTAAAAAGGTTTTAAAAAAACTGATTAGGCCGTCGACTTTAAACTTTTTCAAAATCCTTGTGTCCCCGGCAACGGCGCCAAAAACTTGATGTGCGGTAAAGTGTCGTATATATTAGGTGTATATTTTAAGCCCTTTTTAACACTTATTTTAGCCAAGTTTTAAATTTATAAAACACGATATTTTACTAACACTAAACACACATATGGGCAAGTGCACCCATCGTTGAGTGTAGTATAGCATTGGTAAGATACCGAGGTCGTCCAAGGACACAAGAGCTTTTAATACCGGTTTATCCTCAACGTCTAACCAAAACAAAAGTTTAGAAAAATGTTTTAAACTAAGAAGAATAAAACTAACTAAAATGCTGAAAATAAAAATAAAAATAAAACAGATAGACAAGATGAATCACTTGGTTCCGACTCGTATCTAGTATAACCTTTGATTATTTCCGCACTTTTGCACATAATTAAGAGATTATCTTAGTTATTGTAGTAGGCCCCTCTTTTGAAGGTGACGTTACCCTCACCCCAGTAGTTTGAGTCAGCAGGGATACAATCCTAAAGGGGTGGATTATTGGAAGATAATGAATTAAGTTATTAATGCAGTATTGTGGTAGGCCCCGCTTTTGGCGGTGACGTTACCCTCGGCTAAGTAGTCTGAGTCAGCAGGGATACAGTCCTAAATAGCCGGGTTATAGTATTAATAGTAGTTAACTTATGAGGGGATCAAAGAGTTTGGACCCCCGCCATCCAATACCGTGAAGTATTGAAGGAGGTCCTACTAAATTTGACCCAGGTCCATTGCAGGACCTCTAAACGCTGAACAATGGCAAGACCTTTACCAAACCGTTCCCTTAACCCCCTACCAGGTAGCCAACATACCTCCATATAGACCGTGGAGATATGAATGGTGAAAATCCTTTATTTTATATAGACAGTAAAATAATGCCAAGACACCACGGACAAACGATAAGGAAAGATCACCTTCAACATAAGTAACTAGTTATTAAAGTCATTAATACAAAACCAAATAAAAAGTGCAAAAGATTAGAAATAAAAAGTATTATACTAGACACTTTGTCTTCACCAAGTGATGTAAGAGACTTAGGCAAACATGGCCTTGATTGTCAAGAACTCTTACGATCAATCTTGGATCCCGAGACGACTCACACACTCTATGATGGACAATGGATGATGGTGGTGGATGATGGTGTTGTGATGGTGGTGGATGTTGGATGAAGTGTGAGAGAGGTGGTGTGCCAAGGGATGAGATGAAATGAATCCAAGCACTCCTATTTATAGGCTGAACAGAGAGCTGGACACGGCCCCGTGTCCGCTGGGCACGGCCCCGTGTCCGTCTGACACTCTCTCTCCTCATTAATTGTAATTCGCAATTACAATAAATGCGCCTGCTGTACTTTCGACACGCCCCCGTGTCCGCTGAGCACGGCCCCGTGATGGGCAATAGAAGCTTCTATAGGTTTGTCTTTTCTGCTGCTTCTTGGGCACGGCCCCGTGCTGGCTGAGCACGGGGCGTGTTCAGCCTTCTGTTTTCTCTATTTTGCTTTGGAAGGTGCCGTTGAGAGTTCGGGTAGTCCACTAATGTTCCTTTTCTTGTATTTATGTTGGATTTTGCTGTCTTTTTGCTTCTTTTGCGTTCTTGAGCTCATTTAATCCTGAAAATACAAAAGGAAGACAAAAACACTCTTTTTCCAATATTAGTACTAAAAAAGGGTTAGTTTTATGCCTCATTTGATGTAATTTATATGTTGCATTTTACACACATCAGTCAACCTAAAAAAGATGAGTTTTTCGTATACAAAAAGGTTGAGGTTGGATCAGAAGAAAGCTTGAAGATGAATGATAAATACTTTCCACCACTTTACATTGGAAAATCTCACATTAATGTCAAGTTACCCGAGTCAAAAGAGGCTTGGGTGGCAACAAAATCTCACTAAATGTTTATGATATGTGCAGGAGCTTCCAAGATTTGTTTCACGATGGATTATGGATAGTGGAGCTTCTTGGCACATGACAGGGAAGACAGTGTTGCTGTACGATGTTAGAAATTTTAATGGAGGTTATGTGGGGTTCGCAGGAAACCAAGGTGGTAGAATTGTTGGAGAAGGAACGGTATCCAATGGCATTGTCACGTTTGAAAGAGTTAACTACATTGCTGAGCTTGAGAATAATCTTCTGAGTATATCGCAAATTTGTGATAGGATGTATACAACGCACTTTACAGACAAAGAATGTTTGATCTTGAAGCCAGGATTTGTTATCCCTAAAGAATGGATTATCATGAGGGCACCCAGAGTGAATGATCTGTACGTGTTGGACATGAGTGTAGCTACTACAACCACGGGTCAGGCTCATTGTTTTATGTCTAGAGCAACAGAGAAAGAATCACAATTGTGGCACCGCAAGATGGGGCATATTCACCTACGAAAAATGAATCACCTGGTGCATAATGATTTAGTTCTGGGTGTTCACATTAAAGGTTTTCATCTGGAAGGGGAGTGCATTAGTTGCGTCAAAGGCAAGCAAAAGAAGAAATCACATCCTCAAAAGAAAGTCAATTCAGTTTCCAGACCGTTAGAGAGACTACATATGGATTTGTTTGGTCTAGTAAACGCCAAAAGTATTACAGGGGATCTCTATTGTCTTGTGGTAACTGATGATTATTCCAGATTTTCGTGGGTATCATTCTTGAAATCAAAAGATGAGACGTTTGAAAGTTTGATGGTGTTGTTCAGAAAAATTGAAAAGTTGTAGCAAACTCGAATCAGAAGAATCAGATGTGATAACTGTACTGAGTTCAAGAACAACAGGATGGAAGAATATTGTGATGAGAGAGGTATACTGCAAGAATTTAGTGCTCCTTACACTCCGCAACAAAATGGAGTAGCAGAAAGAAAGAATAGGATGCTAATCGAAATGGCTAGGACGATGCTTGCTGATTCAAAGCTACCAGTTAATTTTTGGGCAGAAGCAGTGTCAGCCGCTTGCTATACACTCAACCGGGTTCTCACAGTGAAGAAATTCAACAAGACATGTTTCGAGCTGATCAATAACCGCAAACCGAACCTGAAGTATTTAGAACCGTTTGGGTCTCCCTGCACAATTCTAGAGCCTTTTGGAAAGTTTGGTGCAAAGAGCATTAAAGGAATTTTCGTGGGTTATGCTAGTCCATTGAAACGAGTCTTTGTTCCAAGCTTGAAGCAGATCATCGAAGCATAACATGTTAAGTGTCAGGGGTATACTATGCCGCCTCAGAAACCCGGTGACTCATGGCGTTTTAATTATCATAAATTGTGGGATTCGTTTGACATGGAAGAAGAAAAGGAAGAAGAAGATTTCTTTTTCGAGTTGGATATTCTGAGAGAGTATGAAGAATCGCAGGAAAGGTTCCCAGCTGAGTATTCAAGACGACCTCAACGAGCGTCAAATGACGATGAAGCAGGTCCAAGTAATGCTGGAGAACATGATGATATTCAACAAGAGGAAGTTGCTTATGATAATCAGACGGCAGTCAATGATAATCAAGAATCTGATAATAGACTGGTATATGATCATGGTGATTCAGATTCTGAGGGGGAGCAAATCCAGATTTTGAGTCAAACAGTTCCAGTCGATGAACAAGGTGCAAATCAGAATATCACAAATTTGGAAGGCGAGGTAGATGTTCCAGGCGAGGTGATGCCAAGAACACTTTCATACCATCCAGAGGAATTGATAATCGGGGAATTGCAATCAGGCGTCTGCACTAGAAGACAACTTGATCAAGGGCTTACATGTTTTTATTCAAAAGTTGCTCCTTTACAAACTGACTTTTCACTAAGTTGTTTTATCTCGCAGGTTGAACCAAGGACTTATAAAGAGGCGCTTACTGAAGATTCTTGGGTCAATGCGATGCAGGAGGAACTGAGTCAATTCGAGAAGTTAGGTGTGTGGAAGTTAGTAGACTTGCCTGATGGTCAGAGGAAGATAAACACCAAGTGGGTGTTCAAATGCAAGAGGGATGATAGAGGGGTTGTTGTTCGTAACAAAGCTCGACTCGTAGTCCAGGGTTTTAGTCAGCAGGAGGGGATAGATTTCACTGAAGTATATGCTCCGGTTGCTAGACTAGAAGCGATCAGAATCTTCCTGGCATTTACATCTTGGAAAAACTTCAAAGTATATCAGTTAGATGTAAAATCGGCGTTTCTCTACGGGAAGGTAAAAGAGGAGGTATATGTCGGTCAGCCACCGGGCTTCACCGATCCAATCCACAAAGACAAGGTCTATTTGCTAGATAAAGCGTTGTATGGTTTACACCAGGCTCCGAGAGCTTGGTACGAGACATTATCTCAACACCTGCTAGCCAACAGCTTCATTCGTGGAAAAGTGGATGCCACTCTCTTCACCAAAGAGGTCGACGGTCATCTTCTAGTAGTTCAAATATATGTGGACGACATTATATTTGGGTCAACAAATGAGAATCTGTGTAAAGATTTTGAACAAGTTATGAAGCAAAAATTTGAAATGTCATCAATGGGTGAGATGAAATTCTTTTTGGGACTTCAGGTTGATCAACTGCCTAAGGGAATTTTCATACATCAAACGAAGTACGTTCTCGTGTGTTCGGTCACGTTCGTGTACGAATTCCGCACGTCACACGTTCGTTACGCAATCGTTTGGTGTCAAAACCGATCCTACAATTTGTCAGCGTATTGAGATAGAGATGCAGTGCGAGTCGTGTGTGTCGTTTGAAGTGAAAGCAAAAAAATCGAGTAAATCTTCAAAATTTAGACACCTAAACAGTTAAATGCACATACAAGCACATAAAATCGACGAATCATCAGAGTCAGCAGTCGCGGGCTCAGAATCTAAACACATAAAAATCGAGAAATAGATCGTCTGCAGCTATTAGACTTCGACTACCCAAAGTGTTTCGACTATTCTCAAGGACTTGTTGTACACGTTCGACCTATCGGGCAGTGCCTCTGCCTCGATTCTTGGGCATTAGGCATGCATCCCGTTAGTCGTATCGTCACTTCAGGTCATTGGAGTCCGTCGAGACTTTGGTGAGAGTTTTGTAAAATGGGCGGAACAAGTCATCAAGGTTAGGGTTTCACACCTATCTTAACACCTTCATCCCTGTTTTTAATAGAATAGAGGAGATTATTCATCAAAATATGGATTTCACTCCTGATTTGGCATAATTCACCCCGTTTGTAGATAAAATGCGGATCGTTTAAGCAACTTTAGTCGAGAGTTTGCGGTTTTCACACCTAATCTCGGCTTTATTGCTCATTCATAGCTGAAAATTCGAGTGCAGTGATAGTGTAGCATAAGCGAGAATATCGAGAGATAAGCTCGTACATAATCCCTACCGGATATGCACAAGTTGGTCTGTTGGTTCCTAACTATAGACTAGGTTTTTGATACATCGACCCGGACTAGGTCGTGTCTTGCCTAATTCCTTATAGTTATGGCTCTGATACCAATCTGTCACACCCCAACCGATGGCGGAATCATCGGGGCATGGCACTGAGCGAAACAGATTGTCCAAAAGTTTCCATAACAATTATTATTACTATTCAATTTAAAAGTAACATGTCTCATACCATGTCTCAAACAGTAAACAAATTATTACAGATAAAAACTAGGCAAATAATTCTGTTCCGACAACTCAGATTAAAATAGAGCAATTGTTTATCTGCTTCTAGAGACCCTTGATTCAATTACTACAGACAACTATTTGTTGGGCTCTAAAGCTTTATTCTAGCTTCACTTTCCTACCAAATGTGCATCCTAAGCACCTGTCACATACATTAAAATAAAGTCAATACATATAATGTAAAGGTGAGCATACAAGTTTGATAATAGCATATAAAGTTCGAATTCGTTTACGCATAACCAGCACGTACACATAGTGAAATGAAGCACGTTAGTTATCGACATAGATCCATCGATACCAATGACTGGGGGTTGACTGCCAAATGCAGTTCGCAATACATGATTACCACCGTAACCATGCAAGTAATTGTCCTTAACAACCCCCGCGAACGGGTGCTGAGTCCAAACTATAGTACTATCGTTGCTAAGGCAGGTAGACAACATTCCATGTGTAAACATAACAAACAAGCATTCATAAGCCACGTATAACATGCATTAACGGTTAGCGTTCAAATAGTATTGAGTAGTGTGTTTGATGTGATTTGAATAGTTGTAACGTAGGTGACACCCAAAAGTGCATAAAGCAAAAAGGGATCGAGTATACTCACAGCGGTTGATGGATTGAAGGGAGAGCTTAGCGAGTAAGGTTAGCCTGAATAGTTTGATAGCATAACGATAAGTGACGCGTAAAACGATGTAGTGTGTGAGTGGGTCGGATAGCAGTTCGGTCGGATGAGAATCCGATCGGACGGCTTGTCTGTGCGGATGGCAATCCGTTCGGATGGTCATCCGGTCGGACGGTATTCCGACCGGATGGCTATTCGAGTGGATTGTTTCTTCCTATGAGGTGAATGTGTTTGTGTATGATGGCTTGTCCTTTGAAGTTTTCGTTGTAGCATTTTGAAAACATTGAAGTATCCCTATCCTTCAAGTCAGTCGATCGGACGGTCAATCGTGCGGATGACAATCCATTCGGATTGTCACCCGGTCGGACGGTAGTCTGGTCGGACGGCGACCTTAGTGATAAGGTTACTTTGTGGGAACAATTCATAGCAGAAGAGTCACTCGGTCGGATGTCCATTCGACCGGGTGGCAACCCTGTTAATGAACATGTTGAAAATTGTTTAAGTCTTTAAAGTCCTAGTATCTCATGATCCGAAGAGTAATCCGGTCGGATGGTAATTCGTTCGATACCCCAACTTCAGTTTAATGAGGTGTGGGACCCAAGATGTTATCCGTTCGGACAGCAATCCATTCGGGTGGCTTATCCGCTCGGACAGTAATCCGGTCGGACAATATTCCATCCCGATTGTTCCGTTCATCCTACACTTGGTTGTTTTGATTGTTTGTCGTTTTATCGAGACGTGTTGACAACGTGTTAACCAATAGAACTCTATTTTGACCAGCGTGACCAAACCTGACCAGGAATCACCCTTGTTCGGCCGGTTACCGGCTCAAGGCGGTTGTTCTTGTTTAACCCGAAATCGGTGGTCTCATGAGTAGAATCCAGATCTTGGGCTAGTACCACACTAAGAGTGAGTAGGAGACTAGAACAAAGTCCGATTCTATCGGTTTTGAGTGCATTGAGTGTAAAAGAGTTGAAAGAAAGTTAGAAACCATCTTTAAATCCTTTTTCACTATGTTTATGTTTAGATCTAGTATAGATCTTTGTTCATTTGTGTGGAAATCGGTTAGATCCGAGTTGTTCTCGGTGGATTGAAGCCAAAACATGAAGTTATTCAAGAACTCATGATGACATCATCCTAGAACACCTCGATTCTAGCGATTTTACGGTTAAAAGTTAAGATTCAAAAGATAGAAAGGTGTAGGAGTGCGTGTAGGTCAAGAAAGTACAAGATTTAGGACGAGATCTTATCGGGATTGAGAGAAATCGAAGAAAAGGCGGGTTGAGCGTGCTGGTCGGACAAAGGTTTCCAAAAGTAGAAAGGTTTGAGAGTGACATGGGTATTTATAGGATTCCAAAAGGGGAAAGTGTTGTCCGGTCAGATGGCACACTGATGTGTTCAAAATGCAACATATAAAATTCATCAACTGTGGCATAAAACTAACCCTTTTTTAGTACTAATGTTGGAAAAAGTGTGCTTTTGTCTTCCTTTTGTATTTTCAGGATTAAATGAGCTCAAATTAACAAAAGAAGCAAAAAGACATCAAAATCTAACATAAATACAAGAAAAGGAACAAACGTGGCATGCCTGACCCCCATCGACAACAACTCCCAAAGCAAAAACAAGAAGAAAGCTGAGCATGGGGCTGTGCCCAGCCCGACACAGGGCGTGCCCAGCTCGACACGGGGCGTGCCCAGCTCAGCACGGGGCCGTGTCCAGAATGGTCAGCCCTGGCACAAAAGACAAACCTTTAGAAGCTTCTATTGCCCACCACGGGGCCGTGCCCAGTGGACACGGGGGCGTGGCGAAAGTACAGCAGGCGCATTAATTGTAATTGCGAATTACAATTAATGAAGAGAGAGAGTGTCAGACGGACACGGGGGCGTGCCCAGCGGACACGAGGGCGTGTGGAGCTAATAAAGACAAACTGTATTAATGAAGAAAGAGAAAAGGGTGGACACGGGGCCGTGTCCAGCGGACACGGGGCCGTGTCCAGGCTTCTGTACAGGCTATAAATAGGAGTGTTTGGCTCAAGCTCAAACCATCCCTTGGCACACCACCTCTCTCACACTTCATCCACCACCCACCACCATCACAACACCATCATCCACCACCATCATCCATTGTCCATCGTAGAGTGTGTGAGTCATCTCGGGATCCAAGATTGATCGTAAGAGTTCTTGACAATCAAGGCCATGTTTGCCTAAGTCTCTTACATCACTTGGTGAAGACAAAGTGTCTAGTATAATACTTTTTATTTCTAATCTTTTGCACTTTTTATTTGGTTTTGTATTAATGACTTTAATAACTAGTTGCTTATGTTGAAGGTGATCTTTCCTTATCGTTTGTCCGTGGTGTCTTGGCATTATTTTACTGTCTATATAAAATAAAAGATTTTCACCATTCATATCTCCACGGTCTATATGGAGGTATGTTGGCTACCTGGTCGGGGGTTAAGGGAACGGTTTGGTAAAGGTCTTGCCATTGTTCAGCGTTTAGAGGTCCTGCAATGGACCTGGGTCAAATTTAGTAGGACCTCCTTCAATGCTTCACGGCATTGGATGGCAAGGGTCCAAACTCTTTGATCCCCTCATAAGTTAACTACTATTAATACTATAACCCGGCTATTTAGGACTGTATCCCTGCTAACTCAGACTACTTAGTCGAGGGTAACGTCACCGCCAAAAGCGGGGCCTACCATAATACTGCATTAATAACTTAATTCATTATCTTCCAATAATCCACCCTTTTAGGATTGTATCCTTGCTGACTCAAACTACTGGGGTGAGGGTAACGTCACCTTCAAAAGAGGGGCCTACTACAATAACTAAGATAATCTCTTAATTATGTGCAAAAGTGCGGAAATAATCAAATGTTATACTAGATACGAGTCAGAACCAAGTGATTCATCTTGTCTATCTGTTTTTCTTTTTATTTTATTTTCAGCATTTTAGTTAGTTTTTATTTTTCTTAGTTTAAAACATTTTTCTAACCTTTTTATTTTGATTAGACGTTGAGGATAAACCGGTACTAAAAGCTCTTGTGTCCTTGGACGACCTCGGTATCTTACCAACGTTATACTACGCTCACGATGGGTGCACTTGCCCATATGTGTGTTTAGTGTTAGTAAAATATCGTGTTTTATAAATTTAAAACTTGGCTAAAAATAAGTGTTAAAGGGGCTTAAAATATACACCTAATATATATAACACTTTACCGCACATCAAGTTTTTGGCGCCGTTGCCGGGGACACAAGGATTTTAGGAATGCTTAAAATCGACGGCCTAATCAGTTTTTCAAAACCTTTTCAAAACGGGCCCACATTTTTCTGCATTTTAGTTTAGTTTTGCATTTACAGTAGGTTGAACACGGGCCGTGCTCGCTGAACACGTGGCCGTGCTGCATATTTTTCATAAAACACCCAGTAACAGTAGGTTGAACACGGGCCGTGCTCACTGAACACGCCCCGTGCTCAACGAAATCAGTAAATTTAATTAAAACGCCCAGATACAGATCCTGAACACGGGGCCGTGTCCACTGAACACGGGGCCGTGTCCAGCCTCTGTTTCCATTTTTATTTTTGTTTTCTGATCTCGAGACTTAGTTGTGGTCTGCTGGGTGATTCTTATGGATCAATACTCAGGAGGTTACAACTACACCTATGAGGAGGATGATTATAGGGGTAATTATTGCACTAATTGTCGTAATGCACGCTCGATTCAAAATAATCACTCATATCAACCATCCAATCCATACACCTACTATGAGGATCCCAGGTACGAGCCATCAACTTCATACACATCCTATGAAGACCAAAGGTATGAACCTCCTCCCTCATACTCATATTTTGATGAACCAAGGTATGAGCCCTCATACTCATACTTTGAGGAACCAAGATATGAGCCACCACCTTCATATGCTTACTATGAGGAACCTTGGCGTGAACAACCCACCTCATATGAGTATTATGAAGAACAAAATTACGAACCTTATCCATCATATGCCTACAATGAAGAACAATGGTGTGAACCATCGACTTCATATGAGTATTATGAGGAACAAAGGGTCGAACAACCGGATTCAAGCTTAGAAAATTCCGATTCTTTTTCTATTACCGAAGTGACCGATAGGATATTAGAACACATTAGAGTTATCGATCGATGTATAAAAGAAGCTCGCGCAAGGGAAGATGAGTCCCGCGCAAGAGAAGAATTAAAAAAGGAAGAGATAACTGAAAGTGTAAAAATGGAAGAACAAATAAGTGAAAAACCGACACATGAGTTAAACAACGATAAAGGTGAGTCCGACAATTTTAAAATTCAAGAAGAGTCTAATTTTGAAGAAATTAATCTCTTGTCACCTTCTTTCGAAAACCATTGTTTAGTACCCACTCATGCTAAGTTTTTAAAAGAGTTAAACACTAACGCTAAAATTAACGAAACGGTAAGTGTTAAGTTAACTAATGATCAAACGTCACTAATAAAAGAAGACCCATTTGAAATTAACATTACACCGGTTCCATGTTTCTTTCAAAATTCGTTTATTAGTAATGTCACAATTGATAAAGATCTTTGTGTTAACATAATGCCTAACTACATTTTCGAAAAATTAAGTATTAGTGATTTTTCTCCACTTCAAATACCCATTTTTCTATCCAATCGGAAAGTAATAAAATCAATCGGTATAGTTGAGGATGTATTGGTTCAAACAAATCAATTGGTAATCCCCACCGACTTTGTCATCCTCGATGACGCTCCTCTAGTGTTGGGACGACCATTTGTAAAAACTCACGAAGCTTTGAAAAACCGGAAGTACAACAATCTACCTCTTCAATTAGGGGCATTCAAAAAAAGTGTCGACCTTGAGCGATCAATGAAATATCCATTCGGCAATGATGACCCCCTAATTGAAGATGAGCCAGAACCACCTGATAAGGTGGGTCTAGCCAAGGACCCTTATAAACGTGGCGCACCACAGAGGCATTCCGCGGAACTATCCTTAGTTTTAGATTAGTTTAACTTTTATATTTTCTAGTTTAGTTTTAATTTTCAGGAATAAAACACACTCGGGATGGTGAAGGATACTAAGGGAAGCTTGAACCAACAACCCATGCACAAAAACAGAGCCTCCCGACAATTTTTCTTCATTACAGGAAGTTCAGCATGGGGCCGTGCTCACCCCAACACGCCCCGTGCCCAAGGTTCTGTAAAAAATGCCCAGTTCAGGTACCTGGACACGGGGCCGTGCTCACTGGACACGCCCCCGTGCCCAGCCTTCTGTTTACTTTTGGTACTGGCAGTCTGGACACTGGGCCGTGCTCAGCCAACACCACCCCGTGTTCAGCTACCCAGTACCATAAAATCTTGTTTTTAACCCACTTTTACACATTTTAATCAACCGAAAAACTTATTTTTGGGACACATTGAGGACAATGTGTAATTTAAGTGTGGGGGGATGCTAAAACCTTGAATCTTGCAAGTCCTAAATACAAGCCTTACACAAAACTCTATTGGAACTGCTAGTCACCCCAATTTTTTTTTTTTCAAAAAATTTTCATTTTTTTTTACTTGTCTAGGTTTAACTCGGGAAATTCAAGTTCTCAAAAAGGTTATATTTTTATAAATTTACAACCGATAGCGTCGTGATAAAAAGAACCAACATAAGAAAATTATGAAACGACATGACAAGCTTAGTTAAAATTTGATTATATATACTTGATCACATAAAAACCCATTCCCACAAAAGTGAGTTTTGAGCCTTTATTGAGCATATAAATACATATCTTTAGATTAAATGCTCATCTTTCGTTTCTTGTGTGAATAGCCGCTTGGTTTCTTACGACTCTAGAACTTGCCATGACGATACATTCCCGGTCCTTACCAACTTAAACCCGAGTAAGTAAATGACGGAGGCATTAGGAATAACCCTTTTTACACCATTATTTTCTTTTTCTTTTTTACCACCTACCCAAAATCCCCCTAGTTAACCCCTTTGAGCCTAAACCTTTTCATTTCATAACCCAAAACAAAACACCCCTTTTTACCCACCAAAACCTTTTTCATTTTTACCCTTTGTTTTAGTAACAAGTTCGATTTTTCGTATGACTTTTCAAAAAAAAAAAAAAAAAAATTGTGTTGATGATGAAGCAAAAGAAAATAAACAAACAAGTTCATCAAAAATAACTTTGTTTGAATAATAGCTTCATCAAAATAAAAGTTACAAAAATAGAAAGTCTTACGAAAACCGAAACTTGTTACGCTTTTCGCCTTTTTCTACTAACCACTAACCACTCACCCAACCACCTACCTTTAACCCAAGCCTAACCCTTCACCCAAAAAGTCCTCTTGATATTTACAAAGGTATATAAGTTAAAAAGGAGGAGGATTGATTGCTTGGCAAGCTTATGGTAGGAGTAAGTTCCATGCCGCTCTCGAGTGATCCACAAAAATACATTTTCGGCCGAGTGTTGAGTGATCCCCGTGAGGTATGTGAACTTGTATATAAATAAAATTTTACAAAGGCATGTTATGCCCTAATAAGTAATTTATCTTATGAAAAGTTTTAAATAAATCATGACGAATAGGATTGTAAATAAATAAAAATAAAACTAAATAAAGAATCTTGGAAATCCCGACACTCTATGATAAGCCCAAAAACCTTCTTTTCTACCCATTCCATTTGGGAGTGTAATAGCCACATATTAAAGAGTTTTGCTTGAGGACAAGCAAAGATTCAAGTGTGGGGGTATTTGATGTGTTAATTGTAATTGCGAATTACAATTAATGAAGAGAGAGAGTGTCAGACGGACACGGGGGCGTGCCCAGCGGACACGAGGGCGTGTGGAGCTAATAAAGACAAACTGTATTAATGAAGAAAGAGAAAAGGGTGGACACGGGGCCGTGTCCAGGCTTCTGTACAGGCTATAAATAGGAGTGTTTGGCTCAAGCTCAAACCATCCCTTGGCACACCACCTCTCTCACACTTCATCCACCACCCACCACCATCACAACACCATCATCCACCACCATCATCCATTGTCCATCGTAGAGTGTGTGAGTCGTCTCGGGATCCAAGATTGATCGTAAGAGTTCTTGACAATCAAGGCCATGTTTGCCTAAGTCTCTTACATCACTTGGTGAAGATAAAGTGTCTAGTATAATACTTTTTATTTCTAATCTTTTGCACTTTTTATTTAGTTTTGTATTAATGACTTTAATAACTAGTTACTTATGTTGAAGGTGATCTTTCCTTATCGTTTGTCCGTGGTGTCTTGCCATTATTTTACTGTCTATATAAAATAAAATATTTTCACCATTCATATCTCCACGGTCTATATGGAGGTATGTTGGCTACCTGGTCGGGGGTTAAGGGAACGGTTTGGTAAAGGTCTTGCCATTGTTCAGCGTTTAGAGGTCCTGCAATGGACCTGGGTCAAATTTAGTAGGACCTCCTTCAATGCTTCACGGCATTGGATGGCGGGGGTCCAAACTCTTTGATCCCCTCATAAGTTAACTACTATTAATACTATAACCCGGCTATTTAGGACTGTATCCCTGCTGACTCAGACTACTTAGTCGAGGGTAACGTCACCGCCAAAAGCGGGGCCTACCATAATACTGCATTAATAACTTAATTCATTATCTTCCAATAATCCACCCTTTTAGGATTGTATCCTTGCTGACTCAAACTACTGGGGTGAGGGTAACGTCTCCTTCAAAAGAGGGGCCTACTACAATAACTAAGATAATCTCTTAATTATGTGCAAAAGTGCGGAAATAATCAAAGGTTATACTAGATACGAGTCGGAACCAAGTGATTCATCTTGTCTATCTGTTTTTCTTTTTATTTTATTTTCAGCATTTTAGTTAGTTTTTATTTTTCTTAGTTTAAAACATTTTTCTAACCTTTTTATTTTGATTAGACGTTGAGGATAAACCGGTACTAAAAGCTCTTGTGTCCTTGGACGACCTCGGTATCTTACCAACGCTATACTACGCTCACGATGGGTGCACTTGCCCATATGTGTGTTTAGTGTTAGTAAAATATCGTGTTTTATAAATTTAAAACTTGGCTAAAAATAAGTGTTAAAGGGGCTTAAAATATACACCTAATATATATAACACTTTACCGCACATCACACACCGCCCGGATGACTATCCGGTCGGATGATATCTCGGTCGGATGGCACCTGACTCATGGACAATGGCTATCCAGTCGGATGGCTATCCGACCGGATGGCACTTGGTTCGAGTGTCTGACGCGACGATTTTTGACGTTTCTATTTCGATTGCGAGTGATGCGAATGCGATGGTGTTTCCTATTCAAATTACTTTTAATCCCAACCACTCATATCTCACACTATCCCTTCTCCACTAATTATCATAGTTCGATTGTGATTCGAGTTCGAGTTCGATTTCGAGTTTCGATTGCGATTCGATTGATTACCACATATAGCATAAATGAACATGCACAAGTAACACATAAGGCACACGCACACGTATAACAATAACTCATTATGCGTAGTTCGAGTTGTGATTTGATTCGATGTCGATTTGATTAGCATAGTTCGATTATCGTTTAGTTAACTTTGTCGCATTGTTACTTCCTACAGTTCACAGTCGTTTGTCGATTATTGTAACTAACGACACTTACTCCACATAATACAATCAAAATAAAGAAATTTCTATAAGTCAAGTTGCGCGAAATCGGTCGTTGACTTTGACCTTGACTTTGAATTTGACTCCTCGAAAACACGGGGTGTTACACAAAGTGTCTTTAAAAGTAAATGGGTCAAGTGTACTCACGGTTTTACAAGTCTTGAACTTGAGAATGCGCGAGTGAGTTGTTTGTTGTTTAAGAGGTTGGAACGCCAAGTCCTTCTACACGAAGTAAACAAGGCGTATGAGTATCGGAGAGTAACGGTAGATTAAAGATTTGGAGGTTAAAACATAAGAACATATGTATACGAAAGTAATCATCTTTTAACACAAAATACTTGTTTTGACACTATGAAACCTCAAGGGTTATAATGTTTTCATGAGTAATATACTCAATAGAATCATAACAAGTTTTATGTCTTAGATGATATTATTCTAGTACTTTTACAAATGAACACAAGTTCATCATCAAAGGTTCAAATGTTGAATAGTATATAAAAGTATTATTTAGGTTATATATTATTATGTCCAATAGTCAAGCATGAGGTAGAAGATTAAATTTTAATTTAGGTACCTCTAAGTTTCATGGAAATCATGTACGAGGTAGGAAGAGAAGTCTTCCATTTAGGCACCTCTAAGTGTTCACCACTACACTTGATGTAAAAACATTCAAGGAGGGTCATGAACTTACAAATAATACGTGACAACTCGTATTTATGTGACAAATCGTATTTCAGAACCTATCTATGTATTTAAGGTAACGTATTTGGACCTTATGTGATTACATGAACTTGGTTGATTAATTGAATGTTATGTTATGTGTTTATGTGTAACGAATTGTATTGTATATTAACGAACCGATCGCACAACACAACTCGATCACACAAGCTTAGTCGGGCCACACTTATTGTACTCGAAACCCAAAGGGGCAGCCCAAGAAAGGGTTCGGCCCACTCCCTTTTATGCGAATACAAGCACCCATGTGTGGGGTTGCTTCTCATTACTTGCAATTTACATAACACACACAAACCCTATCCTCTCCTTCTCTCCTCTCGAAGCCGGCGACCACACATCCCCATCCCTTGAAGTTTTCTTGTTCGGATCAACCTTTGTTTATCCTCTAATCCGGCTAGTGTTTATTGTTGTTAATGTTATGCATGATTAGATGATGAGTAATTATTTGATGTCTCCCTAGGATTAATCTAAATCCGTTTAAATATATGATTTTTGACCTAGAACCGATTGCATGTTAATCGACTGTTGGTCGAATATATGTGGATGGTTTGATGGATTGAGATCGAAATCGTGAATCATGTTTATATGCCTAAGTGTTATGATTGTTGCTTGTGTTTTGTTCATGTTTGAACGGATTAGGGTTCATATGATTCAACTGATAAAACCTTGTTTTGATCGATTAATGGATGGTTAAAAACTGTTGATTGTGTTGGTTGCTAAATTGCAAGTATGGTAACTGTTGGAATTGATTTGTAAAATCAATATGTAATGGTTTGACTGTTGATTGAATCATAATGGAAACAATATAACTAAATGGCATAATTTTCGGATATTAAAACGAATCACACAAGTTTCTCTTCGGTCGCACAAGATCAGATCACTTAGAAGCTGATCTGATCGCACAAGACAATCGCACAAGATAGGGTACAACGGTAAATGCTCTATGTTTAACTTAGGGTTGCATGATCGCACAAGACCTTGTGGATCGCACAAGATGGTGTCGATCGCACAAGGCTTGGGCTACACACACTGTCTGGACTTAATATATGTTGTTGGGCCGAATGGCCAAACCCTGTCACACAACTTAATTGGACCGCACAAGTTGTCCGGATTGCACAAGGACTGGTCAGTCGCACAAGATCATCCGGACCACACAAGACTCATGTTTATTTGTTTGGGTCATTTACATGCTGGACTGCTTATGCTTATTGGGCCGGGTATCTTTGGGCTTCAATGGGTGAATCGCACAAGGCTGTTAGACTTGTGCGAGCCCAATCTTTTGAATTGTACAAGTATGAGTATGTTATGTACTTGGCTGTTAATGTGTTGCCATGATCAATACGTGTTCGTAATCTGTTAACTTATGTGTAAACATATGTGCACTACTTGAACCTAGACCTGACTTGTATGGTAACCATGTTAGGACGTGGTTGACCACATATAGCACAAGCAACCTTTCTGTGTATCTGCCGAGCAAACCAAGGTGAGTTCACACTCTTTCCAAGGCATGGGATTCCCAAGGGTTGGGAATGGGTTAATACATTAAACGGTAACTACAACCTCGCGTATCCTCCTTGGGTAGGATACGTACGTATGTTCGTCCTCCTTGGGTAGGACAACACGATTATACACACTGGACCAAACCTCTATCATGAAGTCCCTCATTTATATCGACTTAATCGTCGAGGCCTATGGCGAGCGGGTCATTAGTTAATAGCGCTATTAGGTTTAACAAACCTCACACCGTGCCAGTCGGACGGGCGTGTACTAATGGACTATGGGCAAAGGGTCAATGCTGATAGACATTGACTTAGGGCACCACTTATATTTTCGTAGTAGTCGATACGCACGGCCTAGTAACACATGGGAAGCCCCCACTAATCTTCGCAAACATGTCTGGGAGACCGCGATACGAATTAATACGATACATGGTTTACAAAACGAACATATGCTTTACGTAACGAATGCTATAACTAAACCACCAACTGTGAACTCGCTCAACTTTGTTGTTGATTCGTTGCTACATGCCTTGCAGGTCGTTAGGTACTCATGGAGCTTGCACAGGGAGGCGCGGGCGTTGTGGGACATGGCAGTGTGTGTCATGCTAAAAACATTACTTTATTTCGTACTTAATACTTATATTGGGTTTTACAATTATGCTTCCGCTAAACACTTAACTACGTTTGTGATTTGAAACACCTTTCATATTGTGTGGTTGAATTTTACTTATTACTTGTTATGTTCAATATGATTGGTGGCTTGATCCTGGTCATGTCACGCCTCTAAGCAGTGATACTCCGCGTGTGGATTCTGGGGGTGTGACAGATTGGTATCAGAGCCATTGGTTATAGTGAACTTGGTATTAATAAGGGAAAAGTTTTTGTTAAAACCAGACTATAACCTGAACAGTGCTCGACGATCGACAACGACGCTTCTCTCCACGTGCAAGACTCGACATTCTAGGTGATATGAATTATGTTTACATTGCCTACTTGCTAGTTACATAGAACTTTGCTCATGGTATGCTTAGATGAACGTAACAACTATTGTTTGAAAACACCTGTTTGCTTACTCTCTTCTGTCATCGCACTTACGCGAACCCCTCTCACTCATGTTTCCCTTGATATGAAGATCATGGTTGGACGCGTTAACATGACTCAAGCCCAGTTGGCGGCTTTGATCACTGAACAAGTTACTGCAGCACTCGCAGCTGCCCAGGCAGGAGGTCAGAATGCTCAACCACCTGTGTTGTAACGCCCCAAAATCCGAATGTTTATATTTGCTGTGTGTTCCTATATGACACGTCATGAAATAAATAACTAGGCTATTTAACCTAGTTAAATGTATGGTAAAAATTATTAAAAGATGGAAGTAGTGCACGTTATGTTAAGTGGCATACATGAGGGGTTAAATGGAACAAGATAGAAGTTGAGTTATTAAAATGAAAGTTCAACACACACAAACACACACTTCATGTGTGTTCACGAACGTTCAGGAGCTCCAAAGAGCTCTAACCCTAAACTCAACTAAATCACCAAAGTGAAGGGTGAATCGAAGCTCAAATTCAAGAAGGAACACGGATTAATGATCACCTTCACGAGGGGATCATAAGGTATGTCTTACATCTAAGATTGGTGATCATGTGTGAAGTGGGTTATGTTCAAATCTGTGAGTTAATATGAAATTGATCATGTACAAGGGTTAGAATCATCGTATAGAACATGGGTTACGTATGGTTTGTGTTAATTTGATGATTAGGGGTGAAACCCGTTAGTTAGGGTGAAGATGATGACTAGAATCATCACCTATGTCCAAGTCTTGTTGAAAGATTGATATATTATGTGGGAATGATGAATTCTTGTTAGATGAATTAGGAGAAATATGATGATGATATGTTTGATGTTTATTTGGGAATGATACATGATGATTAGTAGTAGGATTTGATGTGTTATGTATGAGTTTAGAAGAATTTATGCATGAATTAGTTGTACGTTATGCTTAAGAGGTGGTACACACACCAAGCGTATGATAAAATGTATCTAGTGTCGTCCGTAGATTCGATTATGATGTTACGAGTATATGGTGATAAGTAGATAGTTAAATATGGTTAATAGTTGACTCTTGAAAGTCAACTAAGTATAAGAAACATGATTTGACTCGTTGTCGTAAAGGTAGGACTGTAGGAAGTAGTATGGTACATGATATAGCAATACGTGTTAAATGTACTGACATGATGAATTACATGAGCTTAAACGGATATGGACATGATTATATGCGTTATGTTTGTTAGAAATGACTAATGAAAGTTTAGTGTGAAATATGCGATTTATATGATAGTTAACATGTACAAATGAGTATGCTAATAAGGGCATGATTTTGATGAAATGGAAGTAAAGGAATCACGTCGAGACGGGCTCAAGCACGAGGTGTTAACGGGTCAAGAAGAAGCAGGGAAGCGGATACGAGCATGGACGCATAAGGTAAGTGATTTCCGGAATCACTTCTTAGTTTATTTAAGCAAAGTTGTGTACTAGTTATTTATGCATGATAATTGAAGTCTAATAAGGTTTGATTATATATAAGTGAGGATTTTCGTTAAGTAGACCATACGAGTCAAAATAATGATTTATTGTAATACGGAATGGTTGCATAAGTAATGACGACGGTATGATAACCGGGTAATGGATAAAATTATACGTAAGCATGCTAACCGAGTAACGGTGATGCGGGTTAATGGGCAAGAGGTTCGGTAGGAAATTACGAGTAAATGAATAAACAATTTCATAGATGGAAATTGTACTATCTAATGTTCAATTACATAACAATGAATGAGTTTAACGCATACCAGGTATCGGGTGCGTAAACCACAAGTACGAAACTCCGGATAACGTAAAAGTATTATGGTTATAAGGTTCATGTAAGTTTTGGGCTAAAAGGAATGAGATGTTTGATGAAAACATGAACGGGTCGAATAAGTGAAAGCGGGTATATAAAGCCGAGAGCTTTAAGTGAATATTTTCCTTAAACCGGATGTTGGATTTCAAGTTCATATGATAGAATGTGAATTTACAAGCATGTAGGAAGAAACGGGAGGTTAAACGGGTAAACGGTTCAAAAGTTATGCGCGTTTTAGTGCGTATGGACGACGAAACGGAACTGCAGAAAAATGCAAAATCTAGAGGGCGTCGCCGACGGGTATGGGGGCGTCGCCGACGGGCTCTGGAAAGTCAGTTTTTGGCTGACGGGTTATTTGACTGTCTACGGAAGTTTTGGGCTACGGGCATTTGTAAGGGCCGTCGCCGGCGGCCTCCCCATGTTCAAATACCTGAAATTTGCTATCTAAGTTGATTTGGGTATAGTAGGCTTCGGTTTGTTATTCGTGGACCACGACGGGCTCCCAAACATGATTTTGATCATTCCTTTGACGTTTATGGGCAATAAATCTAAGTACCATGTAATTAATGTATGGATATATAAGAGGTATGTAAGATCTCGAACGTGTACGTATGAGTGTATGTACATATGTAGACGTGTATCTAAGTATATATAAAGGCACGTATGAGTGTATGCAAGTAAGTAGAGACGTAGTAATGTATGTACGTATGTAGATATGCATTTATGTATATCTGAAGATACGTATGTGTATATGTACGTATGTAGAGACGTAGTAATGTATGTGCGTATGTAGATGTGTGTTTGGTATATATGAAGGTACGTATGAGTGTATGCATGTTTGTAGAGATATAGGAAGGCATGTACGTATGCAGATGTGTATGTATGCATGTAAGAATGTATGTACGCGTGATTTAGATACGTTGAGTAATACGTTATTAATAGGGTGCCTTGAGAATGAAAGGTAATGCAGGTACATTATTGAAGCCTCACCAGGACATGGATACGCAGATGAAATGCTTAAAGTTAGAAAGATAACGAAATGGGAAGTGTACGAGATTGAATCTTGTGTATGTATTGTATACTAATGTTATGAATGTATGTGGTGAGTGCAGGTTGTACGAATCACAGGCGGTTATCACGAGGAATAGAGATCGAAGATCGGGTCACAAAGTAGATTGTATGGGGATAATTGAGTATGTACTTTAGTAAACATGACTTATGCCTTATTTTTGTAAAAGATTCATATTAAAACGAACTTTCAAGTAAGTCAAGACGTTTGTAATGAAAGAAATTTTATGGTACGTATTTCCGCTGCGTCTTTTCAGTTAAAGCGTGTTAGGGTCTTACATGTGTGCACATTCAAGATGTTCATGGATTGTCGTCCTAATACCTTCAGCGGCACTGAAGGAGCCATTGGACTCCTCCATGGGTTCGAGAAGCTCGAATCGGTCTTCGAAATGTGTGAATGCCCTGAGGCTCGTAGGGTGAAGTATGCCACTGGTACTCTCGAAGGCACGGTGCTAACTTGGTGGAACGCGCAAGTTCAGATGCTGGGGCTGGCGGCTGCCAATGCCACCCCATGGAATGATTTTAAGGAACTGATCAAACGTGAATACTGTAATCGTGATGACATCCACAAGCTGGAAGTGGAGTTCTTTAACCTGAAGATGACGGGGTCAGAGATAGAAGCGTTCACGAAACGATCCAATGAACTGGCAGTGTTATGTCCAACTATGGTGGATCCTCCCATCAAGCATATCGAACTGTATCTCAAAGGCTTAGTACCTGAGATTCAAAGCCATGTGACATCTGCCAACCTTGCTACTATCCAGGATGTTACTCGTCTTGCTCATCGTCTCACAGACCAGGCAGTGGAACAGAACAAGCTGCCTAAGCGTATCGGTGCTACTACCACTACTACTACTTATGCTATTCCCAATGACAACAAACGAAAGTGGGATGGAATCTCTAGCAAGGGTTCGACTACGGTTCAGTCCCAGGCACAACAGCGAAGGATCGATGACTACCAGAGTCCTGGTCAGCAATTTTCTGGTAGTCAAGGGCAGGGTGGATATCGAGGAAACCTCCCGAAGTGCAACAGACACCACAGTGGTCAGTGCAATAAGGGACGTTGTCAGAGGTGTCTCAAGATGGGTCATGAAGCTAAGGATTGCAGGAGCTCACGACCTGCGAATCAGAACCATCAACAACAACCACCAGCTCCACAGAACCAGCAGCAGCAACAGCGGGGCAACAGGGGATGCTTTCAGTGTGGTGCTGAAGGCCACTTCAAGCGGGACTGCCCCCAGTTAAATCAAAATCAGAACAACAACAACAATAATCAGGGCAACGGGAATAACAACGGGGGTAATAACAACGGCAACGGCGCCAGGGGTCGAGTGTTCATGCTCGGTCAGGGTGACGCAAGGAACGATCCTAACGTGATGATGGGTAAGTTTCTTCTCGACGACTTTTATGTTACTGTTTTATTTGATTCGGGTGCCGATACCAGTTACGTGTCTCAAAAAGTTAGTCAAATGCTTAAACACACTCCAATACTTTTGAATACTAAGCATGTCGTAGAGTTAGCAAACGGTAAGAGTGTAGAGGCCACACACATAGTTCAGGGTTGTAATCTTATCCTCGCTGGTCAGACCTTCTCTATCGACCTCATCCCCATCGTTCTTGGTAGTTTCGACATCGTCATCAGGATGGATTGGTTATCCCAACAGCAGGCAGAAATTCTTTGCAAGGAGAAGATCGTTCGTATTCCCCGTTCTGGTAAAGAACCCCTCGTGATTCAAGGCGACAAGAGTGGTGCTGTGGTGGGCATCATCTCCTTCCTTAAGGCCCAGAAGTGTTTGCGAAAGGGCCACACTGCTATTTTAGCACTCGTTACTGATGCATCGACGAAAGAGAAGAATATAGAGGATATTCCAGTTGTACGCGACTTTCCTCAAGTGTTTCCTGAGGAATTACCTGGGCTACCGCCTCATCGCCAGGTCGAATTCCAAATTGAGCTAGCTCCTGAAGCAGCACCCATAGCTCGAGCACCTTACCGCTTAGCTCCAACCGAACTGGAAGAACTGTCTAAGCAATTGCAAGAACTCTTGGAAAAGAGTTTCATTCGTCCTAGCTCTTCGACCTGGGGAGCTCCAGTATTATTTGTGAAGAAGAAAGACAGTACCTTCCGCATGTGCATAGATTACCGTGAACTGAACAAAGTGACCGTGAAGAATCGCTATCCTCTTCCACGCATTGATGACCTATTCGATCAGTTGCAAGGGTCGAGCTACTATTCAAAGATTGATATGAGGTCAGGCTACCATCAACTGAGAGTCCGGGTCGAGGACGTCTCCAAAACAGCATTCAGAACACGCTACGGCCATTACGAGTTTCTGGTCATGCCATTCGGGTTAACAAACGCGCCTGCAGTCTTCATGGATCTTATGAACAGAGTGTGCAAGCCTTACTTGGATAAGTTTGTGATTGTATTCATCGACGACATTCTGATCTACTCTAAGAGTCGGGAGCAACACGAGCAGCATTTATGACTCATTTTGGAACTCCTTCGAGCAGAACAACTGTACGCCAAGTTTTCAAAATGCGAATTCTGGCTTCGCGAAATCTACTTTCTAGGCCACGTGGTAAACAAGGATGGGATTCATGTTGATCCATCCAAGGTAGACTCGATTAAGAACTGGCCTGCACCTCGCACACTAACGGAAATTCTCCAATTCTTGGGCTTGGCAGGCTACTACAGGAGGTTCATCAAGGATTTTTCCCAGATTGCGCAACCTCTCACTTTACTAACTCAGAAAGGAGTCACCTATCGTTGGGGTGATGCTCAAGAATCAGCGTTTCAGCACTTAAAGGATAGACTTTGTAGCGCACCTATTCTCTCATTACCTGAAGGCACAAATGAGTTTGTAGTTTATTGCGATGCATCCATTCAGGGTCTTGGGTGTGTATTGATGCAACGTGACAAGGTCATTGCTTACGCATCACGTCAACTTAAGGTTCACGAAAGGAACTACACTACGCATGATTTGGAGCTGGGAGCTGTTGTTTTCGCCCTCAAGATATGGAGACATTACCTGTACGGTACCAAGTGCATCATTTACACCGATTACAGGAGTCTCGAGCATATCTTCAAACAGAAGGAATTGAACATGCGACAACGTCGATGGGTCGAGTTATTGAATGATTACGAATGTGCCATCAAGTACAATCCGGGCAAGGCAAATGTTGTGGCTGACGCCCTCAGTCGAAAAGATACCACACCTAGGCGTGTGCGAGCATTACAACTCACCATCCAGTCTAGTCTTCCTACACATATACGAGATGCTCAAGTAGAAGCATTGAAACCAGAAAACGTCAGGGATGAAGCTCTACGCGGCTCAATGCAACGATTAGAACAAAAGGAAGACGGCATATACTACGTAACAGAGCGCATCTGGGTCCCACTTTATGGAAACTTACGTGAACTGGTAATGGATGAAGCACATAAGTCTCGTTACTCGGTACATCCTGGTTCACATAAGATGTACCACGATCTCAGAACTACGTATTGGTGGCCTAGCATGAAAGCCCACATAGCAACCTACGTTAGCAAATGTTTGACTTGTGCGAGAGTCAAGACTGAATATCAGAAACCATCGGGCATACTCCAACAACCAGAAATACCACAATGGAAATGGGAGAAAATTTCCATGGATTTCGTTACTGGCCTGCCTAGATCACAACGTGGAAATGATACTATTTGGGCGATCGTGGATCGACTCACAAAGTCTGCACACTTTTTGGCTATCAAGGAAACGGATAAGTTCTCCACTCTAGCAGACGTTTACTTAAAGGAAGTGGTTTCAAGGCACGGAGTGCCGACCTCTATTATCTCTGATCGTGATGCGCGTTTTACTTCTGAACTGTGGCAAGCAATGCACAAGTCTTTTGGCTCTCGATTAGATATGAGCACAGCGTATCACCCGCAAACGGATGGGCAGTCTGAACGCACCATCCAAACCCTTGAAGACATGCTTAGGGCATGTGTGATTGACTTTGGCAACGGTTGGGAAAAACATCTCCCTTTAGTGGAGTTTTCGTACAATAACAGTTACCACACTAGCATTCAAGCCGCTCCGTTTGAGGCATTGTACGGGTGTAAATGCCGATCATGTGACACCTGTGTCACTTCAACCATCAAGCAAATGCCAAACCAATGAAATATTGTATTTCATACTAGGGATTTGTAAAAATATGTGTATCGTTTGCACATATCAACTCTTGTTCGATTTCAAGCTTTAAATCGCTTTCTGGAGGGTTATACGCGCTCTGATGCGTAGATATAACCAGTTTAATGCAACGAACACTCCGGAATAGTGAAATAGGCTTAACATACCTTAAATAACCTTTACATAACTTAGAAATAAGTTTTAAGGCTTTGGTATGGCAAAATCGAGTTAAATCGCTTACAGGGACTAAAGTTGACAAACTGCGAAAGTATGCCAATTTGAACTGTAACAGACATTCCGGAACATGACCATAAGTTAAACATACCATAAATACCCTTTACATAGCTTAGCAATAGGCTTAGATGGGTTCGGTGTGCTAAAATAGACTTTTGGCTCATTCAGGGACTAAAAGCGTCAAAAAGTGCACAAGTTTGCATTTTCGCGCATAACTTACGTTCTGAATACATTCGGACATCCAAAAATTTATGTAATCACTAAAGTATTTTATTTTAGTGTTTGGCATGAGAAAAATCCATTCGTCGCGCAATTTGGATCGTTTTTCGCGCTTGTGCGCATTCCGTCGCAATTAACCGAACAACGCAATCGTACGGCCAAACGAACCGACATCCGAGATATTTTTGAGAACATTTTAAGTTCCCTATACTTTAACATCATTGTGGAGCTTGAAATTGGGTTTGACGGGTGTTAGAAGTGCCAAAACACGACGATACGCGCACAGGGGCCTGTTCTGCCATTTTTGAAAGATTCAGGTCTGCAAGGTCCTTACGGACCTCAACACTGATAATGTTGAGGTCCGTAAGCAAGGGTCAGATGCAGAAAATTGTTTTTTTCAGCTGTTAACAGCCCTTAAACACTCTCCAAAGGCCAAGTGCCACATGTTAATCTCTTGTGGTGGCCAAAATCAGTTACCACAACATTCCGACAAGTGTACGGGCTAGATCATTCCCTCTTCTCCAAGAAACGATCCTAACGTTGAACCGAAATCTATAAATACCCATCACATTTTCACTCATTCCTCACAAGAATCTGATCTAATGTGCTCTATGTTGAAACATTTGTTTCATACCTGAGCTATTTTGATCTAGATTAGCATTCGGGGACCCTTTGTAAGTGTTCCTTCGTTCTTTTATTGCTTTTCGAGTCCGAAAGTCAAACTTTGTTTAACTTTCTGCATTGACCAGTTTATGGTCAATGCGAAGTTCGTTTGAACTTCGCAACGTGATTGTAATCACGATGGTTATAGTCCCTTGTGACTATGCCTACTGATTACCACGTTGTCTAGGGTCGTAAGGGTAAGCGATCTGATAAATCGCTTATACCTTCGAACCCGACCCATTTGGTCGATCATTAGGATCCGACCAAACACATTAGGTGACCATAGCATATAGGGAATAACCTTCCGAGGTTATACTGTTGGTGCATTCATCTGTCGTCTTCGTCTTATGTCGAGTCTCGGGTTCATTGCGGATCAGTTCAAGCATGATGTCATAATTTTGAATGATGACATCATATTATGACATCATCAATTGCATCATGACTACACAAGATGACAAACTAGTTTGCATGTGCATGTGAAGTTTGTACAAATGTCAGGTTCGCTCATGTGTAATTGTGTGAGGTCCGCTTATTTGGTCATAGTCTAGGTCCGATTATGTGTCCTTGATAGGTTCGCTCATCAGGTTCGCTTTTATGAACCTGATCACCTATATATAGTTGTAAGCGAACCACACATAGATGAGTAGGTGTTTGTCTTCCGGTGAGCCACGAAATGCTGCCGAAGTGTTGTCAGGTCTGTAATCGATTGCATATCAATATAAACAACAGTTAAAGGTGAATACGTGCTGAATTACACCGAAACACTTGTTTCCGCCTCTTGTTTTGGTGAAAAACTCTTCTAACCGACTCGTTCGGATCCGAAACCGATCCTACAATTGGTATCAGAGCCAGTGAAGAAGAGATTTTTACAATTCAGCCGAAATTTCTGTTTCTACACCTTTCTTTTTCGAAAAACAAAAATTTTTACGGTCAGAATCGCTTTAAATTCACACAGTGTGTTCGTAATCATGTATAAGTAAATCCTTGAAAGTTTCAAAGCTTGAATCGACCTAAAACATTGAAATTTTGAGGTTTCGCTTTTACGGTCACGTTCAAAAATGACATCAGCAGTAAGGTCCGCTCATCTGATCCGCTCATTTGAACAGCTTCTGGTCCGCTCATTTGAACAACTTTTGGATCCGCTCATTTGAACAATTTGAGGTCCGCTTTTAGTGTCATCAGCAGGTCCGCTTTTAGTGACATTTGAGGTCCGCTCTTAGTGACATTTGAGGTCCGCTCATAGTGACACTTAGGAATTCAGCTCCAAAGTGTTGGTATTTCACGTGATTGTTCATTGAAAATTGTGTAACATTGAATTCAAAGCTGTCAGATGGTTGGGATAAGATATCACATGTTTGTGTTGGTTTGCATTTAAAAGATGATATAGATGTGTAAGTCGGTTTGCATGTGAAAGGTGATAAAGGTGTCAGCACACTAAGAGTTGTCAGCTTGGTGGTTATTTGAGGTCCAATAGGGTAAACTTGTGATACAAAGTTGTTGGTCATATTCATAAATCGAAATATTAGATTGCAGTGTTGTCAGGATCCATGTGAAAAGTATTTGGTCCAATCATATTGGTTGTACATTGATAAAGTCCACTACTTGTTGTCAGCCCAAAGTATAGATAAATACTATAAAGTTTCGGCCCAATTATATCATTTCAATTTTTGTTGGTGGCCCATGAATAATTGTCAGTCCACTATACCGAAATTATTATCTTTTGTCAGTTTGTTTGTGAAAAGAATTTTCAGCTCAGTTGAAAGTGCTAATCCAGATCACACAGTTTGAAAAACTGTTTGCACGAAATCAAAGTCATTTCATCGTTTTGTGGGGTCAAGTCGCGTATTAAAGTCAACGACTCACTTGAAAGCTTTATATGGTTTAGAGTTCAAAGGTCTTAAAGGGTCAAGTCGTTCAAATTGCATCTGGGTCAAAGCAGTCTGCACAGTGTGTCAATCTTCAATCGGCACAGTCTGTTTATCTACAGTCCGCACAAAATAATCATCAGTTCGAGTACCAGTCTTATTTTGTTAATAGATAAATTTTTAAACTGATTGTTGTTTGTTTGTTTGTCAGGTATTTTACAAGGTGATACAGCTCATTTGAAAATTCGAAACATGGAAAACGAGTTCTACAATGCTTTTGCTAGCCCAATTACAATCACTCAGAGTGCTTTGCATGAAAATGAAACCGGGACGTCTCAGAAACCACCCAAGCTTTTGGATATTGATGATTACAATGGGTGGTCTGAACGGTTTGGAATTTGGGTTGAGGCGTATCATTTGGATGCGTGGGAACACACTGAGGAACCTTATGTTAAACCCACAACAAATGGTGTGCAGCAAACAATTCGAGAAATGAGTACGGAAGATAAAAAGAAATATCGTGATGAGAAATTGATGGTGAGTCTGCTTCAGCAAGCGATAAAAGAAGATATCTTGATACTGCTTCAACATGATGGAACTGCTTATTCAATTTGGACAGAATTGGAAGCAAAATTTGTTGGAAGTGATGATATGCTCAAAAACAAAATGTCTCTCATGAAGAAAGAATTCGATTTGTTTCGTGGTTTGAGATCTGAAAACACCAAACAAATAATTGATAGATATTGTAACTTGGTGAGAAATATGAAAAAACTTGGAATTAAGAAAGATACTGATGAATTGATTGAAAAACTTGCAGATGCACTACCTCATGAAACTTGGGGAACATTTCTGATGATGCTGAGATCCAACAGAAAAGATTATAAAAATATGACACTGGGAGATTTCATCAAACACCTGGAAGCTCAAGAGATGGAGCAGAGAAAGATTGCCAGGATGAAGAACTACGATGGAGAACAAGATATCAGCTTGTATTACAAAGGTGGTGTTAACGAAAAGTCAAATTTTTCTCCGAAAATAGAAACTGCTTACAGTGTGAAAGATTCTTCTGAAAAGAAATCATCCCAGGGATCAAGCAGCACTAGATTTTCATCATTTGATCCAAACATTTCTGCAACAAAGAACGGAAGAAAACTTCAACGCAATATTGTATTAAATCTTGAAAGTGATCAAGATTATTCTGAAGAAGTAGCTAAAAATCAAATGTCTTTGTTGGGAATGGTGTTAGAGTCTTATAGTAGTTTTGTGGCCGGAAAGATCGGTAATCCAATGCTCACGAAAGAGGATTACGATCAAATCGATGCTGAGGAAATGGAATTGATGGATATTAAATGGTGCATGGCCAGTGTGTTGAGAAGAGCCGAAAAATTTAAACAAATTACAGGCCGAGATGATTTTCTTAATGCTCATGTTTCAACTTTAGGCTTTGATAAATCTAAAGTTACATGTTTTCGTTGCAGGGAAAAGGGGCATTTCAAGAGGGAATGCAAAAATCGTGAAGCTACTGGAACCCAAAATCCTTTTGGAAACAACGATTATCACAAAAAGGCGATTTATCATCAAATCACACCACCAGCATTGCATCAGGCACAAACTGCACATGGAATGATGGAGATTAAAGATTCAAAGAAAGCTTGTCTGGGAAAGGATGGTGGATTCAGTTGGGACAAATATGTTCCAACAAACAGCAAAGTGTGTTTGGCAGAACAAGATGATGAAAAACTGGCTGAAGGTTTCAATTGGGACAATTTTTGCCCAGATCAAGAATTTATGGCCAAAGAGATGTCCAAAGACACTTCAAATGCTAAAGCTTTCATTGCAAATGCTTATGATTTGAAATGTGCTGAAAGGTGCAGAAAAGTCATGGAAGTTGCTGAAGCAAGAAGAAGAAAGCTTGAAGAAGAGGAAGAAGGGGAAGAGAGATTAAAAGCTGAAGCTAAAGCTGAGAAAAAGAGAAGAGCTGAATTTTTACAATCAAACCGAACAGTCAAAGAGGTTCCTGAATTTGAAGTCAAAGTTGATGCAGAACCTGTCAAAGTTCCTGAAAAGTGCATGAACTGTGATTCTTTAATCAAGCAGAATAATGAGTTGTTGCACAATATAAACAGATTAAAAGAGTCCTATGATACAATGAACAGAGAAATAAACAAGTATACTGATTCAAACGGTGAACAAGTTGTGGCAATGAATACGCTGAAGATAGCATACCTGAGACAGCTGGATGAGGTCAACTTTCACATAAAGAAATGTGTTGATCTGGAGTTGAAGTTGGCAACACAAAAGATAGAAACTGAAAGAGTCAACAAGTTATTAGAAAGTTACTCATGTTCTACTTTTGTTGTTGACAGGATTTATCCGGTTGTGGAGAATCTGAAGACGTTTGAAGAAGTGAAGACGTCCGAAGAAAAGAAATCTGTGACAAAAGATGAAGATAAAGTGAAGATTTCTGGTAAGAAATCAAGTGTGGTCTACACTAGATGTCCGCCCCCGGTCGAAAATGGATTTTTACCTCGAAATCCAAATTCCGAAAGAGTCGAAAAGGCAATAAACTTACAATGGGAGTCTGGACCGTCAGATAACTTGCCAGAAAATATTGATGTCACGTACACGTCGTCCGACACTGATCATGAGTCAAAGTTGATAAAAAGTGTTGTCGATCAGGTGTTAGATAAAGATGACTGTGAGGAGTCAAAACCGAAGTTCAAATCAAAGTCAAAGTCGGAGTCCGATGCGTCAAAGTCGACAGTCAAAAAGGACAAACGGGTTTATGATAAAGAGTTTTTGATATCAAAATCTAATTTGAACGATGAATCATTCAAAGTGGCATATACTTTGAAAGATTCTGACAAATTATATTCTGATGAAGTTTTTCCAATAAGAGGTGTTAAAACTGAAATGATTAAAAAGGTTTTCAAACTAACAGAAATCAAAATTTCTGAAATAAAAGATATTAATTTTTTTGAAAATCCAAAACCTTACACTTCAAGAGTGCAACAAAGATTAAACAAGAAAAGGGGTTACAGTTCTGGTTCTGGTTTTCATAAAAAAATCAAACCATAACTGTAATTTCAAAAAGAAAGGATTAGGATTTAATCAACCGAAAAATTATAAAAATGAAAAATTTTCTAAACCAAAAACTGTGTTTGTTTCAGGAAATTCTTTAGATGATGAGAAAGAGCAAGCATTCAGAAAGCAGACGAATCAGGAATTCCTTGCCAAGAAGCAAGAAGAGTTGAAGAAAAATGCTGTTCCAAAGAAGATAGAAACCAGAACCTGTTTTCAGTGCAAGATTGCTGGTCATGTTGCTAGGAATTGTCCGAAAACATTCAAACCAAAACAGGAAGTATCTGGTAAATTAAAAGAGAAAGTTGTGGAGAAAACTGAACTTACAACCAAACCATTTACTGGCTTTGAAAATTCGACCTTTGAGATTGGTGAATGTTCAAAGAATGTGGTAAAAAGAAAAGAAAATGTAATAAATCAAAAATGGGTTGTGAAGGGTTCAGGTAATAATTCTGGTGATGAATCTGATTCCACAAAATCAGAGGAGCCACGTGTTGAGAAATCAGTTCCAACTATGAACGATGAAAATTTTCCACCGTTGTGTGCTGAAAATTTTATGAAGAAAGTTGGAAAAGTTGAAATTTCAAATCAATTTTATTCTGACAAGAAAAAATTTGATGTTTATAAGGCTTTCAACGGAACTGTGAAACACATTTTTGGAAAAATGGTCAATGGTAAAGCCAAAAGTGTTAAAGAATTTTATGCTTCGAAAAGAAATGTTCACAGGTCGGTTGAAAGAAAAGATGAAGAAGAAGTTGTTACACCCAAGGAAGGTCAGGCTTGGGTGGATATATTTTTCAAACAGTAAAAACCTGACTTGCCGGAGATCCCAAGTTGGTAATCGTGGATCATGAATCGGCATCATTCTTTATCATGTTTAATGTGTTTTTTTTTAAAGCAGGACTTGCCGGAACTCCCAGGTTTGTAAGCGAGGAGTATGAATCGGCACCTTGAGAATTCAACCTACATATGGTAAATTGGTTGAAAAGCAGGTTTGAGTTGTATGATTGTGAGTTTTACAAGTGGTTCAGAATTTGGATCAGATTGATCTTACAAGTGGTAAATCAGGGACATTAAGTTGTATCTGATTTTCTACAAGTGGTTGAAAAACAATGTGATGAACCAATCCCCTAACCTAAAAATGGTTAAAATAAATCAACAAAACTTATTTTCCGAAAAAACCATTTTGATTAAAACAAACTTGAGTGTTTTGAAATCATTATGGGAAAATAGTTTGTTGTGAGGGGGAGTTCTGATTGTTTATGCCAAGTGGATGGAGAATTGAGGCAATTCGATATCAGTTGTCACGTTGTTGTACAGTTTGTTTTCAAATTTCCTAAAATGTTTTTGCATTTTAGGGGGAGTAAGAATTTTTAGAAAATCCAAAAACATTTGAAAAATCTGAAAAAGCCAAAAACATGATAAAACAGAAAAATGAGTTTTTGTTGATGCACAATGTCTAAAGCCTGCGTCTTTGTAATGCTAGTTTAATGTATAGGGTCCAGATAGGTCATTTTGTGTTAGTACAGGGGGTAAAAGTGTAAATTTATAACTTTCATGTTGTAGGTCCGCTTTTGTGGCATGTGTCCACAAAAGCGAACCAGCTTAGTAGTCTGGACCGCTCTTATGGACATGTCACATGAGCGGACCAGGATCCCTATATATACCCCTTTGTAGTCCTTCATTTGTAACGTTGTCTGGAACTCCACGTCGAACTGCTGTCCGTACGACAAGTGTTATCAAGTGAAGAAAAAGTATTTTAAGTGTGAATCTTCTATTTCTACTCCTTTCTGTTACGTTTTTCTTTGTATCATGCTGAAAATGTGTTTCCGCCACATTCTTAGTAAGCACTAGCTCTGATTGACTCACTCGAGAGGTCAAAACTGATCCAACAATTGGTATCAGAGCCAGTTGCGAGTTAGTTTGCTAGATACGAAGAGTTTTACACGGACTTTTGTAGATTTGGATTGTTTGAACGGTGGAAATGGACTGAAATTTGGACAACAGGTGTTAAATACACTAATGACAAACCCTTGAAAGATTCGGATCAAAATACGGCCTAAAAGTGATCCAAAAACCCTCGTGAAAATGGTTCGCGCTTACGTCATGCTTCTGGTTCGCTCTTCTGGACCGCTCCAACGTACATTTTAAGCTGTTTCTGGTCCGCTCATTTGTCAGTTGTGGTTCGTTCGATAGTCAACTTTCTGGTCCGCTCCAGTGTCAGTTATGGTTCGCTCGATAGTCAGCTGTCTGGTCCGCTTTTAGTACAACATTCTGGTTCGCTCTAAGTACTAATTTCTGGTTCGCTCTTAGTTACAGTTGTGGTTCGCTCATTCAGATTGTTTGAAAAATTTTTCCGTTACGACTGAAAATGGAAAGCCAAGATTTTTACAACATGTTTGCGGGTAGTGGTGGAGTTACTCAGAGTCCTGCTAGCATCATGCAGAATGTCAATCTGGAAAATGAGCTTGGAACGATGCAGAAGCCTCCAAAATTGATGAGTTTGGATGAATATTCAGGATGGTCCGGGAGATTCAAAAACTGGGTGCAGGCAAATCATCTAGAGTGCTGGATCAAGATCGAAAGGAAGTATGTTCCTCTGGTAGACAGGTTGAATATGTTGAAGACCATTGTCAGTCTTACAGATGCGGAACAGGTCGAGTTCAAAGCAGAAAAGAAGATGGTTAGCATCCTACAGCAAGCTATAAAAGAGGATATTCTAGTTCTGCTACAGCACGATGATAGTGCACAGTCGATATGGCAAGCTTTGGAACAGAAATTCAAAGGCAGTGCGTCGATGATCAAGAGTAAGAAAGCACTGATAAAGAAAGAATTTGATATATTCACGGGAATTAAAGGTGAATCGACAAAGCAGCTTATCGAGAGATATTGTCACCTGGTGGTAGAGATGAGAAGGTTGAATATCGAAAAGACGAATGAGGAGTGGATAGACAAGTTATGTGATGCACTTCCCTATGAGGAATGGGGAACATACTTGATGATGTTGAAAAATAGTTCAGATTTTGTGAACTATAGTTTGAGCGTGTTTATAGAGAAAATTGAAGCTTATGAGTTGGAATTGGTGAAAATCAAAAAGATGAATTCAGCGAATATGCCACAGGATGTGTCTTTGTATTACAAGAATAGTCCGGCAGCTACTAATGTTCAGAGTCCGAAGATTCAAACCGGATTTAGTGCAGACAACACTTCATCTGCTGCTCCAAATGCCTATCAGTCGAGTCAGTCGACTCCGTTTGTCAACTACGAGCCGAATGTCAAAGTCACTGAGCAGAATTCTCCTCAAAGTTCTACAGGGTCAAATCAACAGACGTTTGTATCCGGTGTGCAGTGTAACATTGCGGTTAACATCAAGAATGGGAATGAAATCACCGAGAATGCAGCCAAGCAGCACATCGCGTTATTGGCATCAGTTCTGGAAGCTTATGAAGGTTTGGTCGCTGGTAGGATCGGTAATCCCGATATGATCAAAGAGGATTACGATCAGATCGATCCGGAAGAACTGGAACTGATAGATATAAAGTGGTGCATGGCGAGTCTGGTTAGAAGAGCTCAACGCTTTATGGAGATCACGGGTAGAAGCAGTTTGTCAGGTCCTGATCAAAAATTAGGGTTCGATAAGTCAAAGGTGACTTGTTTTAAGTGCAAAGAACGAGGTCATTTCAAGCGCGAATGTCCGAATCGTGAAGTGCAGAATCATCAGAACCCGTTTACAAACGATTATTACAGACAAGCTATATATCATCGACCAAATCAACAATCTGCAGTTCAGAGACCTCAGATTGAGAACAAACCAGAAAAGGCACTTATCGTAAACCAAGATGATGAGAAGGTTGTGTCTGGGTTTAGTTGGGACAAGTATATTCCAGGAAAGGATGATCAAGCAATGATGGCTGAGGTAGTTGAGATTACTGAGACAGTGGCAGAATCGAAGGTTAGCAATGAGGTGGTTACTGAGAATGTCGGTGAAGTAGTTTCTGAGAGTGTAGTTGAGTCTGATTCTGAGGTGGTTGAGGAAGTAGTTACTAAAATGGTTGATTCTCTTACTGAAATTGTGATCGAAGAGGTTATGGAAGTTGCTGATCAGGTGGTTCCGGAGGTTGTTAAAGAGGTTTCTACAGATAGTTCTGCAAAAGCTGAGGAATCAGTGAATGAAGCTCTCAACTTTCAATCACGGCAGGAGGAATTTGTTTATACAATGAAATCTATTCTACCTCCTAACGTTTTTGATTCTTTTGCAGATTATTTTGAAGAGCCAAGAACTGGAACATGTTCAAGATTTGAAGCAGAGAAAGAAACAGTCGAGGAGGTGATCGATGTTTCCAAAGAAATGACTGAAGAAGCTCTAAAGGAGATTGCAGATAAAGCGCTGATGAGCAAGTTAAAAGAGGTAGATTCAGACATCCAGGAGTCAGTTGATAAAGTGTCAGGTCTAGGAGAGGAAACTGGAGTCTTAGAGGTCACCGTGGTCAAGTCGTCTGAGTCGGAGTCAAATCTTGTTGGTAAAGTTGTTTGTGAGGATGAGATTATAGTTGAAAAGATTTCAATCCCCGATACACCATGTCTAAGTTGTTCACAACTATGCACGGGGTGTCTTGAAAAAGACACCAAGTATCAGGAATTGAAACAACATGCAGATTTGGTGAAGTTTGACTTAGAGCAAGTAAAAGAGGCATACGACACATTATCTAGGTCAATAAAAATGATCCAAAAAGAGAGTATTGAAAATGATAAAGCAACAAAGTTGGCACAATCAACTTTATTTGATAAACAAAGAGAAGTCAACTTTCATTTAGATACAATCGCATCTTTGAGAAAAGAGCTTGAGTTGACTAAAATTGAGAATGATAGAATTGATCAGAAATTGATGAGTTATGTGGCATCATCGTATGTGTTAGAGCAAATAGTGCCACAACAACCACATGCTTCACCTGCCTACAACAGTGTTCCACCCCCAATGTGGAATCATTATACACAGAAATATCCAGATGGGGTGGAAGCTGCATTAAACATCAAACTGAAAACACTTGAGAATGATTTACCTGATAACATTGATATCACTTTCACTGAGTCTGACACTGACAACGAATCCCAGGTTATCAAAAATGTTATTGATCAGGTGTTGGACGATGAGAGTGAGAAATCTGAGAAGGCAAATCAGTGGAGGGTAGTGATTCTGAGGAGGACGGAAACTTTTTAGATCGTTATTTGTCAAAAACGAATAAAAAGTTGGCGGATGAAAGCAAAAAGATTGCTGATAGAGAAAAGACTCTTGCTGGTAGGGTGCAGAGGTTGGAAGGTGAGAACAAAGTGTTGGCACTGAAAATTGAAGTTGGTCAGACTGAAATCAACGTTTTGAAAGTTCGAGTGTCTGAATTAGAAGAAGAGAAGAATCGTCGAGAGAGTGAAAATGAATATTATAAGTTGAAGAATAAAGAACTTATGGCTGCTAAAATGCTACATGAACATAAGTTTTACATGCTGAATAGAGTTGTGGAAAGCATGTTAGAGACATCAGTGGAACAGAAATATGAAGAGTTGAAGTTAGAAGATCTTCGTGCGGAACGTCAAGAAGAATTAGAAAGGCAGAAGAAAGATAAGGGTAAAGGAGTGGAAGGATGTTCTGAAATGTCTATTGTACCTTCGATGGTAATAGAAAATCCTGAGCCTATATCTTCAGTTCCTGGCGTATTCGAAGAAGAAATTTCAACGCCTAAATTAATCGATGGAGAAGATGAAGAGGATGATGAAGATGATGATGAGGATGAGTTTGTATATACTGCAAGCAGTCACAGTTCTAAGGGTAATGATGATGATGATGCAGCAGGAGGTTCAGGTGTTAGAGTGAGTGATGCCTCAAAAGAAAAAGTCGTTGAAGATCTGTTAAACAACACATTCAATGAAGAAAGTAGTGAAGCTGAGAGAAAGGGGGAGTCGAGTAAAACACAGATTGTAGAGCATCATGAACCTTTGTTCTTATGTTTAGATGTGTATAGGGAGATGCTAAAAGATGTAAATCCTGAGATTCCAATTAATCGTGAAGCAGATTTGGAATCGTTTGATATCAATAAACAGCAATATTATAAGTATGATTATGTTGAAGATGCTGATATCTACGATAGAGTTGAGATTGAAGAATGTTCGGATAATGAAGAGATTCCTGAAGATACTTCAAAACTTCCAACGTTAATGGAATTCTTTGCTGCGGAGAATAGAGATGAATTACGTCAGAAAGTGACTGAAGCGGTGAATAATAACGTATTTGAATGTTTGAGGAAAGAAGCTGAGCAAGAAGGCCAAACTAATGTTGATAAAGAAGGTCAATCGGAAGCTGAAGAAATTGATCATTCTAAATGGTTTAAAGATTCTCATGAAAGAAAATACAAGAGGCCATTAAAGTTCTTCCAACGAGATCGAAATGTTTCGCTTGGTGATATCATTAGTTGGGGTTTTCTTCCACAAGTTAACGCTTATGCTATTCGAAGAGAATATGGTGTCCAGTATTTTGCACGTTTATATGATATAATGTCATTACCGTGGTGGGACGTTGATGAATTAGCAAAGGTGAGAGTCTTGGAGTACAAGGTGAGAAAGAATGATACTGCGATGTGGGGCTACATCAAATATGAACAATTGAAGTCATTTCGAAAATGGAAGCCACATCGTCCAAGGCGTGTTCAGAGTGTTAATCCTGAAACTGGAGCTGTAGAAGTTATTCTGAATGTGAAGCTTCCACGTACAATGAAGACAATTCCAATGCCAGAAATGGAGCAGGATTTTTATAAAGGCTTTGTTGAGTGGGTTTACAGTTGTAGAACAACTGAGGCAATAATCACGTACAGAGCTGGTGGAGAGCTGAGGGATTTTCATGTTTACGACCCGATGTGGTTAGTTAATTGCTCAGCTAAAGACATCGAATGTTTATTCATTCACAAGATTCGCTACGCTCCAGCAGATAAAGAGCAAGCTCTTCAGTTTCAACGGGTTGTATCACTGTGTATTCAGAAAGGTATCAACTCTGAAAACAAGTGGAAATCTTCGTGGTGGTCTTTAGACAAGAAGATGAAACAGAAAGCAAAGCGGAAGCGTGAACGTGAGAATCAAAAGATGGAAGAAAATAGAGGAAAGTTTATGAAGGAACAAGAAAAAGAAGAAAAGGCGAGGAAGATAAAGAATGAGAAGATCAGGATTGCGCTGAGTAAAAAGCAAAAACCGAGGGAAGAGAAATTCAAAGCTATCTGAAGGCCTACATTCAAGACAAAGACTGCGGCTTCATCCAAGGGGGAGTTTGTTGATGCACAATGTCTAAAGCCTGCGTCTTTGTAATGCTAGTTTAATGTATAGGGTCCAGATAGGTCATTTTGTGTTAGTACAGGGGGTAAAAGTGTAAATTTATAACTTTCATGTTGTAGGTCCGCTTTTGTGGATGTGTCCACAAAAGCGAACCAGCTTAGTAGTCTGGACCGCTCTTGTGGACATGTCACATGAGCGGACCAGGATCCCTATATATACCCCTTTGTAGTCCTTCATTTGTAACGTTGTCTGGAACTCCACGTCGAACTGCTGTCCGTACGACAAGTGTTATCAAGTGAAGAAAAAGTATTTTAAGTGTGAATCTTCTGTTTCTACTCCTTTCTGTTACGTTTTTCTTTGTATCATGCTGAAAATGTGTTTCCGCCACATTCTCAGTAAGCACTAGCTCTGATTGACTCACTCGAGAGGTCAAAACTGATCCTACAGTTTTGTTGCATAAAAGAGGAAATGATAGTACATCAGTGGACAATCACAACATGCTAAAGATTTGGTAAGATAAAAAGTGATAAACGGTCTCACTGATGATGTGTCAGTAGGTTTTTACACATTTAGTAGATTGTGACGAGATATAAACCTAAATTTCAAACTTGCTTGTTCTGTGGGTTAACACAAACTTGGATATATAGGTAACCCCTGAAATCTTGTTTGAAAGGTCCCTTATTCTGAGATACTAGGTCTTTATGCTCAGTGATATCTGGGGTATTATCCCGGGACTTCTGCTGAAAGAAATTTCTGACCTAGTCCCCGGATAATGCTTTCTGCAAATGCTTGAAACATAGCATCGCCCTCAGCAAGCTGATGAAACAATAAAATTGATAGTCGCTGCTGTTGTAATGCAAAAGATCCTCTAAAGGGGACCCACCAAAAGTCGAAGCCGTCATCTCTCTGCGTATCGAAAGATCGACCTGAGCTCTCACGGCCCTCGCACTATAATTTATTCCCCCGACAGATATCATCTGTGGTACACTCACCTGTAAGACTGAATATTGGGATCTGGATACGGGAGTATATTCAAGTAGTGGGACACACGAATAAGTTCAAGAGCTTAAAACATTAACCTCGTATCTCGGATCAATTGAACTTTGTGTGAAAATTTAAGTGGATCAATATACTGACAATCTACGTGAATTGTTTAGAACTTAAAATGAAATGAAGCTTAACGGTGTTGGTGATTTGTCTCAAAAACTGATATGATCTTCTTGCACGAACTCACAAAAATATTGTTTGTAAATACTTCATTTCTGTTTTTTTTCTTGATTCTACAAGTAGTGTCAGTTATTTTCTTTCAGAAAATCCAAAAAGATTTTTGTGTGTTTTAACATAAAAGTTTGGAAAATTCAAAAAGATTTTCGACGACTGATGTTGAAAAGCTGATTTTCAAAATTCAGAGTGCTAAACATGATGAACAAATGGTTTGGGTGAAAGTGTTTGAAGAATTGTTGAAATGAAATGAGAAAAGTTTTTGCAATATAATACGTTATTCCTGCAAGTGGTAAATTAGATTTGAAAATCTTATCCACAAATTGTTATCAGAAAATTTATTTTTGGGTAGAGATTTTGCAGGTTGGCCAGGTTTCGATCCAGAGCAGGATGAAAGCCAGGTTATGTTCTTGTGAATTCCAGACTACGATCCCAGCAGATTGAGAGGGGGAGTCTGAAGACACCATGATATTCAACATTTGAGAGAGAGGAATTTGTTGATGATAGAGATAAAGAATGAGGATTCTTGCAATGATAAATACTTCAGAGGAAGATCGAAGACTGATAAAGACTGAAGATGCAAAGACTCGACACTTAAGACTCGTCAACATCTGAGGGGGAGTCTGTTGGTGCATTCATCTGCCGTCTTCGTCTTATGTCGAGTCTCGGGTTCATTGCGGATCAGTTCAAGCATGATGTCATAATTTTGAATGATGACATCATATTATGACATCATCAATTGCATCATGACTACACAAGATGACAAACTAGTTTGCATGTGCATGTGAAGTTTGTACAAATGTCAGGTTCGCTCATGTGTAATTGTGTGAGGTCCGCTTATTTGGTCATAGTCTAGGTCCGCTTATGTGTCCTTGATAGGTTCGCTCATCAGGTTCGCTTTTATGAACCTGGTCACCTATATATAGTTGTAAGCGAACCACACATAGATGAGTAGGTGTTTGTCTTCCGGTGAGCCACGAAGTGCTGCCGAAGTGTTGTCAGGTCTGTAATCGATTGCATATCAATATAAACAACAGTTAAAGGTGAATACGTGCTGAATTACACCGAAACACTTGTTTCCGCCTCTTGTTTTGGTGAAAAACTCTTCTAACCGACTCGTTCGGATCCGAAACCGATCCTACATATACCTTATGGTCGCTTCGTTTAAGTAGTTGTATGATAGGTAGTTTATATGCCTTAGGTAAATTACCAAAATACCCCTTTGATGCCAAAATTCATTTTAAACATATGTAACATAACTTTTGACATCTAAACTGATTTGACAACAATATTAGACATGTTAAGGCATATGTTACTTGTCATAGGACTAGTTAGGCGGTCCAAACGCGTTTCACGCGAACGACGCGTTAAAATAGCATAAGCTACCTAAACGGGTCGTAATGGGTCGTCAGCACTTAGGTTAGGTTTCATTTAGTATGTAGGCTTTGTTGAACCATATGACACGAGTCTCCATACTCGTTTGGTTTACGAACCCTCATTCTAACTAAATCTTCCGATTTAGGTCCGGTTTATTAACATAGTTACCTATATTAGGTGCCGTTTGATTCCGTGATCTCTAGCATTGCTTGGTAGTTATCTTAGGACTTCTGAGCAATCTCAAGTGAGTACATAGACCCCTCTTTTACTATTTTCCAAACATTTTGGGGTGAAACACATGTGCCTACTTGTTACTTTCATGCTTTCCATGTTTTCACATCATATACCTGCTATGTTTGTTAGTACATTATAGTACATGATTTCATTACATTTCATGCTATGTATGCCCATTGTGTGCGTACTTAGTACATTGTTTATACATTACATTTCATGCTATGTATGTCCATTGTGTGCATACTTAGTACATTGTTTTTGCTTTACATTTCTGCTATGTATGTTGACTGATAGCATGCTAGCACATTGATTTACATGACTTTTCTGCTTTGTATGTTAACTTAGCATACTTAGTACATTGTTTTCATATGACATGTATACAACTGCTATAACATTTGGTTTGCACAAACGAGACTTATATACGTTCATTAACATTAGCTACGCCGCTCGGTAGTAAGTACTGGTACCATAGGACTTGACAAATCCCATTCCTGACATCCCGGGTTTGTTTGGATGTAAGGAATGACTGAATCCGAAAACATTTCTTTTGATAACCTTGACTGAAAGGGTTATCCGACTGTCTCAAGGCTTGAATGTATGCGTTAACTTACCACATAAATGTTTGTATCAATGTAACATGCATTACTTTGCAAAACATAACTTTTTGATATATTCAAAATACTTTGTTTTGTACATTTCTACATTTGGATTATGTGACAATACTTTACTTACAATACATAACATTTGTTACACATTACTTGACTACTTTTGGACTTCTTAACATTTGACATGGCTTATACAAGGACTTTTTGACAATTGGTTTAAACATAGACTTTATACATTGGTGGTTTGTTTAAGCGACTTAATTAACGAGATGTGAGTAATATGATACAAGCATGGTGGATACGCCGCTGGTACTTCCTATATATAAGTGTTTGTATTATATTACATATCATAGCGTTATTTAAATCATTCAATTTGGACTTATACATTTTACACAAGTAACACGATTTTCTTACAAGACTTTGGTTTACAAACAATTTACTTTATACAACTCATTTTACTTGGTTATACATTTAACCATACATTATTCTCTTATTTATACTTATCATCCGAACTTATTGTTTTTCAAACGATTTACAAAACAAATCAATTTACAAGGTTCATGACTGACCTTTGCTAAACAACAACTTTTTCTAAACTTATAAGTCATGAATCCTATTTTCACAAAACCTATGTATCTCACAGGCATTTTTATGCTGACGTACCTATTTTCACATGTGTTTTCAGGAGCTTTTCCATAGGATGATGATCGTGACACTAGGGCGGACTTGTGCCTTAGAGACATAAAACGAAGATAGACTTAGTTAAATTATGTTATGTACTCTTTGTTTCCTGTTTAAGACAATGTAACTCTTATGTTGATAAATAAAATACAACTTTGAATGCCATGGTTATGAAACAATTAATTCTGTTACAACACTCCCCGACGTTTTCCGCCACGTTTTGTATGTTATACGTGGTCAGGGTGTGACAGAAGAGTTGGTATCAGAGCCAATGGTTATAGGGAATTAGGTTATTAGTAATACTTTGACCTAGTCTATAACCTTCCTAGGACCCTAACGCGAGTTTACTTGCGTTTAGTCAAAAAACAATACCGTCACCTATCCTTAGGCGACAATCACAACAAGAACATAAATTTCAAAACCACTTTGAAAACTAATCATCTGTTATAGGATGATTGATTACTAGGTTTTGAACCCTCTGTTATAAGGTTTTGAACCCCTTTGAGTTTTCAATTCAAAATCTCGTCAAAGTTTTGGGTCCTAAATAGTGTGAACACGTGCAAACTGGAAGAGTGAATGCCTGTACCCTGAGTTTTATGTCTAAGGCTAGAGTGTTCGTACAAATCCACATAATCGGACCAGTCACTCTTACCTAGGAACTCTTGGGGTGAGTGTCCACTTATAGGCGACCATGTCTTCGTGATACATTATGAGGATCTATTTGCTTTGATTCAGCCTTTGTGTTGTTTGTTTTCTTCATGGTTCAAACAAATGACCATCACCTATGATTTTGGTCGGTAATTGTAACATCCTATTCTTACCCAATACCATTTCATTTGTTTTCTCTCTTGTTTCCCTTTTAGAATGCCTCCACGACGCGAAAATCTGGTATCTATTGAAGAGCTGGCAGCTGTCATTACACAGCAAATGACTGCTGCAATCCCGAACATCGTTGCTCAATGTCACCGAGCTCTCAACAACAATAATGCCCTCTGCAACTTCAAGACGTTCAACTCGGCTAAGCCATCAAAGTTTTCTGGGTCTCAAGGAGCGACTGCACTTCTGCAATGGTTCGAGAGTCTAGAGAGCACCTTCAGGCATGTTCAATGTCCAAACGAGCGCAAGGTAGATTTCGCATCTAGTGTCTTTGAGAAACGAGCTTTGACGTGGTGGAACGGTGTGGTGAGAGATAGGGGTGCTGAAGTGGCACTGGCCCAAACTTGGGAAGAACTTCGAGCACTGATGATGAAGGATTTCTGTCCTCGTCACGAGATCAGGGCATTGGAAAGGGAATTCGACGATCTTAAGCAAGACAGCGATGAACATCGAGCATACACTGAACGATATGAGGAGCTGAGCCTGTTGTGCCCTACCATGGTTACGCCTTTGGATAAGGCGATCGAGAAATACATTGATGGTCTCCCTGACTCAGTTCAGGACATCGTTACTGGTAGTAACCCCACTACGGTTAGGCAGGCCATTGAGCTATCTGCAACCTTGACTGAATCTCAGATCAGAAAGCATAAACTTTTTTGAAAGGGTGACAAGAAGCCAATCGAGGAATCAAAGACCATGGATGAATAGACTGGATCCCCTGAGAAGTCTAAGAAGCGTAAGGCTTCGCAGAATTGTGCGATTGCTGCTCAACCCAACCAAAACACCCGCAACCAACCAACTCAACCTCCTGCAAGGAAACCTTATGCCGGTACTGCACCGATATGCGACAAATGTAATGCACACCACTTAGCTCACCTACAGTGTCGTTTATGTGCATCATGTGGGCGACTCGGTCACCTGGCAAATGCTTGTCGATTTACCCCAAACCAAGGTGGTCCAAACCAACCTCAAGTAAATCCTGCTCAAGCTCGTTGTCCACCAGTACCTTGCTTCAATTGTGGCGAGATGGGCCATTTCCGAAGAAATTGCCCAAAGATTGCTAATGCGAATCCAGCGCAGGGATGAGCATCGGACCAACTAGAAGACAATTTTGTTTAGAAATAATCAAGCCTTATGTATTATTTTCTTTTGTTGTCAAGGTCCATGAAACAGTTGTTGTTGTTTATAAATAAATCTTTTATTTACATTGCAATGTATTTATGTGGTTGTATGTATAAACAACATATCCCCTACAATACCGACAATCAAGGAATCGTATTCCTTGAAAAGAAAACTACCCCCCCCCCCAAGATTTTTTCTATTTTTATGATTTCTTGTGATGTCCACGAAATTCCTAAGTACCCGTTTCTTCCAAGGAAACGAAGTACAAGGCGCAAATTACAACTCTGTACGAATACCCAAAGTACCACTATAAATTCTTAATAGGGTACCTAAGGGTATTTCTGTATATTCTAAAATTATTGTACCTTAATTCGAATATTGCGTTTTCTTGAAAACTAAATCGAATTTTTGGTAGATCATTCTATCTTTATAGATAGATTCTTGAAAATGTTTAAAGTACCAAATGAAATCCACGGAATGGATTCCTAGTGTGCTTCAAATACATGTACGCAATAAACAAAACAAATTAACAAAATAAAGATCTAGATAAACAATTTTGTGGTTGTGTGACAAAAAAAAAAGATATGCATTTTGCGTTTTCTTTTATGCATTTTTGTGTTTTTGTATACTCTGGATATTCGTTATCCAAATCCTCATAGAATCTTTCTTATCTTCATATGAAGGATTCGTAGTAGGATATTCAAAAAGGTACTATCTTAAATCCTTTATGGACTTCTACGTTGTAGTTAAGTCCCTTGGATTATAAAGTACTATTCCAAAGTTTAAGGACAACCTGTGTTAATATAGTTGAAGAGATTGGTTCGACAATCTAGTTAAAGACATCCTACGTCGATGTAGTTAAATATTCCTCTTGGGTAGTTTAGTTGAAGAGATTGGTTCGACAATCTAGTTAAAGACATCCTACGTCGATGTAGTTAAATATTCCTCTTGGGTAGTTTAGTTGAAGAGATTGGTTCAAAAATCTAGTTAAAGACATCCTACGTCGATGTAGTTAAATATTCCTCTTGGGTAGTTTAGTTGAAGAGATTGGTTCGACAATCTAGTTAAAGACATCCTACGTCGATGTAGTTAAATATTTCTCTTGGGTACTTTAGCTGAAGAGATTGTTCGTTGATCTAATCCTTTGGTAACCTAGTTAAAGAGACTCTATTGCAGTCAAGTTAAATCACCACAGGATTATTCGTTTGGTTTTTTTCCCATACGCATTATGAAATGAACTGTGCGGACTGTGCAAGGAAGTACGTAATTATGGAGGCCTACATAATTATGGAATTCAGTGCACAGAAACCACAGGAAGTTTTGTCATGTGTAAAGACCAATAGTGACAAGAGTAATGATACGGGAGAAGTCTTGGACTTTGACCGATGTCATTTTATCTTACACTTCCCAATCGTGAATTCAAGTTTCCTATGATAAGTCTTCATGGGAAATGTTCTCCTATCCATAGTTTGAAACTCCATGTTTTGCTGCTACAAGGACTTCACTTTGAGGGATTGACAATTTCGCTAGGAACCCTATCATGGCCCAGAGTTCTACTTAAGGTTCAAGGGGTTCATTCAAAGCGAAAACATCACCGTCGTCCTCACAAGTTTCTCCTAAAATTAAAGTTCGGGACGAAATTTCCTAAAGTAGGGGAGACTGTGACACCTGTGTCACTTCAACCATCAAGCAAATGCCAAACCAATGAAATATTGTATTTCATACTAGGGATTTGTAAAAATATGTGTATCGTTTGCACATATCAACTCTTGTTCGATTTCAAGCTTTAAATCGCTTTCTGGAGGGTTATACGCGCTCTGATGCGTAGATATAACCATTTTAATGCAACGAACACTCCAGAATAGTGAAATAGGCTTAACATACCTTAAATAACCTTTACATAACTTAGAAATAAGTTTTGAAGGCTTTGGTATGGCAAAATCGAGTTAAATCGCTTACAGGGACTAAAGTTAACAAACTGCGAAAGTATGCCAATTTGAACTGTAACAGACATTCCGGAACATGACCATAAGTTAAACATACCATAAATACCCTTTACATAGCTTAGAAATAGGCTTTGATGGGTTCGGTGTGCTAAAATAGAATTTTGGCTCATTCAGGGACTAAAAGCGTCAAAAAGTGCACAAGTTTGCATTTTCGCGCATAACTTACGTTCTGAATACATCAGGACATCCAAAAATTTATGTAAGCACTAAAATATTTTATTTTAGTGTTTGGCATGAGAAAAATCCATTCGTCGCGCAATTTGGATCGTTTTTCGCGCTTGTGCGCATTCCGTCGCAATTAACCGAACAACGCAATCGTACGGCCAAACGAACCGACATCCGAGATATTTTTGAGCACATTTTAAGTTCCCTATACTTTAACATCATTGTGGAGCTTGAAATTGGGTTTGACGGGTGTTAGAAGTGCCAAAACACGACGATACGCGCACAGGGGCATGTTCTGCCATTTTTGAAAGATTCAGGTCTGCAAGGTCCTTACGGACCTCAACACTGATAATGTTGAGGTCCGTAAGCAAGGGTCAGATGCAGAAAATCGTTTTTTTCAGCTGTTAACAGCCCTTAAACACTCTCCAAAGGCCAAGTGCCACATGTTAATCTCTTGTGGTGGCCAAAATCAGTTACCACAACATTCCGACAAGTGTACAGGCTAGATCATTCCCTCTTCTCCAAGAAACGATCCTAACGGTCAACCGAAATCTATAAATACCCATCACATTTTCACTCATTCCTCACAAGAATCTGATCTAATGTGCTCTAAGTTGAAACCTTTGTTTCATACCTGAGCTATTTTGATCTAGATTAGCATTCGGGGACCCTTTGTAAGTGTTCCTTCGTTCTTTTATTGCTTTTCGAGTCCGAAAGTCAAACTTTGTTTGACTTTCTGCATTGACCAGTTTATGGTCAATGCGAAGTTCGTTTGAACTTCGCAACGTGATTGTAATCACGATGGTTATAGTCCCTTGTGACTATGCCTACTGATTACCACGTTGTCTAGGGTCGTAAGGGTAAGCGATCTGATAAATTGCTTATACCTTCGAACCCGACCCATTTGGTCGATCATTAGGATCTGACCAAACACATTAGGTGACCATAGCATATAGGGAATAACCTTCCGAGGTTATACCTTATGGTCGCTTCGTTTAAGTAGTTGTATGATAGGTAGTTTATATGCCTTAGGTAAATTACCAAAATACCCCTTTGATGCCAAAATTCATTTTAAACATATGTAACATAACTTTTGACATCTAAACTGATTTGACAACAATATTAGACATGTTAAGGCATATGTTACTTGTCATAGGACTAGTTAGGCGGTCCAAACGCGTTTCACGCAAACGACGCGTTAAAATAGCATAAGCTACCTAAACGGGTCGTAATGGGTCGTAAGCACTTAGGATAGGTTTCATTTAGTATGTAGGCTTTGTTAAACCATATGACACGAGTCTCCATACTCGTTTGGTTTACGAACCCTCATTCTATCTAAATATTCCGATTTAGGTCCGGTTTATTAACATAGTTACCTATATTAGGTGCCGTTTGATTCCGTGATCTCTAGCATTGCTTGGTGGTTATCTTAGGACTTCTGAGCAATCTCAAGTGAGTACATAGACCCCTCTTTTACTGTTTTCCAAACATTTTGGGGTGAAACACATGTGCCTACTTGTTACTTTCATGCTTTCCATGTTTTCACATCATATACCTGCTATGTTTGTTAGTACATTATAGTACATGATTTCATTACATTTCATGCTATGTATGCCCATTGTGTGTGTACTTAGTACATTGTTTATACATTACATTTCATGCTATGTATGTCCATTGTGTGCATACTTAGTACATTGTTTTTGCTTTACATTTCTGCTATGTATGTTGACTGATAGCATGCTAGCACATTGATTTACATGACTTTTCTGCTTTGTATGTTAACTTAGCATACTTAGTACATTGTTTTCATATGACATGTATACAACTGCTATAACATTTGGTTTGCACAAACGAGACTTATATACGTTCATTAACATTAGCTACGCCGCTCGGTAGTAAGTACTGGTACCATAGGACTTGACAAATCCCATTCCTGACATCCCGGGTTTGTTTGGATGTAAGGAATGACTGAATCCGAAAACATTTCTTTTGATAACCTTGACTGAAAGGGTTATCCGACTGTCTCAAGGCTTGAATGTATGCGTTAACTTACCACATAAATGTTTGTATCAATGTAACATGCATTACTTTGCAAAACATAACTTTTTGATATATTCAAAATACTTTGTTTTGTACATTTCTACATTTGGATTATGTGACAATACTTTACTTACAATACATAACATTTGTTACACATTACTTGACTACTTTTGGACTTCTTAACATTTGACATGGCTTATACAAGGACTTTTTGACAATTGGTTTAAACATAGACTTTATACATTGGTGGTTTGTTTAAGCGACTTAATTAACGAGATGTGAGTAATATGATACAAGCATGGTGGATACGCCGCTGGTACTTCCTATATATAAGTGTTTGTATTATATTACATATCATAGCGTTATTTAAATCATTCAATTTGGACTTATACATTTTACACAAGTAACACGATTTTCTTACAAGACTTTGGTTTACAAACAATTTACTTTATACAACTCATTTTACTTGGTTATACATTTAACCATACATTATTCTCTTATTTATACTTATCATCCGAACTTATTGTTTTTCAAACGATTTACAAAACAAATCAATTTACAAGGTTCATGACTGACCTTTGCTAAACAACAACTTTTTCTAAACTTATAAGTCATGAATCCTATTTTCACAAAACCTATGTATCTCACAGGCATTTTTATGCTGACGTACCTATTTTCACATGTGTTTTCAGGAGCTTTTCCATAGGATGATGATCGTGACACTAGGGCGGACTTGTGCCTTAGAGACATAAAACGAAGATAGACTTAGTTAAATTATGTTATGTACTCTTTGTTTCCTGTTTAAGACAATGTAACTCTTATGTTGATAAATAAAATACAACTTTGAATGCCATGGTTATGAAACAATTAATTCTGTTACAACACTCCCCGACGTTTTCCGCCACGTTTTGTATGTTATACGTGGTCGGGGTGTGACAGATCACCTCTTTGTTGGGCAGAGGTTGGCGACAGCCAGATCACTGGCCCAGAACTTGTGGTAGACACAACAGAAAGGATTACTAAGATACGACAACGCATGGCGGCAGCTCGCGACCGTCAGAAAGCCTACGCAGACAAGCGAGTTCCAAGTTGGGGATCGAGTGCTACTCAAAGTTTCACCCTGGAAGGGTGTGGTTCGCTTTGGAAAAAGGGGCAAACTCAATCCGCGATACGTCGGACCTTTCGAAATCATAGAGAAAATAGGCAAGGTGGCCTACAAACTGAACCTACCCGCAGAACTCAGTGCAGTTCACAACGTTTTTCACGTGTCGAATCTGAAGAAGTGTCTGTCAGATAAGACCCTCATAGTTCCTTTGAAGGAACTCACTATCGACGATCAGCTGCGATTCGTCGAAGAACCAGTAGAGATTACTGACCGAGATGTTAAGATTCTCAAGCGTACCAGAATTCCTCTCGTTCGAGTTCGTTGGAACTCCCGTCGTGGCCCAGAGTTCACATGGGAACGCGAAGATCAGATGAAACATAAGTATCCCCAATTGTTCAAAAACAACGAAACCACTACTGAGGCTGAAGCTACCGCGGAATTTCGGGACGAAATTCCCAACCAACGGGGGAAGGATGTGACACCCTAGGAAAACCAGGAAAACTATGCAACTTAACTAGCTTCCTCAGTGAGTACGTGCTAAATTTCGGGACGAAATTTCTTTCAACTTGGGGATAATGTGACAACTCGTATTTATGTGACAACTCGTATTTCAGAACCTATCTATGTGTTTAATGTAACGTATTTGGACCTTATGTGATTACATGAACTTGGTTGATTAATTGAATGTTATGTGTTTATGTGTAACGAATTGTATTGTATATTAACGAACCGATAGCACAACACAACTCGATCGCACAAGCTTAGTCGGGCCACACTTATTGTACTCGAAACCCAAAGGGGCAGCCCAAGAAAGGGTTCGGCCCACTCCCTTTTATGCGAATACAAGCACCCATGTGTGGGGTTGCTTCTCATTACTTGCAATTTACATAACACATACAAACCCTATCCTCTCCTTCTCTCCTCTCGAAGCCGGCGACCACACATCCCCATCCCTTGAAGTTTTCTTGTTCGGATCAACCTTTGTTTATCCTTTAATCCGGTTAGTGTTTATTGTTGTTAATGTTATGCATGATTAGATGATGAGTAATTGTTTGATGTTTCCCTAGGATTAATCTAAATCCGTTTAAATATATGATTTTTTACCTAGAACCGATTGCATGTTAATCGACTGTTGGACGAATATATGTGGATGGTTTGATGGATTGAGATCGAAATCGTGAATCATGTTTATATGCCTAAGTGTTATGATTGTTGCTTGTGTTTTGTTCATGTTTGAATGGATTAGGGTTCATATGATTCAACTGATAAAACCTTGTTTTGATCGATTAATGGATGGTTAAAAACTGTTGATTGTGTTGGTTGCTAAATTGCAAGTATGGTAACTGTTGGAATTGATTTGTAAAATCAATATGTAACGGTTTGATTGTTGACTGAATCATAATGGAAACAATATAACTAAATGGCATAATTTTCGGATATTAAAATGAATCACAAAAGTTTCTCTTCGGTCGCACAAGATCAGATCACTTAGAAGCTGATCTGATCGCACAAGACAATCGCACAAGATAGGGTACAACGGTAAATGCTCTATGTATAACTTAGGGTTGAATGATCGCACAAGACCTTGTGGATCGCACAAGATGGTGCCGATCGCACAAGGCTTGGGCTACACACACTGTCTGGACTTAATATATGTTGTTGGGCCGAATGGCCCAACCCTGTCACACAACTTAACTGGACCGCACAAGTTATCCGGATCGCACAAGGACTGGTCAGTCGCACAAGATCATCCGGACCGCACAAGACTCATGATTATTTGTTTGGGTCATTTACATGCTGGACTGCTTATGTTTATTGGGCCGGGTATCTTTGGGCTTCAATGGGTGAATCGCACAAGGCTGTTAGACTTGTGCGAGCCCAATCTTTTGAATTGTACAAGTATGAGTATGTTATGTACTTGGCTGTTAATGTGTTGCCATGATCAATACGTGTTCGTAATCTGTTAACTTATGTGTAAACATATGTGCACTACTTGAACCTAGACCTGACTTGTATGGTAACCATGTTAGGACGTGGTTGACCACATATAGCACAAGTAACCTTTCTGTGTATCTGCCGAGCAAACCAATGTGAGTTCACACTCTTTCCAAGGCATGGGATTCCCAAGGGTTGGGAATGGGTTAATACATTAAACGGTAACTACAACCTCGCGTATCCTCCTTGGGTAGGATACGTACGTTCGTCCTCCTTGGGTAGGACAACACGATTATACACAATTGACCAAACCTCTATCATGAAGTCCCTCATTTATATCGACTTAATCGCCGAGGTCTATGGCGAGCGGGTCATTAGTTAATAGCGCTATTAGGTTTAACAAACCTCACACCGTGCCAGTCGGACGGGCGTGTACTAATGGACTATGGGCAAAGGGTTAATGCTGATAGACATTGACTTAGGGCACCACTTATATTTTCATAGTAGTCGATACGCACGGTCTAGTAACACATGGGAAGCCCCCACTAATCTTCGCAAACATGTCTGGGAGACCGCGATACGAATTAATACGATACATGGTTTACAAAATGAACATATGCTTTACGTAACGAATGCTATAACTAAACCACCAACTGTGAACTCGCTCAACTTTGTTCTTGATTCGTTGCTACATGCCTTGCAGGTCGTTAGGTACTCATGGAGCTTGCATAGGGAGGCGTTGGCATTGTGGGACATGGCAGTGTGTGCCATGCTAAGAACATTACTTTATTTCGTACTTAATACTTATATTGAGTTTTACAATTATGCTTCCGCTAAACACTTAACTACGTTTGTGATTTGAAACACCTTTCATATTGTGTGGTTGAATTTTACTTATTACTTGTTATGTTCAATATGATTGGTGGCTTGATCCTGGTCATGTCATACCTCCAAGCGGTGATACTCCGCGTGTGGATTCTGGGGGTGTGACATAATACAAGAATATTAAACACTAATCTATGAGAAATCATCAAGCAATGTGTGGATTTTATGTAGGACAACCCAAGTTAATCCTAAATCACATGTACATCAAGTCTTGAACTTGAACATCACATGTGGGTTAAACCCTTGAACAAAACAGAGAGTTTGTGAGGATTAGTCCTCTTATTTTAAATGTCTCAACCTTATTTTTAAGCCTAACTAACCATAGAAGTGGTTATAATCATAAGGACATAGGTTTGAGATGAGTTTCCTCAAGTTTAAAAAAGTTTATCAAAGTTTGAAACAAGAACATAAAAATCAGTCCACTTTGGAGCCCTTTTGGTAACGTTCCAGGCTCTGGTTTTCCAGGGAAAACCCATGGAAACGTAGCTAAGGTCAATACAAAGTAGTAGGAAAAAGAATCGAGTGAATCAGATAAGAATTGAGTGAGTTATGCTCACTTTAGTGAAGTGGTATAAATCTGCTCGAATTTCTGCAATCAGCTACAGTTTGGAGTGTTTGAGAGTGAATGGAGAGTGTTTAGAAAGTGAAAAATGCTTGGAGGAGGCTTGGTTTATATAGGGGATGGATTAGGGTTTCATTGGGTTGGTCTTTGGAAGTGTTTAGTGGGCTAAATAACTCAAAACAAGGAAATTAAATGGGTTGATGCAAGGCTGCTAACAACCCTATAATTTTTATTTTATTTTACTTTTTTAACATTGGAAGGTATATATTTGATGTTTAATAAAGTGTTACATGGTGTCTAGTATGTATGTAACTTGTAACAAGGTCCAAAATGCATAAATGACATGTTTTAATTTAGTAAAAAGTGTGATAACATAGGTGTGTATAACACATGAAATGTAACAAGTATGTATGGTTTATAGTTTGGTATGATCAAGTGAAAAAAACATACAACTTAATCTTATAATCGAATAATCAAGTGTTTGAATGTATGGAGATTTAAGGCTTACGAATACACGATCATTGTTTACGAGTTAAGCTTATGTTTATGCGAATTACGAATCATGTGTCAAACAAACGTATGTATCGATGTATAAATAATGTATAAACGATGTATATTTCATATAAAAGATTCCTTTTATTATGATCAAGTCTCGGATTTACAATAGCTTGAAACGCAATACGATTACAAAGGAAACGAGTTTCCGAAAATAGAATTACAAGACACGTTTTCTAATTAAAGAAAGTACGAAAGAGCAGGGCGTTACAAGAGACAGGGGGTTTCAAGAGAGAGAGATGGGGATTGTGGTTGCAGGTTAGATTTCAAGAGAGATGAGAGATGAAAGATGATAGATGAGAGATATGAGGGGTCTAAAGAATTTAAAGAGGCAGACAAGGACAAAGATTAGACATTTGGAGTAAATGACCAAAATACCCTTTAAGATATAAAATAATAGTGCATACGTGGTAAAGTCTGATTGGTGGAGAGTGGTTCTCGCGGTTCTCGCAACTGGGGATGATTTTCAGTTTAACGGTCCCCATACATATATATATGTTTGTGTGTGTGTATGTATATTTGTGTTTGGTTTGAGGAACGTTGAGGCAGGCTGGGGAAGATGGAGGCGACGGGAACGACCCGGGTGGGGGCGGTGTGGACGGTGCCTGACGTGGCTCACTGGTCCTGAGCCGACCCTCACACCGCTAAGCCTTGAGAACAAAACGTTACAATTTATGACGATACACGAGTACACTTGGAGTAGTTTACCTCATCTACCAAGTAAAGTTACATCCTTAAATATCCAATGTGTTTTCGTTTCCGTTTCCGTTAATGTCTAGTCATACGTGCCCCTTTTTGGTTATAATCGAGTCAGCGTCTACCACACGGAACCCCACACGGAACCATTATTATTATTTAAACCCACCTTGTCACCAAAATCTAGTCACACTCTGCACACCGGGTCCACCACACGACTCTTCATCTCCGTCGCTGACTGGACCGGACCGGACGATCACTCCACTATCTCTGCCAGTTTTCGTAATCGGTTAGTAGTTTTCAACCGATTTCTAGTTAGTTTCTACTACGATACTTTACTTACTTTGTGTAGTTGCATTGATGTTTCAACGATCGATTAACTTAGGTTTAATTAATAGGTGATTTTTGAGTTGTTACGTGTTACTGTGTGAAATTAGGTTTTTGAAGTTTTTATGTTAGGTTAGTGACTCTGGTTTTTGATTTATGTGTGTAGTGCTTAAGGTGAAAGTAATGTTCTAAGTTGTTACTGCCATTTTAACAAACAGTTGAGATACATTATTTAGTGATCAAAGATATAGGTATGATTTGTAACTGTCAACCCTAGAGAAGCATACACAGTAGATTGTCGAGTGAGACGAACATGGTTTCTAAGTAATTGTTTACGCGGAAAATACTAAATTTCGACTCGCTGTGTTTACGGTGTAAATAGGGGTGTGAATTTCTGACATGAACAGAAAACACGAAACGAACCTAACATGAAATTCGTGGGTTTAGGTTTAGTCTAAATGGGTTTGGGTCAGTTTCAGGTTGAACCCGCGAACCCGTTTAGCTAAACGGGTTAGGTTCGGATCAACCCGATCGGGTTGGCTGGTTGACCCCTTTAACCCCTTTATATTATATTATATTTCTTTTTACAATATGTTTATTTCATAAATTGATTGTATGTGTATTTTATGCCCTATTTATAACTTATTCACATCTTTTTGCGCGCGCCTCAGATCTTTTTTCTGCGCGCCTTTTTGCGCCTCAGACTGTTTTTCAAAAAAAAAAACCCATTTTTTGCGCCTAGGCTACCCACCAGGCGCTATAGGTGCGCCCGGGCGTCTAGGCGTCTTTTTGCGCTTTTGACAACATAGATTCACATAATATTTAATATATTAATTTGTGGAAAAAAATAAAAAATTTAAAAAATTCGGGTTGAACGGGTCGTGTTCGGGTTCGTTTAAAATTTTCGGGTTCGGGTCGGTTTTGGTTTTAAAATGCGCGCATCAGAAGCGCATAATGCGCGCATCATTTGATGCAGTGATGAGATCGCATCACATGTTGCGATTCCATGATGCGCGCATCACATGATGTAGTCTAATGTGGCCCCTTATGAAGTTGACCGGTATTTGAACAAATTAGATCTTTAATGGAACAAATCTGACTATAGATGATGGGAATATATTACACTTGGTGTTTAAAGGTTCACAAGTTAAAATATTAGCTATAAATAATTTTTTAGTATTTTTAAATAAAGAACACCCTGCATACGTGATGCGTGCGCTTCGCGCATTGCGCATTACGCATCGAGTTTTGGGATAAAAAAGCATCGGATCGCTACACACATTTTAAAACCAAAGAACCCACCAACCCGCGAACACGACCCGTTTAGCACCCCTAGGTGTAAACTTAGGTTTTTGAAATTCATGTGTTTAGTGTTAGGTGGAAGTGACATTGTTACTGTCATTTTAACAAACAGTTGTTATAGGCTTTTAAATGATCAAAGATAATACGATATAAGTATGATTTGTAACAGTCAATCCTAGAGTTCTTACTGCATAGTTTAATTGTTTATATGTTCAGTAAGTTCTTTTCATACTTAATAACAGTGCCTACCTAATAATGTTCATATATAGCTACTTGACCTTTCATAATCTGCTTTGGGTTACGTATTACTGTTTGGTTTATCTTGATAAATATAATTCAGGCTAGACGAACTAGTGTCATTAGGAAAGATTTTTTTAACTAGAAGTAAAGATTTTTTAATTAGAACCGATCTTTTTTATTTTAAGTTTGGTTTCATTTACTATCAAAGTAAAAATATATCAGGTTATTTGATTTAACGAGCATACTGAATCTCCAAAAAATTAACTTCACAACAACGGAATAGTTACTGAATATTTAAATATTTTAAAAAAATGTTCAAAAGCAATGAAGGGCTGAATGCTTGAGTTTCCAAGTAGTTTTCTTGATGTTGGTGTGATGACACTTGAGAGTTCAGTTAGAAGTCGAGGACTCAAGGTCAAATAAGTCAAAGTTGGGATTGCGTGTTCTTGGGGTGAGTTGGTCGTGGATCGGATTTGGAGATAATTTTCAAGATTCGACAAATAAAAAGGAACTAGGAAAAGAAATATTGGTGAGAAGCTTGTGAAGATACTGAGGTATATAGTAGATTTAGGCAGATTACATTATGTCTTTAGTATCTCATGATCGATGTTATTGAAAAAGGATACAACCAGAGGATATATTTCTTATATGGAGGGTAATTTGATTTAGTTATGTTCCCACCAATACAAAAGTCAAAAGGGATGCAGTTAGTAAATTAAAAGTTTAGTCTATGGACAGTTTGTTTAATAGCGGCTTAAGTATATTTAAATAGCAATTAAAAAGTTTGATGTAGTAAATACGTATGTTCTATCTGCGTGACTGCGTCATGCAGAAACTAAAAGGAACTACAAACAAGAAACGTAAATAATTAAGATGAGTATGACACCCTTTGATTTCTTAGAAGATACTGTTTTTAGATTTTATATATACTAGTGTTTTTCAATGACGATCGTTGCGCGAAAGGCATTGGTGTTTTCGACCGTGGGGTATGGTGGGGTGGGGGTTTGGGGCATGGGTTGACACGTGGACTTCGAGCCCCCATCTGGTGAGTGACGTGTTGAGTCGGTATGGCGGGGCGTGGCTAGCCCGCGTGGGTTGGCCAGTTTTATAAAAATAAAAAAAAACCTAAAATTAAAAAATACACACAGAATTAAAAAAAAAAGCCTAAAATTATTATTAAAAGTTTCTAAAAATAACAAAATTCTACAAAAAAAAGATTACAAAATTAAAAAAAAAAGCCTAAAACGTTAAGTAGATTTCGAACAGGGCGAGCTTGTCAAACGGCTTCCGCTCCTTGCCTCGGAACTCGATGTTGGCCACCGCCACCCGGTCTTCGTGACTTATATCACCGCCCGGGACGCCATCGTAGTAGGCTTTAAAACGGTCGAGCTTCGGTCGTAGCTCGCGCCACTTGTGTTGGCACGCGTTTAAATTGTGCCGGTCGTTCCCCACGTTGTGCCGGTAGCTAGCGAAAGCTTTCGGCAACTAACGGGCCTCACCGGGTTGGCGGCCCTTCATTACGTTGTGCTGGTATCAAGTGTGGGTAGCGGGTTCGGGTAGGTGGAGTGAAGGGTTGGGGTAGCGATGTGGACAGGCGGTGGGGTTGGGGGGTTTTATAGTGATTTGGGTGAACCGTTTGGCTTGGCCAAACGGTTATTTTTTAAAATTTAAATCTTGCCGCTATGGCCTAGCCAACCCAGTCAATGAGAGCCGGCCACGAAGGACCGCTAGGCATGCCCAACACCCGGGCTGAAACTCCCGCCCAAGGGGCCACGCCGAAACCCAAGCCCACCCGGGGTGGTAATTTGGGCATTTATACCCAACACACGCCCCAACCCTCGCCCCATATCTCATAGTCTAATAAATGAATATAATAAGAAAAAAGTGAAAGAGCCAAACGGTTATTTTTTAAAATTTAAATCTTGCCGCTATGGCTTAGCCAACCCAGCCAATGAGAGCCGGCCACGAAGGACCGCTAAGCATGCCCAACGCCCCTGGCTGAAACTCCCGCCCAAGGGGCCACGCCGAAACCCAAGCCCACCCGGGGTGGTAATTTGGGCATTTATACCCAACCCACGCCCCAACCCTCGCCCCATATCTCATAGTCTAATAAATGAATATAATAAGAAAATACTGTTCATTCACTTTTCATTTTATCATATATAGATTGTCACCACCATTTTTATGGCATATCATCAACAGAAATTTAATTTTATTACCCTGTAGTTGTTTTAACTACAACACTCTTTGTTTAGATCTACTTAAATTTACTTTAATTTGAAATCTAAGTCATCTTTGGAGTTGACTAACAAAATGATTAGCGTATATTTGTGCTTGCTTTTTTCTGTTAAAAGTTTTGCTTTTAACTGTTCATATACTAATAAAACCTTTAACATCCACCACCAACCAAATACGTTTACAATTCCAACTCCTCAATTTCATAACAAATAATTTTTATATGAAAAGTGTCATGTGTCGGTCATGTGCTATTTATTAAAGGGATTGAGTTATTTTGCCCTTTAACAAATTCTATCTCTATTTGTAACAACCGTATCAAAGTGTATCACAGCGCCTTCGTGTTTTTATTCATACATTTGTAGTTAATCCAAACACTTGTTACATCATAGTTTGATTAGACTTAACGCGATTGATTCACTTTCTATTGACTTCTTTTTGCAGGGTTTCTCTACATTGTATTTTTTAGGCTGGGCTACAATCATGAATTTGCACAGAAAGGGTTAGTGACAAAACCCGTTCTTTTCCATGCTCATTACTTTTATATCTGACAACATTTATTGGCAGATAATCCAAGTGATCTGGAATCGAAATTAGTAAGACTGTTGGCACGGCAGCAGCGATTCACAGAAAACAAAACAGATTATGAACCAAAACAAACAGGTTCGAACTCATTATAAAACTCACAAAATTTACTTTAAATAAACCTTTTACCGAGGACTTGATATTTGTAGTGTTGTACTAATCCTAACCCAAACTTAACATGACTCTTAACACTTGATAAATAAACAAACTAGATAACTCAAACTAAGTAAACCGATAATCATAGACAAATATGCTAAAACAATTAAATCTAAAGCTCTAATTAATCTCTTTATTATGATCTTCATCTTCATTGACTTTAGATTTTGAGTCGGTTCCGATCCGAATTAGGCTAACAAAAACATCTGTAGAATGAGTTATAGGAGATAGTTTATTATAACTTTCTTGGTAGAGAGTTGATTTTGCCAATGTGTCAAATACATTTAAACCATGGTTTTAAAAAACGTTTGAGGCGTGCGCCTCGAGGCGAAACGGCCAAAAAACGAGTCTGAGGCGCGCCTTATGGTGTTTTTAATGTATATGCGCCTTAGAGGGGCTGGGCGCTAAGAAAGCTGCGCCTCATGGGATTTTGATAGTTGTTTTTGATGTTTTTGACTTTTTGTGTCAATTTCAAGCATTTCATGTCTTTTTTATGTGTGTTTTTTATGATTTTGATGAATTTGATGATGAAATTAGTTAGTATTATTATTTTTATAATATATATATATATAATATTTTTATATTTATTTATTTATTAATACCGTCTCGGCCTTCCGCCTCGTTTCGCCTCGAGGCTTACGCCTCGTGAGGCGAAGGGAAAACGCCTCGAAACTCATTTATGTTCTTTTAAACCTTGATTTAAACTTCTACCCACTGCATTTTGGCTTTTTACATGATTCTATCCTAACTACTACCTTTAACATATTCTTAGATGAATAGGGAAGATGTCAAGAATAGTACTCTGTTTATAATTAATGGTGTTGCGGATTGCATTATGTGGGGAAGTGATAACGGTGATATGTGCCTACGCTCCACAAGTAGGCCTAGGAGTTCAGGAAAAGAGAGCTTTTTGGGATTGCCTAGACGCAATGGTGAGGGGCAGACCTAGGGAGGAGAGAATTTTTATAGGTGGTGATTTCAATGGTCGTATCGGTAAGGATAACGACGGCTTTCAGTCGGTACATGGGGGTTTTGCTTTAGGAGATAGGAATGAGCCTGGCAGGGATCTTTTGGAATTTGCGATTGCCCATGATTTAGGTATTCTAAACTCGTTCTTTAAGAAAAGGGAATCATATTTGATCACATTTAGTAGTGGGGGACGCAACACACAAATTGACTATCTATTGATAGGCGAAATGACTGACAGTGGTGGAGCGACTGCAAGGTTATAACAGGGGATACAACAGTGGCCCAACACCATTTGCTGGTGGCAGATATAGTATTAAGAGACAAGCTGTTTGTGAGGGGGAGGAAAGTGAGACCTAGGATCCGTTGGGGAAACTTGAAGGGTGATAAGGTCATCTCGGTGACATCGGCTCAACTAGGCGGGGACACAAACTAGATGTGGGAAGCTATGGCGACTATCGTAACTCTTGGGGCGAAGGAGACTTTAGGGGTCACAACTGGAAAGATAAGCGAGCATAAGGAGTCATGGTGGTGGAATGAGGATGTGAAGACCAAAATAAAAGTTAAACAAGATAGTCTTAGGGATGGATCTTTTGAGGTGCTCAGACGAGGAGGAGCGAGTGTGGTTGAGGGATATTTACAAAAATGCAAGGAAGGAGGCGAACAAGGCAGTAACGGATGCAAAGGACCCAGCCTATAAGAGGATGTATGAATGCATGGAAACAAAGATGCAAGGAAGGAGGCGAAGAAGGCAGTAACGAAAGGAAATAACTCAACCTATAAGAGGATGTATGAACGCATGGAAACGAAGGAGAGGGAACATGATATGTTCAAGATTGCTAAAGCTAGGGAGCGTTGAAGGAAGGATCTTGAAGCAGTGAAGTTTATAAAAGGAGAGGATGGACGTGTGTTGGTTAAAGAACACGAAATTAAGTTGAGGTGGAAAACCTACTTCCACAATCTTTTCAACTACCAAAGGGCATACCGACAAGAAAACGAAAACTCTACTACGCAGAGGAGACAACGGATTAACTGCTACTGTCGAGCTATAACACGGGGAGAAGTGATGACAACACTTAGGAAGATGGGTAGGGATAAGGCAATTGGTCCTGGCAACATACCCATAGAGGCTTGGAAGTGTTTGGGAGAGTAAGGAGTTATATGGCTAACAAGAATAAGGGAGATGCCCAATTTTGTGGGAATTACAGAGGGATAAAGTTGCTAGGCCATACTATGAAATTATGGGAGAGGGTAACTGAGACTAGAATCAGAAAAGAAACTCAAGTTACAGTAAACCAATTTGGTTTCATGCCAGGGTGGTCAACTACAGAAGCGATGCACATCCTAAGAAGATTGATGGAAAAGTAATCAGCTTTTTAAGCAGATCTGCATATGGTATTCATTGACCTTGAAAAAGCCTACGACAGTGTGCCACGTGGGCTGATTTGGGATAGTTTGGATAGCAAAGGTGTTCCTGGGAAGTATATAGACATAATTAGGGATATGTATGTAGGACTCCACCAAGAATCTGCATTGAGTCCATTTCTTTTTACGTTAGTGTTGGATGAGTTGTCTGTGTCGATTCAAGAGACCATTCCATAGTGCATGCCATAGTTATCGATAGCGAATAGCGACAAATAGCGACACAGTATCTCTATGCTATGTAGCGATAGCAATGAAATAGTGCCCGCTATTTCGTATTTAGCGATAAGGTAGTTAAAAATTTAAGAAATAAAAAATAGTTATCTATAAAATTTTTATATATATAAATTTAATTTTATAGCTTTTTATGTATAAATTTGCAAGTTTAAGGACCAAATGTAAGCTAGTGAAAATAGGGGGGGTTAAATGTTAAAATACACAAACTTATTTTACACTTTCTATATTAATTTTTACAAGTTCTAGGGACTAAATGCAAACTAATGAAAGATAGAGGGGTTAAATGTTAAAATCTATAAAGTTAATTAACCCTAAAAAGGCTAAAACACAAGAAAACGCAGCTGCTCTTCTTCTTCTTCCTAGTTTCCAGCAAGTTTCCGGCAGAAATTGCAGGTTTCCAGCCGGAATTTGTCGTCGGAATCCGCTATAATCACGCTATGGAGTTGCTATATAATAGATTGCGAGACATGGGCGCTTCACTACAAAGCGCGCGATAGCGAACACTATCTTCGCTATCAGTAACTATGGTGCATGCTTTTTGCTGATGATATTGTGTTAGTGGTTGAGACTAAACAGAGTGTCAATACAAGGTTAGAAGAGTGGCGGGCAGCTTTAGAAGGCAAAGGGTTAAGAATTAGTCGCTCTAAGACTGGGTATTTATATTGTAATTTCAGTGGTGCAGGCGACGATGACACCACTCAGATTACCATCGACGGTCAAGAGGTTCCGCATGCAGTTCAAGTATTTAGGTTCGTTTGTGCAAAGGGATGGGGAAATAGATAGTGATGTAGCCCATCGCATCCATGCTGGTTGGTGTAGGTGAAGAGCAGCGCCACTGGAGTATTGTGCGACAAAAGGTTCCCAACTAAATTAAAGGGAAAATTATATAGGGTCGCTGTTAGACATGCTATGTTGTATGGGACAAAATGTTGGGCTGTCAGGAAGACTCAGACGCGGAAGATGAAGGTGGTAGATGTTAAGGTGGATGTGTGGCCACACAAGGTTATACTAGATAAGAAATGAGATTGTTAGGGTAAGGTTAGGTGTGATTAGTATATCAGATTTGTCTTAGGGTCTTAGATATGTCTTGGGGTCTTAGATATTCCTTTACTTTAGGTGGACTTTGCAAGTATTTGTATACTTCTACATATGCTTATATGTTGTTTTGTTATGTCATATTTGCTTATTTTTTAATATGTTACTCTTTAACCGCTTCTTTTGTTTGGGTTGCTGGTAGTTTTTTGTTATATTTTCTTATTGTTGGCTTTTGGTCTACTGTAATGGTTTAATATATTTTGTTTTGCTATCATCAAGAGAGGTTGTTAAGTCTTTTTTCTTTTATATAGATTTGATGACGGGACATTCTTGTTATAATACGAGTTAAACTAGACATTCTTGTGACCCTCAGTGGTGACCAACACATTACTTCAGTTGCTTTGTTTTTATTCTTTGATGACAATGACTTTCTTTTTTACTGTATGCTACCTTAGTTATTTTACATGTGTTTTTGGAAATCTAGGTTGACAACATATAACCCTTTTGGTATTGTGAAAAACTACAAGGCCAAAAATCATGATCCTACGTTCTTTACAACATTGCTTTCTAAGTGTTCTGATGTGTGGGTTTTTTTTTTCTGAGTGCACCTTATGGTTTTGATCTGTTTACCTGCTCTTGATAAATCTTGACTATTTGTCATCCTTTTTTCATATGTTTTTTGCAGGACTCTATGACAGGGAAGATGATTGGCATGGTACGCGAGATTTATGCATTTTAAGCATTTTGTTTTACATTTTTTTTCTTATTTTTTTTATAATTCTCATGCTTGCTCAAGTATAGCCTCACGCTTTTCTAGTTTCCTTATAACGGCATTTAGTAGAAAAAAGGAAGGGGCTGTTTGTTTACCTCTTAATGGTGCTCTTAATGGTTCAGACCTCTTACTGGTTCAGCGCTTAATGGTTCGGACTGTTTGTTTCGTGAGCAAATGTCTGAATGGTTCAGGCATTTGCCTCTAACTGGTTAGCATTATACAGAGTCTGAATGGTTAAGACCTCTAATCTGAATTGGTCAGACATTTGCCTCGAACGGTTAAGCATTATACTGACTCTTAATGGTTCAGACCTCTTATTGCTTCAGCACTTAATGATTCAGATCTTTTAGTGATTCAACACTTAACCATTCAGAAGTTGCCAAACAGTCCCAAAATGAAGTTTATGTAGTCTACTTTGTATAGTGAACACATCTTTTTTCAGTTTATCAAGTTGTTCATTGTTAATTTAATTTATAATCTGAAACAATTATTCTTTTCTTTAATGGACAATCATGTCTTCTTTTTAAGTTAATAACTTGTCATTCATTATTCCAGTCCTCATAAAGAAAGCAGAGACATTTGAGTTGACGGAATCGCAGAAGATTTTAGTAAATCGGGAGCAGTTACGTATACTTGAGAAACTACTTAACGATGCCTATGTAATTCGTAGGCCAAAGCCAAGCGAATATGAAAATCGAAAACAAGTGATCCGGGTTCTTAATGATATAGCTAAAGATTTATACGGTAATCTTACAGTTTCAATTACTTGTTTGTAAACAGTTGCTTTTTATGTTCATTTGAAGTAAAATAATTTAATATCGAGTTAAATGTCATTTTCGATCCTGAGGTTTGGTCAGTTTTGCGACTTTCGTCCAAAGGTTTGTTTTTCCGCATCTGTATCCAAAAGGTTTGAAATCTTGGCATTTTCATCCAGCTCGTTAACTCCATCCATTTTTTTTCGTTAAGTCAGGGGTATTTTCTTCTTTCTTACTTAGTAAGGTTATTTTGAAGTACATTATGCTAAATGCTTGTACATAAAGTGGAAAAGACCGAATTACCCTCTAAGTTAACAAAAAAAAAAAACCGAAAATACACTTGACTTAACTTAGCGGAGAAAGATGGATGGAGTTAACAAGCCGGATGAAAATAGCAAGATTTCAAACCTTTTGGATCCAAAGGCGAAAAAATAAACCTTTGGACGAAGGTTGCAAAACTGACCAAATCTCAGGGACGAAAATGGCATTTTACTCTTTAATATCACTCTACAAATGGTAAATATATTTGTTTGTAATCCAGGTAATTCTGCCAGCTGTCCTGTTGTTGAGGAATTTGGTTCCTTTTCAATGGACTTTTTTACTCCCGAAAGTGATCTTGATCTCTCCATTAACTTCCCAGATAGTCCGTTAGTGTTTCCTCGAGAGCAGAAAATTAAAACGCTTCGGAAGTTTTCAAAAAAACTCTATTCACTTCAAAGTAATCTTCCAACTATACTAGTCTTTGCATATATTATCATTAAAGTTTACTTATAAGGATCCACACATTATAAAACTTTAACTGTTGGAACTATTTTATATGAACTTTTATGGTTTAGGTGCAGGTCGTGTACAAAATGTGCAGCCTGTGATGAGGGCTAAGGTACCCATTCTTAAGTTTGTTGATACCGCAACAGGTGTCGAATGTGACATTTCAGTAGAAAACATGGATGGAATTTCAAAATCCCTTATTATACGCTACATTAGTTCAATAGATGAACGGTTTCGGAAGCTAAGTTTATTGGTTAGTTTATTTTTGTTCCTCCAATAGGATTGTCGACTTTCTCAACTTAAATAACCATTATATTCGCTTTTAATATTAGAATGATATCTTTTAATGCAGATGAAAGCGTGGGCAAAAGCACAAGACATTAACAGCCCAAAAGACCAAACACTTAGTTCTTTATCTATAATATTACTGGTTGCTTTTCATCTACAGGCATATACCTCTTACCTCATCTCAGTCATCTTTAATTCTTTATCATTATAGGTTACCTTAAAAACAACTTTGATTTTATAACTTATAATTTCTTTTGGCTCAAAACAACTTTTATTATGAGAAAAAAAACTTATAAGCAGTTTATTGTTTTTAATTGTGCAATTGGTCTTATTATCGATCTCTGGTTTTCAGACTCGAGATCCTCCTATATTACCTCCGTTTTCCGCCATACTAAAAGGTAATTTTGAGACTTAGTTAAGGATGTAAAATAATCAATTCATATGAGAATTTTGATTATACAAAACTTAAAAAATGTGATGTGTGATGTTTGGTGATCGTACATCATTGCTTTAGTTTGAAATTATAGATATAACAATACGGCATGAATTGATTGTTTCATAAGTAAACGACTCATAAAAGTGACCCTAGTTAAAACCATACTAGTCACAAGTCAAATCAGACATGAGAGTTTTGTAGATGGAGATGATCCTGCATCCGTGAAGAATTCAGTTAGAAGCTTCCAGAACTACGGTAGAAGAAATACAGAAACGTTAGGTGAATTGTTCGTGACGTTTTTAATCAAGGTAGGCAACCGTTTTTTATTTTAAAGTACACGGATGGTCTTTGTGGTTTAACAAAATTTGGATTTGGTCCCTAGCCAACAAATCCAAAGGTTTTAGCAGGTCCAAGTAAGGGACTAAATGCGTTACAAATTGCAAACCACAGGGACCATCCATGTACTTTTGGAAAAATCTGGGGACTAAATGCGTTACAAAGTGCAAACCACATGGACTATCCGTGTACTTTTGGAAAGCTAGGGACCAATTCCAAAATTTTGGTAAACCACAGGGACCATCCATGTACTTTATTCTTTATTTTATACATTTTACACTCTTGAATATTTTTAGTATATACTGTTAATGGTTGTTGCAGTTAGCATCTGTCGAAAAGCTTTGGCCAAAAGGTCTGTGTGCTAGTCCTTATCTAGGACATTGGTCACCTAAAACCTGGGACAATAAAATAGCCATAATGAGTGTAAGTATTTTTTTTTTTCTCATTTTTTATTTTTTTTTATTTTATTTTATTTTATTTTTGTTTCTATTTTTAAACATTGTTAATGCCAATCTGACCCGATCCGTCCATTTTGCCAGGTTGAGGATTTCTTTGACCGGGCCCAAAATGTGGCGAGAGCGGTTGGAAAGTTAGAAGTGAAAATAATCCATGAGTTGGTTCATCTTACAATTCAAAATCTCAGTCGTTTCATGAATGTTAACCTTGACGAGTTAAAGTTAAAAGAATCACTTTTTGGCATTGATGGTATGCACTCTATCTTTGTCGAACAAAAATTGAACGCATGGAAACAAAGTCTTGAAAAAAAGACCATAAAAACCAAGTTGATCACGAACAATGTCTATAACCCAAACGGTGCGAGTCCATCAACCAGGCCACTGCCAACCGGCCACTCGGGTGTGCCACAACGTCAAGCTGTGACTGCAGGCTTGGAGACACCATGGGCACACCAGTCGTTTTACCAACAGCCAATGATGGGAACAACGGGGGTTGCAGGGGGTGTACCAGCAAACCAGTGGTGGGAAACGGCTTGGGGAGGACCCGTGTGGACACAAGGCTGGGGTGGTGGGCCTGGTGGTTCGTCTACGGGCGGTTGGGGTGCGGCCAATGGAGCCGCTTTCACGAATGGTCGGTCACAAGAGACGCAGCCTGCAACGGATCCTTGGGGAAGAAGGCAGCAACAACCTTCTTACGGTATTTGTTCCATTTGAAAATTAACAAGAGTCTACGGAGTTGGTTTGACCGTTTGAAAGTGCACTTTGAACAATTTCCGACGTGTTTATTAATTTGACCCGTTTGATATAAAACATAACAAAAATCAACCCATTTCTGAATGCAATCAAATCTTTTTTTCTACAGGGAATTCTTCCAAAGCGCACGGTACAACATATCGCTAAGACTCGATTTTTAAACGTCTAACCAGATCGCACCCATGTGGGCTTTTATATCAGGTTTGTTTGTTTTACCGTGTGTTTGGCTGTTTATAACTGTAGTTTACATTTCTGGTGTCGGGATGCGTTTTTTCTGTATCACTAGTCGGTTTAAAGCCGTGTTGTTTGACTTGACGGGATAGATGGGTGTTCAATACAAAGCTATTTAATTTTATGTACATATTGTTTTACTTAAGAGATTTGGTCACTAGCCTAGCGATATTAAAGTTGTATGTAATGGTGGCCCGTGTTTGATTTGATGGGATCGAGGGGGTGTTCAATACCGGGTAAATTTTTAGTAAACAACTGCCCAAACTTTATAAATTATTTACATATTGTTTTACTTGTTAGATCTGGTAACCAAAGGGTTTGTAGCCTAGTGGTATCAAGATTGTATATCTTGGTGAACCATGTTTAACTTAATGGGATAGAGGGGTGTTCAATACTGGGTTAATTTTAAGCAACTGCCCAAGCTATATAAATTTGTGTACATATCGTCTTATTAGATCTGGTCACCAAAGGGCTTGGATAAATGTGTGGATTTAGGACTCGGATTAATGGTGTTTTTTTCCAAGTGGTTGAGAGTTCTAGTTCTGTAGTGGACACGTGTAGATTTAGGACTCGGATTAGAGTGTATGTGTGATCCGTTCTAAATAAAAATAAAGAGTTAGATCTTGTTAGTACTAGATACAAGTGCTCATGTTGTTATTTTTAACTATATTTAAATTTGGTTTCATGTTAAATTCAGACGGTAAATTACAATTGTTAAACTTATTACTAATTATTATCTATCATCTATATTAATTTGAAGTTCTCATGAACAGTAACATTTTAGTTTATTTTTTTATTATTATTTAACGTTAGTTTTTTTATTATAGAGTAAACTTCCGTTTTGCTCCATGTGGTTTGGTCACTTTAACGGTTTTGCTCCAAACCTTTAAAAATAGCCATTTTACTCCCTGATGTTTCGGTTTTTTTGCCAGTTTGCTCCCCGCCTCTAACTTCATCCAAATTGTTTGTTTTTCCATTTTGCTCCCCGCAGGGAGCAAACTGGCAACAAAACCAAAACATCAGGGAGTAAAATGGCTATTTTTAAAGGTTTGGGGCAAAACCGTTAAAGTAACCAAACCACATGGAGCAAAACGGAAGTTTACTCTTTATTATATTTATTATTAGTATATTGTTATAACTAATTATCTATAATAATTAATTTATTTTATCTCTTTACTATATATATTACATCCTTCTAACCCGTTTAACTTTTTAATAATTTGATTATTTGCATTCTTTTACTTAAGAAAAACTAAATACGAAGTTGTGTTTGATTTTTTTTCTCGACGTTTCTATATAAATTTTATTGAAAACGCGGTTGTGTTTGAAATATAGTTTTTTTTTTTGGTATCATGTGCTATATCAAGTGCTGGTGTCACAACGATTCCATGATGAACGGAACCAACACCGACCTAACCACGTCGATACCAGTATTAGTATTATCGGAACCAATATTGGTATATACTTACAAAAATATGCGCTTTTAGCCCATTTGTTTTAATTTAGTTTGATTTCCATCCGATATCTCGCGTCCAATATCTTTTTTATAAAGTAGAATACAATACTGTGTATAAAAAAATCTCGCCACCAAAACCGACAATGACATAGGTATTGCTATAGTTATTATGGGAACCGACACCTGTATTCGTTTTTATGATTTTCAATGTAAAACACATTATTTTGAGCATATCGTGACTTTAAACAGAGTGTCGGTACCATAACGAATTGAACAAAACTGACAAAATTTCCGTCGCATCGCGCGAGCAAATCCACCTAGTTAATCCATCAACTAGAATTAAGCCCCATGTGTTGCGGCAGAGGTGTAAAATGTGTCAAATAGCACAAATGTCACACTACCGCTAGCGACCATCAACACTGAGTTAATCTAGGACCCGACGTAAAAACGATGAACCACACATGCACGTTGCGCCGTGTTAACTCGCAAACTTTTGAACGAGACATAAAGCAAAATGTAAAAACGTTGAATCACACATGCCCATTGCGTTTGTTAACTCGCAAAATTTAGAACGAAACGTAAAGCAAAAATTTGCAAAAGATGAAAAGTATAGGAAACCAAAGTTAAAAGTAAAAATTGTGAGGTTGAATTGCAAATGAAGTAAAGTTTTGGGTTAAAATAAAAAAAAAGCCAATTTTTTAAAAACTTTCCAAAGCATGAGATATAACTCAATTATGCATAAAGATAAAAATGTTGCTAATTAAGGGATTATGATCAAATGCACAGGATAATATAAATAAGAATGGTAAGAATGATTTTAGTTCATTGATCTTAAATTCGAAGGGTTGAGATTAGTATTAAGGAAAAGAAGATAATGGAATGACATAAAGGGAATCCTACATTTATGGATTTTCTCTTTCCACATGCAAGGCACATGCCAATTCCCACCATCATTTAAAATGTCCATAACTTTTTCATGACATTTTAAAAAAAAATCACCATAATAACGGGCGTTTTATTATCTTTAATATGAGTATCATATTGTCATATAAAAATAAAATAAAAAATTTAATTTTTACTGGGTTTTTTTTTTTTTTTTTTGCATGGTGTTAAAGGTTCCGGTAATTGTGTCTTTTAACTAGGTTTTGGTCATTACGCTTTGCTAGGGTTTCTATACATTGTGTTATTATCAAAACCTATAACACAATGTTAATTTGGGTCTACCTATTGCGTTTTTATGAGAACTTATAACACAGTATATGATACAATGAAGATGATGTTATATCTGGGTTTTTTATACATTGTGTTATTGGTTCTCGTCATTGTGTTTAATTTGTTATCCATTATGTTTTAATATGTTGTCCATTGTGTTTTAATCTCTTGTTCATTGTGTTTTAGCTTGTTGTGTATTGTGTTTTTAGTTTGTTGTTCATTGTGTTTTAATCTACTCTCTATTGTGTCTTTTATCTGTTGTCATCAATTATGTCTTTTATCTATTGTCATTAATTGTGTTTTTATTTAGTTTGATACTTATTGATGTATATCGGGTCACACGAACTGTTCACAACAAAGTTATCGATGCTTTAGGCGTTCAACAATAACCATACAAGGACACTTAGGTCAATTGGGTGTGTTCATTTTAATTCAATATAGTACAATGTCTAGTCCTTGCTCCACGTGATTGTGACAACCCTCAAAAAATTACAGGTATCCGTACAATTAATTAATATTAAATTGGTGCTCAATGATTGTGCTTGATTACAACTGTTGATTTAACTGCTCTATGATTTTTGCATCATACACACATATGCATCACATTTCATATTGTCACCCCATTTATTACGCACAAACTTTAGTGACAAACTTGATGCACAAAGCACAGTTAACACAGTGAGCGGATAACTCAGACACATGCTGACAATACCAGCACGTAGACAGACACTATATTGAGGCCCAGTATGAGCCGGAGACAAGGTACTACACTAGTAAGGAGTGTATGGAAGTAAGGACCATAAAGCTGCGTCACTAGGTGATAATTTAGGTGCCGGAAAGTGCCTAAAACCCACTTAAACTGCAAAATTCTGCAGTTATAAACAAATTTCAGCATTTAATATGTTAGTAATGTGCCAAAAATATGGCAGAATGGTCCTGTATGCTTTCCTAAGTTCCGGGAATTAATAGTGACACAAAAAGTTATATAAAAGACACTTTATGAAATAATTAAGCACTTTAACGAAACGATACCCAACCGAACAACCGGACATTACCCGGAACACAAAAATATTGTTAAACACATTGTTTCAATTTTACTAAGCTAGTTATGGTTCCCGAACACCCTAATACACTATATATTACATGACACACTTATAACACTAACTAAATACTTAAAACCTAACTAGTTAACCTAACTATCCATTGCATCCCAACTAGACCCCCCCTTATTGTAATTGTCAAGTACTTAGGGAACATTTAATCTAATGGATAAAAGAGATGTGGAGGATTATTTATATAACCACAAGATCAAGCTCATTCATCATTCACAAACACACCAACACTTTCATCACTCTCTCTCCCTCTCTTCTTGGTCTCGGCCAAGAGCACCACCACCATCATCATCATCTTCAAGTCCAAATCATTCAATCTCTAGTGATCCTAAGGTGCAAGAAGCAAGATTGAGAAGCTAGGAAGCATTGGAGCTTGAAGGACCACTTCCTAGAGCTTTTATCGCACTTGATCTTCATCATCTTCATCTTTGATTCATCCCTAGCCTTGTGCTAGTGGTAAGGGTCTTGATCTATCTATATTACATCTATTTTATGTGGATAAAAGAAGATACTAGTTGTTAATCTCAAAGAACACCAAGAACCATGAACTTGAAACTTTAACATAAGCTTAAAACCATAAGAAATCATGATGTTCATGTGATGATATGCTTGTTGATTGTTGATTGTTTGTGGGAAATGATGTTGATTGTTTGTGGGAAATGATGTTGATCATCATGTAGTCTTGCTAGATCATGATTAAGAACATAATATAGCAAGATGTAAGAAAGGAAATTGTTGTAGGATGATGGACCATCCACACACAAATCATGAACTTGAATGAATAAATGGTTTTCTTGAAAAATAAAGATCAAAGTAGATTGATAATCATGTAGATCTAAAGATCCATGAGTGGTTTTTCAAAAGAACCAAGTCAAAAATATAAGTTTCATAAAATCTTGGATCTTACATAAACTAATCTCATTTTTGGTAGATAAACAAGTGTAGAAACATTTGTGTAACAAGAAAATTTCATAAAGAAATATTTTTCAAAAATATGATTGGAAGTTGTAAACGCTTAAATTCTTTAAAAATAAAGTTTTTAAAGAACCAATCACATTTCAAAAGGTAACAAGACTTACTAAGAATACTAGTAAGTTACTACATAATTTTTACGAATATTCAAGTTCATGAAGTAGTAGTTATTACTTGATTTTGGCAAAATTGGTAAGTGAAGGTTAATTGTTGATGATTGTGATGATTTTTACAAAAGAAAATGATATGCTTATAAGCATGGACACCTCCATTTACAAAGGAAACTCTGGCGAAATTTTTCTAAAATTTCCAAAACCTAAAAAACAAAATTTAAGTTAAAATAATCATTATTATTTTAACAAGAAGTTACAACTTGGAATAACATCGAAGTAACGTAACTCAAACCCGTAAATACAAAAGCAAGGCACGACCCGTTCGTCTAATAAACAATAGTACGTTGTAGGTTGTCGTGTAGCGGACCAGGCTTGAGTTGACGATACGATTAAGGAGACGCTCTACAGTGAGTTCATGTCCCCCTTTTCTCTTAACTGTTTTAAGTTTTATACTTCGGGGGTGGAATACATGTTACAATTATTACAGACGCTTTTATACATGGTATGGTTAGCTTAAGGAGGGTTTACTACTTAGATCATGTGAAAGGTGGGTACAACACTTAAGGCCATTAATCCTCGTTGTTAGGACCGATGGACATGAGTGATAGATCTATTTGGGTGTAGCGAGCCCACACCCATGAGGCCGGGGCGGCCCATAGTGGTGACTGTGTCATACAGCCGGAGGCCCGGTATAAATTTGCTAGGTTTGAGTACTTCCTGCACTGTTTCACACATACCAGTGGCTTTGCAACCCATTGGTGATCTCTTTTTCCTTAATTGCTACATACCAGGGATTTTCATACATACAGACACATTACAAAGGTTTATACATACTCACTTACACATGAACTCGCTCAACTTTTTGATTTTTCAAACTACATGTATTTCAGGAAACTAGCGGATCTGGCGGAGTATGCATATGTCTAGCTGCGTTGAATAAGAGATGTCATCCAGGGTAGTAGGTTTAGGAGGTGTAACCCTTACGTGGACGGGTTACATGTCTTTAAACCACGTCTTATTTAAAACCTTTTTCTGTGTCTCATGAACACGTCGTAAACAAGTATGGTTTGTAACTTATTTTAAGTGTCGACATTTTCAAACAATGATGTTATGGTATTTTTAAACTTAATGAATGGATGAACATCTTGTGTTTTTATCATATAGCATTGTTAGGATTGTTGCTATGGTATTAAGAAGTCACACCAAATAAACCCACGCTTCCGCAAAAGCCAGGGTGTGACAGTGATGCTCCAATTTATTTCTAGTTGAGTAAACTTCTGTTTTGCTTCATGTGGTTTGGTCGTTTTAACGGTTTTGCCCCAATCCTTTAAAAATCATTTTACTCCCTGATTTATGAAGCTTATCTCTATTTCACTCCCCGCCCCTAACGCCATCCAATTCAACTGTTAAACCTGCTTCAGGTCTAGGATGGGAAAAGACTAAAATGCCCCTCATGTGAGGGGCATGTGACCAAGATTTAACAGTTGAATTGGATGTCATTAGGGGGGAGTGAAATAGAGATAAGGTTCATAGATCAGGGAGTAAAATGACTATTTTTAAAGGATTGGGGCAAAACCGTTAAATCGACCAAACCATATGGAGCAAAATGTAAGTTTACTCTTTCTAGTTTTTTTTACATTTTTTAAACCATTTCCATTTAGTTTATTTTCACGTATTTTCTTTATTAAGGTGATGTTTGTTTTTTTTCAGAAAAATCTCTTCTGCCTCTTATGTCTTCGCCATGTAGATCATGCGCAGACGTTTAGCTCTGCAGACCGTTTGTTTTGTAGATAACATTTCATTAAAAATGTCTTCAACCTCTGCGCGTCCTCTTCCCCACGCAGACATGGTCCAATGTCTTCCCACCTCTTCCAACCTCTTCTCACCCTTCTAACCTCTTCTTCTTTCCTAATCTCAAAATACAGACACCTCTCCTCCACCCCTCTCCTCCTCCCAGCAGTCACCTCCACCTCCTCCAACAACCACCTCCACCACCATCTCCACCTCCTCCGACAACCACCTCCACTTCCTCCGCCACCACCTTAGGCAACGTCTTTTGAAGAAGCTGTTATCATCATTCATCTATGGCTAAACCTGATACTGATCAGGAATCTCCTGATAACATCTCTTTGGATCTTCCAGCTCCTCTGATTATTCAGTAGGTATCTTCAAATGCGTACGGTTTGGCTTTTAAACAAACCGAACGAACACGAACACGAACATATATTCGAACAATTTTTTTTGTCCGTGTTCGTTCATTAAGAAATCGGGCATGTTCGTGTTCGTTCATGTTCGTTCGTTTAAAGCCTAAACGAACAGTTCACGAACATAAACAAAACAAATTTAACTGAACATATTTGAATAAACATAAACTAACAAGTCTAATATATTCCAATTCATCCGAAAATACATCTAAATTAGAGTTCATAAATATACTAATTAGTCATATTAATATAAGTAGTTAGAAAACCTAATATTTATATAAATCTAACTATTTATGTATTTACTAAAACATAAACGAACGTTCATGAACATAAATGAACGAACACAAGGTGTGTTTATGTTCGTTCATTTAATTAAACGAACAAATTTTTTTGTTCGTGTTGGTTCATTTATTAAATAAACGAACATAAACGAACTTCCCGCCGTACAAGTTCATAAATAGTTCATGAACGTTTGGTTCGTTTACAGGCCTACGTACGGTACACCCTCGTGAATATTGGTTGATGATTGAATTGTATGATCTGGGGATTTTTTTTGAGGGTTTTGCAAAAGTACCCTAAAAATGGATTCTTGTCGTGTATAACATGTTGATAATTATTCTTCTTGCTGCAAGATTTTATCTTTTGAAATTGGGGCTTTCAGTTGTTTGAAGGATACCTCTTACACACATAAACCCTATTCTTTCTCTCTTTCACATATAGAGACTGAGTGTAAGCTGTGTATGAACTTACTTAAAGAGTATATGTTGATGAAATTGAGTTATATGATCTGTTTTTGGATATTATCTTATTTTAGGTAAAAAAGATAATGATATAATTGGGACGTCTATTCACTGTGAGGTGGTGGTGGTGTATGATGGTTTTGATGGTGGTTGTTTTTATAGAGAGAGAGACAGGTGTTGTTTGCTTGTAGAAGTTAAAAAACAAACAGTCTTTTTCTTGCAGACTGCAGAGGTTTGGTCCACCTCTTCTGCTACAGATGTTTGCAGATGTGGTCCACAGACTGCAGACGTTTTACCTCTGAAAAAACAAACAGCACCTAAGTCTCCACAGTTATGTTAGTGATTTGAGTACTGGAGTTATTGGTAGTTTTTATTTCCTTTTCTCTTGTAATTGCATGCATTAAAACGCAGAGTAAATTACAAAAAATCGTTCTTTATGTTGAGACCATATTGCAAACTATAGCCTTTACCTTCAAAAAGACAAAATACGTACTCGATGTTTGCAAACTCTTGCACACTGTGTCCTTTAGCCCTAACTCAGTTAGCTTCCATGGTTAAATCTGACTAAGTGAACCCCACTTGAGTGTATTTTTGTCATTTTACCCTAAATTAAATCTGACCTAATCTAACCATTGCAAACTTTACACCCTTTCCTTCTCTCCCCTAGCCACTGCCACCACAACCACCCCACTTAACCACCAGCAGACCAGCCAACCACCACACCGCAATAACCACCTCAACCAATTTCTTTTGCCAAATAATAACCTCAAATTATTTTAGCAGGTAAAATCAAAACTAACATTGGCCCATCAATTACTTAACCTACTTCAAATTTTAAACAAAATTAAACTGATTTCAAATGAAATTATACTTATTGACTTTTCAACCTCTTTCTTCGTTCATTGCATCAGATAGGATTTGAAAGCAAAAACCTAATTCAACTGTGAACCATAACATTGTCTTGATTATTGCCACCGGATGCCATCCATTGAAGCACCGATGAAGAAGACCGACGATTCCATAAAAACCACAAAACCAACCATTCAAAAAGGCCTATTACTTCTTGTTTTTTTGTTAATGGTGATGGGTTGTAGGTCTCATTTTTCGGATAATGTTGATGAGTTGCAAATCTGATGAGCGAGGGAGACAACCTCAAAGCCCCACCTTTCGCCACAGACGGCGTTGAACATAGGGTTGTGTAGCGGGTGGGTGGTGGGGGCAGAGGTTGTGGTGTACGGAACGGTGGTGAAGAGAGAGAATGTTGAGGCAAAGGAGAGGAGAGAGAGGATGGTGAAGAGGTGGCGGTGGTGGGAGTGAGGTCCGACGATGGCGGTGGTAGGAGGTGGTTTGTGGCTTTATGGATGGAGGGGTTAAAGAGGATGAACTTGTGGTGGGTATGCTTCATCTGGTAATTACCTCTGTATGCTTACTCATTTCTACACACAGTAAAATCAAAACACATAAGCATTTTGATAATTAATATATGGTATATTGTTTTTATATAAATAATAAATGGTAAAAAGTCTAATTTGCCCACATGTGGGGTCCACTTGTTCAGATTTAACCATGAAAACTAACTGAGTTATGGCTAAAAGACATAACGTGCAAGGGTTTGCGAACATATTTAACCATGAAAACTAACTGAGTTATGGCTAAAGGACATAACGTGCAAGGGTTTGCAAACATCGAGTACGTTTTTTTGTACTTTTTGAAGATAAAGGACATACTTTGCAATCTTGTGTCAACATAAAGGATGATTTTTGTAATTTACTCTAAGGGTGAAGGGGGTGGAACTGGCAAACCAAGAGGAGAGGTGAGCTGTCCCAGTATTTCCGCGCGGTGAAGGTGCCGCCGTCCAATATTGCTGCACGGTGAAGGAGGATTACGAGGAAGAGTTGCCGCATGAGGGGTTAATGAGGGAGAGGGGGTAGAGGTGGGGCCCATTATCTTTCAACCAATCATATTTTGTTTTTTTTTTCTTTTAAATGGTTTGGGTGAAGCCACCCCCTATGTTTTTTTGGGCAAGAGTGGTGTATGAGAGGGGAATTGACATGACACATCGTGATTGGGTGGGTGAAAATTCCCCCCCATCTCATGCGGGGTGCACCCCCTTCACCCTAAAACGGAAGATTTGATGAAATGCAAGTTAGTGAGTTTAAGAAAAGTTTTTTTGGTTAATTTTCTCATTGAGTTATGAGTTGATTAATTATTTCCATGCTAATTTAAGTTTGGCAACTTGAATGGTGTTCTTGGAGTCTAATTGCGAATTAAGTGGTGTATCTGTATCTTAATCCAATTTTAGCTTGCCCTACCGTATGTTTGTGTGGGGTATCTGTATCATAAACAAACCGTAGATCTATCCGTTTCTTTTGTAGGATCGGTTCGTGACCCAAACGAGTCAATCAGAAGAATTCTTGTCTGTTTCAGAGACAGAAACTAAGAAACAGACTTGTAAAACAACTTGTTTCACTATTAAACGTCTTTTTTATTGATTTAATAGCAATACAGATCAAACGACGCGTCGGCAGTACTTCGGTACCGGAATCGCAGAAGTTGCAAATGATTTCGTTTGAGTGGTATTTATAGGATACCTGATTCCGTTTGAATGTGTCATGTGCCATTTCAAACGGAATTAACACGGTTAATTTCGTTTGAAAGTGGCAATGTCACTTTCAAGCGGAATTACATGTCTCAAACGAAATTAGCTTAAACACACCCTAAAACCTCCTATTTTCTCGTACAACGCGCCCTGATCTAACAATTCTAATACAAGACTCGATACAAGACGAAGTCGACAGACGTATGCACCAACAGACTCCCCCTCGGATGTTGACAAGTCTTAAGTGTCGAGTCTTCAACTTCTTCAGTCTTTATCAGTCTTTGGGTTTCCAGGATCTCGACCTGGCTCTTGCCTTACTCCAAATTCTTCTTCAGAATCTCTTTCTCTAACAGAATCCCCCTCAAATTGTGCTGGGATCGTAGTCTGACTCATACTCTGCTCATACATTTACAGGTTCAAGAATCGCAACCTGGTTCTCTCAAAAGTTTACAGGTTCAGGATAGATTCCTGGCTCACCTGCATATTCTCTACCCAAAACATGAATTTCATAAAAGATAAGATATAATCAAATTTATAAACCCTGCTAACCACTTGTAGACACAACCTGAACACATAATTTTCAAGTATCGAACAAAATGATTTAACATATTAGTCTCTGATGAACCACTTGAATGAATATCATTTTCTTTCCAAACACACACTCCCAAACCTGTTCGTCATGATCAGCTCTCAGAATTTTGAAAATCAGCTTTTCAACATCAGTTGTCTAAAATCTTTTTGAATTTTTCAAAATTTTATGCTAAAACACTCCGAAAATCTTTTTGGATTTTTGAAATTAAATGGAATGCAGTAAAGAAATATTTACATACAATAATTTTGTGAGTTTGCGTAAGAGGATCATATCAGTTTTTGAGACAAATCACCAACACCGTTAAGCTTTAAACATTTTAAGTTCTAAACGATTCACTTAGATTGTCAGTATACTGGTCCACTTAAATTTTCACACAAAGTTCAACTGTTTCGAGATACGAGATTAATGTTTTAGATACTTAAACTTAATCGCGTGTCCCACCTCAGAATATACTCTCGTATCCAGATCCCAATATTCAGTCTTACAGGTGAGTATACCTAGATGATATCTGTAAGGGGTTAAATTGCGAAGGCCGTGAGAGCTCAGGTCAGAACTTCCGTTCAGCAGAGAGATGACTGCTTTGACTTTAGGTGGGTCCCCTTTAGAGGATCTTTTCTTCAACAGCACATGATTAGCATTTTTCAATGTTTCATCATTTTTTATGCTGAGGGTAGGCTATATTTCAAGAAAGCGTAAAGTATTCTCCGGGGACTAGGCCATTGCTTTCGCAAAATCAGAAGTCCCGGGATAATACCCCAGATATCACTAAGCATAAAGACCTAGTATCTTAGAAAGAGGGGTCCTTCAAACAAGATTTCGGGGGTTACCCATATATCCGAGAGATGTTACCCACGATATAAGCAAGTTTGAATTTAGGTTTATATCTCGTCACAATCTACTAAATGTGCAAAAACCTACTGACACATCATCAGTGAGACCGTTTATCACTTTTTGACTTTCCATTTCTTTAGCATGCTGTGATCGTCCACTGATGTACTATCATTTCCTCTTTTTACAACAAAACTCATTTTTGAATTTTATCATGTTTTTGATATTTTCAAATTTTCAAATGTTTTTGGATTTTCAGACATTTCTTACTCCCCCTAAAATGCAAACACATTTAAAGAAATTTGAAAACAAACTGTACAAGTAAAGTGACAACTGATATCAAATTGCATCAATTCGCCATTCACTTGGCATAAACAATCAGAACTCACCCTTTCAACAAACTATTTTCCCATTGATTTCAAAACACTCAAGTTTGTTTTAATCAAATGGTTTTTTCGGAAAATAAGTTTTGTTGATTTTAACACTTGTAAGTTAGGGGTTCATCACATTGTTTCTCAATCATATGTAGGAAAAACAAGTACAACTTAATGTCCTTGATTTACCATTTAAAGTGAAAACCTTCTTCAACTACTTGTAGGTTCATTCACCAAACATACCATTTTTAAATCAAAATATAACAATATAAAGATATCACCTGTAGATTTACCAACCAAACAATTTCAGAATGATGCCGATTCCTGCTCCACGCTTACCAACCTGGGAGCTCCGACAAGTCAGGATTTCAGTTAGGAAGTACTTTCCCCCAAGCTTGACCAGCCTTGGGAGATTCTGGTACACATCTATCCCACCAACATTTTGATTTATAAAATTCTTTAGCACTTTTAACCTTTCCATCAACCATCTTCCCGAAAATATGTTTAACTTTTCCATTAAACGCCTTTTCAGCATCAAATTCTTTGTTACCAACAAAGAATTGATCTGAAATCTCAGTTTTTCCCACTTTCAACTTTAAATTTTCCTTAGACAATTTAGGAAAGTTTTCATCGTTCACCCCTGGAACGGAATTCTCAATCTTCTTCTCAACAGATGACTCCTCTGATTTTATGGAATCAGATTCATTGTCAGAACTACTATCTGAACTTTTAACAACCCATTTTTTTTGTTTTCAACAGCTTGTCTTTTGTAAAACCGTTTTGAAGTTTCACCAACTTCCACAGTCGATTTTTCAAACATTTTAACCTTTTCTTTTAATTGTTCAGATTTGTCAACATATTTTCTTCTTATTTCAAAGTTAGAAGACACTCCCTGTTTTGAATAAGTGGACTCTTGGCAGTTCCAAGCAATGTTTCCAGCTTTTTGACACTTAAAGCAGGTTCTTCTATCAACTCTCGGAGCAAATTTCTTCATATTTTTCTTTATTTCAGCTAGAAACTCTTGATTGGATTGTTTCCAGAATGGTTTCTTCTGCACATCTTTAGAACTTCCTCCTGCAACAAATGTTGTTTTTGGTTTATAACTTTTCTCATTTTTATAATTTTCTGAAGAATTAAAACCAAGACCTTTCTTTTTGAAATTACTATTATGGTTTGGTTTCTTTCGATAACCTGAACCAGAACTGTAACCCTTTTTCTTGTTCAATCTCTGTTGAACTCTTGAAATGTACTTTTTAGGCTTTTCATGAAGATTTAAATCTTTTATTTCAGAAATGTTAATTTCTGTTAATTTGAAAACCCGTTTGATCATTTCAGATTTGACACTTCTTATTGGAAATTCCTCATCAAAATATAATTTGTCTGAATCATTCAAAGTATAAGCCACTTTGATTAATCCATCATTCAAATTAGATTTTAATAACAGGAATTCTTTATTGTAAACCCCTTTAACCGGTGAACTCGGACTCTTTTCTGATGAACTTGGACTATCAGATTTAGACTCCGACTTTGACTCTTCATCCATATCCAACACTTGATTGACCAATTTCTTTAACAACTCAGACTCATGATCAGTGTCAGACGCTGTGAATGTAACATCAATATTATCTGGTAATTCATCAATGATTTTAGACTTTAACTTGATGTTGAGAGCCTTATTTAAACGTTCCTCATTTGGCTTTCTGGGAGCATAACTTTCATATATTGGAGGCGGACACTTGTTATACTTGACACTTGGTTTTTTACCAGTATCCTCTTCAGTTTCTTTATCTTGAAATGCTTCAAGACCTGCAACAGTAGGATAAACACGATCAATCAAATAATCACAAGTAGTATAACTCAACAGTAATCGTTTAATCCTTTCACTCTCAATCTTTTCAAGTTCCAACTCCTGCTTCAGCTTAGCACAATCTTCGATATACTCATTGATGACGCTCTGCTTTGTCATTAATGTTGAGCTCATCATTGTCATATCAGCATCAACTTCTCGATTTATTTTGTTCAAACCATCAACTGTCTTGTTCAAAAAATCATATGACTCTTTTACATACTTCAAATCAGACAGTAAATCTTCTTTAATCTTCTCCAATTCAGCAATCTTCTTATCTTTCTCCTCACAAACTTTGAAAGATTCTAGACATTTCATTCATGGTTTTTCAACTTCAACCACTTTTTCAATTAACTTTTCAACCTCGACAGTCTTTTCAACTTCAACGAGTTTCTCAACTTCAACAATTTTTTCTATTTCGACAATTTTCTCTACTTCGACAAGTTTCTCAACTTCGATTATTTTTTCGACTTCAACTATTTTCTCCACCACTTTCTCCACTTCAACAAATTTTTCTACTACTTTCTCAGTCACTTGATCAACATTAGCTTCTCCAGCTTCTGTCTTTGTCTTTTCATCAGCTAGCATTCTTGCTGCTTCCAGCTCTTTCCTCAATCTGGCAATCTTCTTCTGATTCAGCATCTCCATTTTATCTGCAAAAAACAAATTAAAGCTGTCAGGATCTATACCTTTTCTAGCTTTATTAAGATATTCTTCTTCATCATCAGTATCAATATCACTTCCAAGATCTGGAAAAATCGGGATTCTTTTCTGACTAGTCTCATCTTCTTCCAGAATTCTGGCAACAAGACCTGAACCTGGTGGAATGTATTTATCCCAGCTAAATCCCTCTGCAACAAATTCATCATCTTGATCAATTATCCCATACAAAGCTCTTTTATCTTGAATGGTACGTGCATGAGCAGTTTGTGGTTCTCTATCAATTTGTGGTTGTTGATCAATCTGATGAAAAATTGACTTTTGATAATAATCATGCTTTCCATCTTGTCTCCCAGTTGCTTCTTTGTTTTTGCATTCTCGTTTAAAATGGCCTTTTTCCTTTGCAACGAAAACAAGTAACCTTTGATTTGTCAAAACCTAACGGAGAAGTAACCATTCCTCGAAACTCATCTCTACCAGTAATTTGTTGAAACTTTTCTGCCCTCCTACAAGCACTAGCCAAACACCATTTCACATCCATCAACTCAAGTTCCTCTGCATCAATTTGGTCATAATCTTCTTTTGTAAGCATCGGATTTCCAATCTTGCCAGCAATCAAACTTTCATAAGATTCCAACATAGCAACGAGTGATGCCATGTGTTGCTTGGCTATTTCTGGAGACAAATTTTGACCATTTTGTATGTTCAAAGTAACATTGCATTGAAGATTTGTTGAGTTCTGTTTTTGAGGACTTGATGTTGTATGATTTGGATCAAAGCTTGAAAATGAAGACGAAGATCCACCACTCTGAGTTACATTACTACTCTTTGTTCCAGACGAACTGTCAGCACTAAAACCAGTTTGGATCTTTGGGCTAGGGCTGGGGGTAGCCTCAAACTTGTTCCCTCTGTAATACAAACTGACATCTTGTTGAGCATTTGGATTCGTCATGATAGCAGTTTTCTGAATATCCAATTCATGCTCTTCAATTTTCTGAATGAACTGTGCCAAATTCATATTCTCAGACTTCCTCATGTGTTTCACAATCATTAAATAAGTTCCCCACTTATGCTGTGGTAGTGCTTCAGCTAGTTTATCAACCCATTCATCATCATCTTTAGTAATGTCCAATCTTCCCATTTCCAATACCAGATGACAATATCTATCAATGGTCTGCTTTGTTGTTTCATGGTCAAAAGCTGAAAACATATCAAACGATTTCTTCAATAACGCCTTTTTGTTTTTGATCATATATGCGCTTCCTTTGAATTTCTGAATCAATGCTTCCCAAATTGACCTTGCTGTACCATTATGTTGGAGCAAAACAAAGATATCTTCTTTAATCGCTTGTTGAAGAATACTGATCATCATTTTCTCACTTGTAAATTTCAATTTGTCACTCTCTGAATAGTCACAAATAGCTTTTTCAATCCCACGTTCATTCTTTGGTTTCTCATAATCTTTCAACAATGAACACTATGCGTCAAATTTATAAGCTTGCACCCAGTTTTCAAAACGATTTTTTCATCCTTGAAAATCTTCAATGTACATGAGCTTTGGTGGTTTCTGATAAGTTCCTGTCTCATTCTCATTGTACACAGTTTCAGCAGCTGTAACAGGTGCAATCGGTGTAGCAAACGCATTGTAGAATTCCTCGTCCATGTTTCGGCAAATTTTTTTTACAAACACAAGTTTCAAACGAAATATCAGATTCAAACGGAATCAACACTCAAATGGAATTAAGTTCTGAACCGGAATTACTTTTGAAGCGGAATAACCCCTTTCAAACGAAATTACTCTCAAACGGAATTCCCAGTTGAAACGAAATCACCTTAAAACGGAATACCCAACTCAAACGGAATACCCTGATTTCGTTTGAACAAGCACACTTTCAAACGGGATTACACACTGAAATGAAATTACTAATTTCGTTTGGAATGTCTCAAACGGAATTACTCCCTGAAGCGGAATCAGGTATTTTCAAGCGGAATAAGGTGACTTTTTCAAACGGAATTGCGAATTCAAGCGGAATTAAGTCCTAATCTTGTTTGAAATGCTGCTGACGTCATCTTTTTCGATCTGAGTTTGAAACGGAATTACTGATTTTATCAAATTTAAGCCGAATTAATGTCCAATTCTTTCAAGGATTCATTAAAACACTGTTTCGCTTATAATATGTGAAATTCAGACCATTTTGACCGTAAAAATTTGTGAATTTTGTAAAAGAAGGTGTAGAGGTCAGAAAATAAGGCTGTTTTGGCAAGAACTCTTCTTCCTGAGCTCTGATACCACTTATAGGATCGGTTCGTGACCCAAACGAGTCAATCAGAAGAATTCTTGTCTGTTTAAGAGGCGGAAACTAAGAAACATACTTGTAAAACAGCTTGTTTCACTATTAAACGTCTTGTTTTATTGATTTAATAGCAATACAGATCAAACGACGCGTCGGCAGCACTTCGGTACCGGAATCGCAGAAGTTGCAAATGATTTCGTTTGAGTGGTATTTATAGGATACCTGATTCCGTTTGAATGTGTCATGTGCCATTTCAAACGGAATTAACACGGTTAATTTCGTTTGAAAGTGGCAATGTCACTTTCAAGCGGAATTACATGTCTTAAACGAAATTAGCTTAAACACACCCTAAAACCTCCTATTTTCTCGTAGAACGCGCCCTGATCTAACAATTCTAATACAAGACGAAGTCGACATACGTATGCACCAACATCTTTCTAATTTAAAATAGAGTTAAATGCCATTTTAGTCCCTGTGGTTTGAGCCATTTTGTCAGTTTAGTCCAAAGGTTTCATTTTTCGCCTATGGGTCTAAAAAGGTTTCACCGTTGCCATTTGAGTCTACTGGGTTAACTTCATCCATTTTTTCTGTTAACGAGAAGGGTAATTCGGTCATTTTATATGGCTGAATTGTCTTTTTAGTTAACAGAATTACATATAAAATGATCGAATTGCCCTTCTCGTTGACATAAAAAATGAATGAAGTTAACCCAGTGGACTAAAATGGTAACGATGAAAACTTTTTGGACCTACAGGTGAAAAATGAAACATTTGGACTAAATTGGCAAAATTGTCCAAGCCACAGGGACTAAAATAGCATTTAACTCTTTAAAATATCTACCCGTTGCATACTTTCGTTCCCTATTGTGTTATATGTTATGGCCACTGTGTTAGATGTTATGGTCATTGTGTTTTAGTCTGTTGTCCATTGTGACTTTATCTGTTGTCATTGATTGTGTTTTTTGATCAGCTTTCCATTGTGTTTTACGTCATGTCCATTGTGTAATACGCAACTGGGTTTTTGATTTAAAAAAAATAAAAACTAACAATATGATACTCATATTAAAGATAAAAAGAAGCTCGATTTTATGGTATGATTTTTTTTTTAAAAACAAATAATGTATAAAAAAGTTACATACCTTTAAAAATATGGGGAAATTTCATGTGACTTGCATGTGTATATTTTTTTTTCTTCTGGATAAAATTAACCTTCCCACTTGATTCTTTTTAGAGCCCTTGTTACTCTCTAGTAGTTTTTTAAACTTCTTATTTTTAAATCCTTTGTACTAATCTAAATGGTAAGAAGAAGAGGGGAATGATTTTAGTTTTTTATTAAATAAAAAATTTAACTGCCTAATAAATAAATTCTAAATATTATTTTAAGAACCACGTTACACGTTATCAAAATAATAATAATAAAAAACTGTTTAGGTTTTTAGAAGAAAAAATAAAGATTTTGGAACGACTTCGGTCAACTTGCCGTCTATTTAGCGGCACGCCAGGTCTCCCAGTGGCCCACTAGGTCCATAAGTCTAACAGTATTACACTTGTCTAAGAGAATATTATCTCATAATTTAACTGTATTTCAGATAATAATAATAATTAAACAGAAGGATTATAATTAATAACCGAGTTAATAGCCAAAATGCTCCCTGAGGTTTGCTCACTTTTGCCACTTTAGTCCAAAATCCAAAATTTTTAAACCTGGGTCCCTGAGGTTTGCATTCTGATGCCATTTTAGTCCAAATTTCAAAAACCCTTTTTTTGACTGTTGCAACCAGCCTATTTTGTCCTTTTGCGCAGGAGTATTTTGATCATTTTTATGAGTTATTATAACAAACCCAGATCAAGAACCCAGATCATCTCTCTCAAAGCAGATCAAGAACCCAGATCAACTCTCTCTCTTCTCTCTCTATAGTACCACCACCACCGCCACCTCCCCCCCTTCTCACCACCGCCACCATCAACACCCACCCCACAAGCACCACCTCTTCAGAGCACAACCACCTCCGTTCTCCCCCCCACCCCTTCTAAAACCCCAGCTTTTACCCTCTCTCTCTCTCTAAACCTCGCCGGAGGCGATGATGATACAACAACTCTCTGCACCTCCTCTCTCTCTCTCTCTTCTCTCTCTCTCTATAGCTTTTACCCTCTCTTTCTCTCTCTAAACCTTGCCGGAGGCGATGATGATACAACAACAACGATCAGAGGGTTTTGACTTGAATGCAGGTAGAATGGGTGTTGATGGGTGCGTGTTGATGATGGCGGTGGTAAGAAGGGGGAGGAGGTGGCGGTGGTGGTGGTGGTGCTTGTGGCGGCATAGAGGAGAGAGGGAGAGAGAGAGAGAGGGGTTAATTAGTGTTGTTGATTCGTCATAGTTGCAGGTGTTGATGTTCAGTTGTTTGAGAAGATTATGATGATTCAGTTGTTTGATGATCTTCTTTGAGAGAGATGATCTGGGTTCTTGATCTGGATTTGTTATAATAACTCATAAAAATGACCAAAATACCCCTGCACAAAAGGACAAAATAGGCTGGTTGCAACAGTCAAAAAATGGGGTTTTTGAAATTTTGACTAAAATGGCAACAAAATGCAAACCTCAGGGACCCAAATTTTAAAATTTTGGATTTTAGACTAAAGCGGCAAAAGTGAGCAAACCTCAGAGACCATTTTGGCTATTAACTCTTAATAACCACATTCTAGTCATTTTAATAAAAAAGTTGCTATTTATCCCATGTTTCAAGTAATATTAAAACTAAAAGAAGAGTAAACTGTCATTTTAGTCCATGAGGTTTGACAAAAAATACCACTTTAGTTCAAATAGTTTTTTTCTTGCCATTTTAGTTCAAATAGTTTTGTTTTCTGCCATTTTAGTCCCTGACTTTTGTCATTTTTTGCCATTTTCATCCAACCCACAAACTCAATTAAAAAAATTTAGTTAACTTAGGTAAATTTTGACCAAACCACATTTTTCTTTCTTTTTTTGCAGGTGTAATGGTATGGGATGGTGTTGTGCCGGTTTACAGTAAATATGATGGCGGTGGTTGTTGGTTTTACGATGATGGCGGCGTTGTTTGTTGATGACGTGGGCGGCGGAAAAGTGCCTGGTGGTGGTGGGGTGGGTGGGTGGTGACGGTGCAGGCAGGTGGTGGCGTTGATAGAAGGTTGTGATGTGGTCGGTGGTGGGAGGTAGTGGTGGTGGTCGATGAAAATGACAAAAAATGACAAAAGTCAAGGACTAAAATGGTAGAAAACAAAACTATTTGGACTAAAATGGCAAGAAAAAACTATTTGGACTAAAGTAACAATTTTCGTCAAACCTTAGGGACTAAAATGGCAAGTTACTCAAACTAAAACTAATCACCCTGATGGTAAATTTTGAAAACTATGGGGCCCACAACTTGCTTTCTACCTCATATATTTACCGACATATTTAACTTTGAAACTAAAACGACCCGTGTAGGGGTGTAAACGAGTCGGGCTAAGCCCGAGCCCGACTAGGCTCGAGCTCAGCTTGTCATGTTTTTATGAAGCTCGTGCTCGAGCTCGGCTCACGAGTTAAGCCCAAAGCTCGATATTTTGAGAACAACCTCAAACAAGCTAAAAGCTCCGCTCGAGCTCGCTTCTATATCGCTTAAACGAGCCAAAGCTCGGCTTGCCAATGTTATCATCATTATTATTATATTATATATAAAAAAGTAAAATTTTGTTTTGGCTCGCGAGCTTAAACGAGTTTTGTATTTCAGGCTCGAGCTCGGGCTCGATAACTAAACGAGCTCTATTACAGGCTTGAGCTCGGGCTCGTTAAAGCTCGGCTCATTCGAGCTTTTAATCGAGCCGATAATAAGTAGCTCTCAAGCCTTTGTACTTGTTACGGTCACTAATACTTTTGCTAGTGTTGTGACCGTATTTGTCACTCACAATTTCCGGTCGCTTTGACTGTAACGTGAGATTTGGTTTTCATCTCAGTTTATTAATGTAAAAGTGATTTATACACAATAAAGTATTTCTTGTTGCACCACATATTTTATTATTTATATAGAGTGGTTGGCCTATATAAATATTATTAGTATATTTATAAGTACTAAGGTCACAGATTCCTAGTGATCTAAACTATGTGATCATATTATAAACAATAAGTTTGTATAGAGAGAGAGAGAGGTGGAGGAAAACACCATTCCTACATAGCGAATCATCTAGTCCGATTCGAGCATCGTATGAGCCAGTTGTGTGTGCGTTGAGGGTAAACGCGTGTATTAACCGATGGGCGTGTGTTGCTTTCAAGAAAGATCAACAAGGCCAACCAGACCTACTTTGAGGACCATTAGAGTGGTTCACTTCGATGGCTACATAGAAGACTACGAAAGTCCGGCTACGGTTAACCAGGTAATCACTATTTACCCAAAACACTTCTTGACCACCCCAATCCGACTTATGCAAATCGGTTTGGTACCACTGAAGCTCGACACGCTACTTGAAGCGGGCAAAATATACTTTTTATTACCTTGCTCCTTTATCCGGTTCAACGAGTCATCAAGTGACTTGACTTGTCTTACAAAGAAGCTCAGCAACATAGCCAAGACCCGCCAACTCAAGCCTAGGCAAGCCACTTTGGCTAACCCACAAGTCAAAGGGTTGACCACGGTCTCTCTTCTAAACACCAACATAGCCAAGGACCAGCCAGCCCCTTTGGCTAGCACACAAGTCAATAAGTCAAGCCGAAAATCTCTTAAAAAGAGCCTTAGTAACATAGCCAAGCCCCCTCGGGTCAAGAAGGCCAAGCCAGCCCCTGAACCAGCTAGTCCACAAGACAAAGAGTCGAGCAAGGGTTCCGACGATGGCTCTAATCCCGAGAAGAAGAATATGAGAAGATCGACTAGATCAGGGATGTCATGGAAGCCGCTTTTGGCCACGATTAGAGAGATATCGTTTAATCGAAGAGAGTCCGACTTATCGTTTAATAGAAGAGAGTCCGATTTACGTGATTAGTATTTTGTGATTTTGAAAGTGTTGTATGATAAAAAAAAATAAAAAAAAATTAGCCTGTGATGTCAAGGATATATTTTGTGAAATTATGTGATTGATTTGTATGATATTTCTTCTAATTTACGAAAATTGCAGCAAATTTTCATAAAACAAAGGAAAAAGAAAAGATTGCATTATTTGTTTTTAAAATATCCAACTAACCATTTTTGAAGTATTAACAAGGGTAAAGTTATTCTAAAAATGCTCATAAAAATAAAAAGTGTACAAAGACACAATGAATCACAAAATATAACACGATTCCGAGCAAAATGTAACACAATATCGAAGAAAAAAGACACAATGACACAAATATAGAAAAAACACATGATAAATAAAAAGACAGAATGATCTATAAGCTAAACATCTAAAAACAAAAACCTAAAATCTCACATCGTAGAGTTCGATAAGATGGTTTCAATGTCGCTTGAATGAGGTTAATCGGAGTCCGTTTGATACCGTTCTTACGACTTCTTATTTGTAGGAGGCTTTGTATTTGACCTAACCCTTAATAAAGTAGGGATGTGAATTTCTGACACGACCCGAAAACCCGACACGAATCTAACACAAAATTCGCAGGTTTAGGTTTACCCTAAACGGGTTCGGGTCAGTTTCAGGTTGAAACCGCGAACCCGTTTAGGTTAACAGGTCGGGTTTGGGTCAACCTGGTCGGGTTGGCAGGTCGGGTTCGGGTCAACCTGGTCGGGTTGACAGGTTGACCCATTTAGCACAATTATACTATATTATATTTTTTTACAATTTTACAATATACTTTATGTTATAAATTGAATGGGGTGTGTATTTTATGCAATTATTATAACTTAAAAAGTGAAATTAACATTGATTTTATAATTTAAATATTATATTATCATTTACATTTGTGTTTTTTTAAGTAAATTTTAATTTTAACATATTATTTTCAGAAAAAAAAATAAAAAAATTCGGGTTGAACGGGTCGTGTTCGGGTCAACCCATGAAACTTCGGGTCGTGTTCGGGTTCATATGTATGATACGATTTTCGGGTTCGGGTTTATGTAAAAGTTTCGGGTTCAGGTCGGGTTGAACCCACCAACCCACGAACACGACCCGTTTAGCACCCCTATAATAAAATATATAATTGGGGTTTATATATCACATGGATCCTCAACTAAGGGTGAAGGGAGTGGGTGCGGCAAACGAGCGGTAATTGGGTTTGCCGATCGGTGTACACCACCACCAACCAATGTTGCCGCACGGTTTCATTCCCGATCGATGTTTCATTGCCGAAGCGGTGAAATGAGGGAAGGAGAGAGTGTGTGTGGGGGGAGTGGGGTCCATGTCATTTTTAACCAATCACACCTTTTTCTTTTTTTTTTATAAAAAGTTTACCACTTTACCAAGTGTCTAACCATTGCCAACACTTTTCAGCAAAGTTTAAACTTTTTCTCCTCTCTGACGTGGCACTCTCTGATTGGTCCATTTTAAAGTTTACCACTTTCACCTGTTTAACCACTCCCTTCACCCTAATGTTTATTCGTCTCCTCATGAAGAGGAATTCTGTCAAAACAATAAAATCATTAAATGTGATTTGATGTATAATTAAAATGATAAGATAACCAAAATAATCATTCTTCTAAGTGTGGTATAAGTTTTAACTTTGGCTTGCACGAAAAAAAAAAATCGTCTCCTCATATTAGATGATGATATTGTTAAAGCCGATGCGATGTTGAACCGAGAAAGGGGTAGTACGGTGATTTTAAGGGGTGGTTTGGAGGATGTCTTATTTTGAAAGTGTTGAAGGGAGTGTTTGATAACTTTTAAATGGTTAAGTGTTAAACCAGTAAGATGTCTGAACCATTAAGAGCCAGTATAATCATTGGCGCAACTTCTTGTGGGCGGGACGGGACGGCTGACCCCCCCAAACTTTTCGCTCATTAGTGGAGAATATGTAGTTTTCGTATAGAAATTTTTAGGTATATACGTTTTCGACCCCCCGATTTTATAGATATTTTTGGGAATATACGTTTTCGACCCCCTGTCGATAATCTCAAGCTTCGCCACTGAGTATAATAGCTAACCGTTCAGAGGCAAATGTCACCACTTTAGATTAGATATCTTAACCATTTAGACTTACTATAATTATTAACCATTCAGAGACAATTATCTAAAATATTCAGACATTTTCTCACGAAACAAACAGTCTGCAGTAAGAATTCTAAATCATTAAAAGGCTTATTAAAAGCTAAACAAACAACCCCTAAATGTTTCATGGCATACAATAGTAATGCACAAAGTGAATATTTAAGCAAAAGAGTTGTGAGCCTTTCTTGACCTAACGAAACACTTCACCGGTCCAGAAAAAAATCTATACATGAATAATAATACATACATGAAGCAATACATAAACTAAAGTTGGATACATATATCTATCATTCTATCTACATACACATCTTGGCAGGAAAGTATGAAATACGAGTAAAGAATACTATATATTATAAACTTTAATACATTTTCTAAAAGATTCTTCCAACCATTTTATTTTATACTCTCATTTGGAAAAGATGTCATATTTTATATATTTTAATATGTTATCATCATGTTTGTTTCATTTTACTGAAAATCTTTTAATTTTATAAAACTCGGTTTAGACTTGGCCCAACCACTTTTAAGATCTTTTAAGGACTGGAGAAGATTAAACACCACCACCCACCACCGTCCATCACCACCACCGTCCATCACCCACCACCACCGTCAACCACCCACCACCACCGTCCACCACCACCGTCCACCACCCACCACCGTCCATATCCACCACCGTCCCGCACCACCACCGACCACCACCGTCCATACACCACCACCAATTTATTTTAGAAGTCTGCATACGTTAAAATACAAACATCCTTCTTCTTGCAGAATACAGAGGTTTGGTCCACCTTTTCTTCGGTAGATGTCTGCAGATATGGTCCGCAGATGCTGGATACAACCATAAAATTGACCGTAGTACTTTTCTCCTACATTTTATGATTCACTTGCTTCAATTTATATGCTGGATACAACCATAAAATTGACCGTAGTACTTTTCTCCTACATTTTATGATTCACTTGCTTCAATTTATTAATTTTGATATTCTTATTAACGAATGGAAAATGTATGATATGAACATATGGGTACTTATGTTTCTCATGTGTAAAGAATATACACGTTTTTATTATCATCAAGATATGGACTTTATTTCAAATATATGTGACAATACATGGACCAATACCTTTCAATTTCACTCTCCTGCTATATCCCATGAGTACTATATATAAATACTTTTGTAATTCTGATGTTAAACTTAATATTGTATTAAAAAAGTGTGCATGACTATTGTAATAATTTATGTGGTGGTGATTGAATCAAAGGTACCCCTTATAATTAAAAATTCAAGGAGGTTAATGTATTTTATACCTTAAAATCTTTATCTTTATCCATAATCCTTTAGTTTATTTGTTTGTCTGTGTCTTCTTGTTAAAGAACATAAACAAAAGTAGTCTGAACACAATCAAAAGAAATCCTTCCTATCTGTTTTTAACATACTAATTTTGGTTTTACTCAAAAGAATAAAATTCAAACAAGATTTTATAAATAACATGATTTTATTGCCATTAAAATTCTTCGGGGATAATTTCCTACCGACTGTGGGTCAAAGATGTTTGTTACAAGTAGAAAATGTGTTCCAATTATTGAAATAATCGTATAAGCCGTCTTCTCTCTCACTATACCTATACAACACGTCAACACTTAGGGCATGTTTGGCTAAGCTTTTTGAAACAATTTATTGACTTATTGGTTTTTTGAAAAGTCATAAGCTCCAAAATGATGTTTGGCAACAAGGGTGTATGTGAGGGGAAAAAGTCAATAAGTCAATAAGTCACTCCATACCAACTTTTCCAAAAAGCCAATAAGTCAATAAGTTGTTTCAAAAACCTTAGCCAAACATGCCCCTAGTATAGATGTTTATACGGTTTTTTTTTCTTTATATTGGTTTTATATTTGACATAGGATGGAACTGCAAAACGTAGCATGTCCTAAAAGAAAAAAAAAGGAAAAATTATATACATTTAGCAAACGTTAACATAGAAACCAAATGATAGACCGTTTTTTATCATACTAGGTTAGAAGCATGTGGCACTCTCAACTTTCAACTTATTTTCCTCTGACATTTCCAAACTAACTAAACTCTAACCCAGTCAACCGACGTCAGATGCCACGTCACTAAACCAGTGCCACGTCAGATGTCATGTAAGCAAAAAAGCCACGTAAGATGCCACATTAGCAAAAACCTAATTAGGTTAGGGTTCAGCTAGTTTGGGAGTGTTAGAGGAAAATAAGTTGAAAATTGAGAGTGATATGATACAATTCGTAAGTTGGAAATGTTATCGACCAAATGATAAAACCTTGGATTATTTAAATCCAATATCCCATATTCAATTAACTCGAAAAAAACATTATTTTAGTTTGATTTAACAAGAGAGATATTAGAAGAAAGTTGCAATGTTGGATGAGAAATATTATGAGAAATCATAACTAATAATAGACAATATATTTTATTTGGACATCAAGTTCTATACCAAAATCTTTAAAAGGTCCTTTTAATATTAAAAATAAAATTAAATTGTTACATTATTTAGAGAATTATCACCATCATTTATAACTTTTTTTTATTAATGTAGAGTGGAGATTATTTTCTTTCTTTTGTTCCCGTGTTAAAAAGTCTTCTTAGCAACGTTTTTAAAACCGGACCGGGTCGGTTTGGCCGGGATCCGAGAACACCACCGGGTCGGTTTAGCCCTTTAACCCGTTTCAACATTGACCCGGAGCTCGGGCCAGGCGGCCGGGCCGGCGGGTCGTCACATAAGGGTCGGGCCAGCGACATCTACAACCTCCTCCGGCGACTTCTGCAACCTCCGACATGCGACATCTGCGACCTCCGACCAGCAACATCTGCGACCTCCGGCGACAAACAATGTATTTTTTTTTTATTTTTTTTTATTAAATGGTTTGTTAGGGGATGTAAAGGGAAGATGAGGGAAGAGGAGGGGTGATGACTGATGATGATACACTTGTTTGTTTAATAAACCCTAGAAGCTTCTTGAATGATTTTATTTTACCCCTCAAGTTGTAATTTGCACCCCTCAAGTTTTACTTTATGACATGTTTACCCCTTTGTGTGTTTTTTTATACAATATTTTTGTGAACTTTAGTTTTTATACTTAATTTTTGTTATGAACTTAATTTTTGTTATGTTTAGTTTTTACACTATATTATATATATATATATATATATATATATTTATGTAATTTATGATGTAATTCGGGTCTTAAACCCAGTCGAACCGGTCGGATCGATCCGACCTTTGACCACATAAGACGACCGATTCGAACTCCGGTCCGGTCCCAAAAACATTGCTTCTTAGAAGACCCCTCCCCAAATATATACTAAGGCTATAAAGGTCTATATTATAGTATACTTTTTTCAAAATAATACTAATATTGTATAAGAACGACGAGGTGGCTTTTTATGATTGAGTTTTTATTTGATCATTTGTATATGTGTATATATATAGGCTAGAAGTTGGGTATAAAGTTTAAATTTTCTAAAAAGTGTAAAAAGTTATAAAACATCATAATGTCAATCATAAAACACACCTAAAACCCACGAATAACAAAATGTGGGTTTTGTTTTGTGTTTTGAATGATAAGACTCTGATTATCAAATGACAAACATTATTGTATTTTATGATAATTAGCATGTTGTGTTTTATATTCGTAGTTCTACGATGGTGTGTTTGGAATTTTTATGAACTATTAGGGTTTTAATATGGTGTTTTAATAATCCTCACTCCATTATTTGTGGGTTTTAGGTACATTTTATGGCTCACATTATAGTGTTTTGTGACTTTTACATTTTTTAAGAAATTTGAACTTTGTAGTCAAACCACACCCTATATACAGAGACACTCTCAGATGACACATGATTTCTCAATTATTAAAGGAGGTAGTGACAAAATCATACAATTCTAGAAAAATGGACAAAAGAAATGAAAAGCATGTTGATTTCGTTTTTAATTTAGTTTCATTTCTTTCTAGATACACCAACATTTATTACTTCGTTACCGTATAATGAAGTGATACTATTAAGTCAAGAATTCTATTATCTTTAACTTGAGCATAATTGTTATACTTAAAAAGTGATTTTTCTTAAAAAGTTTGGTCAGTTATATGTAAAGGTTGTGTAATTATATAAGATAATGTTGTCTAATTTCGTATAGCATTTTTTACTCACACAATTGCAAGCAATTTTATACATAACTTATGTATAATTATTTATAACGTTTTTACACACATAGTTGTGAGCGATTTATACATAACTTATTCAAATTATTTTTCATACGCCTCCGCACGAAAAATTCGTTATAGAAACAATATATGTTTGTGTGTACATATACATGGGATTTAACCCATGTGTTTACATCTCCCCTATCTATAAAAGGAAAGATAAGCATGACATCACAATGCTGACGTCGTGATAGCCATATAGGCTATCCAACAATGTCAATCTTATGTCATTTTTGCATCATCAAATTTATATCTTCAATTAATATTTAATATAAGTGTGATTAAATACATTAAAAAAACCAGAGAAATTTTGAGCGGCCAAATTTCTTGCATCCAAATTTTAAAACCCTGCTTCTCATCCCCAAAACTCTCATTATCCCGCTTCTTCTCACTAGAGAACCAGAGAAAAATAAGAGGGTTAGAGAGAGAGAACCAGATCGGCATCTAGGGTTTCAAGGTTATCTTCTCAGGTGGCCGCAGTAAATGTGACAAGGAAATACTAGAGTTGCGTGTGTAGAGACTCGATGATATTGGGTGGCCACGACATCAACAACAGGCGACGGCTAGGGTTCCGACCACCAGGTAAGTTCAGTTCATCCAAAAACCTTTACTGATGAAAATTGGCACACCCTGACTTTTGCGGAAGCGTAATGATGTGTGACTTGTTCAATACCATTGCATTAAATTATAATAAACAAATATGTGATTAAAACATGATGTTCATCCATTCATAAGTTTGAAAAGTTACAAACACAAGTCTTTTAAGATTCAACAAAATCCTCAAGTTAAGTTACCATACAAAAGTGGATGACATCTAAACTTGGACTTTACGTCTTGAAAACAACACCTGCGCCCAAGATCCATCTTGTTTCCTGAAATACATGTAATTTTGAAAACATCAACAAAAGTTGAGCGAGTTCATGTGATTCTGTATGAGTTTGAATAATCTTGTAAACATTTGTATGTATGCCTTTGTAAACCGGTATGAAAGTGTCTATGAACAGATCAATTAATGTGTAGCTAATACATTAACATGTGTGCAATGGCATAGGAAGGCTCAAACCTTTGCGTATTTCGTACCGGGCCACCCGGCTGGAACGACATAGTCACCACATGGGCCAACTCGCGGACCCATTGGTGGGGCTCGCAACACCCAAATAGATCTATCACTCATGCCCCTCGGTCCTTATACAAGGATTAATGGTCTTAAGTTAACGCCTACCCATTCACATGATCTAACAGTTCATTCCTTAGCTAACCATACCATTTGTAATCATTGAAATTTTTGTAACATGCATTTCACCCCCGAAATTATAAATATGAAAACAGTTAAAAGAAAAGGGGGACATGAACTCACTGATTTGCGTCCTGTCTCCTGTATACCCAAAGTATGTATCCTTACGCCGCACTACAACCTACACACGTGTTATGGTTTATTAGACGGCTGGGTCGTGCCACGACTTTTAGTCTTGTTTGTTATGACTTAGTATCTTTGTGTACATCATTGATGTACTTGTATTATTCCAAAGTGTATAATTATTTGTTAAAATAATAATATTTTAACTTGGTATATCAAGTATTTATACATATGTATCCTCCAAAGGATGGGTATAATTATACTTGTGTATTTTGCCAAGTATTGGTGGCGTATTCTGGTGTGTATTTGTACGTACGAGAATACGTATTTTCTTGTATTTATTAAGTATTCTTATACTTAATTTTTGTATTTAAATTTCTGGAATATTATTTTTAGCCAATAAAAATCCACCGATTTATATTCTTAAAATATATGCATTTTAGGAAAACTTTTATAGAAAGTTGTTTACAAACTTTCCTTGGCAAAAATTATTATATTTTCATATAAATCTCAAAAATAATATATTTTCGAGATTAACTTAGAAAATATTTATAATTCCATTTTTCACCCAAAAATAATATATCTTCTTAATAGTTCAAGAAAACATAAATATTTTTCTTTACTAAAAAATAATATATTTTCTTCTTAACAAAAATATGATATATTGTTGTAACACTATTAAAAATTATAATTACCATTTCTTTGGTTCCCAAAATACCGTTTAATTTATTTGTCAAAATATATATGAACTTAATTCCGGAGTATATATATATAATCCATGTTCCTTGTTCGGTTTGTCCAATATTCAGGTATAAATTATATATTTGTTTTCTTGGAATTTTGGTAATATTTTGTATTATAATTCTTGGTATTTTGGTAAGTGATTTTATTTCAAGTCCTAAAATAATATAACTAATACACATAATATACAAGTAATCACACAAATTGTGACATCTAAATATATATTTTCCTAAATACATATTTAGTCACTTTTATTTATCAAAAACCGACCTCCAATATTTGTAATTTTTGTAACAAAAATTATGGCAATTTTTATATGAAAACCCATGGTTAAAATTTACTTATAAACACTTGTTTAAAAAAATGTTTTTCTAAGTGTTTAAATTCTAGAAAAATTTTGCCATAGTTTTCCCTTAAAAATGGAGGTTTCCATGCTTTCAAAGCATATTATTTTCTTTTAAAATCATCATCAATCAATCAACAAATCAAACAAGACTTACCATGAGCCAAAATCTTACAGTTTACACTACACCATGAACTTGAAATCTTGTAAAAACTTGTAGTAACTTACTATGTTATTTAGTAGACTTAGTTACCCTTTAAAACATGGTTATTTGTTTATAAATATCATTCTTGCAAAATCTAATCCTTTATAACTTACAAGATGATTTTTCTAAAAATCATTCTCTTATATTTTTCTTGTTAAAAACATGTTTCTAGTCTTGATTTAACACTAAGAATATGATTAGTTTCCTTAGAAATCATGACTTTGTAAATCTTGTAAATAAACTTGGTTTCTTGAGAAAATTAGTTTTGAAATCATCCTTTTACAAGACTTATAACATGTTTCATACTTCATTATTCATAAAAACAATTTCATCTTTCAAGTTATTTACATAAAGGATGATCACTTTGATTTTTCACAAGATCATCCTCTCACTTGCTAGATCATGTGTTTAATCACAATCTAGCAAGTTTCTTATGATGTTTAACATCATAATCATAAGTAATCAACAATCAAGATTCACACATACACTTAAACAACATAGTTTCTTATGATTTTAAGCTTTATGTTAAGAGTTATCTTCTTGTTCTTTCTTGATCTTCATGTTTAACCATTAACATATCCTTTTAACCAACATTATAAGAAGTAGAATGGAGTTATGAGAGCCTTACTACTAGCACAAGGCTAGGGAAGAAACCATAGATGAAGAAGATGATAAACTTGGTGGTTAAAAGCTCTTGAGAAAGGTCCTTCAACTTCAAATGGCACTAAGCTCCTTAATCAAGTTCCTTGAACCCTTGTAACACCTTAGAATGCTTGATAGTTGAATGAAAATGGTGGGATCATGGTGGGTTGTTTGGGTCGTAGCATGTAGAGAGAAGGAGAAGGAATTGTGTGGTGAAAGTGATGAAATGAGTTTGATGTTGTAGCTTAAGGTTCTTAAAGAAAAAGTCTCCAAAATTTGTAAGTCCTTTGGTTAAAATGTTCCTTAAGTGCTTAACAAATCAAATAAAATATAAGAAAGAAATCATGGGTGTGGGGCCCATGTTCAACCGTCCACACATGGGGGGGGGGGGGTCTAGTTGGGTTTCAAGTGTAAGTTTGATGATTTGGTTGAAATGTAAGTATATTAGTTAGTGTTTTAGGTGATATAGTGTTTAGGGATGTGTTATGATGTTCGGTGACCATAACTAGCTTCGTATCACTTAAACAATGCTTCTAGTGAAAATTTGGTGTTTCGGGTAGTGTCCGGTTGTTCGGTTGGTTACTGGTTAGTTAAGGTGCTAAATTACGCAGTTTAGTGTGCTTTATGTTCCCTTTTATGATAGTTTTGATTCCCGACACTTGGGAAGGTATTCTGGACCATTAAACCATAATTCAGCATTATATTTTGATGTTAAAAAGCTAAAAATTGCTGAATTTGGTTATTTTCTGCAGAATTCTGCAGTTCTAGTGTGTTTCGGGCACTTTCCGGCACTTAAATTAACACTGGGAAGGCAATTTTGTAATCCCTACTTTCCTACACACTATTCTAGTGTAACTCTTGGTTTCGGTCTCATTCTGAGTCTTAACATCATGTCTGCCTGAGTACTGAGCTCCCGTCAGTACTTCTAATTTATCTGATAACTGTGCTAACTTTGTTTTGTGCACTAATTGAACCATATTGTGTTGCATGCAATAATAATAAATAATCTTGCAACATGTAATGCACTTGTATGTATATGACAGTATTCAGAAAATCATTCATGTTATTAATTAAATCAGGCACAATCATTAATGCACAAATTGCTGTTTAACATTGTACGGAATATATGGAAAAGTTCCAGTTATCACAAAAATAGACTGTCACAAATAATCAGAAACTGTGTATAAACATAGAGAAACTTAAGCATGATAAGATTGTTTGTGAGACGTGTATGTGTATTAGGTTGCAGGTGGTGATGGAACTGCCAGTTGGATTCTTGGAGTAATATCTGATCTCAAGTTAACTTAGCCGCCTCCGTTAGCCACAGTGCCGCTAGGAACTGGGAACAATCTCCCATTTGCAGTCGGTTGGGTATGATGGTCCTATTTTTTGTATTATTTGACATTCTGAAGCTGAGTTGGTGAAATTGTTTGGTATGAACGAGAAACTTAACCTTATTTATGTTGATTGACAGGGGAAGAAAAACCCTGGCATCGACCTTGAATCTGTGAAGATGTTTGAAGGAGTGAATAAATGTAAGATTTTAGTAAAAGTAATGGTATTACATAAACAAATTTGCCTTCACAGTAGAATGTTTTGATTATTTTTCAATATTTACCCATAATATATTTGTATTTTCTTTTCTTTTCAGCCAGGTAGAAATAGGAGTATTGGTGAAATTAGTGAGATTAAAGGTCGCTTAACAAAAGTTAACGATCTAGCAGCAAGGTTTTTGTTTCGGTCAAAAATTACCGAAGCAATTAAGTGATCAAATTAGTATGTGAGATAGTGTGCTAATGATGTTTGCTAAAAAATATGTCAAGTTGGTTGTTTATGAAAAACACTTTTAGGATATAGCTCAAGGATATCAAGCTACATCAATAATCAAACAATGAGCGTTAAAAGTAAAAATGGACACAGGATGTACAAGAAAATCCCTTGATCAATCTAGATCTCCGGCATAAAACTCTGGAGCTGACAATCGTCGGCTGCCTTGTTCTTCTTATTGCTTGAATAACCTGGATACAGTGTAGGATGATGCTTAGATCGATACTAAGTGTTACAATGTTTGTGAATTGTGAGTGTTAGAGTGTAATCTCTGCTAGAAATGAGAGTAAATGAGTAGGAGAGCTCGAAAGTGTGTGTGTCCTACAATCTGGCAATCCATATTTATAGTTACAACAATAAACTAACTATCCTAAAAATCCGGGATAGTTGGAATATTCCCTTGTGACCGTTGTAGACCACTTCTTCCAGCTTCAACGTTCTTTTGCTAACCAATTTGAGCGAGTCTTCAGGGTGACTTGGTCCTCATAAACGTTAGTGTAACACCTGTATCTCTACGACCATCATACAAATGCAAATCTAATGAAATCTTGTGTTTCATTCTTGGGATTTGTACAAATACATGCGACCTTTGCACATATCAATTCTCGTTCAATTTCGAGCTCTAAATCGCTTTCTGGAAAGTTATACGCGAACTGATGCGTAAACGTAATTAGTTTAATGCAACAAACACTACAGAACAGTGACATAGGCTTAACATACCTTAAATAACCTTTACATAACTTATAAATAAGTTTTGGAGGGTTTGGTGTGTCGAAAACAAGTTTATTTGATCGTAGGGACTAATTTCGACAAACTGCGAAAGTATGCCGATTTATATAGTAACGGACATTCCGGAAATTGATCATAAGTTAAACATACCCTAAATATCCTTTACAGAGCTTAGAAATAGGCTTTGAGGGGTTCGGTATGCGAAAATAAACTTAATTGATCAACAGGGACAAAAAGCGTCAAAAAGTGCATAAGTTTGCATTTACGCGCATATCTTACGTTCTGAACATATCCGGACATCCAAAAATTTTTGTAATCATTAAAATATTTTATTTTAGTGATTGGAATGCAAAAATACCATTCGTCGTGTAATTTGGATCGATTTCGCGTCCGTTTGAATTTTCGCCGTAATTAACTGAATAACGTGACCGTACGACCAAACAAACCGATATCCTAGAAAATTTCAAGCATGTTTCAAGTCCCCTATGCTTTAACATCCTTGTAGAGCCTTGAAAATGGGTTAACGGGGTTTAAACGCGTCGAAAATGGCTTAAACATGCTGCAGGGACCATTTCTGCCAATTTGTGAAGCTTTCTGTTTCAGATAGGGGGGGGGGGGTGGTGTCACGCCACAGCAAAGGGGTGGTGTCGTGGCGTGACGCGACGGGTGTGTTTTGATAGAAATTCTATTTTCAGCAACCAGCTTGAATTTGAGGGTCTTTTATGGAACTTTCTCAATACTATGAACTAGTTTTGAAGCTCCCATTGTATTCTAAACCATGTTCCACAAGTGTATGGTTAGGATTGAGCTTTGATTCTTGCAAAAACACTTGTCATAATCTTGTGAATCCAAGCTTACTATAAATAGAAGTGGTTCTTCACTTCTTTCCTCACAATTTGATCTCAATTTTGGTCTAAGTTGAAGCTCTCACTTGTGAAGCTTCATACCTAAGTATTTTGAGTTCAAATCTTCATTGCTTGGAACTTTTGTAAGCTTCTTTCATGCTTTTTATGTTTTTCAAGCATGAAAGTCAAACAGTGTTTGACTTTCTGCTTTGACCATGAATTGGTCAACACAAAGTTCGTTTGAACTTTGCAATGTGAGCGTAATCACGATGGTTATAGTCCCTTGTGACTATACCTACTGATTACCATGTTGATTAGTCGAAGTGACGAGTCAAAGTTTCGGTCAAAATACGTGTTTATGCGTATTTTGCAACGAAGCTATTTTTGGTATCAAAACACTTTGTTTTGATATCAAACTTGTTTTCTAACTTAGTTAAACATGTTTTAACATATTTAACTCGTCACTTTTAGTCTTGTGCTTGTATAGGGTCGTAAGTCAAGCGGTCTTGACAACCGCTTAGACTTTCGAACTTGACCCGTTTGGTCGATCGTTAGGATCCGACCAAGCATATTTTGTGACCATAGTTGTATAGGGAATAACCTTTCAAGGTTATACCTTATAGTCACTTAGTTTAATTAGTTGTATGATAGGTAGTTTATATGCCTTAGGAAAATGACCAAAATACCTTTTTCATGCATAATTTGTATTTAAGCATATGTAACTTAATTTTTGTCACTTAAACTAATTATGCAACATATTTAAACATGTTAGGGCATATAATACTTGTCATATGACAAGTTAGGCATCTCGAACGCGCATTCGCGCGAACGACGCGTTAAAGTAGCATAAGCTACCTTAATGGGTCGTAACGGGTCGTAAGCACTTAGGATAGGTTCTGTTTTAGGATGTGGGCTTTGTTAAACCATATCACATGAGTTCCAATACTCATTTGGTTTACGAGACCTCATTCTACCCGATCTTCCGATTTAGGTATCGATTTATTAACATAGCGATCCGATTACCAGGTGCTACTTGAATTCCTTGATTTCCGAGCTTTGTTAGGACACTTAATCAAGGATACTTACAATCTCAAGTGAGTACATAGTCCCCTCTTTTACATTTTCAAATGTTTTGGGGTGATACATATGTGCCGATACGTTATTTTCATGATTTCGACTATATGAATACACATGCATAATACTTATCTTTTGACGAATTGAACTATTGTCCATGACTTAAAAATTGATTTTCAAGTTTGTACGACTATTTGTCTGTTCATATGTTTATTTATACATTCATTAACAATGATCAAGCCGATTGGTAGTACGATATAGCGCTATAGGACTAGACACCCCATTCCTGTTGTATGGAATGTCAGAAACCAAATTTTAACCACATAGAATTTGCCTTTGTGGTATTTCTATAGTCTCTAAAGTGTAGTTTGATGAACTAAGGTTTGAATGTATTGCTAAATCGCGATTTATGGTATATTTCGATATACTACCAACGTGATGCTGGTTACTAAAGCATAATTTGATATGCTATTGTTTACTAAAGTATAATTCGAGATACTACCAAACCACGATTTAGGTATGTTTCGACATACTACCAACGTGATATTGTTTACTAAAGTATAGTTGATATACTACCTACTTTGATATTTCATAAACTAAAGGTATATTTTAATATACTACCAAAGCATACGCTGATATGTTATTTACAAAACCAAAGTATAATGTATTATACTACCGATGTTTTTCATTCTTAAACCAAAGTATACTTGTGATATGCTACTGAATCTATTATTTCCGAAACTAAAGTATATTCTAATATACTATCTATTTAACTATTTCAAAACTAAAGTATATTTAGATATACTACTCATTCGCTCATCTCAAAACCAAAGTATATTTTTGTATATACTATAAACATTTTACCAAAACGACGGATTTTAGAAACAAAAACTTTTACAAGAATTCATGGTTATTTTTGAAAACATAAAACCTTTTCTTGTGTTATCCAAAGCCATGAATCTAATTCATAAATCCTATGTTACTCACAGGCATTTTTATGCTGACGTACCTATTTTCACATATGTTTCAGGTGCTGCTATGTGATGATTGTTGATGCATGCTACACATAGGATGGACTTGTGCCTTAGCGACTTTAAAACTGAGAGATAATTATTTGTATTTATCTGATTTGTACTAAAACAATGAGTTCAATAATTCAATAAAACGAAAATTTTTAATCTATGGTTGTGAAACAATGATTCTGTTACAACACTCCCCGACGTTTCCGCCACGATTTGTTGTTTTACGTGTTCGGGGTGTGACAGAAAAGTTGGTATCAGAGCCCATGGTTATTGGGAATTAGGTTATTAGTAATGCTTTGACCTAGACTATAACCTTCCTAGGACCCTAACACAAGTTATCTTGTGTTTATTCTTAAAAACAATACCATCGCCTATCTTTAGGTGGCAACCAAAACAAGAACACAAATAACGAATCAGTTTTTGAAAACCAATCATCTCTTCTTAGATGATTTATTATAAGGTTTTGAACCTTCAAAGATTTCAAAATCTCGTCAAAGTTTGGGTCTAAATAATGTGAACACGTGCAATCTGGAAGGGTAGATGCCTGTACCTTGAGTTTTCTATCTAAGGCTAGAGTGTTCGTACAAATCCACATAATCAGACCAGTCACTCTTACATGGGAACTCTTGGGGTGAGTGTCCACTTATAGGCTAAAGCATGTCTTCGTGATACATTAGTATGACCCATTTACTTTGATTAGTCACAGTGTCATTTGTTTGTTTTAGGTAACAAACAAATGATCACAATCTTCATGCTTTGTCGATATTCTTTTATGCATTCAATTCTTACTATCCGATATCATCTCACTCGTTTCTTTTCATGTTTCTTTGCTCTTTTTGAATATGCCTCCTCGACGTGATGCGCAACCTCAAACTAACGCTGAACCCGCAGCTATTATCACTCAGCAAATCGCTGCTGTACTCCCAAACCTGATAACCCAAGTAAACCAAGCAAACAACAACAATAACAACAATGCTCTGTGAAACTATAAACAGTTCAACTCAGCTAAACCACTCACATTTACTGGGTCTGAAGGGGCCACTAGGCTCCTACAATGGTTTGAGAGTCTCAAAAACACGTTTCATCATGTTCAATGCCCAAATGAGCGAAATGTTGAGTTTGCATCGAGCGTATTCCAGAAAAGAGCACTTACATGGTGGAACGGTGTAATGAGGGATAGGGGTGCCGACGTAGCATTGGCACAAACTTGGGAAGAGCTTCGAGTTCTAATGATGAAGGAGTTCTGTCCTCGTCATGAACTCAGGGCATTGGAAAGAGAATTCGATGATCTAAACCAAGACAGCGGTGAACATCGAGCCTACACTGACCGTTATGAGGAACTGAGCCTGTTATGTCCTCCCATGGTTACGCCTTTGGATAAGGCGATCGAAAAGTACATTGATGGTCTCCCTGACCTAGTTCAGGACATTGTTACTGGTAGCAACCCTACTACCATCAGACATGCCATTGAACTATCTGCTACCCTGACTGAATCGCAGATCAGGAAAGGTAAGCTTTTCCGAAAGGGCGACCCGAAACCATCTGAAGAGTCTACACAAGAAAAACCAAAGGATAAACAGACTGAGTCCTCCAAAAAGTCGAAGAAGCGTAAGGCTTCACAAAACTTCGCTGTAGTTGCTCAGAACAATCAGGTTGCACCAAACCAGCCAGCACAACCTCGTACAAGGAAAAACTATGTTGGTACCGCACCTTTGTGCAACAAATGCAACCTTCATCATCTGGAAGAAGCACAGTGTCACAAATGTACCCACTGTGGGCGATTGGGACATTTGGTCAATATCTGCCGTTATGCAATCCAAAATCAAGCTGCTGTAAATCCTGCTGCTGTTCAAGAACCATTTCCACCTGGATCGTATTATAATTATGGTGATCTTACTCACTACCGAAACAATTGCCCAAGACTTGTTAACGCAAATCCAATGCGTGGACGAGTGTTTAACATAAACGAGACAAACGCAAATGACAATACAGTAGTGAACAATTAGACCTTTGAATTGTCCTTGTTGTTATCTTTGATGCTTGAAACAATTCAGTTTTTATATAAATAAAATTGTTGTTTCACTTTTATTTACAAGACTGATACGATTGTGTATATGTGTGACATACCCCTACGATGCCGACACCAAGGAACCATGTTCCTTACAAAACAAACTACTCATGTGATTCTTTCATTTTATGATCACTTATGATCTCCCCGAAAATCCTAAGTATTCGTTTCTTTTAAGAAACAAAGTACAAGGTACGAGTTCTTAAGCAGATACTTGAAATACCATTTCAAATCCTTGATTTGATACCTAAAGGTACTTTCATGAATCCTTAATTGGATTCCTTGTGCGCTTTAATACAAATGTTACGATACGACAAAGACAAAACCAAATCCTTATAAGATTTTCCTATCTTCATAGTTAGATTCTTGGGGATATTTAAAGTACTAATTAAAGTCCTTGATTGGATTTTTGGTGTACTTTAAACGCTATATTCAGACTTATGATTGTAAATTGTAAGATGGTTAGACTAGTCATAATCATTCACGACTATTCCATCCTACAATCTTTATGTAGAAATTATCCTTCGATCATATAAAAGTGTAACACCTCGTAATTTCATGGCCTATAATGTATTGACACGTGTCATAAGCTTTGAATGTGTGAAAAAGTACTATAGAGGGACTAAAGTTGACAAACAGAGAAAATGCAAGAATGAAAGGGTTCAAAGTGTCAACAATGAATAAATATACTTCACAATAGCCCCACATGATGTTTATATCCTTAAACGAATAAATCATGGATCATACGAACCTAATCGTGAAAGAAAGTGAGGAATTACAAACTACAGGGGTTAAATGTGTCAACATGTTAAAGTATACCTCTGATTGACCTTTTAGCAAACCCGAAGCTTTGTAATGATAAATTATACTCACTAGAATATGTGGTAAAAATTTCACCAAGTTTCGTTATCGTATGAGAAAGTTATGACAATATTCGTATACGAGGGGTTAAAAGCGTTAACATTGAATTCTAGGGCCTTACGAGTGATCACAAAGTTAACCAAGGACTTAACCAAGTTAGTATAAGTCTTAAGGTCCTTAAAAGTCAAGTTAGAGGGCCAAAAGTGCAAGAAATAAAGGTGAAACCACGCATACAAGGACCAGGGACCAAAAATGCAAACTTTGAAACTTGTTTGGCAGGTTATAAAGGGCCATACCGGCCGTGTAAGACCTGGGTGGTCTCTTACGCGGGCCGCCTGAACCTCCCAGTAACCGACAAGTGCGAACAGCTGCCAGTTCATGTCTGTAACCGACTTTAAAGGGTTGTTTTCTTATACCAGGGGCTCCCCAATGGTATTTCATGCATAGGGGGGCACTTGTCTTGATCTGGAAACATTTGTAGACCTCCTTGGCATGATCTTGTTGAATTAAAATGCATATATAAGGGGCTCTAGTTGCAACAACTTTGTTCATTCATTTGCAACATTCACAACTTCAAGTTCTGGAGCTCCCCTGATCAGCAACAAGCTTCCTAATGATTCCTAATCATACTTAGGACCTTTGTAAGTGTCCTAAACCCTTCCTAATTCAGTTTAGCTTAGTTAATTAGCTAAAAGTCAAACCGTCGTAATTAAAGTTTGACTTCGAGATTAATTAAAATTTGTTCAGTGAAATCTCGAATTAAAAGTACCTATAAGTAGGTATTTATGTGGGTGATAAACCCTTAAAAGGGTACTATCTGATTCCCACTCTAACTAGTTCAATTGTCGGGTCAAAGCTAACTTTAAAAAGTCAACAGAATACCAATTTTCAAATTAATGTATAATTAGCAATGTAGGATCCATGTAACCTGTTTTATCATTAATATAACTTGGTAATTAATGTAAGAACATGTCTAAACATGTTCAACCCGACAATTTTCAGATTAGACTCGGTTCGGAACCGAAAGTCGCATAATTTGACTTTTGCTTTGACTTTCAGTTCTGACCCGTTTAAGCTTAGTTTAGGATTGCCTTAGAGCTTCTTTTGAACCTAGTTACATGTTAGTATAACCCTCTGTGATTATACACCTTGGTTCAATAGATATCCGATTCACATACATGTTTCCGTTAAAAGCTTATATGTTGACCATTATGCCCAAATGACCTTAAAATATGATTTTTGGAAATGTAAAAGAGTAGACACCTTAGTTACTGATTTATAAACTTGTACCTAAAATTTGACATCAGTTTGAGATCTAGATTGAGAGTTATGCTCATTAGCGTAATTAGAAGACTTTTTATGAATTAAATGGCATAATTAGCATATAGCCTATCTAAACCCGATTTTTAATACCAAACTTTTTACCCACTGATGTAATATAATATTTTGAGATTTTTGAAGATTTTTAATTAATTTTTGGCTGAGCATAACATAGGGTTGTAGCTTTAATTCGGTTAATGCCGGTTTTGCCCTTTTAAGCCATAAAATGAGTTTTACAAATCTTTTTGACCCCAAACCTTTTGCTACTGATTTTATATGATAAATAAATTATTTTAAACCTTCTGGAATAATAAAAAATATCAGCTTTCTATATAGAACCCGGAAATGGCCCAAATCGCCTTTTTAAGCGTTTTTAACGCATAGTATGTATTAAAACTATTTTAAACATATAAGGTTTGATACCTACTGATATTTTAAGTATATTTCTATATTTTGACAGTAAGCTAAAGTTTTAAACTCGGAATTCCAGTTTTGACCTTTTTAGCCTAAGTGAAATTACCAAAATACCCCTAAGGTGCATAGTTTGGTTTTAAATGATGAATTTCACATATATCTAGTATCCTACTGTTATAACTTATTAAATTAGGTATATTTGCTGAATAAATCAGACCTGTAACTCAGATTACTAATTAAACTCTTTTATAACATTTTAAATGACCAAAATGCCCTTACGAGGCATAGTTTGAGTTTAATTCCATTTCGGGCATAATAGGAGATATCTTACTGATGTCTCAACATATTTAAGGCATATTAACTTAGGAAACTTGTATATGACTCATATGGTTACCCGTTACGCCCTTTTTGTGTTCGGTTTATGTAACTAGTTTGCATAAATTGACCGAAACGGGTCAAACCTTATCATTTTTGTCTCAAAATCCAGAATGCGTTTAGTTTACCCATATTATACAAGTCTTCAAACTTGTCGGGTCTAAAATCACATTCCATTCCGGTCTTCGCTTAATCGTGCGTTTGAACCGTATCTTCCTTTAAAACTAACCGGTCTAAGCTTAAGCTTAAATAAAGAACCGTTAGAAATCTAATAGGTTATTATAAACCTTTGTTCCAGAATAGGGGACCCAGTAAAAGCTACACGCACTTGCTAATTGTGATTTATACTTGCAAAGGTTAATACTTTTAACTTATTTTCTCTATACGGGCTTGGGGTATGGTATATAAAATACCGCTTGGTCGGGCATTGAATCTTTAATCGAATAGAGGTTAAACCATTGATATACTCCGTTTTGAAATGTTTTGTTTGCTTAAAGCCTTTGGGGGGTTAATGACCATGTCCCGGATATCCTTGGCATCATTTTACGAAATGGCCACGACCTAAGCACGGGGTGTAGGCGTACACCCGTCAGTGCCTAAACAAATAATGTGGTGTGTCTATTGATCTTTAACCCGGCATAAACCGGGCTACTGAACGCATAAGAAACATGTAATTCTTTTACAAGATTATATTCAAATAATTATCCCAAGTTATAAAATGTTTTATGCCACGTGCATTCAAATCAATTTTCAAACCTTTTCAAAATGAGTTAGTTAAATTGTATTTACCAGTGTAAACTGACGTATTTTTCCAAAAAGGTTAAGTGCAGGTACTACTCGTACTAGGCTGGCTTTCTCCTAGCGTCCACAATAAGTCTCGCAAGCTTGGATGTCATAAAACTGTTGAACAATGTCTCCTTTTTATTTTGATCCGCCTGTGGATCTATTTCAACTATATCGTGATATTTAATATTACAATTTATTAAAGTTGAAATGAATCTATCTTTTGCTTCCGCTGTGCATTTATATATTGTGTTGTTTGACTATGATGATATCAACTACGTCACGATACTCCCCACCGGTAATACGTGGAAATATCGGGGTGTGACAGGTTGGTAACAGAGCCAACACTGAGTGAATTAAACACTAGCCTTTTGTGTTTAATCTCAGTTACACGATGGCACATTCCTCGAAATTTCGAGTCTAGACAAAGAACATAGGACAAATCCTGATTTTTGTTTTATTTTGACTTTTATATATTATTCTTTGTTGTTATATTTGTTTATGTTGACAGGTTTAAAAAAATGCCGCCAAGATTTCTTAGGAGGAAAGGAAAATCACCTGTGACGGGCCACGAGCAGGAGGCCGGGCCTTCTCAAAGGCGAACTTCACCTGTCCCTATTAGCACCAGCCCACAGGGAGACTGGAGGGCACACCTACAGCCAGCGAGGCGATCTGTCTCGTTAGCCTCGTCATCTTCTTACTTACACTCTTTTGGACCCCACTCAGAAAATGAACCTGAAAACCCACAACCTTCGTTTATCCCTCTCCAACGGTCCAACTCACGCCATTCCTTTGATAACCCATCCTATATCTTTCGAAGTCGGTTCAACCCGGCAAATTACCTCGACGAACCAGTGGGTGTTAACCCACAGGGACCCGAAGATCACTTTTCTGGCGATCACGCCATGGATATGGATGAGGATACTGACCCTACCGAACCACCGACTGGTACCCCCACACATCCTATTGAAATCTCTGATGGATCATCGTTTCATGGATCACCTTATCGTGGTCATGACAGTTACCAAGCCCGATTCAACCAGTTCGAATGGTATTTCACGCCCTCCTATCATTCAACGCCTCAGCAGCAGCAGCAATCAGATCCTTCCAGGGATTCTCGCTTTGTGGCAGTTACCCCGCCACCAGCAGCACCTCAGGAGCAACCTCCTGAGCCACCGAGGCGAAGGAGAACAAATTCACGAATGTCCGTGCAAGGTAGAGGAGTGCATATCAACACCCCCAACCATCGAGTAGCAGCCACTATCCGCCGCTCCGAGAAGACCAGCAGTTTGGGGGACCTTCAAACCCCAACCCGGAAGTGAACTCTGTACCTGTCATGCCACCACCGTTGGGCTTTGACAACCTAATTCCCACGTACACTGGCCCAGCAACATATAATCCCTTCGACCAGCCGACTCACTCCAGTTTCAACTATGCGGAGATCGACCCATACCTGGTGGCGTGGAACTACAATGCTGTTAATCCCGAACGGCCTTACGGAGCTCCTTGGGGAGTTGGGTACCCAGCTTATGGGTACCAACAGCAGCCGTCTCTTCGACCTCCACATCAGCCGCAACCACAGCCGCAGGTACCACGGTTTTCCCCGCCTGAGCGGGAGGAAATTCTCCAAAGACTGGACCAGGTTGAACATCAAGTTCACAGAGATCGCAGGGAACGACAAGGTTTCTTCAAGGGATTAGCAAGTTTGATAAAAGGGAAGAGCAAGAAGGACCATTGAATCCTTCAATTGTTGGTTGTACTTCCTTATTTCTGTTGAGCCCCTACATGGGCCTGTCTTTCTGTTTAAACCCCTGCGTGGGTATGTTTTGTTAGTTAAGCCCCTGCGTGGGCAAGTCTTTTATTTTAACCCCTGCGTGGGTATGTTTTGTTAGTTAAGCCCCTGCGTGGGCAAGTCTTTTATTTTGACCCCTGCGTGGGTATGTTTGTTTGGTTAAGCCCCTGTGAGGGCATGTTATTTCATTTGAAAGTCCCGTTTAGGGCAGACTCATAATTTTCTTTCAAATTCATGTGGTGAAATAGTTAGATTTAAATTCTATTTTTAGTTATATGCATGAACAAAAATATAAAAAAATAATAACATTAATTATACAAGATCTATCATTATATTAAAATGATAAAAATCTAAAAGGACAAGACCTAGCCATGTGTCACCTTAAGACAGGGCCAAGACGGTAGTTTCCATAATTAGATTCAGATCCATATCAACATCTCTATTTAAAATTTTTTCTGCGTTAAATGTTAAAAAGAATCTTAAAAGGTAAAACCTAGCTTGTATGTCATAATAAGACCTGGCCAATATGGTTAAACCTGTTTTAGAAGATTCAAATCCCTGTTAACATCTGCAAACATGTTAACATTCTTGGCTAATGTGATCCGTAAAATCACACATGTCACCCTTATGTTGAATTAACCCAATCCTTTATTATTATTTAAACATCCGATTGAGATGAAATGCCTACGGGCTATAATTATTGTCATATAAGACAAAAGACAGTCGTAGTCTATAAACTCCCAGTCAAGAAATGTAATGAACCTTGATTTAAACCTTAATAACTGGATCCTATAAAGATCTTGACCTAAAATTTAGAAATGTCCATGTGACTAGGCCTATTGTGCCATTATTATAATTTATTTTAGAACTAAGGGTTACTAATGAAAAGTCCCAAATGAAATTCTTAGCAAATTAACCAATATGGTTCTTTCATTACCATGGTTAATAAATTTTCAAGATGACAAACCTATTAAAATTCCCTAAATGAATCATAGTCATCATTTTATGTAGCAATCCAACTACATGGCCGAGTCTGAGGAGGTCAACAGTCGGCCAAAGGAGAATCATGACGCCACCAGGATCAATGTAACTGGTGCAGAACTCCAAGCATTAATTGACAATGCTGTCACTAAATCCATAGAGAGGCAGTATAGTGAATCGAGTAGTACTCGAAGCAGGACCCAATCAGCACCCCATTCTAAGCCAAAAACGCATTCTGAGGCTCATAGTAAGCCACCTTCTAAGATAGATAAGCCAAAGAAGGATGATGACGAGCATCACTCCTCGAACCAGCAAAGTGTCCCGTTAAAGAAGATCGAGCTTAAACAGGAACCGCGTGGTAAGTCCTGTACTTATAAATACTTCGTCTCATGCAAACCCAGAGACTTTAATGGGGAGAAAGGGGCGGTTGACTGCATGACATGGTTGGATGAAATGGATACCGTAGTTGATATCAGCGGGTACGCTGATAAGGATGTAGTAAAGTTTGTATCCCAATCGTTCAAAGGTGAGGCCTTAGCCTGGTGGAGATCGTTGATTCAAGCTACTAGGAAAATTCCACTATACAATATGTCATGGGAACAATTTGTTACCCTCGTCAAGGAGAACTACTGTCCTCAGCATGAGGTTGAAAAGATTGAGTCAGATTTTCTATCATTGGTAATGAAAAATCTGGATTGCCAAGCTTACCTTACGAGCTTTAATACCCTGTCAAGGTTGGTTCCTTATCTTGTGACCCCGGAACCCAAAAGAATAGCTCGTTTCATTAGGGGTTTAGCCCCAGAGATTAAGGCAAGTGTAAAAGCCTCTCGGCCAGCTACATTCAGGTCTGCAGCTGATATATCCTTGTCCCTCACATTGGACGCGGTCAGGCAGAGATCGCTAAGGAACACGGATGCCGAGAAAAGGAAGCGTGAAGATGACAATTCACGACGGTCAGACAAGAAGCACAGGGGAAACAATGACCACAAGAAGGGGTCTGGATCTAAGAAGGATGGGCATCAATCAGGAGATAAGCCCAAATGTAAGGTTTGTAAGAAGCACCATTTTGGGAGGTGCCGACTTGAGTCGAAATCCCAGTCTCAGCCGAGGCCATGTGGGATCTGCAAATCTTCAGAACATAAGACCCTCGAGTGCAAGAAGCTGAAGGACGCAACGTGCTACAGTTGCAATGAAAAAGGGCACATTAAGTCTAATTGCCCAAAGATCACCAAGAAAACCGAGGATGGGAAAAAGACCAATGCTAGGGTCTTCAGGATGGATGCAAAGGAAGCTGTTCAGGACGACAACGTGATCACAGGTACTTTTCTCATAAATGATGTTTATGCTAGAGTGTTGTTTGATTCTGGAGCGGATAAGTCTTTTGTGGATAACAAGTTTTGTGAGTTGTTGAAATTGCCTGTAAAAGCCTTAAGTGTGAAGTATGAGGTGGAATTAGCTGATGGAACCATAGAAACCGCCTCAACTGTGTTAGATGGATGTGTTATATCCATTAGGAACCACTCTTTTCCTTTGTCCTTACTTCCCTTTAAGCTAGCTGGTTTTGATATAGAGATAGGTATGGATTGGTTATCGCGTAACCAAGCACAGATTATGTGCAACAAGAAGCAGGTAGTAGTCAAGACCCCGTCTGGTGAGCCACTTACCATTCAGGGGGATACCCAGTATGGATTGCCTGAGCAAGTGTCTATGCTCAAGGCATCTAGATGCCTGAAAAAGGGTTGTGTCATTTATATGGCACAGGTTACTATTGATGAGCCAAAACCTAAGATGGAAGATATCCCCGTCATTTCAGAATATCCTGGAGTTTTTCCTGAAGAACTACCTGGTTTACCACCAGATAGGCAAGTGGAATTCCGAATTGACATCATCCCCGGAGCAGCACCTGTTGCTAGAGCACCTTATAGGTTGGCACCAACAGAGATGAAGGAGTTGAGGACGCAATTAGATGATCTGCTAGCCAAAGGTTTCATTAGACCTAGTTCGTCTCCTTGGGGAGCGCCGATCTTGTTTGTCAAGAAGAAGGATGGATCGATGCGTCTGTGCATCGATTACCATGAGCTTAATAAGGTCACTATCAAGAATAGGTATCCTTTGCCCAGGATCGACGATCTGTTCGATCAATTACAAGGGGCAAGCTATTTCTCTAAGATCGATTTGAGGTCAGGCTATCATCAGTTGAAGGTTAAAGATGAAGATGTACACAAGACTGCATTTAGGACTCGTTATGGTCATTACGAGTTCCTAGTGATGCCTTTTGGACTCACAAATGCACCTGTCGCATTCATGGATCTCATGAATCGCGTCTGCAAGCCCTACTTGGACAAATTTATCATCGTCTTCATTGACGACATCCTCATTTACTCAAAGAACCAAGCTGACCATGAGAAGCACCTTCGCTGTATTCTTAAACTTCTACATCGTGAGAAACTCTACGCCAAATTTTCGAAGTGTGAATTTTGGCTTCGAGAAGTCCAATTCCTTGGACATGTGGTTAGTGAGCGTGGTATCCAAGTGGATCCCGCTAAGGTGGAAGCAGTTATGAACTGGCAAGAGCCAAAAACCCCTACAGAGATTTGTAGCTTCCTGGGTTTAGCATGATACTATAGGTGATTTATTGAAAACTTTTCAAGAATTGTAGCACCCCTGACTTTACTCACCCACAAGAAAAGCAAGTTTGACTGGGGGCCAAAGCAGCAAGAGTCTTTTGATATTCTGAAGCAAAAGTTGAGCAAAGCTCCTGTATTGATATTACCTGATGGAATTGATGAATTTGTAGTATATTGTGATGCATCACACACCGGAATGGGCTGTGTGCTCATGCAGAAAGGCAAAGTCATTACCTATGCTTCACGACAGTTAAAGGTGCATGAGAAGAACTACACCAGCCATGACTTGGAGCTGGGTGCCATTGTATTTGCACTAAAACTGTGGAGGCATTACTTGTATGGAACCAAGTGTGTGATCTATTCAGATCACAAGAGCCTTCAACACTTGTGTAATCAGAAGGATTTAAATATGAGGCAACGACGTTGGATGGAAACTTTAAATGATTATGACTGTGAGATAAGATACCATCCAGGCAAGGCAAATGTGGTTGCTGATGCCTTAAGCAGGAAGGAAATAGTGAAGCCTATAAGAATCAATGCCAAGAGCATTGAGATAAGGAATAGTTTGAACGAAAGGTTGTTAGTTGCACAGAAGGAAGCTTTGTTGGAAGCTAACTATCCTGATGAAAAGCTAGGAGTAACTGAAGAGCAGTTATCCTATGACAAGGACGGACTCCTAAGGTTAAATGGATGAATATGGGTTCCAGTTTATGGAGGACTTAGGGATGTTATCCTCCAGGAAGCCCACAGTTCTAAATATTCCGTTCATCCTGGAGTTGATAAGATGTACCAGGATCTGAAGGCAAATTTTTGGTGGATAGGCTTGAAGAAGTCTATTGCTGCCTATGTAGCTAAATGTTTGACGTGTGCGCAAGTCAAAGCTGAACATCAGAAGCCGTCAGGTTTGCTACAACAGCCTGAACTTCCCACATGGAAGTGGGAAATGGTGACAATGGATTTCATCACCAAGTTGCCAAAGACAAGGAAGGGAAATGATACTATATGGGTGATAGTAGATAGACTGACTAAGTCAGCACATTTCCTACCCATTAGGGAGACTTTTAGCTCCGACATGTTAGCCCAACTGTACGTAGATAAGATTGTATCTCTGCATGGCGTTCCAGTGTCAATTATCTCTGACAGAGATACGAGATACACATCACATTTTTGGAAAAGTTTCCAACAATCATTGGGCACGCGCTTAAATTTTAGTACGGCTTACCATCCACAGACAGATGGGCAAAGTGAGCGTACAATCCAAACTTTGGAAGACATGCTTCGTGCATGTGTGATTGATTTAGGTGGTAGTTGGGATAACCACCTGCCACTAATCGAGTTCTCCTATAACAATAGCTATCATACCAGCATTAAGGCTGCGCCTTTTGAGGCATTATATGGTAGAAAATGCAGAACACCTATTTGTTGGGTTGAAGTAGGAGAAGTTCAATTATCAGGACCTGATTTAGTCTTTGAAACGACGGACAAGATTGTCCAGATTCGTGACCGCCTGAAAGCTGCTAGAGATAGGCAGAAAAGCTATGCAGATTTAAAGCGTAAACCTCTGAAATTCGAGGTTGGTGATAAAGTTTTTCTTAAAGTATCACCCTGGAAGGGGGTGATGTGATTTGGTAAGAAAGTTAAGTTAAGCCTAAGGTATATAGGACCATTCGAGATCATCGAATGTGTCGGGTCAGTGGCTTACAAGTTAAACTTACCTGAAGAGCTCAGTGGTATTCACAACATATTCCACGTCTGCAATCTGAAGAAATGCCTAGCTGACGAATCACTAGTCATACCACATACGGATGTGCATATAGATGAGAGCTTGAAATTTGTGGAAAAACCATTGTTGATTGAGGATCGTCAGGTAAAGAAGCTTCGAAGGAAGCATGTGCCTATTGTAAAGGTCAAATGGGATGCCCGCAGAGGTCCCGAATACACATGGGAGGTAGAGTCCACAATGAAAGAAAAGTACCCTCATTTGTTTCAGTAAATCTTGAGGTTGATATTTCTTTTAAGAGGGTGAGGATGTAACACCTCATAATTTCATGGCCTATAATGTATTGACACGTGTCATAAGCTTTGAATGTGTGAAAAAGTACTGTAGAGGGACTAAAGTTGACAAACAGAGAAAATGCATAAATGAAAGGGTTCAAAGTGTCAACAATGAATAAATATATACTTCACAATAGCCCCACATGATGTTTATATCCTTAAACGAATAAATCATGGATCATACGAACCTAATCGTAAAAGAAAGTGAGGAATTACAAACTACAGGGGTTAAATGTGTCAACATGTTAAAGTATACCTCTGAGTGACCTTTTAGCAAACTCGAAGCTTTGTAATGATAAATTATACTCACTAGAATATGTGGTAAAAATTTCACCAAGTTTCGTTATCGTATGAGAAAGTTATGACAATATTCGTATACGAGGGGTTAAAAGAATTAACATTGAATTCTAGGGCCTTACGAGTGATCACAAAGTTAACCAAGGACTTAACCAAGTTAGTATAAGTCTTAAGGTCCTTAAAAGTCAAGTTAGAGGGCCAAAAGTGCAAGAAATAAAGGTGAAACCACGCATACAAGGACCAGGGACCAAAAATGCAAACTTTGAAACTTGTTTGGCAGGTTATGAAGGGCCATACCGGCCGCGTAAGACCTGGGTGGTCTCTTACGCGGGCCGCCTGAACCGCCCAGTAACAGACAAGTGCGAACAGCTGCCAGTTCAGGTCTGTAACCGACTTTAAAGGGTTGTTTTCTTATACCTGGGGCTCCCCAATGGTATTTCATGCATAGGGGGCACTTGTCTTGATCTGGAAACATTTGTAGACCTCCTTGGCATGATCTTGTTGAATTAAAATGCATATATAAGGGGCTCTAGTTGCAACAACTCTGTTCATTCATTTGCAACATTCACAACTTCAAGTTCTGGAGCTCCCCTGATCAGCAACAAGCTTCCTAGTGATTCCTAATCTTTGTAAGTGTCCTAAACCCTTCCTAATTCAGTTTAGCTTAGTTAATTAGCAAAAAGTTAAACCGTCATAATTAAAGTTTGACTTCGAGATTAATTAAAATTTGTTCAGTCAAATCTCGAATTAAAAGTACCTATAAGTAGGTATTTATGTGGGTAATAAACCCTTAAAAGGGTACTCTCTGATTCCCACTCTAACTAGGTCAATTGTCGGGTCAAAGCTAACTTTAAAAAGTCAACAGAATACCAATTTTCAAATTATTGTATAATTAGCAATGTAGGATCCATGTAACCTATTTTATCATTAATATAACTTGGTAATTAATGTAAGAACATGTCTAAACATGTTCAACCCGACAATTTTCAGATTAGACTCGGTTCGGAACCGAAAGTCGCATAATTTGACTTTTGCTTTGACTTTCAGTTCTGACCCGTTTAAGCTTAGTTTAGGATTGCCTTAGAGCTTCTTTTGAACCTAGTTACATGTTAGTATAACCCTCTGTGATTATACACCTTGGTTCAATAGATATCCGATTCACATACATGTTTCCGTTAAATGCTTATATGTTGACCATTATGCCCAAATGACCTTAAAATATGATTTTTGGAAATGTAAAAGAGTAGACACCTTAGTTACTGATTTATAAACTTGTACCTAAAATTTGACATCAGTTTGAGATCTAGATTGAGAGTTATGCTCATTAGCGTAATTAGAAGACTTTTTATGAATTAAATGGCATAATTAGCATATAGCCTATCTCAACCCGATTTTTAATACCAAACTTTTTACCCATTTATGTAATATAATATTTTGGGATTTTTGAAGATTTTTAATTAATTTTAGGCTGAGCATAACATAGGGTTGTAGCTTTAATTCGGTTAATGCCGGTTTTGCCCTTTTAAGCCATAAAATGAGTTTTACAAATCTTTTTTGACCCCAAACCTTTTGCTACTGATTTTATATGATAAATAAATTATTTTAAACCTTCTGGAATAATAAAAAATATCAGCTTTCTATATAGAACCCGGAAATGGCCCAAATCGCCTTTTTAAGCGTTTTTAACGCATAGTATGTATTAAAACTATTTTAAACATATAAGGTTTGATACCTACTGATATTTTAAGTATATTTCTATACTTTGACAGTAAGCTAAATTTTTAAACTCAGAATTCCAGTTTTGACCTTTTTAGCATAAGTGAAATTACCAAAATACCCCTAAGGTGCATAGTTTGGTTTTAAATGATGAATTTCACATATATCTAGTACCCTAATGTTATAACTTATTAAATTAGGTATATTTACTGAATAAACCAGACCTGTAACTCAGATTACTAATTAAACTCTTTTATAACCTTTTAAATGACCAAAATGCCCTTACGAGGCATAGTTTGAGTTTAATTCTATTTCGGGCATAATAGGAGATATCTTACTGATGTCTCAACATATTTAAGGCATATTAACTTAGGAAACTTGTATATGACTCATATGGTTACCCGTTACGCCCTTTTCGCGTTCGGTTCGGTTTATGTAACTAGTTTGCATAAATTGACCGAAACGGGTCAAACCTTATCATTTTTGTCTCAAAATCCAGAATGTGTTTAGTTTACCCATATTATACAAGTCCTCAAACTTGTCGGGTCTAAAATCACATTCCATTCCGGTCTTCGCTTAATCGTGCGTTTGGACCGTATCTTCCTTTAAAACTAACCGGTCTAAGCTTAAGCTTAAATAAAGACCCGTTAGAAATCTAATAGGTTATTATAAACCTTTGTTCTAGAATAGGGGACCCAGTAAAAGCTACACACACTTGCTAATTGTGATTTATACTTGCAAAGGTAAATACTTTTAACTTATTTTCCCTATACGGGCTTGGGGTATGGTATATAAAATACCGCTTGGTCGGGCATTGAATCTTTAATCGAAGAGAGGTTAAACCATTGATATGCTCCGTTTTGAAATGGTTTGTTTGCTTAAATCCTTTGGGGGGTTAATGACCATGTCCCGGATATCCTTGGCATCATTTTACGAAATGGCCACGACCTAAGCACGGGGTGTAGGCGTACACCCGTCAGTGCCTAAACAAATAATGTGGTGTGTCTATTAATCTTTAACCCGGCATAAACCAGGCTACTGAACGCATAAGAAACATGTAATTCTTTTACAAGATTATATTCAAATATTTTCAAACCTTTTCAAAATGAGTCAGTTAAATTGTATTTACCAGTGTAAACTGACGTATTTTTCCAAAAAGGTTAAGTGCAGGTACTACTCGTACTAGGCTGGCTTTCTCCTAGCGTCCACAATAAGTCTCGCAAGCTTGGATGTCATAAAACTGTTGAACAATGTCTCCTTTTTATTTTGATCCGCCTGTGGATCTATTTCAACTATATCGTGATATTTAATATTACAATTTATTAAAGTTGAAATGAATCTATCTTTTGCTTCCGCTGTGCATTTATATATTGTGTTGTTTGACTATGATGATATCAACTACGTCACGATACTCCCCACCGGTAATACGTGGAAATATCGGGGTGTGACAAAAAGGTCATTTTGACTTTAAAAGTCAAACTGCCTATTGACAAAAGTAATTACACAATGTAGCTTAACTACTCGTTTTAATACTTTGCCACTATACGGTAAGCATCATTCTTATGTTACCGTTTTAATCACTTATTTACTAAGTTCTTGTAACCATAAGTTACCGAATTTATACTTAATGATATTAAACACATTTAACATGAACATATCATCAATTTTTATCATATCATACTGAACTCATTTCATAGTAAGTATGATTATATACTGAAACATAGAATTTGTTCAAGTATTTCCTGATTACTATCATGTATGATGATTCTAATCATAATTATATTATCAAATTCATCATATGATTAATACCCACTAATCCTAGTGTGGTAAATCATCAAATCATTCAAATTATAGCATCATATGTATAATTTTCACTTAGGGTTTTGTTCCTAAGCTAATATACATCACTAATTCAGTCGTAGCTTCAATAATTCATTCATAATTCGCGATTATGATGATTATTCAAATTTCACAACTTCACAAATCATCAAAATTTGACATACCTCATGATCCCCTAGCTTGGGTGATCGTTAATTCACGTTCAATTGTGAATTTGAAAGTCATTTGGCCCTTCAATTTGATGATTGTGTTGAAACTAGGGTTTAAGCTCCTGGGAGCTTCTAGGTTCGAACAGAACAACCTCAAAACACACTAAGATTAAACTTTTGTTTTTATAACATAACTTTCCATTTATCCGAATTTGGCCCCTCTTGTTTGGTTAGTTATTTAGTAGACTACAACCTACTTATTTCTAACAATATTACTCATTAACTAGGTTAAGCATTCCTAGTTAAATTAGTGGGTTCGGGGAATTTACGACTCAGTTTATTTTAAGTCCCGTTAACTCGGGCCTTTTTATACACTTTATTTCTTCAAAAGCTTTCGTTCAGCTTTTATTTAATATTAGGCTTATTTACTTAAAAATCCTAATATTCACCAGGTTACTTTTACTCCTAATGGCAATTACCCATCTTTTAGTACTAACGTGGTTTGATTACTAAACCAGTTTTCGGGGTGTTACACGCGTCTAACCAGAGAGTCTGATCAAACGGACGGATCACCACTCCGTCAGGAAAAGCACAAGAAGCCCTCAATGCAGCGATGTCAGTGTTGTCGAAGGAACATACCTCCTTCTCGGGGTTCTTAAGCAGGTTTTAATTGGTAAAAGACGATGTCGATTCGCAGGAATGGGATCGGGTTCTCACAGCCATCGAGAGAGATAAACAGAAAGAATTTCGAAAGAAAGAAGAAGAGTTTGTACCTGGAAATTCTGTGGAAGATGGCTGGTTTTCATAAAGAAAGTGAGAAGATATAGGGGCAAGATAGATAGGCATCGAATAAAAATTGCTTAGGAAGTTGCACCTTGTCACATCAAGAGTCGCGTCCCATTAAATGCATCGATCAACACAAAGAAAAATATACTCGTTTGAATTTCGGGATTCCAACCGTTATATTTTTGGGGACAATTGTTATGGGTGAAATTTCTGACCCATATCCTGATGGCGTATCTTGATATTATATGATGTTGCGACCAGGATATTTGTAACATCCTGCGGGGGTATCCTACTCGCTACTAACGTTGTTCTTTGGTTGCAAAGTACAAACGGATATAAGGACTTAGTCTCCCTGAAGACTCGCTCAAGGAAGTTAGAAGACGAACGTTGGAGCTGGAGAAGAAGTCCACAACAGTCACAAAGAGAATATTCATGGCATCCCTAGAATGTAGGATAGTTAGTTACTTTCAGTTACTATATATAGGGGGCTGGATTAGCAGTAAGACACATCTAATCTCGTACACTTTCACTCACTTATTGCAGCTACGATCACAAAACACTTGTAACACTCACATTTTACACGATTACTGTAACACTTAGAGCTGATCCAAGCATTATCCCAAAGTTGTATCCTGCATTTGCAATCAGTAAGAAGAACAAGGCAGCTAACGATTGTCAGCTCCCGAGGTTTTGTGCCGGCGATCTGGATTGATCAAGGAGTTTCCTCGTATATCCTGTGTCCATTTTTTACTTTTACAGCTCATTGTTTGATCATTGATGTAGCTCAATATACTGAAGCTATATCCTGAAACTGTTTTCACAAACGACCAACTTAACATACATTTTTGCAAACACAATTAGCACACTACCTCACAAACTAATTTGATCAGTTAATTGCTTCGGTAATTTTTGACCAAAACAATGTTGAAGGTGAGAGTATGTGCTTTATAATTGTGAATAAATTTGTAGTTCATTTTTTATTGATTATTTGTCTTTCATCACCAGTACTGAGGTTCAATCGAAAAGCTCTACCGTAGGTTAATCTCCACGCTACACGCCTTCACAACGACATTCATGCTCATCGTCTACATGTTCAGATCCTAACCATAACGATAATCGTTATTAGTATGTTCACCCGTAGCTTTGCCATCACTTCAATTTGAGATAATTTATTTTCCCTTGCAAATAGTTGGAAAATATGCATCTGCTAGCATGATATGTATTTATAAGTTTACAAGAGTTTATCTATTTCGTTTTTCGTGCTCTTGGTAGGTGTTGTTTTAACGCGTATTAAGATTCTTTCTGAAGGTTTTAACTGTCATACATATCGGGTAAATATACTTTGCTTTTGTTGTATTTTCGTATAGTTTAACTGCTATATTTCAATAATCTGTATACAAAAAAGATATATTTTTACGACGTCTATATTAATATTCTATTTATAATCCATTAAATTATGTATCGTATCTTTGTGTCTAACTTGGAACGTTGTCGAAATATAAATCAAAATTGAAATGTAATGCAGATAAAAAAATTGTGTTTGGTCGTTGTACCTTTCTAAACTATAGCAGCTAGGCCTATTAGTGTATAATCAAAGTTTTATACTATATTTACATTCTGCCAAATAAAAAAATTATTTGTCATTTTTAAGCGTAATATTCTGATGTAAACAACTTTTATCCTTACTTTAAAGAAGTAAGCGAAATAGTCTCAACACTAACAACAAAACCATTTGAATTCCAACCCAAAACTTCTGCAGTGCAGTCAAGGTTGAAAATGTGATCTATTCAAGCTGGCATATATGTTTTTTTCGCATAGTCAAATCACTGCACGTTAAATTCACTTTCCTTAGAACCTGAATACATTATTTATTCACAGATGAACAACCAAAGAAGCCAAAGTCTCAAGCCACATTAATGGTTATTGTGGAACTCACATGGATCCGCGAGATAAAGTTAATCTAAATCATGCAATCATGTATTTCTATTGATTTGATTACTGTAGCATTTTTTTAGTGTTAATCTTATGTAAATCACACAGGTTGTGGTCAATTAATGTGCGAGTTTGTTGATAGATTGATGATCGATGGCTGACCCGTTATTGATTTTTATAAAGAAAAAGAATATGAAAAAACACAATTAAGGGCAACAAGCTTGCAATGATGCCTTTCAGCCATGGTAAGTTGTTAACAAACGTGATTTAAATGTGATACTCTCACAAACATTTCTTAAATTAGGACTATAACGTTTTCTTCTTTGGCTTTTAGTAACACTTTGATTAAGAATTCTTGCAGATATGGTTTATGACGGAATTCTCACATATATTTACTGATTTTGACGAGGTTCATCTCTTTCAATCACTTATAATTTCTTTATTAAGTTTTAGTTACTGGAAGCTGATGCAGACATCAGAGGCATTGTAAAAATGCACTCCTTTTTCATGCTTGGTTAATTATATTATATTATAATACCTTAAAAGAAGCAGATCTTTACATGCCACGCCTCTCACTTAGCTGGTTAATTGATGTTGCCTCTTGACTTTATTGTGTGTTTGCTTACAATATTTGAAAGTGCTTTATGATTATTGGGGTATGGGTCTCATGAAAGTGATTCCCATTATATGACTAGCAATTTCGATTAGTTATCTTTTTGTGTAATAATTGCACATGCTGATTATTTTTTTAATAGTGATAAGTCTGGTGGTTGTTTTATTTCTTAAAAGGGGGCTTTCAAATTGGGTAGATATGTAATAATTTTCTAGATATAGGGCTTTTTGGATTTGATTTATTGGTTATTGTAACCTGTTTGTGCTTAAGAAAAAAAGGAATAAGCTCAAATACCCCTAATGTTGGATTTACAATTATATACATAATGATTGACTTATTCGCATGGACTAAACTTAAAAAGGTTGAGTGGATATTTGCAGGCCGGTCAGTCATCATCGATTTTAGCGATTGCGAAAAGTGGCCAGGGTGTGCGAAGATAGAAGGTAGGAGGCTAACGACAAGGTCTATTGCTAAAGTTAAAGGAATAATAGCACGTTGAATATGGATATAAATAGCAACTTGAATGTATTTTTCATACAAGTTTATGGTCTAGTTAAGTAAGGGAATTACAGCAGTAGTGTGAATCTTTTGTGCATGTTTAGATTGCTGGGAGTATAGCAATTTAAATGTACGCCTTTTGTTTTACGAAGTCCATGGTTTGCTATAAAGTACCATATTCCAATAAACCAGGTATATGAATTGCATTATATTTTATCATGTGATTATTGTCGACATTGTATTGTTGAGAAACTCTATCCTTTTTTTTGTTAATGTTGGGATTGAACCCTACCAGAGGAACAGATAATGTAAAGCCAAAACCTGGTCACAACAGTGAATTCACAATAAGCAGCTGTTTACACTAAGTCTTCTCCCTTGAAAGTGATTATAACAGCTGATGGTCTCTTATCCACTGCCCAGATACAACTGTTGCTCTGCATAACTACTGATGAAGCCTAGAAGACTGCTGGATACTGAGCACTGCTGGTACAAACTGCTGATGACAAAGCACTGCTCAATCAAGGACTGATCAACCTTGAGGAAAGCACTGATGAATAGGAAGATCAGTAGTTTAGTATATCATCTGATTCATGTATAGTCAGTTGTTAGGATTAGCAGTGATTGTATGAAGTCAGTAGATACAGGTTGTTAGGTTGTTAAATGTCACTTTCATGGTGACGTCAGCTGAGATGCCTCAGCGGTTTGGTTTGTCTATAAATGGAGCAGTACTCTGTACTGTTACATTTGATCGTTTTGAGTGAGTTCTTCTCCTCAATTCAATCCTTTCATCTTGTGCAATCCAACCTTGGGGCATCAGGCTAAGGGGGAGTTTAGTTTGTAAGCATATCTGTAATCATTTGATTCTCATTGTAAATCTTTTGACTAAATGAATTGCATATGCTTTTTCAACACTATTTTCTCCTTTGATTGTGTTCACAAAGTTTGTTATTCATTTCCGCTGCACTTAAAACTACTCATATCTATTTGATTTGTTCAAAATTACACAAACAAGCACAATCAGTAGATCCCCAGATCCTAACAATTGGTATCAGAGCTTGGACAGTCAAATTCGATCTAACAATCAATTTGACATAACAGTTCGGCTCAAAATTCATTGATACTAAGGATGGTTGTATTCAGTTGAAAAACAGAGTAACGAGTAAATCATGATCAAAATGGTTATTTAGAAACTCTGTAAATCAACCAAGATGTCATATGACACACAAATCTCACACAACAAGTGATATCATGCATAAGTGACTCATAGTTTTCAGATCTGAAAACATATCTGTTAAACTGTGGGATTATTTCATATTTTCAAAATTGATTTCAATTGCTGTTATGAAAATTGTGATGTCACCTTATTAAAATGCTAAAGTATGAACCTCAGATTAACAAAAACCTATGTTCATAAAACATTAGTGTTTTTGATAACATAAAAAGAGGGAATTTAAAACTTTAGTCATTCAGATCTTATGTGTTGAAAACAGGTTGAGTTCCTCAAAAGGACAAAATCAACTATGTTAAAATACATTAAGAAAATTCACAAAAACTCAGAAGTGTGTCTATCTCAAAACTTTTAAAGTCAAAAGAAAAGAGTATAAACATAAAACACTTATGAGTCAAAGTTTAGGGTAATAATGGTTATTAAGCAACTATGTGCATTCATCTGTTCAGAAAAAGGTTTTGATTCCCGTGAATGAACTCCAAAGAGGACTAGACAAATGTTCAAAAATTTATCCATGTGTCCTCATGATTGCAATCAACTGACAAAGAAAATGGTACCAAACAGTGGTCAAAATGTATTCAGAATGTTCTACCAACTGATGTCAAACCACTGACCATTTTTCATAAACTTGAGAATGTTATGATTACGTTTTCTTTTGAAAATATACCAGATCCTTTTTGATACTGTTCTCAGAAAATCCTTTAATTTTTTATATATAAAGGATTTTCTCGAATAACCAGGATATATTGTTCATTTTTTTTTGGAATAATATATTTTGAACTCTTGCTTGTTTTTGTTGGCAATAGTTTCAGTTCCTGTCAGGATATAGTACCGTATTTTTGTCCTCATAAATGGGTCAGAAGGAAATGGTTCATATGTCGAGATCATATCTTACTCAGGTTTGTTTTTAAACATTTATCAAAGGTTGATTGCCAAACTGTACTTAAATTACTGGGGCACTCATGTTTTAATTGGATATTAAACGAAAATGAGGTGCCTTAGTAAAAAGTTCTCATCATCTGGGGTACTAAACCACTGTCCTTCAAAATTGACATGTGGCAAAAACCTTAAATGAAGATTCTCAAAACAGTTGCTGAAATATTTGTCCTTCAAATCTGTACCATTTACCCTAATCACTGTTTTGTTCAAACATCTGATCACTAAATACTATCCACTGCTGAAAGTCAATCACTGATTCTTCATTTTGCTAAGACAAGCACTGATGCTCAAAATCAGTGTCTTATCCACTGATATACTATCCACTGATAGTAAAAAATCTTCCACTGTTTTCACATTATTACCGTTGTAACCACTGATGCTTGATTCATCAGTGGCTCTTAAAACAACTGTTCTCCACCCTTCATCCATTTCATCAGTGTTTGACACGTGGTCAGTTTTTAGCCCTCAGATCAAAATAACCGCTGCCACATCAGCGATCACTTTTTCCCTAAATAAAACCCTGCCCTAAACCCCCAAACAGGGTTTTACACTGTCGAATTGAATTCCAAAGTTCTCTTCTCAAAGCAGTTTCCAACCTTTCTTCCAAAAAACACTCTCCGATTCTTCTTCATCAAAATGACGAAGTCAAAATCAAAATCAAAATCTAAACCAAAATCACCATCATCTTCAAAAGAGGTCGCTCAAACGACCGAAGAAACCATTGAAATCCCATACAAATCACCGCATAACTACTTGGGTCTCCTCACAAAACCTACCGATAACCATACATTCGACTCCATCATTGATACACTATCTGCATCAAAGTACAAAACTTTGTTGACAGCAGATGCTCCCATTTACTTGCAAACCCAGAGAGAGTTCTGGAAAAAGGCGACGCTTGAAAAACAAGACGATAAAGTCATAGCCATTAACTCCTCGATACAGGGTAAAGTGATTAAAATCACTCCGCAAACAATCTCAGAAGTCTTCAAACTCGATGATCAGAATGGTAAAACTTCCTTTGACAAAAACGAGTTAAAAGCTGATTTTCTGAAAAGGGGATATGCAGAACAATCAAAGGTAGATACCTTACAAAAAGGTTATTTTCCATCTGCACCCAGATTTTTATTTCATACACTTTTAAGTTGTGTTTCAAATAAAACAACAGCGTTTAATGAAATACCATTGAAGATTCAATGCCTGGGTTATGCTATTTTAAACGATAAAGATTACAACAACTCCTAGGAGATCTTCAACGACTTGGTAAAGAACGTTGATAGCAAATCATTTTTACTTTTTCCAAGATTTCTGAGCTATTATTTCAAACAAAAATTTGAAAAAGAAAATGAAAATTTGCTTAAACAAGGTGCCTATTTTCAAATAAAAGGCTTAACAAAAGAAACATTTTCCAGAATGATGGCACCAATAAAAACAAAAGCAGAGGTGTCTGAGCAGACTTCAGCCGTTACCACTGCTCCTCAGACATCTGCTGCTGAGCCCACTGCTCCAGGTGATCATAGCAGCACTACCACTGCTTTGAAACCCACACCTGCCACTACTAAAAAGACCAAAAAGAAAACATCCAGAAAGCCCCCCAAACCCAAAACAAAGGCAACTCTGGAAGATGAGATCCCAGAGTTAATGCCTGTGACAACACAAATGTCACCACAAACCACTGCTGCTACTTCCTCACAGCAGTCGGTAGAAAGATCTCCACCATTGCCTAAAACTCCTCCTGCATCCTCACAAAAGGATCAGGTTGTAAGCACAGGGACCCCACAATATGAAGCTCTGGATTCAATCGGATCCATCTTCCTCAGTCCTGATCCCAAGGACATGTCTCTTTCAACTCCCATACCCTCACCAATAATATTACCACAATCCATGCTACCTTTGTTGCATGCAGTTGTTATAGCTCAGACACAAACCAGTTCCTCTCTATCACCTGTCACTGAGAGTATACCCCCACAAGTGACTGGGTCTGATGCTTATACCTCTGCTATCCCAGCAACAACTGAGGAGGTTACACCCCCTGAGTTACAAGTAACTCTCGGTGGTAGTTCAAGTGGAGCAGCAACTACAACTGATGGATCAACAAATCTTCAGTTGGACAGTTGTTTCATTAGTAAGACTCCCTTGAAGGCAATTTCTTCCATAGCAACTTCGGTAACCACCAGTGAGTTGCTTCTAACCACTGGTGAGTTGGTTCTAACCACTGGTACCATCAAAGGTTTATCGAGTGCTGAAGAAAGAAGTCCCCAGTACCAAGAACAAGGGGCATCAATGGGTGATTTTTGGAACTCTGTTCCTAAGTCACACATTGATACAACCACTGCTGGTGGGGATTCAGATGATCCCATTAAAGTGGGTGATGATTCAAAATACCAGGAATTGACGGGAAGAGTTGAAAAACTGGAAACCTCAGTTGCTGAAATAAAGGAGATGGTGCAAGAGATTTTAAAAGCTCAAAAAGCACAATCCACTACTGCCCCACCACAAGCATCTGTTCCAACTCAAGCATCTGCTCCACCACAAGCAATTGCTGCAAATGAGCTCTGGAATATCTTTCAACCCATGCTGGAAAAACAGAAACAAATGGCTGATCAGCAGCATGCTATACATGTACAAATGCTGTCAAACATGGTGGAATCAAGATTCAAAGATACCCAAGCAGATATCAAGGCTATAAAGGCCAGCATACAAAAGACTGCCCATGGTGGAAAAGTTCCCTCTACTATCCTCTTCATGGATAAACCTCTTGCAGATAATGCCAAAAAGGGGGAGAATGTCAAGAAGATGAAGAAAAAGGGAATTGAAGATGGTCTGTATGTTGAACCAGAGCAAGGAAAACAGAAATCTAAAACAGCTGATACAGCAGTAGTTACAAAAACTGCTGTCAGTAGCCAAACAGCTGCTATCTCTTCAACACACACCACTTCATCACACACCACTTCATCACACACCACCAAAACCACTGTCTTCACACCATCATCATCTACAATCATATCACCACCACTGCCTCCTGCCATAAAGCAGAAGACAGCAGATGTTACAACATCTGCTGTAATGACAACAGTGGTTGAGACACCAGTTGTTTCAACGACTGTTGGTCAGACACTTTCCATCAGTCAAACCACTGATCCACCAACGACATCATCAGCCTCTCCTACAATAAAAAGGAGAAGGGTTTTCATTCCTGATGATGAGTCACCACCACCATCACCACCTCCATCCCCTGCTCAAAAGCAGAAGACATCTGCTGACATATCAGCAGTTGTAATGACAACAGCAGTTGAAACACCAGTTGTTTCAACAGCTGTTAGTCCGTCATCTTCCACTGTTTCCACCAGTCTCACATCAAAACCAACAAAGCTCTACACCAGAAAAAGAAAACTTACTCAGCCAGATGAGGAGGACCAATATGATCCCACTGCTGCAAGATATCCTTTAGAACTGGAAGCTATAAAAAATGAGATGAGGCAATTCTACACTGATGATGATCCTTCAAACAGAAGATTTTCTTCACTCGTTGGCTTCATGGTTCCAGAAGACATGGATGAATATCTTGAACTCAAAGTAAGATAGGCTAAGATAAGAGCCAAGGTTGAATGTAAAGGTCAAGGTGATGAAGCCATTGCTGAAAGATTGGATTTTCTGCTCACAAAAGTCAAACAAATAAAAGATTTTGCACAAGAGCTGAGTAAAGAAAAGGCAGAGCAATGAAAAGAAATGAGAGGAAAACTTCTTGCATACATAATGCAAGAAAATTTTTATCCTGCTGAAGAAAACCAATTTGAAGAATGGCCAATAGTGGCTTTAAAGTATGAAGCTGATAGGATTGATAGAATCAAGAATGATCCTAGAAAGAAGAAAAATGCTCCAAATTGGAGTAAATACAAAAAGCTCATCTCTGACCTAACAGCTGAGTATAAAAGAAAGAAACAGGAGCTGGTGAATGCAAAAGTGGACACTGCAAATGCCATATCAAAATGGTCAAAGCAGCAAACTGATGAAGCCTATGAAAGGCTGAAGAAAAGGAAGATAACTGTTTCAGGCACTTCAAAGAAGCATGAACAAATGATGAAACTTGAACAGCATATAGAAAACCTCAAAACACTGTTCCGATCTACTCTTGTGACAAACCAAGAAGAAGGAGAACAGCTGAACAGTGAAGAGGAAAAGGAAAAGGAAGTTGTGTTCTTCAAAGAAACCATCATGAAAATGGGTCTAAAAGAAGAGAATTCAGAAAAACTTCAAAACCTTTTTAAGAAGGTGTTAACTAAGCCTGCATCACCAAATACTTCAGAAATTTCAGATATTGAGCCAGATCAACAAAAGAGACAGGAGCAGATAGAAACAGAGACTGCAGAAGACATAGCTGCAGCAAACAATGTCATTGAAATGGCCTTCAAAAGAATGTCTGAAAGTCTGCAAGTTTTAACAAGGCCAACATCTCCCAACTCATCAATGAATAAATCTCTCCCAAGAAACCCATTGGGTTTAAATGTACTAAAGTGGATGTCTGATCAAAAGACCCACGTATTGACCTTGGTCAAATCCAATGGCGAAGTGAAGTACATATCAAGGAAAGAAGCACTAGGCCTTAGTGTTGAAGATTTGCAGGATCTCCTTGAAATTACACTGTGCCGGGATGAAGATGACACAAGTTCCAAAGAATTTGAAGAAGAATTTAAAAGAAAAGCAAGGGAACTTCTGATGAGTAATAAAGATCCAGAATAATGACAGGTTTTGGCATTATCTGTCCAGGGGGAGATTGTTGGGATTGAACCCTACCAGAGGAACAGATAATGTAAAGCCAAAACCTGGTCACAACAGTGGATTCACAATAAGCAGCTGTTTACACTAAGTCTTCTCCCTTGAAAGTGGTTATAACAGCTGATGGTCTCTTATCCACTGCCCAGATACAACTGCTGCTCTGCATAACTACTGATGAAGCCTAGAAGACTGCTGGATACTGAGCACTGCTGGTACAAACTGCTGATGACAAAGCACTGCTCTATCAAGGACTGATCAACCTTGAGGAAAGCACTGATGAATAGGAAGAGCAGTAGTTTAGTATATCATCTGATTCATGTATAGTCAGTTGTTAGGATTAGCAGTGATTGTATGAAGTCAGTAGATACAGGTTGTTAGGTTGTTAAACGTCACTTTCATGGTGACGTCAGCTGAGATGCCTCAGCGGTTTGGTTTGTCTATAAATGGAGCAGTACTCTGTACTATTACATTTGATCGTTTTGAGTGAGTTCTTCTCCTCAATTCAATCCTTTCATCTTGTGCAATCCAACCTTGGGGCATCAGGCTGAGGGGGAGTTTAGTTTGTAAGCATATCTGTAATCATTTGATTCTCATTGTAAATCTTTTGACTAAATGAATTGCATATGCTTTTTCAACACTATTTTCTCCTTTGATTGTGTTCACAAAGTTTGTTATTCATTTCCGCTGCACTTAAAACTACTCATATCTATTTGATTTGTTCAAAATTACACAAACAAGCACAATCAGTAGATCCCCAGATCCTAACAATTAAGAAATCTTTTCATATTTTGATACAAAATTGCATATATAAGTGATGTATAGTCATTCGTTGTTTAATAAAATGTGGTATGTAAATTTTCTAAAAACCTCCTGTGTTTTTACAAGGTTGTTCATCTAGTATTACTGTTAGTGCATATGTCTGTCGACTTCGTCTTGTATCGAGTCGTGTATTATATTAGATAGATCAAGGCACGAAATACGAGATATTTGTGTTTATAGCTATTTCGCAGAAATAGCATATGATCCATTTCGCACGAAATGACTTTGTCATTTCGTACAAAATGACCTGGCTATTTTGCTTGGACTGTTTCGTGCGAAATAGGTTTACCTATAAATACCTGTCATGCCTTGTCATTTGTAACTTTCCTGTTTCAGAGTCGAACTGCTGCCGAAGTGTCTACTCACTGTAAAACGTTGTTATATCAATCAAAATACAGTTTAAAATGAATTGCAAGTTGAATCAACTTGATACGTTTGTTTCCGCCTCTCGTATTGAGGAAAAACTCTTCTTAACGACTCGTTTGGTCATGCAAACGATCCTACAAGTGGTATCAGAGCTCAGGAAGGAGAGTTCTTACTGATTCAGCTAAAAAATCTGATTTCTACATCTTCTTTTTCAAAATCAACAAGTTTTTATGGATAAAATGGCTTGATTTTCACATATTATATGCGAAACACTGTTTTAACAAAGCCTTGAGAGAATTGGATCTAAATTCAACCTAAAAATTGATCAATTGGACAAAAATCTGTTCGATATGATGATGTCAGCAGAATTTCGCGCGGAATAAGCACTTCATTTCGCACGAAATCACATTCGTGAGGCATTTCGTACGAAACAGTCAGCTCATTTCGTACGAATTGGAAATATTTGGTCTATTTCGGACGAAATAGTTCATTTCGTGTGAAAATCATTCTATTTCGCACGAAATCACAATTTCGTTTGGTCATATCGCACGAAATCAGTCATTTCGTGTGAAAGTTTCTATTTCGTGTGAATTATTTAGTTTGAAGTCATTTTGCAGGTCATTTCGCATCAGTTGGTTGATTTCGCTTGAAAGTGTCAGAATTTGTGAAACTTGTTACCGAATCATGGAATAGGAATTTTATAACGCGTTTGCTACTGCCCCAAGTACTCTTGTTAGCATTACTCAAAGCATGAACATGGAAAATGAAACAGGAACTTTGCAAAAACCCCCCAAAGCTAATGGGAATTGAGGAGTATTATGGTTGGAAAGATCGTTTTGAAAACTGGGTTCAAGCTAATCATTTGAGATCTTGGGAGTGTATTGAGAAAAAATATATTAAACCTCGTACAGATTTGGGAGTTATCAAAGCAATTTCTGAGTTGTCAGACAAAGAACGAGATATGTACAAAGCTGAAAAGATGATGATTAGTTTACTCCAGCAAGCTATGAAAGAAGACATCTTTATATTACTCCAACACGACAATACTTCACGTTCGATTTGGGAAGCACTTCAAATTAAGTTTGAGGGAAGTGAGAAGATGATCAGGAGTAAGAAGTCATTGTTAAAGAAAGAATTTGATTTGTTTACAAGTTTGCCGGGTGAATCTTCAAAGAAACTGATCGAGAGATATTGTCATTTAGTGCGGTCTATGTCTTTGTTAGAAATAGTCAAAGATCAAGAAGAATGGGTTGACAAACTAGCTGATGCTTTACCTCAGAAAGAGTGGGGTACTTATCTAATGATTTTGAAGAACACTGGAGAATATGACAAATTGACAATTTCCTAGTTCATTGAAAAGATTGAAGGACAAGATCTTGAGCAGCAAAAGATTGCTAGGATGAATAATCCAAGTGGTCAACAAGATATTAAGATGTATTATAAAGGAAGTGTTCAGGTGTTGAAGTAAGTCCGAAGGTTCAAACTGCTTTCAGTGCAGAAAACTCATCCGGATCAGTCAATCAAAGTCCAAACAGCAGCAGCGGATTTTCCTCATACCCAAGTGTTAATCCTAAGGGATCAACCTCAGGTCATCAGTTTCAAAGCTCAAACAGTAATAATGGTCATGTGTTAAACTGCAACATTGCGTTGCATCTTCAGAATGGTCAAAATTTCTCTGAAGAGGTTGCTAGAGGTCACTTGTTATTACTTGCTACTGTGTTAGAATCATATGAGGGATTGGTTGCTGGAAGGATCGGAAATCCTATGCTGACAAAAGAGGATTACGATCAGATAGATGCTGAAGAGATGGAGCTTATGGATATCAAGTGGTGTTTAGCGAGTGTGTTGAGAAGAGCTGAAAAATTTAAAATTATTACAGGAAGAGATGATTTTAGAGATGCAAATGTTTCTACTTTGGGTTTTGATAAATCTAAAGTTACTTGTTTTCGATGCAGGGAGAAATGACATTTCAAGAGGGAATGTAAAAATCAAGAAGCAAGTGGAGCACATAATCCGTTAGGAAATAATGATTATTATCGGAAAGCCATTTATAAACAAGTTGCTCATCAACCGTATCAACAACAAGAACCACAAACTGCACATACTAAGAAGGCAATCGAAGAGTCGAACAAGAAAGCTTATTTTGGTATAAATGATCAAGATGATGAAAAAGTGGCAGAAGGTTTTAGTTGGGACAAATACGTTCCACCTGATACAAAGCTTGGAGCATTCATTGCACAAATAGTTCAAGAACCAGATTTGATGAAAGAATGGATGAGTGTGTTTGACAACAGTGAGAAAAATCAAGATGGAGAGTTTATTACTTCAGATGATAGTTCAGAAAGTAATCAAGTCTTTGATCAATCATCATCTGATAGTAATGATGATGAAGAAGAAACTCAAATAAATATTGGAAAATCTGTATTATCTCCTGAAAGTTTTGAATTTTATTTTGCAGATAGATTGAAGAAGCTGAAGGAGAAACGAGCAGCAAAAGGAAAGAAAAAGGTGAAAAGTGAGAGTGTTTCTCAGGAAAAGAATTTTGAACAAAGTAAAGAAGATAAAGCTACTGAGCAGGCAGTTGAAGCTGAAAAAGTAGTTGAAGTTGAAAAGATAATTGAAGTTGAAAAGATTGTTGAAGTTTTCAAACCATGTATAAAGTGTTTGGAATCATGTAAGAAATGTGAAGAGAAAGAAGAGAAGTTGAGTGAGCAAGATAAGATGAAAGAAAAATTACTGTTCGATCTCAATTATGTGAAAGAATCGTATGATGTGTTGAATAGAACAGTGAATGGTCTACAAAAGACAAATTCTGAAAGAGAAGATGCTTTAACAATGATGAATGCTGTGATGATGTCAAAGCAGAAGGCCATTAACTATTACATTGAAGAATGTGCAAAATTGAAGCAGGAGTTGGAAACTGAAAAGATTGAGAATGAAAGAATCAGACGATTGCTGCAAAGTTATTCAAGTTCTGATTATTTGATTGATAGAATTTATCCAACTATTATAGGTTTTGAAGCTTTTCAAGATGAAAATCCAGAAGAGAAGAATACTGGTAAGAAACAAAGTGCAAATTATAACAAGTGTCCGCCTCCGATCTGGGAAGGTTATTCTCCCAGAAAACCAAATGAGGAGCAAGTAAAAAAGGCTGTCAATATAAAGTTAAAGTCTGAAACAACTGATGAGTTACCAGAAAATATTGACGTTACGTTCACATTGTCTGACACTGATCATGAGTCTGAGTTAATAAAGAAAGTGGTTGATCAGGTGTTGGATAAAGATGAGGAGTCAGAGTCAAAGTCCGAATCCGAGAGTTCGAGTTCATCAGTTGAAAATTCAAAGCCGTCGGTTAAAAGAGTTTACAATAAAGAATTCTTGTTATCAAAATCTAATTTGAATGACAAAACATTCAAAGTTGCATATACTTTGAGTGATTCAGACAAATTATATTCTGATAAGGAATTTCCAATAAGAAGTGTTCAAATTGAAAAGATTAAAAAGGTTTTCAAATTAACAGAAATTAATATTTCTGAAATAAAAGATGTAAATCTTAATGAAAAACCTAAAAAATACACTTCAAGAGTTCAACGAAGATTGAACAAGAAAAAAGGTTATAGTTCTGGTTCTGGTCTTCAAATGAAACAAAATCATAACAGTAATTTCAAAAAGAAAGGTCTTGGTTTTATTCCACCGAAAAATCATAAAAATGAGAAGAAGAAAAGAACCCATTCTGGAAGCAATCAAATAAAGAGTTCTTTGTAGAAAAACAAAAGTTTGAGAAGAATGGAGTTCATCAGAGAAAGGAGACAAGAACTTGTTATAAATGTCAAGAAGTTGGTCACATCGCCTGGAACTGTTCAATGGCTACCAACACAAAACAGGAAGTTGTTTCTAAACTCAAAGAAAAAATTATTGACAAATCTGAACCACCAACTAAAAGATTCAAAGTGTTTAAAAACTCAACATATGAAGTTGGTGAATGCTCGAAAAAGTTTTACAAAAGAAGAGTGAATCTTGATAACCAAAAATGGGTTGTTAAGAAACCTGATGTGAAAAATGGCGATGAATCTGATTCCACAAAGTCAGAGGAGCCACAAGTTATTCAAAAAGAAGAAAATTCAGTTTCGCCAATGGATGATGTCAATTTTCCACTATTGAGGACTGGAAATTTTAAACAAAAAGTTGGAAAGGTTGAGATTTCGAATCAATTCTATTCTGAGAAGAAAGAATTTGATTTCAAAAAGGTTTTTAATGGAAATGTGAAAAAGATTTTTGGGAAGATGATCGATGGAAAGGTTAAAGGGGTTAAAGATTTTTATGAATCAAAGAAGGCAACGTATACCTCGAGTGAGAATGAGGAGGTAACATCCAAGTTTGGTCAGTCTTGGATGTCTGTATTTCATATGTAAAAATTCTGACTTGCCGGAACTCCCAGGTTGGTAATTGTGGAGTAGGAATCGGCATATTTCTCTAAAACTCAAAATTGTCATATTTCGACATACAAGATTAATCAGGGACATTAAATTGTACTTGATTTATCTTTCCTACAAGTGGTATTTTTTTTGGAAAATAATGTGATGAATGAATCCCCTAACCTACAAATGGTTTATGAATTCAACAAAACTAATTTTCTGGAAAAACCATTTGATTAAAACAAACTTAAGTGTTTTGAAATCATAATGGGAAAATAGTTTGTTGTAAGGGGGAGTTCTGATTGTTTATGCCAAGTGGATGACGATTTGAAGCAATTCACAACAGTTGTCACTCTATTTGTATAGTTTGTTTTCAAATTTTTTTAAATGGTTTTGAATTTTAGGGGGAGTAAGAAATTTTCAGAAAATCCAAAAACATTAGAAAATTTGAAAAAGTAAAAAACATGATAAAATCAAAAATGAGTTTTTGCTGAGAAAAGAGGAAATGATAGTAAATCAATGGACTATCACAGCACGCTAAAGAATTGGAAAGATATAATGCGATAAACGGTCTCACTGATGATGTGCCAGTAGGTTTTTGCACATTTAGTAGATTGTGTTCGAGATATAAACCTAAATTTCAAACTTACTTATCTCGTGGGGAACATCTCTCGGATATATGGGTAACCCCCGAAATCTTGTTTGAAAGATCCCTCTTTCTGAGATACTAGTTTTTTATGATTAGTGATATCTGGGGTATTATCCCGGGACTTCTGATTTTGCGGAAGCAATGGCCTAGTCCCCGTATAATACTTTTCGCTTGCTTGAAAAATAGCACCTCCCTCAGCATAAAAAATGATGAAACATTGCAAAATGCTAATCATGTGCTGTTGAAGAAAAGATTCTCTAAAGGGAACATACCTAAAGTCGAAGCCATCATCTCTCTGATTTTGCGAAAGCAATAGCCTGAGCTCTCATGGCCCTCACATTTAACCTTTTACAGATATCATCTAGGTATACTCACCTGTAAGACTGAATATTGGGATCTGGATACAGGTGTGACAACCCTCACCAAACCAGGTATCCGTACGAATTAATTAATATTTAATTAATGCTTAATTACTGTTCTTACTTACAGTTGTGATTAAACTGCTACTTGAATTCTGATACATACACATACATGCATCATACTTTATTACTGTCACTCCATTATTTACACAGAACCTCAGTGACAACCTTGATGCACAAAAGCACAGTGAGCACACTATACGGATAACCCAGTAAACATGCTGACATAACCAGCATCAGACAGACACTGTCTCTAAGGCCAGTATGAGCCGGGAATTGTTTACTACACTAGTAGGGAGTGTAGGGAGGTGAGGATTGTAGAACTGCGTCACTAGGTGATAGTTATAGTGACCAGATGTGCCTAAAACATGCTCTAATTACAAAATCCTGCACTTTATTATAAAAATTCAGCATTTAAGCTAACTAGTAAAGTGCAAAAACATGGGAAAATAATACTAGACACTTTCCAAAGTGTCAGGAATTCATTGGGTCACTAAAACAAATATTAACGACACTTTAAATGCTTATTTAGCACTTTAACAGATTAGTATCCAACCGTACAACCGGACTTTACCCGGAACATAAAAATATTGTCTATGACATTGTTTTTCTTTTTCTGAGCTAGTTAGGGTCCCCGAATACCCTAACACCCGTTATAACACACAACACACTAGTAACTAATTTTAAATCTCCAACTAACAAACTAGTGCCTAACTAAATGGTTAAAATCCAACTAATTACCCCCCCCCCCCCTTTTTCAACCGAACGGTCCCATGTGGGGGACACACCACACCAAGTTTGATTATTTTATTTGTGGTTGCCTTATATCTAGATAACATATTATACCTTGGATAATTGCAAGAAATGGTCTATAAGTATGTATGTAGGATCACATTATCATTTACTAAAACACTTAACAAAAATTCCATCTCTCTCTTTCCCTCTTTGATACCTACGGCCGAACCCAACACCCACCATTTCACCACTTTCAAATTTTTATCTTGCCATTTTACATACAATCCAAGGTGCTAGAGTTTATACGAGGAGACCCGGTGCTTACGGAATCGCGAGGACCTCTCTACATCGCTATTAACCACCTAGTTTTCGTCTTGAATCTTCCCTAGCCTTGAGCTAGTTGTAAGTGCTTCAAATCACTCTCTTGTTCTTATTTAAAGTGGTTAATAAGAGGTTTAACGGATAAAAATCGAGAACACTAAAGATCAAAACTAAAAGACTTGATAGTATGATGAACTAGTTGGTTAAAAAGAAACTAGTGGTATAAATCATGATAAATCTAAAATAAACAAACCATAATCTGCTGTAACAGACTCATGATCTGATTTTAATCATATTAGAAAGGTTGGCGAACGTATGGGTGCGTTTTAGTAACATTTAACCTTCAAACAGCAAGCTGATTTGCACTTTCAGCCGACTTTAACTGGCTGTAACAGGTCCTTAACTAAACAAAAAGTGTATTTTATGAAGTCTAGATATATGTACTATGAAATACGGTTCTAATGGCACCGGAATCATAATTTTTGGACTTCGTTTACTATTTTTAAGGTGTCGTTTTGTAACAGCAGCTAGAGCTGCATTTTTACAGCAGTAAATGGGAGTTATGTTTTCCGTCATAACTCGAACTCCGTGTAGAGTTAAATCATGAAATTTTTACTGTAGATGACCACCGATGTATTTGTAATTATCCCACTGGAATTTCATAAATCGGACTTACGGTGAATTTTAAATAAATTATTCCGTGGACCGTGGTCAGAAAAAAGATAAATCTGATTTCGGTCCGGAAAATGATTTTCTATAAAATATTGGTGATGATTTGGACCCCGATATTTTTACACAATAATTTTTGGTTCGTATAAGACATTCTATAAAAATTTGGGAATTTTTGGAATAAGATAATTATTTTATTAAAATACTCGAAAACGGCCCAGTTTTGTATAATAAAACTGAAACGATATAAGTAGTGTTTTGCATGTCTGAATGACGGGTTGGTTAATTGAGAACTGATTGAATGATTTTACAAAAGAAAATGATACGCTAGTAAGCGTGGACGCCTCCGTTTACAGAGGAAACTCTGGCGAAATTTTTCTAGAAAATATAACACTTAGAAATGTTTTTGGTGACAAGTGTTATAAATATATTTTTAACTTGTTTTCAAAATATAAATTTCGCCATGATTTTTATTACGAAATAACCAAGTGTCGGAGGTGGATTTTCGTAAATAAAACTTGTTAAATAAATATATTGAGAATATATATTTCGTAATAAGACGCTTGTGTGCTTACGTGATTATTTTACGAACTAGAGATATATTATTTTTGGGGTAAAAATAATATTACTTGGAAATATATATATTGGGGAATATATTGACGTATTTTTATAACACACCGGAATACAACGCCGATACATGGCAAGATATACCAATACAAGAAATACGAATACACAAGTACGAGATACTCCCATCCTTGGGAAGGAGAGACGAATACGAATACCTGAGAAGTCTTAATACATAAATATCGTATAAACAATTATTCCAAAACCAAACATAATCATTATAACTTGGAATAATACCAGAAACGTAACTCAAAAACATAAATACTAAGACAAGGCACGACCCGTCCGTCTAATAGATGTTAGACCATTGTAGGTAGTCGTGTTTGCTGAGGAGATTTGGGTTACGAGTTACAAGTACCGAAGACGCAATACAGTGAGTTCATGTCCCCCCTTTTCTCTTAACTGTTTTCAGTTTTATACTTCGGGGGTGAAATACATGTTACATTTACTACAAACGTTTTATACACGGTATGATTAGCTAAGGAACTTACTACTAGATCACGTGAATGGACCATTAATCGTAAGACCATTAATCCTTGTATAAGGACCGAGAGGCATGAGTGATAGATCTATCGGGTGTTGCGAGCCCCACACATGGGCCACCGTGTGGCTGCATGTGGTGACTATGTCGTTCCGCCGGAAGGACCGGTATAAAATACGCATTACAGGTTTGAGTGCTTCCTAGACCATGTCACTTATTAATGTATTAGTTACACATTAATCGATCTCTTTTTCCTTAATTGCTACATACCAGGGATTTTCATACATACAGACTTATTTACAGAGGTTTATACATACTCACTTACACATGAACTCGCTCGACTTTATGTTGATTTTTCAAACTACATGTATTTCAGGGAACTAATGGATCTGGCACGGTATGCATGTATTTTCAAGCTGCGTTTGAATAAAGAAGTCATCCAGGGTTTAGAAGGTGTAACCTCTCCCTGGACGGGTTACATACCCCTAAACCTAGTATTGTTTAAAGTATTTTGCTAAGTCTTTATAAACTCAATTAAATCAAGTTAAGGTTTGTAACTTATTTTGTGATTGTTGAAAATGGGATTTTTCTAACTTTATTAATGGATGAATATCTCATGTTTTTTATCATATAGCATTGTTATGATTGTTGCTATGGTATTAAGAAGTCACACCAAATAAACCCACGCTTCCGCAAAGCCAGGGTGTGACAACAGGAGTATATTTTGAGGTGGGACACGCGTATAAGTTTAAGTCTCTAAAACATTAATCTCGTATCTCGAAACAGTTGAACTTTGTATGAAAATTTAAGTGGATCAGTATACTGACAATCTAAGTGAATTGTTTAGAACTTAAAATGTTTAAAGCTTAACGGTGTTAGTGATTTGTCTCAAAAAACTGATATGATCCTCTTACACAAACTCACAAAAATTATTATTTGTAAATATTTATTTACTGCTTTTCATTATAACAAAAATCCAAAAAGATTTTCAGTGTGTTTTAGCATAAAATTTTGAAAAATACAAAAAGATTCTTGACATCTGATGATGAAAAGCTGATTTTCAAAATTCTGAGTGCTAAACATGATAACAAAAGGTTTGGGAGAGTTTGTTTGAGATGAAAAATTATTTGAAAAGAAAAATGGTATTTCTTCAAATGGTTCATCAGAGATTAACATTGTAAATTCATTTCTTGATTGATTAACACCTGCAAGTGGTATATAAATTTGTCAAATTTTAAATTTGGGAAATTTATTGTGAGGTAGAGATGTGTGCAGGTTAGTCAGGTTCCTGACCCTGAGCTAATTGAGAGCCAGGTCACGATTTTGGAACATTAATTATTTCAGACTATGATCTTAGTTTATCGAAAGGGGGAGTCTGAAGACATCAAGAGGGAGTCTGATGATGCAGAAGAACTTAAGGAATCAAGAGATCTGATCAAGAGAAGATAGAGTCAGATGAGATTCTGGAAGAGAGAAGAAAAGAGAGAAGATTGAGGATGCTTTACATTGTTAGATACTTTGGAAAACATTTGAAGACTGATAAAGACTGAAGATGTTGAAGACATGTACTGAAGACTCGTCGACATCCAAGGGGGAGTCTGTTAGTGCATATGTTTGTCGACTTCGTCTTGTATCGAGTCGTGTATTAGATTAGATAGATCAAGGCACGAAATACGAGATATTTATGTTTATAGCTATTTCGCACGAAATAGCATATGAGCCATTTCGCACGAAATGACTTTGTCATTTCGTACGAAATGACCTGGCTATTTCGCTTGGACTGTTTCGTGCGAAATAGGTTTACCTATAAATACCTGTCATGCCTTGTCATTTGTAACTTTCCGGTTTCAGAGTCGAATTGCTTCCGAAGTGTCTACTCGCTGTAAAACGTTGTTATATCAATCAAAATACAGTTTAAAATGAATTGCAAGCTGAATCAACTTGATACGTTTGTTTCCGCCTCTCGTATTGAGGAAAAAACTCTTCTGAACGACTCGTTTGGTCGTGCAAACGATCTTACAATTACTAAAAGAAAACTTATTTGAAAAAGTCTAATTAAACAGTTACTTAATATGTCATTAAAGTGCGTGTTGTAATGTTTATCTTCCACTTAGACCACCCGTAGTGGGAGGTTTTTTTGGCGTTTTTCCCAAAAAACGCCCAACCACGCCGTATGCCTGCAGCGTTGTTTTTAAAACGCCAAAATTTTGCACATTTTCAAAAGTATACCGTTGCTTCAACGGTAACAAATAAAATCTTTTAACTTTTTTATTCCACCTTTTAACCTATAAAACACCCCATTTTTCACTTATTTTTTATAAACTCTACCCTACTCTCTTCTATACTACTTCAAATTTTATAAAAACAAAAAAAAATTACATCATGAATCTCTTCCAACCCCCTTTCGGTGTTTCGTCCAGACTCGGTAACCCCACTACATATCAGCCGAACACCACCCAACCGCAACTAAACTTCAATTTTCAAGAGATGGGCCCGACTATGTTTGCGTACGCACAAATACTAAGCATGGGCGGTTCACAACCGGGTCTTTCACGGTCCACCTGGCTTTGCATCCATGGGCGGTTCGCAACCGTCATGAGAAGAAACCGAACCCGACATAGAAACGTACCAGAGACACAACCCGAGCCCGTTGCCGAGGCATCTCAACGTGGTAAACGGTCTCATAAAAAAAGGAACCAAACACTCCACGTCGAAAGGGAACCTACCGAGCTTGGATAAAAGACGAGGAATACGCTTAGTACGGGTGTGGCTGGACATTTCGGAGGACCCCGAAGTTGGTAAGCGTTTTAAAATATATTTGTTTTTTAAATAATTGGTAAGCATTTATTTTTTTTAAGAATATAACATTATATTTTTTATATTTTTCGTAGCAAACTATCAAACTTCACCAATTTTTTGGAATAAAATTCGTGAAACTTTTTTTAAAGCGATGGGTAAAGATGAGTATCATGACAAAGAATCGATATCTAGCAAATGGACCGATATAAACCCAAAATGATCAGTTCCAAGAAGTCTTCCAACGCACTAGGGATAACTGGGGTAGCGGACAAAACGATGCGGGTATTTTAACAAGAGTGTCAGAAGAGTACAACCAAACAAGAGGCATTTTCACATACTTGAAATGTTGGGAGCTCTTACGCGGAAGTCCCAAATGGTCTAACATACCGACCATGACGTCTAGTGGTAGATGTAAAGCAAAACCATCTAAAACATCATCCTCGGTTGATCCGGAGACACCCACTTCTGATGCTCGTAGTCTCGACTTAAACATTAATTTGGAGGACAACGAGGATGTGGAGTTGGAACGAGCGCCCGATAGAAGAAGTGGGAAAAAAAGGGGAAAAGGTGGAGTCGCCTTCGGCTAATTCCGAAATTTTAAGGAAGATTTCAAAGAGATGAACCGACGCTTACAAGACATTCGAGACCTCGGTCATAGGCGTCTGGAGACTATGCAAGAAAGAAAAGCCAAAAACAAAAAGTTTGTCGCGATACAAGAATCGAGGCAAATGTAGAAAGACATAGGATTTTTGTCTAAACCGATCAATCACCTCGTAGGTGGCGCGTTGATACTAGCGGAAATGCGTCGGCAACAAATCCGTGACGAATATGGACTTTAGATTGTTAGTTTTTTTTATTTAGCAATGCAAATAAAAAATAAGCAGAAAACAGAGGCTTTGAAAAAATGCACTCCTTTTTCATGTTTGGTTAATTATATTATATTATAATACCTTAAAAGAAGCAGGTCTTTACATGCCACGCCTCTCACTTAGCTGGTTAATTGATGTTGCGACTTGACTTTATTGTGCGTTTGCTTACAATATTTGAAGCACATGGCAAGGTGATTTGAAAGTGGCTTTATGATTATTGGGTATGGGTCTCATGAAAGTGATTCCCATTATATGACTAGTAATTTCAAATAGTCATCTTTTTGTGTAATAATTGCATATGTTGATTATTTTTAATAGTGATAAGTCTGGTGGTTGTTTCATTTCTTCAAAAGGAGGCTTTCAAATTAGGTAGATATGTTATAATTTTCTAGAAATAGGGCTTTCTGGCTTCGATTTATTGGTTATTGTAACCTATTTGTGCTTAAGAAAAAAAGGAATAGGCTCAAATACTGTGACACCCACGACGAAACCAGGTACACCCTAAACAGTCCAAAACTGTAGAGCACACTTAACACTTTAATTGCACGAAAACCCTAAAAACATGTGCGACTTATATGCTTGATTAAATGATATCTGTTATGTCTCGGAGGAATCCGAGAACACGTTATAAATGACATGACACTAATAAGGACCCATGATGTGAAATTGGTATCCTTAGACTTTAAACACGTGTTAAACCGGAGCTTTCCGTTTAACAGTGCACTAAACCTTTGACATTGATTATTAGGTTATCGGTAGCTTTAATTAAGATTTCGAGTTCTAGGAACAACTTAGTTTTGTGACTTAGACTGTGACATAAGGTTTGAAGCCAATCCGAGATTGGGCACGCAAAACGAAGCAGCTTCCTGGTTAGGGAAACGCTTTCGTTTCAGGCATAACATAAGGCAATCAAACGTGCAAGGAACGATCGATCAAGCTTAAAAACACTTAAACCACCCTAATAAGAGTCTTTTATGATTAAAACGTAACAGGATTCGGATTTCAAGACGGTTAGGCATGATTTTTAAAACAGAGTCTTTTGACTATAATTACGCGCGAAACGGAGTCCGTCACACAAATCGAGAACGCGCCCCGGACCCGTAAATGAACCTAAACACTCAACGGAGGATAAACATCATCTTTTATCGCGTTAAACATAGCACGAGGTGGCCCTAGGGGGGCTCACCCAAACCGCCAACACCCCCCTCCATATATTTCTACAATTTTCATTTTTTTCTTTTAATTCTCACACAAAATTTCTCCAAAATTCTGCTTCCCCTTCACTTTTATCAGCTGATTTCACCATAGACTTCAACAAATTCAAGGTATTAACTCAAATCTTTAAGTGTTTAGGCTTGGTTTCTTGATTAAACATGGTTTAGGCCATGAAAACCAATTTTAATCCATGAATTTTGGAGTTTTAAACAAGTTTAGGGGCTGAATATGAACACCATATGAATACCCTGGTGTTATATGACAGCCATGGTTATAAATCTTTGGGTTTTGATACCCTAATCAACACTTATTCGACAAAAATCGCCTAACTATTTGATTAACCGAAAAACAATGAATCAAAGCTTGATTGATCTAAGTTCTAGCATATTTGGATTGTACTTGATGTGTAGGTACTAAATATAGCCCACACATACTTCTGGACTCACAAGGAACGCTCGGAATCGAAGGAATCGCTAGGTATATGACCCGAAACTTGAATCTAGACTAGGCAGAATATTGTTCGGATTATAACTTAGTCCGTGTTACTTGGATTGAGCTGAAATTTGGTGTGGTGATGAAGGGTAGTGTCAGAAAGGGCCACCTAAAATTTTAGAATTTTTGGAATTTTCTACGATTTTTTGTGAAATTTTGATTGTTTTACAAAAAGAATTCTGGAAAAAATAGCAAACGGATTCAATAAATCACCAAATTTTACAGAGACACTAAGGGGGTGTTTGTTTTTTTGTCAAAAGCACTTCAGATCCTCTTATGTCTGCCCCACGCAGGCCACGCGCAGACGTTTGAGTCTGCAGCGTGTTTGTTTTCTGGAAGTGCTTTCATTAAAAAACGTCTTCAACACCTCTTCCTCAAGCAAATGTGGACTCACATCTTCAAGGTTCTTCAAGGGTTTCAAGGGTCTTCTTCTTCAGCTCTTCAAAACAAAATCCAAACCCTAGCAACTACTCCCAGCCGACACCTCCTCCGCCACCACCTCCACTTCCTCCGCCACCACAATACGCCGTCGTCTTTGGCGCCACCGTTCTCCGCCTGTACCGCCTCCACTTCCTCCGGTGATTTTCGCTATGATTGGTTGGTTGTCGAAGCTTGTTGTCTGGTGATTTTCGCTGTGATTTCAGCACTCTGTGTATCTAGCCAGCTCTTTATTGGAGGATCAAAAATGGTTTTAATTTGAGATCAAGTTCTTCAATTTCTTGTAGCCCATGTGTCTGTGATTCCCCCCCCCCCCTCCTTTGTCACTTCTCAAGCTTGCTCCTGGTAATCAACCCATATGATTTCTTGAATTTTTATCTGGGTATATGATTTTGTGGTTGATTAGACTGTGTTTGATGTTAGGGGGTTGGGCAATTAGGGTAAATTATAAAACTTTTCTTTCTTTTATATTGATTGATGCAAAATTCCCAATCTTAATATGATTTTCTTGATTTTCCTGTTCGATTAGAGCCTAATTAGTCTGGGGATTTTGTATGAAAATTGAGTTCTAGTTGAATAAAAGTATACATTTTTCTCATTATTAGATCAGTATGAATTAGGATAAAGCCCATCTTCCTTTTTCAGCTGATTAATTAAACTTACAATCTTGATTTGATTAATGCAGAAATTTACAATCTTGATCTGATTTTCTTGATTTTCCTATTTAAATAGGTGTTGTTGGTTTGAAATTAAGGTGATGTTTGCTTGAAATTAAGGTGCTGTTTGCATGAGGTGGTTAATTTGTGACTGTAATTTTGTAAAAAAACAAACAGTTTTCTTCTTGCAGACTGCAGAGGTTTGGTCCACCTCGTCAGCTGCAGATGTTTGCAGATGTGGTCCGCAGACGTTTTACCTCTGAAAAAACAAACAACACCTAAGGAACATATCAAGAATGTTCTGGGAAAATTCTGAGTCCATTGGTTGAGTTTTGATTTGGGTTAAAAATCAGCGTTTTTGTGAATTCTCGGTAGCCGTAAACGCACCGAAATGAAATCGGAAAAATCTTAAAATTTTTGGAGATGTTTCTGGAAACATAAGGGATGTCCAGGAATTTTTTGGGAATTTTTGGGTCACGAATGGTAATTAATGTTAATTATGTGGTTAAATATGGTTTTATAAATAATTTATTTAGACAAGTAAAATGCCAAAATAAATTCCCAGAAATTTTTCCCATAATCTACTGATGTTTAACGAGTTATATAAAAATTTACAGAATTTTATTCAAATTCTAGATTAAATGGGAATTTTTGAGATTAAAAATGGATTATTTTAAATCAATTTCGGCAGTTACCGTGTAACGAACCTGCCGGAACTGGGAACTGACCCAACCCGAAAAATACTATAATTGAAACACGGGGAGTATTCCGGGAGATTCCTGGGCGGATTGGACACTTGGGGTGTGTCCAATACCAGTTCGGGAAATCCCCGACGGTGGAAACGGAAACCCAAAATTGGGCGACCTGGACTCCCCAAACACCCAAACTCCCTTAATGAAAAGTTAATCATTCTTAAATAACAACATGTTGGCACTATTGGTATTCCCGTACCATTTTCTGAACATGTTAAACTACTGACATTACTGGCACGCGAACCGGTGCCCGGAAGCCAAACTGAAAACTAATACTACCCTGACCTCCATCACCATACCCGTGTCCTATAGACTCAATCCAGGGTAAAAACTCCAGACCAAATCCAAGTTATAACCATTACCGACTTAGATACTGATTTGAGTCCTTACTTGCATGTGTGCTATTAAAGCTGATTTCGTTGATTAAACACTCTTTAGCCGAGGCTACTATTTGCACTGTGAGTTTCACTCCCCCACTTTTAATCTGTTTTACTGTTTTCTGGGGTAATTTGCATGTTACAAACTGTATTAATTACACCAACTTGCTATGATGCGAATTATCTAACACACGATATTAGCCCCGATACAAGTGATTAACGTAAGCCGTGGGCAGTGATAGTACTATTGGTCTGACAAACCCAGTTGCCGCCGGACAGGTGCGGCCGGCAGCCAGGCAACTGCATGCGTCCTAACCAGGTTATGCTGTTAGACATAACTACCCGAGGGCATTAAACTGCATGTGATACAGGAGGTGCGAGTATGTGTCTGTGTGACACGGTATGATTAAAACAGTCTAGGTTTCACTTGTGACACTCGTGTAATTCCATCTATGAACCGTGATATGTGTAATTAAACATGTTGATACATTTTGAAACGAAACAACCAAACCAGTGGAACTCACCGGCATCGTTTAGCTGACCTTTTTAAAAACTAACATGCATTTCAGGTAAAATGAAACAGGAGTGAACATGTGCGTATGGAAGGATCTAGTAGGCGGACGTAGCATAATAAAAGCTATAATGGCTTGTAATACTGCTTTTAATATATGGTTTGTAATGTGATAGTTCGAAGTCGTTGTAACCGATGCTCCTGTTTTATGTAATGTAATGTTTTTAAATTATGAGGAGTGCCATGTGTCTGCCGCACCCCGTAATTGTCTTCCGCTGCGAGTCGGGGTGTGACAGAAGATGGTATCAGAGCCATCGGTTATAGCGATTTAGGTATCCCTAAAAGAACCTAGACTATAATCCTGAGTTAACTCCTCACCCTGAGAACCTCTAGGGACCGAGTGGCGTGGCTAGTACCGGGATGGCCTTGTTAGGCAATTAAATTATTGTGGTCCGGAACACAATAATTTATCTGCTGGTACGTGGGCATTCCGGAAACGTCACGGGGAGAGAGAAGAGAACGGGAATGTAAACGCTAACTTAACAGTTGTGGAAAAGTTTTTAAAATTAAAAATCAAGGTTGTGTGCAATACGTGCTTATGTGTACCTCTGTGGATTGTTTAGTTTCGGTTATGCCAGTCGATAGAAGCGGTGTTAGATGTTGTTTTCCTTTACAGGTACTATGTCGAGTCATTCGAGTCGCCAGGCGACTTCTCATATGGAGACCGATCCGGAGGAGGATCCACAGATGCCTCTGTTGCCCCAGGGCTACTCGCCGGATGAGTCCGGGTACTGTTGTGCTGTTTATCCCCCTAGACCCCTACTAGGCGCGTGGGGGAGGCCTCGAGCGCCTACCGTTCCCCATCTCACCACCTGATAGCTCCTCGGATCATAGTCGTACCCCGGATATCGTTATCCCAGTAGGACCTATTCCTAGGAGCCCTACTCCCGCCACATGGCATAGGGAGTGGGGGCCGGTAGCCCCTAGGTTACCTACACCCGAGACTCCTCCCGACCCTTATACCCCTTCCACTCCTAGTACTTACACTCCCTCCTCACCTAGTTCTCAGGAGGTACCCCTTGTCCGCCTCCGAAAGACGGCTCGTCGGAGGGTACCTGTCCCTGTGCCTGTTTTTACCCCACCTATTTCCCCTGTTCGCTTGACACCCACACCCATAGGGACCCAGCAGCACTTTACTGCTCGTTTTCTTACCCCACCTAGGGAGGACCCTTACCTTTATCACACTTACGAGCATGGTGGCCCTTCCAAGCCATTCAGGGAGACTTCCCCACCTGTTTGGGGCATACCAGTTCCTCCTCCGGAGGTGCCTGCTCCCATCACTGAGAGCAGCCTGATGGGGTTTCTGTTTGAGCAGATTTCGTTATTGAGGATGGCACGCGATGAGGATGACCAGCAGCGGAGGTCTATGGGAGATTACTTGATCGTCTTGCAGCAGGCGATTGTTGCCTTACAGCAGGGTATGGGATACGTCCATCATGAGTAGGATCATTTTCGAGCTTTAGTGTATGGATGTACTGGTGCTATTGTAGGTTTGGTAGTAGGTTTTGCAGGGTTGACGTGGTGGATGTGGCGTTCCTAGTATGGTTTTCTTTCCAGTATAGATAGAGACGATGTACCTTTTGTACATCCTACCAAGCACTGGGCTATGCCTATGTCGAGGTAGGGATGTAGCCGTAGTATTTTCGACTCTCCTAGTTTGTGTCGTGTGGTATGATGCATGTATGTCACTTTAGTGTCCAGTTTTGACCGCACATTTAAGCACTGACTCTTTTGGGTTAAGTCTATGTGCAAATTTTGACGATTGTATGACGATGATATTATATATATACACATGACGATGCTTTTGACTATATGTGTTGTGAACCTATGTGTTCGATGAAATTATGTGATGTGCGATGGAATTGTGTGATATGTGATAACTGAAAATGTGATAAGTAATGATTAACTATGTGACATTAATACATACCTATCTATTGTTTATAATAGAATGGCCTCGAAACGTGTACCTTAGATGACAGAGGCAGAAATTGCCCAACTGATAGCACAACAACACCAAGCCGTTATTCCTACTATCGTGGCGCAGGTTAACGCCGGCATCAATGCGAACCCACAACCAGGGCCGGGAGGTCAGAACGATAATCAAAACAATGTTAGGCCAGTTTGCACGTATAAACACTTTATGGAGTGCAAACCAATGGAGTTTAATGGAACCGAAGGACCGAACGGGTTTGTGAAATGGATCGAGAAGTCGGAATCGGTCCTTAACATAAGTAATTATCCGGGTAACTATGCGGTAAAGTATACAGCTTGCACTTTTACCGACCACACTTTGAACTGGGGGAATGCTATTGTGCAATCTCGCGGGCAGGATGCGATTAATGCTATGAATTAGGATGATTTAAAGATCCTAATGAGAGAAAGGTTCTGCCAAGCTCACGAAATTCAGAAGCTAGAACACGAATTTTGGAACCTGCAAATGCAAGGTGCGGATCATGTAGGTTACACAAATCGCTTCAATGAACTGGCACGCATCTTGCCACATATGGTTCAACTGGAGTCCAAGAGGATCGAGAGGTATATTTGGGGACTGGCCCCGGAAGTAAGGAGCATCATTAATTCGATGGAGCACCTGACCATGCACGGAGTGGTAGCTAGGTCAGGCACGGTTACGTACGACATGGTTAGACGCAAGATTTTGACAATGCCGGGAGAGCCGGCAGGAAAGAAGCGAGAGGCCCCGGAAAGTAGTCGAGCGGGGGCAGCTATACCGAAGAGGGGGAGAGCCACTAGTCAAAACTACGCCATGACTACACCAACGGGAAACTCTGGTGGCTATAAAGGAACAGCCCCAAAATGCAACAAGTGCACTTTGCACCACTATGGTGCATGTCGAGCAGGGATCTGCTCGAGGTGCCATAAAAGTGGACATTATGCCCAAACATGTAGAGCACCCATGGAACCGAATCCCAAAGCAACTCGTTTTCAACCTCCAAGGCCTCAGCTTCTTCAGCAACGACCCCAACAACCGGCGCAACAGATTACCTACCCCCGTGCATGCTATGGATGTGGCAGCACGGACCACTTCCAAAGAAACTGCCCAAAGCTTGCTCAGCAGTCAGCAGGAAAGAATACGCAGGGCCAAGCTTCTACCTTAAATGCAGCTCGAGGTCGTGCCTTTATACTTAAGTCTGGTGACGCACGGCAAGATCCGAATGTGGTGACAGGTACCTTTCTCATTTCCGATCAGTATACTTCAGTATTGTTTGATACAGGCGCAGATAGGAGCTACGTTTCCATTAATTTCTTACCCCTATTAAATATACCGGCTATTGAATTAACAAGTCCCTATTCCACAGAACTTGCTAACGGTAAACCTATAACTAGTCACCAAATCGTTCGTGATTGTCCTTTAATTCTTAACGACCACCAATTCCTTATTAACCTACTACCGGTAGAGCTCGGAAGTTTCGATATAGTAGTGGGAATGGACTGGTTGTCCAAGTACAAGGCGGAGATTATATGTGAGCAAAAGATTGCTAGGATCCCTTTTCCTAATAATGAAGTTATTATGGTACAGGGAGAGAAGTCTGGTACCATATTAAACCTTATATCTCACCTTAAAGTATTGAAATGTATAAGTCAAGGATGTGATGTGTTCATAGCAAGTGTAATGACGACCGAACCAGAAGAACAACGTATTAAGGATATCCCAATAGTGTGTGATTACCCAGACGTGTTTCCCGATGAATTGCCCGGATTGCCACCCAATAGGCAAGTCGAGTTCCGTATCGACTTAATACCGGGAGCAGCTCCAATTGCCAAAGCACCTTACCGTTTGGCACCTTCAGAGATGCAAGAACTATCTTCTCAGTTACAAGAACTGCTAGACCGAGGTTTTATCCGTCCCAGTTATTCACCTTGGGGAGCACCAGTGTTATTTGTAAAGAAAAAGGATGGAAGCTTTCGGATGTGTATTGACTACCGGGAGCTGAACAAGGTTACCATAAAGAATCGATATCCTCTTCCGCGAATCGATGATTTATTTGATCAGTTGCAAGGAGCCTGTTACTTTTCCAAAATCGATCTTAGATCTGGTTATCATCAAGTAAAAGTTCAAGAGGAAGATATCCCTAAAACAGCCTTTCGAACTCGGTACGGTCACTATAAGTTCCTGGTTATGCCATTTGGGTTAACCAACGCACCCGCGGTATTTATGGACCTCATGAACCGAGTTTGTAAACCATATCTAGATAAATTCTTCATAGTCTTTATTGATGATATTTTGATCTATTCCAAGAGTAAAAAGGAACACGAGCAACATCTACGAGCCATACTAGAGATATTGAGGAAAGAAAAGTTGTATGCCAAACTTTCAAAGTGTGACTTCTGGTTACAAGCGGTGCAATTTTTAGGACATGTGGTAGATCAACAAGGGATTTATGTTGACCCTAGTAAGATCGAAGCTATTAAGAATTGGCAAGCGCCTAAGTATCCGAAAGAGATCCGCCAATTCTTGGGATTGGCTGGATATTACCGTCGCTTTATTGAAAACTTTTCCTGCATTGCTCAATCCTTAACTGCCTTGACACAGAAAGATCGAAGGTACAAATGGGGCGAAGAACAAGAAACAACTTTTCAGCTGTTAAAACAAAAGTTATGTGAGGTGCCAATTTTGACTTTGCCAGAGGGCAATGATGACTTTGTAGTGTATTGCGACGCATCTCGACGTGGTCTAGGATGCGTATTGATGCAGAGAAACAAGGTTATTGCATATGCTTCCAGACAATTGAAAGTGCATGAAAAGAACCATACAACGCATGATTTAGAGCTGGGCACAGTGATTTTTGCACTTAAGATCTGGAGGCATTACTTGTACGGTATGAAATGTACAATTTATACAGATCACAAGAGCCTCCAACATATATTCGATCAAAAGGAGCTGAATATGAGACAACGCAGATGGGTGGAGCTATTGAAAGATTACGACTGTGAAATAAAATACCATCCAGGTAAGGCTAACGTAGTAGCTGATGCCTTGAGTAGAAAAGACCGAGTAAAGCCACTTAGAGTGCGAGCTCTTGGGATGATTGTTCCAACCAGTCTTAAAGAGCAGGTTCTTAATGCTCAAATGGAAGCTTTGGAGGAAGGCCAACTAAATAGCGAAAACTTACACGAAAATGAAGGGAATTTTGTGAGGAAACCGGATGAAGTATTGTATTTCAAAAATAGGGTATGGATTCCTACTCTCCATGACCTACGTCAACTGGTTATGGACGAGGCTCAAAAATCTAAGTACTCTATTCACCCCGGTACAGACAAGATGTACCACGACCTTAAGGAATTTTATTGGTGGCCATGTATGAAAAAGGACGTAGCAGAGTACGTGAGCAAATGCTTGACTTGTGCCCGGGTAAAGGCAGAATACCAGAAACCCTCAGGAGTGTTACAGCAACCCGAAATACCTCAATGGAAATGGGAGCAAATCACGATGGATTTCGTGACCCACCTTCCAAAAACACCCCGAGGTCATGATGCGATTTGGGTAGTAGTAGATAGACTAACTAAATCGGTTCATTTTATTCCGATTCGTACTACCTACAACACCGAGAAATTGGCCGAGATCTACACGAATGAAATAGTGGCTAGACATGGGGTACCAGTTGCAATCATTTCAGACCGTGATAGTCATTTCACCTCACACTATTGGCAACAATTACAAGAAGTTTTGGGGTATATAATAGACCTGAGTACGGCTTACCCTCCCCAAACCGACGGCCAATCAGAACGAACTATCCAGACATTAGAGGATCTACTTCGTGCTTGCACCCTAGACTTTGGAGGAAGTTGGAATAAGCACCTTCCCCTCATTGAATTCTCTTACAATAATAGATATCATAGTAGCAAACAAGCTGCACCGTACGAAGCACTATATGGCCGGAAGTGCAGATCGCCACTTTGTTGGGCGGAAGTGGGCGATACTCAACTCACGGGGTCTGAACTAATTCAAGAGACGACAGACAAGGTGCATAAGATCCAAAGGAGACTGAAAGCGGCCCGAGATCGGCAGAAAAGTTACGCCGATGTTCGCAGGAAACCGTTGTCGTTTGAAGTAGGTGACCAAGTACTGTTAAAAGTGTCACCGTGGAAAGGAGTAAATAGGTTTGGCAAGGCAGGAAAGTTGGCTCCGAGATACATTGGGCCGTATGAAATTATTTCCAAGGTTGGATCTGTCGCATACCGACTGAAATTACCAGATGAACTGAGCACAATTCATGATGTCTTCCACGTATCCAACTTAAAGAAATGTCTCACGGATGAAGCAGCTATTATACCATTAGAAGATGTGCACATTGATGACAAACTCCACTTTGTGGAGGAACCGGCAGAAATAGTAGACGGGAAGACCAAACAACTACGTTATAACAAAATCTCGCTGGTGAAAGTCCGGTGGAACTCGAAGCAAGGACCTGAGTATACCTGGGAACGGAAGGATGATTTCCGTAGAAAATACCCACATCTCTTCCATAACTAGACGAATTGAATTTCGGGGACGAAATTTCTAAACCAGGGGACACTGTGACACCCACGACGAAACCAGGTACACCCTAAACGGTCCAAAACTGTAAAGCAGACTTAACACTTTAATTGCGCGAAAACCCTAAAAACATGTGTGACTTATATGCTTGATTAAATGATATCTGTTATGTCTCGGAGGAACCCGAGAACACTTTATGAATGACATGACACTAATAAGGACCCATGATGTGAAATTGGTATCCTTAGACTTTAAACACGTGTTAAACCGGAGCTTTCCGTTTAACAGCGCACTAAACCTTTGACTTTGATTATTAGGTTATTGGTAGCATTAATTAAGATTTTGAGTTCCAGGAACAACTTAGTTTTGTGCCTTATACTGTGACATAAGGTTTGAAGCCAATCCGAGATTGGGCACGCAAAACGAAGCAGCTTCCTGGTTAGGGAAACGCCTTCGTTTCAGGCATAACATAAGGCAATCAAACATGCAAGGAACGATCAATCAAGCTTAAAAACACTTAAACCACCCTAATACGAGTCTTTTATGATTAAAACGTAACTGGGTTCGGATTTCAAGACGGTTATGCATGATTTTTAAAACCGTGTCTTTTGACACTAATTACGCGCGAAACGGAGTCTGTCACGCAAATCGAGAACGCGCCCGGGACCCGTAAACGAACCTAAACACTCAACGGAGGATAAACATCATCTTTTATCTCGTTAAATGGAGCACGAGGTGGCCCTAGGGGGCTCACCCAAACCGCCACCACCCCCCTCCATATATATCTACAATTTTCATTTTTTTCTTTTATTTCTCACACAAAATTTCTCCAAAATTCTGCTTCCCCTTCACTTTTCTCAGCTTATTTCACCATAGACTTCAACAAATTCAAGGTATTAACTCAAATCTTTAAGTGTTTATGCTTGGTTTCTTGATTAAACATGGTTTAGGCCATGAAAACCAATTTTAATCCAAGAATTTTGGAGTTTTAAACAATTTTAGGGGCTGAATATGAACACCATATGAATACCCTGGTGTTATATGACAGCCATGGTTATAAATCTTTTGGTTTTGATACCCTAATCAACACTTATTCGACAAAAATAGCCTAACTATTTGATTAACCGAAAAACAATGAATCAAAGCTTGATTGATCTAAGTTCTAGCATATTTGGATTGTACTTGATTTGTAGGTACTAAATATAGCCCACACATACTTCTGGACTCACAAGGAACGCTCGGAATCGAAGGAATCGCTAGGTATATGACCCGAAACTTGAATCTAGACTAGGCAGAATATTATTCGGATTATAACTTGGTCTGTGATACTTGGATTCAGCTGAAATTTTGTGTGGTGATGAAGGGTAGTATCCGGAAGGTCTACGTAAAATTTAGAATTTTTGGAATTTTCTAAGATTTTTGGTGAAATTTTGACTGTTTTACAAAAAGAATTCTGGAAAAAATACCAAACGGATTCAATAAATCACCAAATTTTACAGATACACTAAGGAACATATCAGGAATGTTCTGGGTAAATTATGAGTCCATTGGTTGAGTTTTGATTTGGGTTAAAAATCAACGTTTTTGTGAAATCTCGGTAGCCGTAAACGCACCGAAACGAAATCAGAAAAATATTAAAATTTTTGGAGATGTTTCTGGAAACATAAGGGATGTCTAGGTATTTTTTGGGAATTTTTGGGTCAAGGATGGTAATTAATGTTAATTATGTTGTTAAATATGGTTTTATAAATAATTTATTTAGACAAGTAAAATGCCAAAATAAATTCCGAGAAATTTTTTCCATAATCTAATGATTTTTATTGAGTTATATAAAAATTTACAGAATTTTATTCAAATTCTAGATTAAATGGGAATTTTTGAGATTAAAAATGGATTATTTTAAATCAATTTCGGCAGTTACCGTGTAACGAACCTGCCGGAACTGGGAACTGACCCAACCCGAAAAATACTATAATTGAAACACGGGGAGTATTCCGGGAGATTCCAGGGTGGATTGGACACTTGGGGTGTGTCCAATACCAGTTCGGGAAATCCCCGACGGTGGAAACGGAAACTCAAAATTGGGCAACCTGGACTCCCCAAACACCCAAACTCCCTTAATGAAAAGTTAATCATTCTTAAATAACAACATGTTGGCACTATTGGTATTCCCGTACCATTTTCTGAACATGTTAAACTACTGACATTACTGGCACGCGAACCGGTGCCCGGAAGCCAAACTGAAAACTAATACTACCCTAACCTCCATCACCATACCCGTGTCCTATAGACTCAATCCGGGGTGAAAACTCCTGACCAAATCCAAGTTATAACCATTACCGACTTAGATACTGATTTGAGTCCTTACTTACATGTGTGCTATTAAAGCTGATTTCGTTGATTAAACACTCTTTAGCCGAGACTACTATTTGCACTGTGAGTTTCAGTCCCCCACTTTTAATCTGTTTTACTGTTTTCTGGGGTAATTTGCATGTTACAAACTGTGTTAATTACACCAACTTGCTATGATGTAAATTATCTAACACTCGATATTAGCCCCGATACAAGTGATTAACGTAAGCCGTGGGCAATGGATAGTACTATTGGTCTGACAAACCCAGTTGCCGCCGGACAGGTGCGGCCGGCAGCCAGGCAACTGCACGCGTCCTAACCAGGTTATGCTGTTAGACATAACTACCCGAGGGCATTAAACTGCATGTGATACAGGAGGTGCGAGTATGTGTCTGTGTGACACGGTATGATTAAAACAGTCTAGGTTTCACTTGTGACACTCGTGTAATTCCATCTATGAACCGTGATATGTGCAATTAAACATGTTGATACATTTTGAAACGAAACAACCAAACTAGTGGAACTCACCGGCATCGTTTTGCTGACCTTTTTAAAAACTAACATGCATTTTAGGTAAAATGAAACAGGAGTGAACATGTGTGTATGGAAGGATCTAGTAGGCGGACGTAGCATAATAAAAGCTATAATGGCTTGTAGTACCACTTTTAATATATGGTTTGTAATGTGATAGTTCGAAGGCGTTGTAACCGATGCTCATGTTTTATGTAATGTAATGTTTTTAAATTATGAGGAGTGCCATGTGTCTGCCGCACCCCGCAATTGTCTTCCGCTGCGAGTCGGGGTGTGACAAATACCCCTGATGTTGGATTTACAATTACATACCTAATGATTGACTTATTCGCATGGACTAACTTAAAAAGGTTGAGTGGATATTTGCAGGCCGATCAATCATCATCAATTTTAGCGATTGCGAAAAGTGGCCAGGGTGTGCGAAGATAGAAGGTAGGAGGCTAACGATAAGGTCTGATGCTAAAGTTATAGGAATGATAGCACGTTGAATATGGATATAAATAGCAGCTTGAATGTATTTTTCATACAAGTTTATGGTCTATTTAAGCAAGGGAATTACAGCAGATAGTGTGGATCTTTTGTGTAAGTTTAGATTGATGGGATTATAGCAATTTAAATGTATGCCTTTTGTTTTATGAAGTCCATGGTTTGCTATAAACTACCATCTTCCAATAAACCAGGTATACGAGTTGCATTATATTTTATCATGTGATTATTGTCAACATTGTATTGTTGAGAAACTCTAATCCTTTTATTGTTAAGAAATCTTTTCATATTTTGATACAAAATAGCTTATGTAAGTGATATATAGTCAATAGTCATTTAATAAAATATGGTATGTAAATTTTATAGAAACCACCTGTGTTTTTACACGGGTTTTACATATGGTATTATTAAAAGAAAACTTATTTGAGAAAGTCTAATTAAACATTTACTTAATATGTCATAAGAGTGCGTGTTGTAATGTTAATCTTCCACTTAGACCACCCGTAGTGGGGATTTTTTGGAGTTGTTTCCCGACAAAACACCCAACCACGTTGCATGACCGCCCCGGGGGTGTTTTTTTCAAAAAAAAATTGTCTGCAGCGTTGTTTTTAAAACGCCAAAATTTTGCACATTTCAAAATTATACGGTTGCTTCAACGGTAACAAACAAAAACTTTTAATTTTTATTCCACCTTTTAACCTATAAAACACCACACTTTCCACTTATTTTTTATAAACTTTACCCTACTCTCTTCTATTCAAATTTAAAAAAAAAATTACACCATGAATCCATTCCGACCCCCTTTTGGCGTTTCGTCTGGACCCAGTAACCCCACTACATATTGCCCGAACACCACCAAACCGCAACCAAACTTAAATTTTCAAGAGATAGACCCGACTATGTTTGCGTACGCACAAATACAAGGCATGGGCAGTTCGCAACCGTTCTTTCACGGTCCACACGGCTTTGCATCCATGGACGGTTCACAAGTATCTAGAGAAGAAACCGAACCCCACGTAGAAACGCTACTAGAGACACAACCCAAGCCCGTTGCCGAGGCATCTCAACGTGGTAAACGGTTTCATAAAAAAAGAAACCAAACGCTCCACGTCAAAAGGGAACCTACCTAGCTTGGGCAAAAGACGAGGAATACGCGTTAGCACGGGGTGGCTCGACATATCAGAGGACCCTGAAGTTGGTAAGCGTTTTAAAAATATATATTTTTTTATTTTTTTAAATAATTCGTAAGCATTTATTTTATTTTTTAAGAATATAACATTATATTTTTCATATTTTTTGTAGTAAACTATCAAACTTCACCAATTTTTGGAATAAAATTCGTGAAGCTTTTTTTAAACCGATGGGTAAAGATGAGTATCGGAACAAAGATTCGATATCTAGAAAATGGACCGATATAAACCAAAAATGTCATCAGTTCCAATAAGTCTTCCTACGCACGAGGGACAACTGGGGTAGCGGACAAAACGATGCGGATATTTTAACAAAAGCGTTGGAAGAGTACAATCAAACGAGAGGCGTTCTCACATACTTGAAATGTTGGGAGCTTTTACACGGAAGTCTCAAATGGTCTAACGTACCGACCATGACGTCTAGTGGTAGACGTACAGCAAAACGGTTCCAAACATCATCCTCGGTTGACCCAGAGACACCCACTTCCGATGCTCGTAACGTCGACTTAAACATTAATTTGGAGGACGACGAGGATGTGTAGTTGGAACAACTGCCCGATAGAAGAAGTGGGAAAAAGGCGGAATCGTCTTCGGCTAATTTCGAAATGAAGGAAGATTTCGAAGAGATGAACCGACACTTACAAGACATTCGAGACCTTGGTCATAGGCCTTTAGAGACTATGCAAGAAAAAACATCGAAAACAAAAATTTGTCGCGATACAAGAATCGAGACAAATGCAGAAAGACGCAGAATTTTTGTCTAAACCGACCGATCACCTCATAGGCGACGCGTTGATCCTAGCAGAAATGCATCGGCAACAAATCCGTGACAAATACGGACTTTAGATTATTAGTTTTTCTATTAGCAATGTAATTTTTCATTAGTTTTTTTAGTTTTTTATTTTTATTTTTAGCCATGTAATTTTTTTATTTAATGAAATTTTATTAGTTTTAATTTGGAAAAAATTTAATAATTTGGTAATGATTGGTTGGGGCATTATAAGACATTATACCACTACAACCCTTTTAAAATAATGCCCCATAATGCCAACATGCTGACTGGACCGCCACATGGCGTAAAACTCCCAAGAGTTTGGGCATTATCTTCCCCTCCCACTACACATGATCTTAACTTAGACGTAACGTTGCTAGTAACTTATTCAAACTGATAGAATCATTTCTTTTTCAAAATTAATATAATAATGAAACTAATAAATTAATTAAATAATTGTGTGTTCCATGATCCACATGAAATATTTAATATTGGGTTTGATAAATTCTTTGTGAATAACATGATTCACGTGAACTATTTAATATTGGATTTTTTTTAACGGGAAATTTCATTACTCCTGTCGTCTGTGAGACCTTAACCCAAGACCTCCCCCTCCCAAGGTGTTTAAAGGCAGTGCTTTTGCCAATGGACCACCACCCCATTGGTATTTAATATTTGGTTTGATAAATTCTTTGTGAATAACTATTGTTTGGGAATGCTATATTGATACAATCGTACCAATGTCCATTAATATGGTAACCTCAAACTTGTTTTTTTTGTTAAGAGTAAAATACAATTTTACCCACGGCTTTAGACCTCGCTGACACTCTTACCCTCTAAACCCAAAGTCTTATTGTCCTACTCCCGGACGAATCCCAACTGCCTCAATCTTATCCCCCTGTTGTGAAATGACTTACCAGTTCTATTAGCGGTCATACGAAATGACCATTTTACCCTTTCTTATTACCCATGTTCTTTGTAACAAGAAAAAATCTTACCCGCTGCACAACTCTTTACCATTCCCGCCTAGTCTATTTGACTTTTGTAGTCAACACCTTAAATTAAGCAAAGTCAAAGCCTACAACTGTAATCAAAATCAAAATCAACCTATAATTAACCTATAATGGTCAAGTGTGATCAATTATTGTTATGAATAATTCCTATTCCTAATTTCAAAACTGTAATAGAATGTTGTGATCAAACTCAAATGCACATCATAATTAACCTCTTCCTAATCAAACTTAAACTACAATTAAACCGTAATACATCCTTAACTGTAATATTAATCAAACTGTGTACGTCGTGTAATCCTAATCAAACGGTGATCATCATTAATTGTAATACTGATCAAACTGAAATCACATTCTGTAATCAAATATTCTAATGAAATTGTAATACTGATCGAATTGTTATCACATTCTGTAATCAAATATTATGATGAAACTGTAATCCTAATCAAACTCAAACTATAATCAAATTCTACAATTAACTAAAGTTAGCCCACATAAGATATATAACAAAAGATCATTTAAATATCATTAAATATCAAAAACTAATCAACCATTTGATTCTCTGGTGGATAATGGAAGTTCAGGAAAGGGCACCCAAACATGGAGACCACCACATGGACAACCACAGATGAGCCAGATAAGTTCATGCTCACGTCAACTGCCAAAAAAGCAGCAGACAATAGACAATTAATGATAGTCCAGGAAACGTCGAGTTTGACGGATATTTGGTCCCGAAACGACCGGTTCGGTGATAAGAAATGAGTAGAAGATAGAGAACAACACCGAACAGTCACTTATAATCTGGTTTCTATTGCTATATGAAAGTTATACCTGCGAAACCAGTTGGACAGCATCTCCCCTTAGGGAACCAAAAGCTTGTCCAACCCAAGCCCCAAGCCCCATATATATAGGGATCATGGCTTCGTATGAACCCACATATGGTGGCTTCGTACGAACCTGCTTGGTCTTGAGACTTCAGTATGGAGCTATTGATATGTCACTTCGTACGAAGGGACTCCCTTCGTACGAAGGAGCTATACATCACAACACCTTCAGTTTGTACTGGATTTCACTCTATTCTATACAATTTTTGTCACACCCTAACTTTTGCGGAAGCGTGATTATGTGTGACTTGCTTAATATTATTGCATTCAACCATAACAAACAACTATATGATAAAACTAAAGATGTTCATCCATTGATTAAGTTTTAAAACATCACCAACAACATTGTCTTGAAAACCAAACATAAACTTGAAATCCAAATACAAACCATGCAAATTGTTTTAGAGTTCCACAAGGACTCGACCAAAGACATTAATAAAAACCAGGCTTTGGAAGATGTGTCTTATCCAGGATAAGACACACTATCAAAACCCTTATACTCTGGATGACATCTTTTATTCCCAACATTACTTGAAATATCCAAACGCCTGCCAGATCCACATTTAATTCCCTGAAATACATGTAGTTTGAAAACATCAACAAAAGTTGAGCGAGTTCATGTGTTTGTATGTGTGCACAAATAAACCTTTGTAATCATTGTAAGTATGCATGTTTTGTAAACCCGGTATGAAAGCAAACAAGGAAACAGATCAATCAATGGTTTGCAAGGCCATTAACATGTGTGCAACGGCGTAGGAAGGTTCAAACCTAGCAGATTTTGTACCGGGCCTCCGGCTGTAAGACATAGTCACCTCATGGGCCAAACCCCAGTCCACATGGGTGTGGGCTCGCTACACCCAAATAGATCTATCACTCATGCCCCTCGGTCCTAACACGAGGACTAATGGTCTTAAGAGTGTGCCTACCCATTCACATGATCTAACAATACATTCCTTAGCTAACCATACCAATTGTAATTGTTTGTAAACATTTTGTAACATGTACTTCACCCTCGAAGTTATAAAACAAAAACAGTTAGAAAGAAAAGGGGGTGACGTGATTGTCGTGGTACATGCAAATTTAATCCCAATAACAACTATAGATAGTGGTAAAAGGGTATCGAACTCAGGGAGAATGTGGAAAATATGTCGATTATATAGCTTTGCGATTAAACTACAATTAAACTAATTTGCAGAAAATAAAGATCAATGATTTGGATTGTTGTTTTAGAAAACTAGATTAATAACTAATTGCAAATCAAAGTTGGTTGTTTAACATATTAGGAGAACAATGACCATCTTAGGATTCAGTTTCTTTTAACAATTGTGTGAAATTCCAACTAGAAAGAGTTACATAGACATAACTCGTGCATAAATAATTGAAGTGATAAAAGGGAACAAAGTACTCGGATTATATAAACGCGAGGTTGTTTCCCGATGATCAATTAATCAATAACCAACCCTAACCCTTCCCGTGATATCTCGATTGCCAACGGCACCAAGAACGTACGATTGAGACTAGAAATTGCACTATCAATTAACACGCTACAAACAATTATGCATACACCATGATAAACAAGCAAACACAAGTTATCATTCTAGAAATTCAGAAATAAACACACAAAAGTTCAAGAGAAACCTTCACCTAAGATGATCACCGAAAGTTTTAGCCACACATAGCTTGGTGAATCATCATAACAATAAGTTCAATGTTCATTCGAATCAAAATCACAAACCGAATGTTAGAAATTGTTTAGCACCAAGCAAGAACAACCAAATTCGCCCCTAGTGTGTTCCCAAACCATCCAATGATGAGAATAATGAAAAGACATCATAAAAACTGAATAAATGATGGCAGTTACGGTTCTGTCGTCACCTCCACCGTAAATTACGGTGTCACCGTAATTTACGGTGAACATCAAAGTGTTACGGCAGCAGCTTCTTGAGTTACGGTGAGACAAGGGCCATTTTCAGGGCCACCGTAAATTACGGTGGCCACCGTAATTTACGGTGGCAGCCTGAATAATGTGCTTTGTTTCCTCTTTCGTTCCACGCACGACCCGTTCATCTCTAATCCTTCCAAAGCTGCGTTTTCTCCACTTTAAGCTCCCGAACCACACCTGAAACATAAGCAACTGTAGTCATCTAATTCAAGATAATTACGCGATTAAGTGAAGGATTAATTCGTCTTTTAACATGATTAAGGGTTGTCCTATGGACCACTCGTCACATCCCCACACTTAACCGTTGCTTTTCCCAAGCAACTCATCAAATCAATTTCAAAACAAGTGATCAATGTAAACCAAGCAAAAACATGCAATCCTTTACTAACCCCTTTTAACACCCAACTAATGCACCCCTCACTATGTCTCTCCTCTCGGTTACAAGTAAGCACTAGCAATATGAGCTAGACACACAAAGGCTAACGGGCGGTTGCACAATTATAGGCTTGTAGCTAAATCGATCCTTCTCCTAACAAGTGCCAAACATGAATGCAAATCAAAGGGACTTTCAAGGTTGTAACGTGGCTAGGTGTATGGGTAGGAAATGGAATATATATGAAGTAGCGAAAATATAACCCGGTCTTTTTATTACACAAATAAGCAATCTAACAACTACCAATTTAACTAATATATACAAGATAACTAAACATCACTTCTTTTTCATTTTTCATTGCTTTTTCTCTTTTTTTTTCTTTTCTTTTCTGATTATTATTTTTTTTTAAAACAAACACATATGCAATGAAGCATCAAACAAATCTACATCATACTACTCAAACTATTACTACTAACACTAAAAGACCGGGTCAAATTGGTTAAATTTTTAAGTAAGTAGCTAGGGGTAACAAATGATAGGCTTTTAGGCACAAAATTGGGCAACTACATGTCTAAACCCCCGCCCCTCTCGCAACCATGCTCATATATATAACTTATGAGGTCCAACCCCCCAAATCCCACACTCACACACACTATGACGAGGCTACCTAAATGCCCTTATCCTTTCTACATTCATGTTCAACTAAGGCCTCGAACCGTATTCAAGCACAAGTTCTAACGCACCCCCACCCATTGCCACTCTCATCAAAGACAATCATTATTTATGTACAAGTGTGGCTTCAACTCTCACCAAGAATGAAAGGGTATCAAGGGTTGCCGGTGCACCATTTGGGGTTAATCTAGGGTGTTCAAATTCTCACAATGTTTTGCTTGACTCAAAATTTTTCAAAATCTCAAAAATTCCCCCCATCCCCACACTTGGGATACATTGACCCCAATGTATGGTTTTAGGAGGCTTTGATTACTAAAATTCATTCAACATCAACTAAAAGTTCTTCAACTCAAACCACAAATTTCTTTTTGGATTTTTTCATTTTATATTTTTTTTTTATGTTTTTCTTCTTTTTAAAACATGACACCACCAACTCGCACCAACCCAACATAACATCACAAACTAACACCACCCAACCACCCAACCATAAACAAAACAACTAACAAATATGCACAAAATATACAAAGGAGGAACACAACCTGACTAATAATAGCGCGGTCCCGGAGGCCCAAAAATGGAAGACATCATGTCGTTCCATTCTCCAAACGCAAATGAGCCGCTACTACTCCCACCTTGTTGTTGTTGAGCTCCTTCTTGTTGGCGTGGATCAATCCATTGTGAATGATGGATCGGCGGGGTTGGATACGAAACACTATCATCATACGGTGGTAGAGACGCATAATCCACATGTTGTGGATCCACAACCACCGGCCGCCCGACATGCCAATCTGAGTGCATTCTCCTTTCTTGATCATCATGGTATCGATTATTCATTTCTACTTCTCGGGAATACGCATGTGTGCGATTCCATGCCTCTTGACGATCAAGGTTTTGTTTCAAGGACCGCTCTATACTTGCACTCATCCTCGTGTTTTGATCAAATAGCGTCCGCTCCGACCACGACTCAAAAATTGGTGCCGGAGGACGTTGATTCTCGATCACTTCTTGCATTGTGCCTTCATAAGCCCAACCCGACACATAAGATTGCTCCGTATAATCGTAAAACATACCACCATAACCTCTACCATAACCCCCTTGACCTCCATTCTCACCTCCTTGCGGCTCGTCCGCATAATCCTCGTCACCACTTGGAACTGCCTCCTCATCACTTTCCGGCTCATCCGGCTCACCCGGTAAAAGATCTCTTGCACCCACCTTTAGTGCTCTCCATCGCTGCCCCTCAGACTTAAGTTTTTGATACCGCTCCGACTGTGTGTATGACCAACCAATCCCCAACTTATCTAATGTAAAAGGCAAATGCCTTTTTGTTGCCCCTTTATCTTCAGATGTTATTGCCTTTTGCTGTTTCATCAGTCCCGTGATTATTCGGCAATACGGGACGATATCTCTTCCTAACTTCTTCCGGCAAATCCATAAGTGGTTCATGATTAGATATCGGATAGGAAAGCGTGGAGCCCCATGGAGTAGCGAATAAAGAACGGGTACTTCGGGAAACCTCACTTGCTCTTTATCCCCCTTCTTGGAATGACATTCAAGAGGCAAATAGCCAAGAACAACTTTGCTTCGATTCTCAAATGCTTCCGATACAAGATTCCACTGTATGTATCGGGTAAAAACAGTGTCGCCAACATATCATTCCACCGGGGATGCTTTTCCGGCTTTACCAAAAGGTTATCAAGAGTGGGAATCATGTAGTCACGAGCTGGAAGGCTATCGTATTTCCCAAGCTTCTTCAACGTGTCAAAATACATCTCCACCAGAATCCCATTCACTATACCCGTTAGCTTCATTTGTGATGGCTTTTCATACGTGTTGCACTTAAGAGTTGCCATCCATTCTTGTATTTCAGTTATGAACAAGTTGTTTTTATCCTTATCAAAGCAGCTCAGCGCCCCCTCCCATCCTAGAGCGCGGAATTTATCAAATACACCAAACGGGCTGAATTGAACCTCATTAACTTCTCTCTCATAAATGAATGCAGCAGCCTTGTTTTTCAATTTATTCATGCTGTCATGGTAGAGTGTCGGTTGCCACTCCTCTGCTTGGTCATCCAATGGACCCGAATCCCATTTTGGCTTTTCAGCCGGGTCCAACTCCATCTCTTCCTCACTTTCACTTTCGCTTACTCGACCCATGTATTGTCTCTTTTTCGGTTGTACTTCCGGTTGTTTGCCCTTTCCTTTCGAAGACGAAGATGAACTAGCTCCGGTCTTTTCTTTTGTTCGTGACATTTCCTACACACATTAGAGCAAACAACACAGCCAAATGAAACAAAATTAGACTCTTTTCGCACAATATCCCCACACTTGCTTGTTACCATGGTTGTAGATGTTAGTGAACCAAAAATTTATCAAGAATTTTTCAAAAATCGGGCATGGTGTCTCTACAATGTAGAGCATCCCAAAAGTTCACTACTTTAATCACAAATCCCACATCTACAACCAAAACCATGTTCAAATAACCAATTTCATGACCATATCTAAGAACAAGCAAATGGGTATGGGCAAATAACCTAAATAACCTTACTTTTCACAATGTAGCATCAAAATATAACAAATAAGCTTTCATACCTTGGTTTGGAGATGCTAACCCACTTGTGAAACAAAAGCTTCAAAAACCCCTAAAATTTTCGGAACTAGGGTTTGGAATCCGAGCCCAAAAACTTCGTTTTTTCACCAATCTCTTCCCAAAATCAGAAAGTGCGTGAAAAATTAGCCAAGATAGACTCCGATTTCACTTGATTTGATTGAAAATTGAAGAAGTTGTGGGTGATTAAAGGTTGAGAAAGCTATGGAGGTCTTGGAAAGTGATGGGTGAAAGAGATGGATGAGAAAGATGAAGAAAGAATGAGTGGTTGGGGACCGATCGTTTTTTTTTATTAAATTTATTAAATTTTTTTTATGTAACCGCTGAACTGGACGGACCCTTACGTCGCCAGAAGTCACCGTAAATTACGGTGAACTTCTGGCAGATCTTCCCACCGTAACTCAGTAGCTGAATGCCGTAAAGCCCAAAATTTTTGTATGGCCACCGTAAGTTACGTTGCCACCGTAAATTACGGTGGCACCTGGGCACATCTGGTTCGATTAAAAATGTCATTTTAAGTGTGTTTTTTTATATATTTTTGTTTTGTTTTTCGATTTTTTTTTTGTGTTTTTAAATTTTTTTCAAAAACATATAAAAATCACCCTACCCCCTCGAAAACCCCATGTTGTCCTCAACACAATGTTAGAGTAATTCGTAACCCGAATATCCCCACACTTGTTTCAAACACGGATTTCAAGGAAATACGGTAATCGTGCAAACTATACAAAGCAAAATAAAACAAATGCTACTATTTACACTACCAAACCTGGGCCTCTTATGGTTGTTCCTCATCGACCGGGCGTAGAATGTAGCCCACTTTATCAAGCTCCAAAGTGTTTATGTCGTTCCCCTCCAAGTACGGTTTCAACCGGTGACCGTTCACCGTTTGTTGTTTTAGTGTTTGCTCGTCTTGAATGTCAACGTCGCCAAACCTTCCAACTCGCCGAACAACATACGGGCCCATCCATTTGCTTTTAAGCTTGCCCACGAACATCTTGAGTCTTGAGTTATACAACCAAACTTTTTTCCCAACTTCAAATGTTTTCTTTCTCAATTTTGCATCATGTACCTTCTTGAGTTTATCTTTATAAGCCGATGCACATTCATACGCCTCGTCTCGAATCTCTTCTATCTCGCTTAATTGCAACTTTCTCAACTTTCCCGCCTCGTCATAATCCGCGTTTACCGTCTTAATTGCCCAATGTGCCCGATGCGCTAACTCCATTGGCAAATGACAACCCTTTCCATACACCATCCGATAAGGCGTTGTGCCAATTGGAGTCTTGTAGGCTGTTTGGTATGCCCACAATGCATCGTCTAACTTACTCGACCAATCCTTCCTATCCGTTCTAACCGTCTTCATAAGAATTTCTTTGATTTGACGGTTGGACACTTCGACTTGTCCACTCGTTTGCGGATGGTAAGGTGTGCCAATCCGGTGATTCACGCTATACCTCTTCAGCAATTTCCCAAAATTGAAGTTCTTGAAATGCGAACCACCATCGCTTATAATAACACGCAGGATGCCAGAACGAGAGAAGATGTTGGATTGAACAAATTTACAAACAACCGAATGGTCGTTTGTACGTGTTGCAATAGCTTCAATCCACTTTGAGACGTAATCTACCACTACCAAAATATAAAGAAATCCATTCGAATTCGGGAAGGGACCCATAAAGTCTATACCCCAAACATCGAATATTTCCACAACCAAGATTGGTTGTAATGGCATCTCATCCCTCTTCGATATGCTTCCCATCTTTTGACAATTTATGCAATTTCTAGCGAACTCACATGCATCCTTGAAAATTGTGGGCCAATAAAACCCACATGAGAGAACCCGGTAGCCTATTTTGTGCCCACTAAAATGACCTCCACATGCGGACGAATAAGCATGGGTCAAAATTTCCAACACTTCTGTCTCGGGCACACACCTTCGTATAACTTGATCCGGTCCAATCTTGAAGAGATCCGGCTCATCCCAAATGTATTGCTTTACTTGAACCATAAATTGTTGTCGTCGCTTTTTGGTCCAATGACTTGGGATGGCACCCGTGGCTAAGTAATTAACGTAATGAGCATACCACGGTGCAACAAAGGTGGAAACGGCTAGAAGTTGCTCGTCGGGAAAACTTTCATTGATTTCACTAACATCGTCAATTCCTTCAACCGGAATCCGAGACAAGTGATCCGCCACTATGTTCTCACTTCCCTTTTTGTCTCGAATTTCCAAGTCAAACTCTTGCAACAATAATACCCACCGAATCAACCGAGGCTTCGCGTCCTTTTTCTCCATCAAATATCAGACTGCACTATGATCCGAATAAACCACTACTTTGCTCCCCCAAATATAAGCACAAAACTTATCCAAAGCATACACCACCGCTAATAACTCCTTTTCGGTTGTGGTGTAATTGAGTTGTGCTTCGGATAAAGTTTTGCTTGCATAGTAAATCACCACCGGCTTTCTATCAACCCGTTGACCCAAAACTGCACCAATAGTGGTGTTGCTTGCATCACACATTATCTCGAATGACTTTGACCAATCCGGTGGTTGCAAGATAGGAGCTTTGACCAAGTGTTCCTTCAAAACAGTGAAAGCTTGCATACACTCATTAGTAAAATCAAATGGGACATCTTTTAAAAACAAGTTGCATAAAGGTTTGGTGATAACACTAAAACCTTTTATGAAACGTCTATAGAACCCCGCGTGTCCCAGAAATGACCTTACTCCCTTAACATTTTTCGGAGGTGGTAAAGATGCTATTACCCGTATTTTCGCCTTATCCACCTCCATTCCCCTTTCAGAAATTACGTGACCCAACACAATGCCCTCTTGCACGATGAAATGACTTTTCTCCCAACTTAACACTAAATTTTTCTCAACGCACCTTTTTAAAACTTTTTGTAATTCGTTGAGACAAGCATCGAAACTAGTGCCAAAAATGGAGAAGTCATCCATAAATACTTCGAGCGACTCTCCAACCATGTCCGAGAAAATACTCATCATACATCGTTGAAAAGTTGCCGGTGCATTGCACAAGCCAAATGGCATTCGCCGAAAGGCAAAGGTGCCATATGGACAAGTGAAGGTGGTCTTGTGTTGGTCATCCGGGTGTATTGCTATTTGATTGTAACCCGAATACCCGTCCAAAAAGCAGTAATATTTTTTACCCGATAATTTTTCAATAATTTGGTCAATAAAAGGTAGCGGGAAATGGTCCTTAGAAGTGGCGGCATTCAATTTTCGGTAGTCAATACATACACGCCACCCGGTAACCGGTCGAGTGGCAATTTGTTCACCACTTTCATCTTTGACTACTTGAATGCCGGCCTTCTTAGGCACAACTTGGGTGGGACTCACCCAAGCACTATCCGAAATCGGATAAATGATTCCCGCATCCAACCATTTAATTACCTCTTTTTTAACTACCTCCCTTAGGTTCGGATTTAATCGCCTTTGAGCTTCTCGTGTCGGTTTGGCATCTTCGGTGGTAATAATCTTATGCATGACAATTGATGGACTAATTCCCTTGAGATCGGCAATTGTCCATCCAATAGCTCCCTTGTTCTCCTTTAAAACTTCCAACAACGCTTGCTCTTGTGCCAACTCTAAATTAGAGGCAATAATGACCGGTAAAGTGTCATCATCCCCTAAAAACGCATCCTTCAAGTGGCTCGGCAAGTCTTTGAGCTCCAACTTTGGCGGTTCCTCTAACGATGGTTTAGTACCCGAATTTATCTCTGCCGGTAAACCTTCAAATTGATGAGTCCATGGTGGTCGACCTTCCTTCAAAGCCATGGCATCCTGTTTTTCCTCTTCAACCCGGAGTGCATAAGCATGTACCTGTTCAGAAAAATCACACAGGTAAACATCCAAACCATCCTCCTCATACTCATGCGGGTTGCATCCGTCAACTATATCTGCCATGAAACACTCATCAACACCATTAGCATTAGAATTGTTAGTAAAAACATTCAAACGCATTTTTCGATTCCCAAAATTCATGTCGACTGTACCAAATCTACAATCGATCACGGCATGTGCGGTGCTCAAAAATGGCCGACCCAAAATTACATTTTGTTGTTGCTTTGGGTCCGCCGACGAATAGTCCAAGACTAGAAAGTCAACTGGGTAATAAAACTCATCAATTTTAACAATTACATTTTGAACCATACCCCGGGGTAGCTTATGAGACAAATCGGCCAAAACAACCGTTGTCTCCACCCTTGCTAACGGACCAAAGTCATATTGGTCATATAAGCCCCCCGGTAAAATGCTAACCCCGGCTCCAAGATCTAGCAACGCCTTAGCCATTTGAAAATTACCAACTTGTATGTTAATCAATGGCGTGCCCGGATCTTGGAGCTTAGGAGGAAGCTCCCCGTTCAAAACCGCACTCACTTGCCCGGTTAAGTCAACCCGCTTAGGCATTTTCTTTTTGTTTTGCCTTTTTTGTGTACATAATTCTTTTAAAAATTTTGCATAGGCGGGTACTTGTTTTATTGCATCAAGTAATGGAAGGTTAATTTTAACTTGTTTAAACATGTCCCACAACTCTTCTTTTTGGGGACCTCTTGATGCAATAAAATTTTTCTTTCCCGGGTCAAGTAAAGCCGATGGAAACCGAACTTGACTCGGTTCACCCTCAACTTTTTCATTCTTTTCGTTTTCACCCAACCCCGGTTTGTTAACATTTGTTTCTTTAGGTTTAACCGGTGAAACTTCATCATCACTATCATTACCCGTGATGTCCTCAACTACCCCCTCAACCAATTCGGGTGACAAATTGGCTTTAAATTCTTTTCCACTTCTCAAAACACTAACATGATGAACATTAACATTACCTCTTGACGAACCATGTGATGGATTTACCTTGGTGTCGCTAGGAAGTTGACCCTTGTTTTTCTTCAACTCCGCCACATCGGTTGCCAATTGACCCATTTGGGTTGTTAGTGATTGGATGCTTTTGTCACGAACCTCATCCTTTTGCATTCGAACTTCATCGAGTTGGTTCCATTTTTGTATCTCCGCTTGCATGCTTTTTAGCATGTCCATCATCTCATTTCCACCTGAAGACCCCCCCTTGTTCTTGACCCGCTTGATATTGCTTTTGATACCCTTGGTTGTTCCCACCTCGATATCCACTTTGATTGTTGTAAGGTTGGCGCGAACCAAAGTTACCTTGGCTACCTTGAAAGTTCGGGTTAGCTTGATTAGAAGGGTTCCCATACCGAAAATTTGGGTGGTTCCTCAACCCGGGGTGGTAGGTATTAGAATTCATGTTGTTGTAATTTCTACCACCCCCTCCTTGACCTTGAACCGTATGAACCTCTTCATATTGCCCTTCCACCATTCCTTGGCAATTTTCAGCCGCATGACCTATTTCATTACATAATGCACAAACATCATAAATTTGGTTAGTAGTTTGAACATTACCATCATCTATGGCGTGCACTTGAGGTCGGGCGATGGCCGGTCGGGCTCTCCTCGATGCTTGAGCCTTTCTCTTCGATGTAATTGCCATGTTCTCCAAAAACTCCCAATCGTCATTTTCATAATTTGTGCCAAAAGTCCCACCGGTAATGGACATTAAATCACGAGCATCCTCGGCACTCAACCCCTCATGGAAGGCATTCATCAACTTCCAAAGTTCAATCCCATGGTGAGGGCAATTTTTAATCATCATATTAAATCGCTCAAATGCCTCATGGAACATTTCACCATGTTGTTGTTGAAAACTCCTCGACCCCTTTCTAGCATCATTAGTCTTTTGGGCGGTGTAAAACTCGTCTAGGAAAATTTGTTTCATTTCCGCCCAAGTATAAATAGATGCCGAGGGCAAAGTGTAGAACCACTTCTTTGCCTTGTCCTCTAAAGAAAACTGAAACAAAACTAACTTGACATCGTCGGCCGAAAAACCTTGACTCCCAAGAGTATTACAAATTGAGTCATAGGCCTCCAAATGAAAATACGGTTCCTCCGTTGCTAGCCCTTTGTATTTCGGCAAACTTTGCAAAGAGTTTGTTCTAACTTCAAAGGTCCTCCCTTAATCATTGTGAGGAATAACTACCGGTGAGGGATTTTGAGTGATTATCGGCCTAAAATGCGCTTCAATTCCCCTCGCATTTTCTCTAAAGTGCCTTCTTGGCACCCCCAACCTAACCCTTGGTCGAATAGGACCCATTGGCCTTGGTATAGGCCCTTGTGGTACATGTGGTTGAAATTGTTGTTGTGGCATCGGTTGGTGTTGTATCGGCCTTTGGAATTGTGGTTGTACGTTTTGCGGCCGAACTTGTTGCAATGGAATAGGGCGTTGCACTTGTAGCCCTTGTGGTCTTGGCCGAATATGTTGTGGTAGAAGTTGTTGTTGTTGTGGCACTCCACCTACATTTGCCATCCCTTGAGATTGGCTTTGCACATAACCGAAATCTCCTTGATCACCATAACCCCCATAAGCATACCCGTCTTCATCATAGCCCTCAAAATCTCCGTATCCTTCCTCATATCCATCTCCCCCTATACCCGAAGTTTGCCCAAATGGAATGGTCGAGTATTGAAAACCCGACTGGTTTGATGGTCTAAATGTAGAGGTAGTATGGACAACAGTTGAACCTTGTGGTACTGTATAGGTTGAGGATGATTGCCCTGAAACTGGGAAGAAATGAGTGAGTTGTGGAATCGTAGTAGATGGGCTAAAGGTAAGACTAGGCTCGACTTAAGTAGTGATCGGTTGTGTGGTGTTGGATGGTGTAGTGTCATGAGGTGGAGTAGGAATTGTGGTGGAGTTTGGTATAGTGGTGTTTGGTGATGGTTGTGTGGAAGTAGGTATAAATGACGAGGTCGTTTGACCCATTGTGGGTGGTACTTGAGATTCTTGCATGATGTTTCGTGGTGTGATGGGTGATGTGGGTGAACCAATAATTCTGTTTTCTCGTACTAACACGCGATTTTGCCTTAATGTTCTTTCGATCTCCGGATCAAATGACAATGGTGACGCTTTGTGAGAGCCTCTAGTATGCATGCACCTGTAGAACCTGCACACTAACCACACCAGTGTAAACCCGAAAATAACAAAGCAAAACTAACAAACTGACACACGTTGCGCACTACTCCCCGGCAACGGCGCCAAAATTTGACGTGATTGTCGTGGTACACGCAAATTTAATCCCAATAACAACTATAGATAGTGGTAAAAGGGTATCGAACTCAGGGAGTATGTGGAAAATATGTCGATTATATAGCTTTGCGATTAAACTACAATTAAACTAATTTGCAGAAAATAAAGATCAATGATTTGGATTGTTGTTTTAGAAAACTAGATTAATAACTAATTGCAAATCAAAGATGGTTGTTTAACAGATTAGGAGAACAATGACCATCTTAGGATTCAATTTCTTTTAACAATTGTGTGAAATTCCAACTAGAAAGAGTTACATAGACATAACTCGTGCATAAATAATTGAAGTGATAAAAGGGAACAAAGTACTTGGATTATATAAACGCGAGGTTGTTTCCCGATGATCAATTAATCAATAACCAACCCTAACCCTTCCCGTGATATCTCGATTGCCAACGGCACCAAGAACGTACGATTGAGACTAGAAATTGCACTATCAATTAACACGCTACAAACAATTATGCATACACCATGACAAACAAGCAAACACAAGTTATCATTCTAGAAATTCAGAAATAAACACACAAAAGTTCAAGAGAAACCTTCACCTAAAATGATCACCGAAAGTTTTAGCCACACATATCTTGGTGAATCATCATAACAATAAGTTCAATGTTCATTCGAATCAACATCACAAACCGAATGTTAGAAATTGTTTAGCACCAAGCAAGAACAGCCAAATTCGCCCCTAGTGTGTTCCCAAACCGTCCAATGATGAGAATAATGAAAAGACATCATAAAAACTGAATAAATGATGGCAGTTACGGTTCTGTCGTCACCTCCACCGTAAATTACGGTGTCACCGTAATTTATGGTGAACATCAAAGTGTTACGGCAGCAGCTTCCTGAGTTACGGTGAGACAAGGGCCATTTTCAGGGCCACCGTAAATTACGGTGGCCACCGTAATTTACGGTGGCAGCCTGAATAATGTGCTTTGTTTCCTCTTTCATTCCACGCACGACCCGTTCATCTCTAATCCTTCCAAAGCTGCGTTTTCTCCACTTTAAGCTCCCGAACCACACCTGAAACACAAGCAACTGTAGTCATCTAATTCAATATAATTACGCGATTAAGTGAAGGATTAATTCGTCTTTTAACATGATTAAGGGTTGTCCTATGGACCACCCGTCAGGGGGACATGAACTCATAGTTTTGTGTTCTTCGAATCCGACTGTAACTCAAAGTTTCCTCTGGTGTACACGACTACCTACAACGTACTACGGTCTATTAGACGAGCGGGTCGTGCCTTGACTTAGTATTAATTAGTGTCTTTGAGTTACGTTTCATTGTGTCTTCTATATTATTCAAAGTTATATAATTATTTGTTAAAATAATAAATATTTTAACTTAAATTATATTTATTAAATTTTGGAATAATAGTTAAAATAATATATTTTAACTTGTTACTTTTTATGTATTTATACATGGATATCCTTCCCAATGATGGGTGTATTTGTATTTGTATTCTTATACTTGTATATTTTTGCCAAGTATCGATGACGTATTCCGGTGTGTATATATACGTACAAGAATACGTATTTTCTTGTAATTGTTAAGTATTTTATATTTAACTTTTCCGGAATAATATTTCTAATAAAAATACATCAATATATATTTTCAAAATATATATTTTAAGAAATATTACATAGAAAAATTACTTATAATTTTTCCTTGGCAAACTATTTATAAATCTCATACAAGTCTCAAAAATAGTACATTTCCAAGTCTAACTTAGAAAATATATATAAACTTATTTTCACCTAAAAATAATGTATTCCATGTGTATTCAAGAAAATATATATTTTCTTCCCAAAAATAATATATTTTCTCCTTGTAAAAAATATGATATATTTTGTAATAATTGTAAAAATCATATTTTTCTTCTCTTAGTGTCCAAAATATTAATTACCAAAATATACTTATGAATAAAATTTCCGGAATATATTTGTGTGTTATATTCCTTTGTTCGGTTTCTCCAATATTTTGGGTATTCTTTGTATATTCATTCTCTTGTAATATTGGTAGTATTTTGGATTGTAATTTTTGGTATTTTGATGAGTTATATTATTTCAAGTCCTAAAATAATATAACTAATACACTTAATATACAAATAATCACACACATGGTGACTTCTAAATATATATTTCATAAATACATATTTAGTCACTTTTATTTATAAAACCAACCTCCAATTTTATAATTTTTGTAACAAAAATTCTGGCAAACTTTATGTGAAAGTTTATGGTTTAAAATATACTTGTAAATATTTGTTCAAAAATATTTTTCTAAGTGTTTAGTTTTTAGAAATATTTTGCCATAGTTTCCCCTAAAAATGGAGGTTTCCATGCCTTCATGGCATATCATTTTCTTTTGTAAATCAACACAATCAACAACAAATCAATCTACACTTACCAATTTTCCAAAATCAAGCATAAACTACTACCTCATGAACTTGAAAATTTATAAAAATGTGTAGTAACTTACTAGTGTATTTAGTAAGTCTAGTTACCCTTTAAAGTGTGGTTGTTTATTTAAAAACTCCATTTTTGAAGAAATTAGATCTTCACAACTTGTAGTTAAATTTTCTAAAAATGTTTCTTCTTGGGGTTTTCTTGTTAAATACATGATCCTACACTTTATTAACCACTAAAAACGTGGTTTATTTCTTTAACAACCAAGATTAAGTAAACTTTGTATTTTTAACTTGATTTCTTGAAAAGCCATTCTTGAAATCATAGATTTACAAGACTTTACACACACTTTGATCATCACTTAACAAGAAAACAACCTATTCTTTCAAGTTCATGATTTACATGAGGATGATCTATGGATCTTTAACATAATCATCATCTCATCTTGCTAGATTACATTTTTAATCATTATCTAGCAAAATCACATGATGATCTACATCAATAACATGAGTAACCAACAATCAACAAGCATAAAAAAACATAAACATCATGATTTCTTATGATTTTAAGCTTATGTTCATGTTTCATGTTCTTGTTTCTTAGTGTTCTTCAAGATAACATCATGTATCTTCTTTTAACCAAGAAAATATGATGAAAAAAAAAGATGAGTTTAGTGTTCTTACTACTAGCTCAAGGCTAGGGATGATCAAGAGAAGAAATGAAGTCGATAAAAGCAAATGGTGAAGGTCCTTTAGCTTCCGAAAGCTCCAAGCTTCCTTGTGCACCTTCTAACACCTTTGTATGTATGTAGAACTGTATGAAGTTGATTGATGATGGTGGTGGTGCTTGTTGTTGTTCTCGGCCGAACACAAGAAGAAAGGAAGGAGAAGTGTGGTGTGTTGGTGATGAATGAGAAATGAGAGTTACGTTAGTAGGAGTTTATCTTATAATCCCTCAACACACATTTTTCCAATGGTCATTATGTTTTTAAAAGTAAGAACATGATCTATTAAAATATTAAAACAAATCAAAGAGTGGGGGCCTTGTTAGGATTAGGCTTAACCAAATAGTTCGTTAATAGTTAGATTTCAAGTATTTGGTTAGGTGTATTAGTTACTAGATGTTATGTGATGTGTTATGATGTTCGGGAACCATAAGTAGCTTGGTAATGTTAAAACAGTGCTTCTAGTGAAAATTTGGTGTTTCGGGTAGTGTCCGGTTGTTCGGTTGGTTACCGGTTCGTTAAGGTGTTAAACTTTGCAGTTTAGTGTGCTTTATGTACCCTTTTGTGACAGTTTTGATTCCCGACACTTAGGAAAGCATTCAGGACCATTTAACCACATTTCTACATGATATTAGGTTGTTTAAATGCTGACTTTGCTGATTTTCTGCAGAATTCTGTAGTTTATGTGAGTTTTAGGCACTTTCCGGCACTTGAACTATCTCTAGGAAGGCAGTTTTGTGATCCTTACTTTCCTACACACTATACTAGTGTAATACTTGGTTTCTGGCTCATTCTGTGTCTCAATACAATGTCTGTCTATGTACTGAACTCCGTCAGCATTATTCTGATTTGTCTGATAACTGTGCTAACTGTGTTTCGTGCATCATTTGAGTTAACAATGTTTGCATGCAATAATAATAATATGTCATTTGCAATATGTGATGCACATGTGTGTATAAGGCAATAATCAGAAAGCAATTCAAGTCATTAATTGTAATCCAGCACAGTCATTAAGCACTAATCATGGTTTAATAGTTGTACGGATACCTGGAATTTTGGAAGTTGTCACAATATTCAACACACACTCTATTCTGCTTATTCGCACAGTGGCAGACATACAAAATATGCACCAACAGATTCCCCCTTGGCTGTCACTGTCGAATCTTCACGTTAAAAACCTTGAGCTGTGTTTGAATATTCTGTAACTTCACATATTCTGCAACTTCAATCAGGCATCTTAACATCTTCAATAGATTCCCCCTTGATTGATGATCTGGGTTTGCTTTGACAATATTTGAACGAATTCCCCCCTGAAATGAATCTTCAGGTCTTTCTTTGCACAGTTCACGACTCCTCCTCTGATTTGCTAAACTGCAAACTTCACGAAACTAATCAATGTAGTAATCTCTGTTTCTGCTTTAACCACATCCGCGTTCAGTTTTTGATATAACATTTCAGCACCACGATCTCGCATTCCGCTTGCTTGATCTGAGTATTGTACAAAAACTCAACCGAAAATGAATAGAAACTTCAAATATCCCATTGGTTAACTTCAAATCAATGATTACCCATGAAAATCTGATATCCCATTTTTTGTGATCACCTTTAAGCACCATTAGATTGTTTGATCCATATAAACGGTATTCCCCACAATCAGCAAATCTTCATCGGATAATGAATCATCTAGTAACACATTCAGATCTTAGAAACATTCATCCACGATCAGATTCACATTCCTCTTCTTCAGTCACGATAACAAATGTATAGTCTTCTCCGCTAGTTCCGACAGCAACTTAACCAACAAACATCTTCATTCCCCGGCGATTAGTCCGAAAAAGAATCATCTGCTCGAAGATTAACTAATTCTGACACTTTAGACTATCACACGACTGTGATATCTTATAAGTATCCACAATACAGTTTACATCTCCTGATGCTAATCCTGCTGACCGGCTTGACGAAGACCCGAGACTCAAACCCTAAGACGTCAACTTCCTATGATAACGAATTCATAAATCCAGATCCTATCCATCTCCAGACACTCCTGAAGTCGACACCACCCGAATACTATTGTAGTGTCACTAATTTCAAAAATGCTGGAATTTCATCTGAAATTTTTATCCCCCCTCATTTTTTGCAAATTCTGACGTATTATCACTAATTTCCCCCTCAAATTGAGCAATTCAGTTCTCTTTTTATCTCTGAAAAACTCGACTATGCCGAAAATATGACAATTTTCCCCCAAAACGTCAGCTTTTCATCATTGCGGATTTTACATTACGACCCATATATAGTCAGATAACCCGAATGATAAACATTCAGCACCAGTATCATGACTACCCCACTAATTTCCACAATTTGCGATCGCATCATCAAATATGTTCGCTGAAGCCCCGGACGATGTCCCTGAATAACCCAGCCTGGTCGCTAAAAAGTCAAAAAAAATTTCTATCGCCATATTTTTTCTGGAGACTCACCTCGTCATTGCGATCAAAAAATGCCTTTTTTTAGGCATTTGTTCTTGATCAATTGACATTTTACACCATGAGAGGCCCCTTCTTAGGAAGCTGGATTTGTCCCTTCGTACGAAGCTAGGATGTGTCCCTTTGTACGAAGCTGGGATGTGGCTTCGTTCGAACCCATTGCCTTCGTACCAGAGAACTTGATTTCTCAAGAACACTCCCAATCACATTTTTCGATCCAGAATCTTTATTTCTACGAATTTCATGATGAAACTTCACAGGATTGTCCGAAAATCAATCACGAACATAATGATGTCTTTAATTTCGAATTCCATCCGTGAATTGACCTTCAATTTGATGTTTATTCGATATTTTACGTCAAAACTCACTACACATCCAAAATTCATGAGCGTAGGTGATTCAATCAACTGTTAGATTGATTGAATCGGTACCATAGCTCTGATACCACTTGATAGTCCAGGAAACGTCGAGTTTGATGGAGCTTTGGTCCCGAAACGACCGGTTCGGTGATAAGAAATGAGTAGAAGATAGAGAATAACACCGAACAGTCACTTATAATCTGGTTTCTATTGATATATGAAACTTACATGCCAGCGAAACCAGTTGGACAACGTCTCCCCTCAGGGAACCAAAAGCTTGTCCAACCCAAGACCAAAGCCCCAAGCCCCATATATATAGGGATCATGGCTTCGTACGACCCCACATATGGTGGCTTCATATGAACCTGCTTGGTCTTGAGACTTCAGTATGAAGCTGCTAATATGTCACTTCGTACGAAGGGACTCCCTTCATACGAAAGAGCTATACATCACAACACCTTCAGTTCGTACTGGATTTCACTCTATTCTATACAATATTCAACACACGCTCTATCTAGCCTATTCGCATTGTGGCAGACATACAAAATACGCACCAACAAGTAACATTCATCAATGGACAGTTCAACTCAAATGGACAATCATCAATGGACGGTTCAACTCAAATGTACAATTCATAAATGGAAACTCAAATGCACAGTTCATCAATGGAAACTTCAACTCAAATGCACAATCATCAAAATGGACAGTTCAACTCAGGGGCACGGTTCATCAATGGAAACTCAAATGCACAGTTCATTAATGGAAACTGTTAGGATCTGAGTTTGACTTGATTGTGTTGTTTTAATAAGATGGTAATGGAAGATGATAAAACAAAGATATAATATGTAGCAGAATGAATGTAAAACTTTATAACACAGTCGTAGAAAGATTAGCTTTCATCATACAAGCTTTCATTAGTCAAAAGATTGAATACACAATGTTTAGACTTATGCATGCATGAACACTGACTCCCCCTCAGCCTGAGCTCACAATGGTTGTTCGTATAAGATGAGTGTGTGCAAAGAGCTAATAGAACAGTACAAGCACTGTCTATTTATAGTACAATCCTAACCACTATGGCATCTTTACTGAAGTCACCTAGACAGTGACATCTAACTATCTTAACAGCCTCTAAACACTGATGCAATAGAAATACTGTTACATTAATACAAAGATTAAACTAAATTCTGATGAGGCAATCCACTAATGATGCTCAAACACTGATGAGGCTGAGCAGTGCTTTCCACTAAGGTTGATCAGGCCTTTGACTTCAGCAGTACTTAGACATCAGTAGATGATTGGTATTCAACAGTCTTTGCAGCTTTGCTTTAACAGTCTTTGTAATCCAACAAACTTTAGAGTTCATCAATTGTTAAGTGCCACTGCCATTGGAAGGAATTTATGTTCAAACACTGTTATTGGTGATCATCTGTTGAGAACAAGTTTTGGCTTTGTATCATCTGTTCTTCAAGGAAAGATTACATGAGCCAACAATCTCCCCCTAGAACAGATGATGCCAAAACACTTCTTTATTTTGATCTTTATTCTCTCATCAACCTTTCCCGGATTTGCCCTTTGAACTGGAGCTCAAAATCCAAGGAATCGGTGTCATCTTCATCCCTTTGAAGTTGAAGGTTCATTAGATCTTGGAGGTCATCTGCATTCAGACCAAGTGCATCCTCCCTTGATAGCTTTTCAACACTACCATCAGACCTGAGCAATGTCAATACGTGGGTCTGTTTATAGACTTCCACTTTAGTATTTTTGGGTCTGATGGGTTTCTTGGGAGAAGTTTTATTTGTGAGAGTTTGGGGATTGTGGTCTGCTTGCCAACCTTTGAATTGTTTCAGCAAATTGAGCTTGAAGTTGTAGGGAAGCATCATCCAATCCAAACTGTAACTGATTTTTAATAGCCTCTTTTCTGAATTCAGCATCCCTCTTTTCATCTTCCTTATCAATCGGTTGTTGTCTTTTTCTTTGATTCAAGACACTGATGGATACGTCAGATGATGAGAACAACTTTTTAGAAGAATGGGTCTGCTGAGGTCTATTAGTGGTTTCATCATCATATACTGGCTTCTTAGGAAGGGTTGGATCTATCTTTCTGAGCTGTTCTAACCTTTTGTAAGTTAGATCAACATCCTGCTTAGTCCATCTTGCAATGGATCTAGCAGTCCCATAGTTAGCTACTACAAGTTCTGCTCTCTTTCTTTTATACCTTAATGCTTCATCCACATTAACCTTCTTGTATTTGTTCTAGTTGGGTGCAGATTTCTTCATATGAGGATCCTTTTTCGTCATTTCAATTCAATCTACTTCTTCTTTGAGAGCTTCAAGTGGCCAGTCTTTGAAATGAGACCTGTAGGCTTTGAGGGCATGGTATCCATGATGATGTTTAAGAAATCAACCCTTAATTCCTTTTGAAGTTCAGCATTTGGTGGCAGTTCTGACATAGATTTATTCAGGTCTCTAGCAAAGTCTTCCAATCTCCAGATTTTACTAAGCCCATGTTGCATGCGACCTTGTAAGTTACTGTCTCCTAGCCCTTTACTCTCTTCTTTTGCCATATATTTTACTTTTTTGGCTTTTAACTTCAGATATTCATCAATGTTCTTAGGAATTCTGAAGCCGTGAAGAGATGGGAAGGTTCTTTTGGATTGTTCATCCTCTGTGTAAAATTGTCTCATTTCATCTTGAATTGCAAGCAGTTCCAGAGGGAATTGAACTACCAATGGAATGTTTCGTGGGATGTAACCAACGGGTGGATGATTGAGTGGGTTACTTTTTAGTGATCAGGGTTGAATGAATGGAGTAGGTGTGGTTTGAATGAATGGAGCAGATGATAAAGGAATGGGTGCAGGTATCTCTTTTTCTTCTTCATGCACCATGAACTTTCTTTTTCTGGTATAGACACATTTTAGAGGAGGAGGATGAGTTTTAGATGGAGAATGTGCTTTGGGTGAAAAGGTTGTTTATGATGGGAATCTTTGTGGTGTTGGTGGTTTTGTTAATGGTGGAGGATCAAAATGGGTGGAATCAGTGGTTTGACTAATAACTATTGAAACAATTGGTGTCTCAACAACAGTTGTCTTAACATCTAATGATGCTTTTGATGCATCAACATCCGTTTCTATGGATGATGGTGGCGGTGACGAGGGATCTGTTTGCTGCCTTTTATGAGGTGGTTTTATAGTGAGGGTTTTGGTTTGGATGTATCAGTTTTTGTCCTTTTAGGACAAGCAGTGGTTGGCTTTTGTGGTGGTGATTTAGGTTTAGGGAATGTGGCAATGGGAGGTTTGTTGTGTTTGAAGGATTTTCTTCTGTTTGAAGTTTTAATGAGTTGCACTTTGTTTTCTCTTTTCACCTTTTTCTCCAATTCCTGCTTCAAAACATCTTGTCTACTTTCTTTTGTATCCTTTCTCTTCTGTTTTGCTTCAATCTCCTTATCTGTCTGTTTGTTAAGGGTTTCATTAACTCCCTTTCTCTTACCAGTGTCAGATTTTCCAGATAATTTTCTAGAAGAGTTTTTAGCAAGCTTTGGCTTTTGTTTTGGGTGATTCCATGGTGTAGGTTTACCAAAGTTTTTCATTGAATCCTTCTCCCCCTTTTTGGCATCATCTTTTTCTAAGATTGGTGCAGGGGTAGTGCCAGTTAATTTTGCAATGGCTTCTTTGATGCCCCTGATATCAGCCTGTGTGTCTTTGTATCTTGCTTCAACCATAACTCTAATAAGTTCCATGTGGGAGTTATGTTGAAGCTCAGCTAGTTCCCTTTGTGCTGCAAGAATAGGTTGAACTGAGTTCCAAAGCTCTTGGGATAACTGCTGATGAGAAGATTAACTTTTGGAAGCATCCACCAACTGTTTTTCATATCAACAATAGTTGTTTCAATTCTGGATATCCTCTTCGTCAAATCCTGGTATTTTAATTCATCACCTAACTTAATAGGATCATCTGAATTCACACCAGAGGTGGTTGTATCTGCTTTTGAGATAGGAGGAGTCTCCAAATTCTCATTAGAAGATGCTCCTTGTTCTTGGTTCTAGGGACTTCCCTATGCATTAGTGGTTTCCTTAGTAAGAACACCAGTGGTTAACTTGAACTCACCAGTGGTTACCTTGGTAGCCACAATAGTGGTTGCCTTCAAGGGAGTCTGACTGATGAAACTACTGTCCAAATGTAGATCAGTGGATCCAACATCTGTAGTAGCTGTTCCACTTGAACTACCAACAAGAATTTCAGGAAATTTAAGTGGTGTAACCTCCTCATCTGTTTATGGGTTAGCTAATTGAATAGGTGCAGACACAACAATTTTTGAACTTTGTTAGGATCTGAGTTTCTTTTTTATTGTGTTTTTGTTTAAGAAATAATGAAGATGAACAAGTAATGCAGCGGAATTAAAATGGAAATAAACTTTGCACACAATCAAACGGGAGAAATGCTTTTAACATAATCATTTTAATTCCGCTACATTACTTGTTCATCTTCATTATTTCTTAAACAAAAACACAATAAAAAAGAAACTCAGATCCTAACAATTGGTATCAGAGCTCGGACAGTCAAATTTGATCTAACAATCATTTTGACATAAATAGTTCAGCTCACAATCGTTGATACTGATAGTTGTTCGTTTTGTTGAAAAACAGAGTAAGGTTTAATCACCATCAAAGTTGATTAATCAGTACCTGTGAAACAACCAGGATGACGTCACAATCACAAGATGATAAAAATAACATCGGTTCTCTTTTCAAACCACCCATGCTGAAACATAATGAATACAACATCTGGGAGAGAAGGATGGGTCACATCCTTGCTCAACAAAATACCGAATGTTGGAGATCTGTTGTTTTTGGGCCACATGTTCCCATGGTGCCAAGTGCTGAGGATACAAAGAAGTTCGAACCTAAGAAACCTAAAAACTATACTGAAACTGATTTTCAAAAATTCGAACTCGATGCCAAAGCATTTAGCATCATTGCATCTGCACTACCCAATGAAATTTATGCTGGGCTGTTACATTGTAACAGTGCCAAGGAATTATGGGATGCACTTAGGGAACAATTTGGGGGGACGGAAGAAGTAATTGAAAATAACCGGGAAATTCTGAATTAGCAGTATGATACCTTTTGTCACATCAAGGGTGAATCATTGACTCAACAGTTTGAGCGATTCAGTTGTTTCATTAGTGAGCTAAGACTTGTTAAAGTTGAATTTGCTAAATCTACACAAAATAGCAGGTTTCTTAGATCACCACCTGAAAAATGGGATACAATTGCCTTTGTTACAAGAAACTCTGTTGAGTTCAAGGATTTGACACTGACCCAACTTCATGGTAGACTCCTGACCTATGAAAGGGAGTTAAACCAGAAAAAGAGGTTGCAAGAGTCTGGCAAAGTTGCAGATGATTATTCATTTGGCAACATAACTCTTCTGGGTCAGGAAGAGACTGGCAGCAGTAAGGATCAGAGTTATGATCATTTTATTGACCTAACAGCTGGTGCAAATTTCAACTCTGATCCTCACTCATCCAACTTTGCTTTCACAGCAAATGGAGAAAGACAGATCTCTGATAATATGTCTTTTGAACTCAATGATTTACAACATTTTGATCCCACTGACTTAGAAGAAATGGACATTTTGCATCAATTGGCATTGCTTAGTGTAAGAACAAGCAAATTCTATAAAAGAACAGGGAGAAAATTCCCAGGGTTACATGGGAATTTAAAAGTGGGGTTGGATAAGTCAAAAATCAAGTGCTATAAGTGCAATAGGCTAGGTCATTTTGCTAGGGAATGCAGGAGTCAAACCACTGGTCCAGTTATTACTCATCCCAGCTCAAATCCTAGACCACAACATCAAAACACTGTGCATTCTACCCAATATACCCCTGCATCCCATGTTAACACTGCTCAATATGCTGCAACCCCTGTGCCTGTGCATTATGTTCAAACCACTGTTCCATAAATTCAGTATGTTCAAGCCCCTGTTCGTCAGGCTCAAGTGCAACCAGTTGCACCACAACAAGCTGCTCCAGCAGTAGTTCAACCAGATCAGCAAAGCTTTTTCACTCAAGGCTTTGTTGACTGGAGCAGTATGCCTGATGAGCTTGGTGATGAAAATTTTGCACTCTATGCATCTAATGGTACTTTTAATGATGAATTTTGTCTTATGGCATTAGAGTCAATACCAGAAGGGGTAGTTGTCACACCCCTTTCTAAGGCGGAAGCACGAGATGTGATCTTGAAAGGTTCTCATTGCATACGAATGGTAAACATACTACATGCTCGTAAAAATAACTCCAAATGCCAATGACATTACGTAATGAAAAACATAGGTTAAGTTTAGAGTTTACATCACAGCGTAAAACATTGTCTAAAAAGTTTACAACATTAATCAAAGACAAACATAAAGGTTTTGGTCCTCATATCACCACACGGAGTGGGACATAACAACCAAACCCAGCAAAACAGCATAGGAGTCTTGACACACATAGCTAACAACATAAACAACATCCAACAGTAAGAGTAAAACCGCGTGCACATCCACTTTAGTTACCTGAAAAACATGTGAGTCTTTGGAAAATCGTCAACATAACGTTGGTGTGAATTCATGCAGTTTTTGTATTGAACGTTTGTATACTTTGAATGAAAACATGGTATGTAATTTGTATGAAACAAGTATTTCTGTAAATGTAAGGAAATCGAGATCGCTAATGGTTTGCAAGGCCATTAACATGTGACACGACATAGGAAGCATCCAAACCATAGGCATTTTTCGTTGTCGATTCACGACTAGAGACACAAAAGCACTACTTGGTACAAGTTATCACCAAGAGTGTGGCTGCCTGAAACCCATTAGATCTAACCTTTTGTTCCGCGGTCTTAGTATGTACACGATTAATGGTGCTTCTGGTACCCTATTCGTGACATGATCTAAAGTATCATTCCTTAGTTTTTGTATCCAACATAACATAACACATGTATTTTCCCCAAGTTTAAAAAGCATGTAAAAATTTAAAAGTGGGGACATGAACTCACAACTTTGCGTTTCTTGCGCCGTAAACTTCACCGGGTTTGCTTATATAGCGTCGTGACCTATACGTGTTTTATTAACGTTAGTCACTAGACTTGTATCGCACAAGTACAAGTCACCATATTTTATGTATGTGTTCTTTGTTTATGTATCTTACTTATATTATTTTCTCAAAAATAAATATAAGTATCTTGTATTTTTCACCAGAGTTATGTATTTTTGTCCAAAACTTCATTTTAAGTTCATAACTTGTCCAAGTTATTTAATATATTAAGAAATATATTTTCACAAATATATTTTCTTGTATTTGTCTTTGCATGTTGTATATGTATTTTTGCATTTCTACTCCTTGGGAGTATTTAGTGTATTTTCAAGTCATAATACACTATTACATACAATACATATTACATACACTTAGCACAAAAATTGGTGTCCAATAAATATATATATTTTCCTCAAAAATATACATACTTAATATCAATTTTTATCTTGAAGAAATCATCATTTCTTAACTTGAAGTTTATAAAAATTAGGGGAAATCTTGGTAAATATTTTTAGGTAAATTTTAGGGAATAAGTTTCGCCAAAACTTATATTTTTCTAAGTGTCAAAATTTTATAGAAATTTTGACATAGTTTCCCCTAAAAATGGAGGTTTCCCATGTTTTCAAAACATGTGTTTATTTTCTTTTAAATCATCATCAAACATCAACAACACAATCAAGACTTACCATAAGCCCAGATTATGTAAAATACACTACATCATGAACTTGAAGTTTTTGTAAAAACTTGTAGTAAGTTACCATGTTATTTAGTAGGTTTAGTTACCCTTAAAAACATGGTTATTTGTTTGTAAATCACTTTATTAAAAGATTTAGTCATTTACAACTTGTAAGATGATTTTTCTAAAAATATTTCTTTTGTATTTTTCTTGTTACAATCATGTTCCTAGTCTTGTTTAAACACTAAAAATATGATTAGTTACATAGAAACCATGAGTTTGTAAATCTTATAAATAAACTTGGTTTCTTGAGAAAATCATTTTGGTAATCATCTATTTACAAGATTTGTATTTTGTTTAAATCATCTTTACATATGGAAACCAATTTCATCATACAAGTTCATGAAGACATAAAGCATGATGATCTTGGTCTTTCACAAGATCACCGCCTTAACTTACTAGATCATGTGTTTAATCACAATCTAGTAGGTTCCTTATGATGTCTAACATTACTAACACAAATAATCAATCCTCAGGAAGCAAATCAACCCAAATCAACATGTATTTTTATGTTATTATGCTTATGTTAAAGTATCATGATAATGTTCTTTAGTGTTCTTCAAGATTAACAATGTTCATCATCTTTTAACCATCTAAATACAAAATAACAAGGGTTTATTAGGGCCTTACTACTAGCACAAGGCTAGGGAAGAACACAAGAGGTTGAAGATGACAAATGTGATGGATAAAAGCAATCGAGAGAGGTCCTTGAAGATCCACAAGCTCCACACTTCGTTAGACACCTTCTTGCACCTTTAAATGATCTTGGAATGATTGAACAATGTTGAATGATGATGGTGGTGTTGTGGGTGTAGTTCGGCCGAGAATGGAGGGGAGAAGAAGGAGGTGGGTTGGTGTGGTGAAGGTGAATGAGAATGATTATACTTATAACTATGTTCATGTATTAACCAATGTGTATAGTGTTTCATATAGTACATGCAAGATCTAAATCCAATCTTTCAAGATTATATGCGATCTACTAAGATCAAGTAGGATTTTATGGGTGGGGTCACCCATTGTGACCGTAAATATGAGGGGGGGGGGGTAAAGTGTAAGTTTCAATCACTAATTAGATAATCAAGTTACGTTACAAGTGTCTTGATTAGGGATTTAATGTGTTAATATGTTATAAGAGGTGTTATGGTGTTCGGGGATCATAACTAGCTCAGAAAGATTAAAACAATACTTCTAGTAAAATTTTGATGTTTCGGGTAGTTTCCGGTTGTTCGGTTAGATACCGGTTCGTTAAAGAGCTAAATTGCACCGTTTAGTGTCCTTTAAGTACCCTTTTGTGACACTTTTAATTCCCGACACTTAGGAAAGCATTCAGGACCATTTAGTCATATTTTTACATGTTACCAACTTGTTACAATGCTGAATTTTGCTGAAATATATGAAATTCAGCATTTAAAGTGTGTTTCGGGTGCTTTTCAGTGCGTATTTTAGCTTCCGGAGAGTCTATATGTTAACCCTTGTACATATTATTGGGTTTCAATGTATTTTAGACGTTCGACCTACCCCTAGGCCCTGATTCCATCATTTGACTGCTTTCTGCAGAATTGCTGACACAGTGTATCTTACCGGTGAGTTTACTAGTCTTTCTGACGCAACGCTAACATTAATGCATAAAGCAATATTTGAAGTATAAAACGTGCATGAATTCACAAGTATAGCATGAAATCAGACAATGTTGACATTTAGGCACATAATTGCAGATATTAAATAATAATTAAATTGTACGAAAATTACCGGTTTTGTGCCAGTTGTCACAGTCTCCCCCCGTTAAAAGAATTTCGTCCCGAAATTCAGGCTGAACTAACTCTCGCATGAGTTTTCTTGAACAGGTGGGGGTACTTTTCTTTAAACTGGTCTTCACGTTCCCATGTGTACTTGGGTCTGTGCTTAGAGTTCCAACGTACTTTGACAAGTTTGACACTACTGCTTCGGGTCTTGTTGACTTTCCAGTCTGTAACCTCAACGGGTTGTTCTGTAAATCGGAGGGTGTCGTCAATATGCACTTCATCCATAGGGATGATCACTGTTTCTTAGGTTGGACTCTTCTTGAGGTTGGATACATGAAACGTATCATGTACCCCGTTAAGTTCTTCTGGTAATTCCAACTTGTACGCCACTGTACCAATTCTTTCCAAGATCTTGAATGGTCCGATGTATCGTGGATTCAGCTTTCCACATTTTCCAAATCTTACTACGCCCTTCCAAGGTGAGACCTTCAGTAAAACTTTGTCTCCCACCTCGAATTCTAAAGGTTTTCGTCTTTGATCAGCGTAGCTCTTTTGTCGATCTTGAGCCGCCTTAATGCGCTCTCGGATCTGCATGATTTTTTCGGTTGTCTCTTGAACAAGTTCAGGACCAACCATTCGTTTGTCTCCAGCGTCTGCCCAACATAATGGCGAGCGGCACTTGCGGCCATACAGAGCTTCGAACGGTGCGGCTTTTATGCTCGTATGATAACTGTTATTGTAGGAAAACTCAACTAAAGGTAGGTGAGTATCCCAGCTGCCGCCTAGGTCTATAACACATGCGCGAAGCATATCTTCTAGCGTTTGTATGGTCCGTTCGCTCTGGCCGTCTGTTTGCGGACGGAAGGCCGTGCTTAGATCTAATTGAGATCCAAAGGCTTCCTGGAAGGATTGCCAGATCCTCGAGACAAAACGTCCATCTCTGTCTGAAATAATTGAGATAGGCACTCCATGACGTACCACGATTTCTTTCAAGTACAGCTCAGCAAGCTTTCCAGTGCTATCCTTTTCTCGGATCGGTAGGAAATGCGCTGACTTCGTCAACTGATCGACTATCACCCATATCATATCGTGTCCTGTAGAGGTTCTGGGTAGTTTTGTTATGAAGTCCATCGAGATTTGCTCCCATTTCCACATGGGTATCTCTGGTTGTTGCAGTAGTCCGGACGGTTTCTGATTCAGCCTTAACCTTAGCACAGGTTAGGCACTTTCCAACATAGATAGCAACATCGCTTTTAAGTCTCGGCCACCAATAGTAGTCCTTCAAGTCTTGATACATTTTGTCTGATCCTGGATGGATCGAGTATCTTGACTTGTGAGCTTCATTAAGGATGACTTCTCGAATACCGCCATAGAGCGGAACCCAAATACGCTCCTTAAAGTACAAGGTTTCCTCTTTGTTTGGCATCAAATTCTTCAGCATACCTCAGAGGTATTTAGCTCTACGATTGTCCCCCTTCAGGGCTTCTTGTTGTGCGTCATGAATGCGTGTTGCGAGGTTTGTCTGAATAGTCATTTCCAATGCTCGGACTCTTAGGGTCTTAACCCTTTCTTTTCGACTTAACGCGTCTGCTACAACGTTTGCCTTTCCAGGATGGTACTTAATCTCACAGTCATAATCGTTCAGCAGCTCGACCCATCGTTGCTGACGCATGTTTAATTCCTTCTGATCAAATATGTGTTGTAGGCTTTTGTGATCTGTGAATATTGTACATCGAGTACCATATAGATAGTGCCGCCAGATCTTCAAAGCGAATACCACTGCACCTAGCTCCAAGTCGTGCGTGGTGTAATTCCTTTCATGTACTTTCAACTGCCTGGAAGCATAAGCGATGACTTTCTGGCGTTGCATGAGCACGCAACCCAAACCTTGACGCGAAGCGTCGCAGTATACCACGAAGTCTTCAGTGCCTTCGGGTAAGGATAGTATCGGTGCATCGCATAGCTTAATTTTGAGTAGTTGGAAGGCTTCTTCCTGCTTGTCACCCCAGTCATACTTCTTGTCTTTCTGCGTAAGGGCTGTCAGCGGTTGAGCTATCTTGGAGAAATTCTCGATAAATCGTCGGTAATAGCCCGCTAAGCCCAAAAATTGTCGAACTTCAGTTGGGGTTTTGGGGGCTTCCCAATTCTTTATTGCTTCAATCTTGGATGGGTCTACATGAATGCCCTTTTCATTCACAACGTGCCCAAGAAACTGTACTTCGCGAATCCAGAATTCGCACTTTGAAAACTTTGTATAAAGTTTCTCTTTCTTCAGTAGTTCCAAAATGGTTCTGAGGTGTTGCTCGTGCTCTTCTCTCGTTTGCGAGTAAATCAGGATATCATCGATAAATACAATCACGAATTTATCGAGATATGGTTTGCATACGCGGTTCATCAGATCCATAAATACCGCTGGCGCGTTCGTCAGTCCGAATGGCATCACAAGGAACTCGTAATACTTATAACGCGTTCAGAATGCAGTCTTTGGTACGCTCTCCTCTTGGATTCTTAACTGATGGTACCCAGATCGAAGGTTGATCTTGGAATAGTAGCTCGATCCTTGCAATTGATCGAATAAGTCATCAATCCTCGGTAGTGGGTACCGATTCTTGATAGTGAGCTTATTCAGTTATCTGTAATCAATACACATCCGCAGTGTTCCATCCTTCTTCTTTACGAACAATACTGGAGCTCCCCAAGGCGAGAAGCTTGGCCTTATGAATCCTTTATCCAAAAACTCCTGGAGTTGTGTAGATAATTCTTGCATCTCGGATGGTGCAAGCCGATAGGGTGCCTTGGCTACAGGAGCGGCTCCTGGAACCAAGTCTATATGGAATTTGACTTGTCGTTGCGGAGGTAGTTCTGGCAGATCTTCGGGAAAAACATCAGGGAATTCCTTTACCACAGGAATGTCTTTGAGTTTCAGCTCCTCAGCCTTCTTATCTACAACGTGCGCTAGGAAAGCAACACATCCTTTCCTCAAACACTTCTGCGCCTTCATACAACTGATGATTCGCAGAGGCGCATCTCGTTTTTCTCCGGGTACGATGAGAGTTTCATCATTCTCCAGAGGGATGCGAATGATTTTCTCGTGACAAATAACTTCAGCCTTGTTCTTGGACAACTAGTCCATTCCGACCTCTACATCAAAGCTACCCAATTGAATAGGTAAGAGGTCGATGCTAAATCTTTATTCACCAAGTTCTAATGAGCAACCCCTAACAACTTCGCCCGATTCAACAAGTTTACCATTGGCTAGTTCTATGGAATAAGGAATATCTAATCTACTAGATTTTATTCCAAGCATACGTTTAAATTCCACAGACATGAAGCTATAATAGGCACTAGTGTCAAATAGTATGGATGCAAAGTGATTGTTAACGAGAAACGTACCGGTGACAACATTAGGGTCCTCGTGTGCGTTCCTTGCTCCAATCACAAATGCTCGAGCCTGAGCATTGTTCCCCCTTGGGAAATCCTTCATGAAATGATCCTTGCTTCCACAACCAAAGCATCCTTGGTTCTGCCCAGCTCCATTACCATTCCGGTTACCATTGCCATTGCCATTTCCACCACCGTTTCTATTACCAGCACCGTTGCGGTTCCCATTCCCGTTTCTATTACCATTTCCATTTCCTTTTCCCCAACGGTTCTCAGTATGGTGATCCAGTTTTCCTCACTTGTCGCATTTTGGAACGTTACAAACTCCTTCGTGATGACGCTTGCACTGGTTGCAGATGGGCAGAGTGCCCAGGTATCCTCTGGCAGGAGCGTCATTCATGGTTGCAAGAGTTTTCGCCTCTTGAGGCGGGTTGGGGTCTCGCTTCTTATTGTTGGAACCCTTGTTGTTACGTGTCGCTTGATTCAGATTTGAATGCTTCCTTTTCTTGTCACCCGACGACTCAGCATGCGTCTCGGCCTTCTCAGTAGGGTTCAGTGATAACTTCTTCATACGAACAGCATCTTCAGTAAGGCTGACAGCCAGAGTTACAGCCTGTGTGATCGTTTCAGGTTTGGCCGAAGTTACCATGCTGCAAAACTCTGGGGCCAGTCCCCAAATGTAGCGCTCGATGAGCTTAAATTCGGCAGTCACCATGTAGGGGATCACTCTTGACAAGTCGTGGAACCTTCGAGTATAACCAGTAATGTCTGCACCTTCCATGGTCAAGTGCCTGAACTCAGTCTCCAACCTTTGGAGTTCAGCACGAGAGCAATACTTCTCTCTCATTCGTTCCTTTAGCTCATCCCACGTCATGCCGTACGCAGCATCATCACCCAGAGTCTGGACTTGTAAATTCCACCAAGTCAAAGCTTCATCAACAAACAAACCCGTAACAAAAGTGACTTGATGATCCGCGATACACTTGCTCATACGGATAGTGGAATCCGTCTTTTCCATCCATCGTACAAAAGCCACTGCACCTCCCATGCCGTCGTAGTTCAGCGGCTTGCAGTCGAGAAACTGCTTGAACGTGCAGCCTTGAGCTGTGTTTCCTCCAGATGTATCTCCCTGTCCCTTACGTCTAGCATTGCTTGGTCCTCCACTTTGTTCGGTGCGGTTCGCCTCGTATTGGGCGATAGCTGCGGAGATCCTTTCTTCCAGTAGGGCGTTCAATTCTTCAGCAGTCCTCGGTAGAAGAGGAGGAGGGGGTTGATCAGAATCTTGATTGTTCACAGTTCTCCTAGGTGCCATGTTCTGTCAGAACACAATGCACAGGGTTAGACATTTGTTTGATATCGTCTTACGAGACAGTAGTAGTATATATATACAGACATATACCCACATAAGTGACATTAAACAATCCGCCAAGCGTATAAATCAATTTATACAGTAACAAGCATGCATAAATAGATAAATACTGATGTATCATAAGATATTCACCGAGTCTTTACACATATCAAGGCAACTCGTTGCATCATTGTTTGTGAAGTAAACAAAATGCATAAGGGCTACATCTCCCCAAAGTACAAGTTTAATATATGTAAAGGACAAAATATCTTTCTTCACATTGGCGGTTCTTGTCTTTATACCCTAAATTACTTCTTCAACAGAGTATTTAATAGGTTGGGGGAAGGGTGTTCACGTTTGACCTTCTCTTGTATTGAAGGAATCTCATTTGACACGTGACAAGACTTGCTGTGGTTTCTGTGCACTGAATTCCATAATTATGTATGCATCCATAATTACGTAAGTCCTTGCACAGTTCGCACAGTCCGTTTCATCGTCGAATCACTTCCTTCAGATAGGCCACTGTTTTCAGGTAAAGTAACGAGTACCTGAGATATTCTATTTCTAGTATATGTATATATCAATTATTACACAGAGTTGCAAGTAATTTCTAGTCAAAGACAAGTGCTACTCCAGTGCATCCTAAGTCTCATAGTGTCCTTACTTAACTCTTTGAAAACAGTTTCAGGTAGTGGATGTCGCAGAAAGTTTTATGCAATGAAAACGTTTTGAAAAATTGTTTTCGTGAAAGGATCCTAAAGATTGTAGTCTAGACTCGAGAAGGAATCCTGGTTCACTACAATCGCAGCTCTGATACCAATCTGTCACACCCCTTTCTAAGGCGGAAGCACGAGGTGTGATCTTGAAAGGTTCTCATTGCATACGAATGGTAAACATACTACATGCTCGTAAAAATAACTCCAAATTCCAATGACATTACGTAATGAAAACACATAGGTTAAGTTTAGAGTTTACATCACAGCATAAAACATTGTCTGAAAAGTTTACAACATTATTCAAAGACAAACATAAAGGTTTTGGTCCTCATATCACCACACGGAGTGGGACATAACAACCAAACCCAGCAAAACGGCATAGGAGTCTTGACACACTGTAACACCCCAAATTTCGTATGACATATTATAATGTTTATTCGCAATACTTTAGCGAAAAGAAATGGTAAACATGAAATTTTACCATTATTAAGATTTATTGCATTTAACAATCAAAAACCTTAATATGCATTAAGCTTTAGCAAAGCTAGTATATAAATATGAGGTAAAGAGATATGTTTTAAAAAGATGAGGGACTAGATGTGTAATTATGTTATAAAATTTGATAAAAAAAAAAGCGAAACCAGACTTTGAGTCTGGTGTGCGATCGAGAGAAGGGCCAGGGAACTCCTTCCCTCTCAAAACCCTAAGTCTCTAAAATTTCCATCAATTAAAGGTGAAATTAGCAAGGAATCGAATGCATGAGCTAGGAATTTTGATGTACTAAGTGTTTTTAACCACAAGTAAGTATAATTTCTTGATTTGGTGATATTTGATTTTGTGGGTTTAGTAAAATTCGTGAATGTAATGCATAAATTGGTATGAATAATGGTTGCTATGATTGTTAAAACATCAAGAAATGCTAAATCTTGAATATGAGCATAGTTTAGGGCAAAACCCATTTGCATGTCAAAAGATGGTTAAGAATTTGTGAAGTTCTACATGCTAATTAGGTTGATGTTGGTGAAATTGTTAGGAGTAATTGATTTAGAACTATGTGCTCATGATTAGAATGGTAGATTTCAAAATAGTAGGAAGTTTATGTTAATCAATGAGTGAACTATAGAAATTGTGCTTAAGATGCTTGTACATTGTGCTAAACTAGTGATACGTACACAATGTGTTCGACGAAATGCCTAAGAGAGTTTAGTTATGGTTTTTACATGAATACTTGATAAGTTGATGCAACTTCTTTATGATAATGACGTATGTGATTAGTAGACGCCATAACGTACTACAAGGATTGTGAAAGTAATGTTTACGAAAGCTAAAGCATGAGATTATAACATATAGGCACGAAGAAGGAAGAAGGCGCAAGTCACTCGAAGGCACAAGCATCTCAAGATCGCGGTAAGTTCTTATGAACTTTATTTACTCTACTAGTAGATTTATGAATAATATTATTTGATAATACGATTCGTGCAAATTTCCGTTATGGATCAAGATTGATTAGATGCAAGAGTTTATATTGAAAAAAGGTTTTTAAAAGTTATGTTGTAGTGAATGTGAAACGACCGGTCTAAATGGGTTGAAATGATAAGTGGAATGATTCTTGGAATGTTTATATATTGACTTGTTCATAACGGGTCAAATGATGTACGTTTGTTAAAATGCATGGTATGTAGTGACTCATTATAAATGAGTCGGAAAGTAGTATGTTGGACGTTTCCGAATGGAAGTAAACATGTTGAAAGGAAATATGTCATGTTAATGGGTCGAATGAAGAGAGGTAATTAAAGAATTTGAGTGGTTATGTATTACGACTAACAAATGTTTTGTTGTTATGAATGATAGGTAAATCTAAAGTTTAGATGTGGCGCGCTCGGACCGAACACACACGCAACATCGACCTTATGCGCTTCCGGTCCAAGTTGTTTATTTTGATGGGTCAACTTACCATTTTGTGTAGTAAATGTTAATTAGTAAGTGTCTAGTATGTTATTAAGAAGTTTGGATCCTAAACTTTTGTGTAGTTTGTACAAAATATTCATGGCGAACCTTATATGGTCTTAACTTTTGTTATGTTGGAAAGTGTCGTAGTATTAATTAAAATGGTATTGTTAAAAGCAGGGAGAAAAGTTCTTAATACGAACGGGTCATGTCAAAATTTTGTAAAATTGTAAGAATTTTATGTTGTTAGTCGAATGAGTAAATTTTGGGCGTTTCACACACATAGCTAACAACATAGACAACATCCAAGAGCAAGAGTAAAACCGCGCGCACATCCACTTTAGTTACCTGAAATACATGTGAGTTTTTGGAAAATCATCAACATAACGTTGGTGTGAATTCATGCAGTTTTTGTATTGAACGTTAGTATACTTTGAATGAAAACATGGTATGTAATTTGTATAAAACAAGTATTTCTGTAAATGTAAGGAAATTGAGATCGCTAATGGTTTGCAAGGCCATTAACATGTGACACAACATAGGGAGCATCCAAACCATAGGCATTTTTCATTGTCGATTCACGACTAGAGACACAAAATCACTATTTGGTACTAGTTATCACCAAGAGTGTGGCTGCCTGAAACCCATTAGATCTAACCTTTTGTTCCGCGGTCTTAGTATGTACACGATTAATGGTGCTTCTGGTACCCTATTCGTGACATGATCTAAAGTATCATTCCTTAGTTTTTGTATCCAACATACCATAACACATGTATTTTCCCCAAGTTTAAAAAGCATGTAAAAGTTTAAAAGTGGGGACATGAACTCACAACTTTGCGTTTCTTGCGCCGTAAACTTCACCGGGTTTGCTTATATAGCGTCGTGACCTATACGTGTTTTATTAACGTTAGTCACTAGACTTGTATCGCACAAGTACAAGTCACCATCTTTTATGTATGTGTTCTTTGTTGTTAAAAATAATTTATATTTTTAACTATGTATCTTACTTATATTATTTTCTCAAAAATAAATATAAGTATCTTGTATTTTTCACCAGAGTTATGTATTTTTGTCAAAAACTTCATTTTAAGTTCATAACTTGTCCAAGTTATTTAATATATTAAGAAATATATTTTCACAAATATATTTTCTTGTATTTGTCTATGCATGTTGTATGTGTATTTTTGCATTTCTACTCCTTGGGAGTATTTAGTGTATTTTCAAGTCCTAATACACTATTACATACAATACATATTACATACACTTAGCACAAAATTTGGTGTCCAATAAATATATATATATTTTCCTCAAAAATATACATACTTAATATCAATTTTTATCTTGAAGAAATCGTCATTTCTTAACTTGAAGTTTATAAAAATTAGGGGAAATCTTGGTAAATATTTTAGGTAAATTTTTGGGAATAAGTTTCGCCAAAACTTATATTTTTCTAAGTGTCAAAATTTTATAGAAATTTTGACATAGTTTCCCCTAAAAATGAAGGTTTCCCATGTTTTCAAAACATGTGTTTATTTTCTTTTAAATCATCATCAAACATCAACAGCACAATCAAGACTTACCATAAGCCAAGATTATGTAAATTACACTACATCATGAACTTGAAGTTTTTGTAAAAACTTGTAGTAACTTACCATGTTATTTAGTAGGTTTAGTTACCCTTAAAAACATGGTTATTTGTTTGTAAATCACTTTATTAAAAGATTTAGTCATTTACAACTTGTAAGATGATTTTTCTAAAAATATTTCTTTTGTATTTTTCTTGTTACAATCATGTTCCTAGTCTTGTTTAAACACTAAAAATATGATTAGTTTACTTAGAAACCATGACTTTGTAAATCTTATAAATAAACTTGGTTTCTTGAGAAAATCATTTTGGTAATCATCTATTTACAAGATTTGTATTTTGTTTAAATCATCTTTACATATGGAAACCAATTTCATCATTCAAGTTCATGAAGACATAAAGCATGATGATCTTGGTCTTTCACAAGATCACCACCTTAACTTACTAGATCATGTGTTTAATCACAATCTAGTAGGTTCCTTATGATGTCTAACATTACTAACACAAATAATCAATCCTCAAGAAGCAAATCAACACAAATCAACATGTATTCTTATGTTATTGTGCTTATGTTAAAGTATCATGATCATGTTCTTTAGTGTTCTTCAAGATTAACAATATTCATCATCTTTTAACCATCTAAATTCGAAATAACAAGGGTTTATTAGGGCCTTACTACTAGCACAAGGCTAGGGAAGAACACAAGAGGTTGAAGATGACAAATGTGATGGATAAAAGCAATCGGGAGAGGTCCTTGAAGATCCACAAGTTCCACACTTCGTTAGACACCTTCTTGCACCTTTAAATGATCTTGGAATGATTGAACAATGTTGAATGATGATGGTGGTGTTGTGGGTGTAGTTCGGCCGAGAATGGAGGGGAGATATTAAATAATAATTAAATTGTATGGAAATTACCGGTTTTGTGCCAGTTGTCACAGTAGTAGCTGAAGGAGAACAACTAAGTGCTGAAACAGTGGGTGAAGCAGTGGTTACTGCAGTTGTTGGTGAAATAATGCTGGGAGAAAATTCAGAAACCCTGATTGGACCACTATTTGACCCCTGGTCCAAAGAAGACAAAGAAGAAAAAGAAGAGAAGAAAGAAGGTGAGAAAGAAGAGAGAGCTGATGAAGAAAGTGATCATCAATGTGATTGTGCCATGATGGCTGCTGCCAAGGTATCACCTCAGGTCCTTGAAAATATGTGTTCAGACAAATTCATTATTGCATTTGCTAACATTAAAGAGGTGAATGAAAACCTTAGGGATAAAGTCTTAACTGATGAGGTCAAATTTGAGAAGTCTTTAAAAGAACTTAAAATCAAGTTGGCTGAAAAAGACAAAGAAATCTACTGTCTAAAAGAAGAGCAAAGCATAACCAAAAACCAACTCGAAACAATGATAGAAAAATATCATGTGTGCAAAAAGGAGTTGGAATCCACCCAAATCACTTGTGAAAGATGGGTGGAGTCTTGCAAAGGTTATGAGGTCATGTTTGAAAAACAGCTTGAAAGCAATGTAAAATTTGGGATAGGATATAGAAAATATGATGAAATTGAAAACACTGCTGCAAAACAAGCTGGTTCAGTTGAAATAAAACCAACCAACAAGAATGGCCAAGAAGTTAAGATAACTGACAAACTTGGTAACAAAATCACTCTGGAAAGATCTGTGGGATCCTCAACCTTTGAGGAAATTGAGAAATACCAATTTAAACCCACATGGTCTGATGAGTGTGACATTCTTGAAAATTTTAAACCAATGGACTTCACAACCACTGATGGTGTAAAAGCTCCTAAAGCAAAGGTCATTCCTCTCAAAGACATCCCAACAGTAGTTCAAAACTCTGTTGCTAAGGAGTCTGAAAAGAGGAAGAAAAGAGAAAAGATCAAAAACCTATTTTGTGATTTCTGTGAAAAGAAGAACCATCTTACAAAAGACTGTTTTCATCTAAAAGCATATGATCTCAACAAAACAAGTGTTATTGTACCTGCTAAGAGCTGCACCATCCGTGGTAAATCAAACCACAAAACTCAAGAATGTGTGTATCTCAAATCATTTGATGTGAAAAAGAATGAGTACACTGCCAAAACATCCATGAGTTCATCAAGTTCATCTGTCAAATTCACCAAGAACCAACCACTGTTTGTGCCAGTTCAAACAGCTGTTACAAAACAGCTGAACCAAACATCTGTCAAAAGATATGTTCAGGTGACTGATGTACCCCCTGCTAATCAATACAGAAGAGGTAAGGGACAACCACCATACCAAAGGATTCCACATGTTTATGAGGCTTACAAAAAGCCTCCTAAACCAAGAGTGAACAGTCATCCTTTTGGTTATCAACAGTTAATTGGGCAAGACCCCCAACAGTGGTTAGAGAGAAACAGTCCTAAAACTGTCCAAACCCCTGACCTAACCACTGCCCATCCACCTGAACTTAACCTAGACACTGCTTAGACCCCATCTAAAGCCATATTGGCTTTGGAAACCCTAATGAACTAATCTTTTACTACATGTGCAGGGAGCTTCTGCATGCTTAGATAGTCTTTGGTATGTAGATAGTGGAGGCTCCAGGCACATGACAGGATGTAGAGCCCTTCTCAAAGATTTCAAAACTCATGGAGGGGGTGATATATCCTTTGGCAATAATAGTAAAGGAAAGGTTCTGGGGTCTGGTACTGTTCAGTCTGGTAAAGTTAAGTTTGAAAATGTCAATCTAATAGACAATCTAAAATTCAACCTCTTAAGTGTCTCTCAAATGAGTGATAAGGGCTATGGCTCATTCTTTACAAAAGAGTGTCGTAGGATTGTTGGACCAGAAATGGTTGAAAAGATTGAAGCAATAATAAAAAATGGAAAAACACAACTTGTTGCTCAAAGAAGTGGCAATGTTTATGTGGTGGATATGTCAAAAGAGAGCCCCAGGACTGATGCCTGTCTGTTCTCAGCTGCATCAAACAAAGAGACAGAATTATGGCACAGGAGATTAGGGCACACAAATCTCAAGACAATCACTGCTATTTCAAAACAGGGGTTAGTAAGAGGTTTACCTCAAAAACTGTCACCTGTTCTGAGCATTGTGTTTCCTGCCTAAAAGGAAAACAACATAAAAGCTCATATAAATCAATTGAAGAGTCCAAAACAACCAAGTGCTTGCAAATTCTTCACATTGATTTGTTTGGACCAGTTAAAGTCATGAGTCTTAGGAAGAAAAGATATTGTTTAGTTATTGTTGATGGCTTTTCTGGGTTTACAAGGACTTACTTTTTACACTCAAAAGATGAGACTGCAGGCATTCTGCAAGACTTTGTGAAACAGGTTGAAAAGCAGTTTGAATTGCCAGTAAAAGTCTTCAAGAGTGATAATGGCACAGAGTTCAGAAACAAGGAGTTAGATGATTTATGTGTGTCAAAAGGAATTGTGAGGCAGTACAGCATTCCAAGAACACCAGAACAAAATGGGGTTGTTGAAAGAAAGAATAGGACTTTGATTGAGGTTGCTAGAACCATGCTTGCTGATTCAGGTTTGCCATTAACCTTTTGGGTAGAGGCAGGAAACACTGCTTGCTATGTCCAAAGCAGAGTTTTAATCAACCCCAGGCATCAAAAGACTGCCTATGAACTGTTGTATAAAATAAAGTCGTTAATTTCATATTTCAAAGTTTTTGGCTGCCCATGCTTCATTTTAAACTTAAAAGATTCTATCTCTAAGTTTGCAGCAAAAATTGATTGTGGTTATCATCTCGGATACTCAACCACTGCTAAGGCCTATAAAGTGTTTAACACAAGGACCAAAACAGTGGAAGAGACTTTGAATGTAAAGTTCAATGAACTTTCATCATTGAAAATCCCAGCAAACCCTGCAGAATTGTTTGATCTTGATAAATTTACTTTTGAAAATACTGCTGTCAAGACTAACAGTGCAGGTCCATCAGAGGATTCATCATCAGACTATGGGTATGAAGTCATCATTCCTCAACAAAAGTCTGCTTCAATGGTAAGAGCAGCAGATGTTCAAAACAGCTATCAAAGCTCATCCACTGCTACCTCAACAGTTGTTGACCAAAGTAGCCCATTCTCATCAACCATTGTTGACAAAAGCCATCCAACAGTGGATAAAAGTCAACAAGTTTTCACACCAGTTCCTCCTATTCCTCCACCTCCATTTGAAGCCACTGTTGGATCATCAAAGTCACCAGCAGTGGTTAGCTCAGATGATTCATATCTACAGCCCTCACCATTAAATGCCATTGTTCCATACCAAGGAGATCTAATCTTCTTAAAATCTCATCCACCTGACCAAATCATTGGCAACATCAATGAAGGGGTGCTCACAAGAAGTCAATCCCAAAACATTTTTCTTTTTGCTGGTTTCCTATCTCTCCATCAGCCAGTCAAGTACCAAGAGGCACTGAAAGACAACAACTGGGCAGAAGCCATGCAAGAGGAGCTCCAACAGTTCAAAAGACAACAAGTTTGGGAGCTTGTACCACTGCCAGAGGGTGTAAGTCCTATTGGCACAAAGTGGGTCTTCAAAAACAAAACTGATGAAAGGGACATTGTTGTCAAGAATAAAGCTAGGCTTGTGGTTCAAGGGTTCAGACAGGAAGAGGGCATTGACTATGATGAAACATTTGCCCTTGTAGCAAGACTTGAAGCTATCAGACTATTCCTGGCCTTTGCTGTCAACCACAACATCAAGGTGTATCAAATGGATATCAAATGTGCATTCCTCTATGGTAAGATTCAAGAAGAGGTTTATGTTTGTCAACCTCCAGGCTTTGAGGATCCATTTAATCCAAATCATGTCTACAAGCTAAATAAAGCTTTGTATGGCCTGAAACAAGCACCAAGAGCCTGGTATGAAACTCTTTCCACTTTCCTACTATCCATTGGTTTCACAAGAGGTAAAATAGACAAAACATTGTTTTTAAAATGGAGAGGAAAGGATTTGATGATTGTCCAGATTTATGTGGATGACATCATTTTTGGAAGCACATGTAACAAAATGTGTGAAGAGTTTAGGCAACTCATGACAACTGAGTTTGAAATGAGTGCAATGGGTGAACTCCAGTGCTTTCTTGGTCTTCAAGTAAGGCAACTGCAAAATGGCACGTTTATCCATCAAGGAAAATATGCCAGAGAACTTTTAAAGAAATTTGAGATGGATGATTGTAAGCCATGCAGTACACCCATTGCAACCAATAAAATTGTCATGTCTGATGAAAAGGATGATTTGGTTGATCAAACTCTATATAGAAGCATGATTGGGTCCTTATTGTACCTAACTGCATCTAGGCCAGACATCATGTTTGCAACATGTGTTTGTGCAAGATCCCAATCAGCCCCCAGAAAGTCTAACCTTATTGCTGTAAAAAGGATATTCAGATACCTAAAAGGTGCTTCCACACTTGGTATCTGGTATCCAGCTGATGGAAATATCAAGCTTTCAGGTTTCTCAGATAGTGACTTTGCTGGATGTGACAAGACAAGGAAGTCCACTTCAGGAGGGTGCCAATTCCTAGGCAGTTGCTTAGTGTCTTGGCAAAGCAAAAAGCAAGCAGCTGTTTCCACATCCACTGCTATGGCAGAGTATATAGCTGCTGCAAGCTGTACAGCCCAACTGCTTTGGCTTCAAAATCAATTGCTGGATTTTGGTATCACTGCCTTAAAGACACCTCTCATGTTGGATAGTCAGGCAGCAGAAAATATCATCAAAAATCAAGTCTCTCACTCAACCACCAAGCATATTGACATCAAACATCACTTTATGAGGGATTGCTATGAAAAAGGTTTGATTTCTCTGCACCATGTTCCAACTAAAGATCAGCTGGCAGATGTGCTAACCAAAGGATTAGACACATCCATCTTTGAAAGCTTGATCTTTAGGATTGGCATGCTGAACATGGAATAACAGGCAAAATCCTGTTTTTCTATGAATAAAAGCATTAAAATGTTTTCAGAAAATCAAAAATCCATCCTTAAAAATAGCTAAAAATGAATTTTTCATTAAATCCTTAAAAGTCTGCCATAACCACGGTTTTGTGCAAACATCTGTTCCACTAAAAGATGTCCACTGCTGAAAGTCAACCCTTGTTCTCTCATTTCCTTGGTAATCACTGTTGTTCAAAATCAGTGTTTTTATCCACTGATATGTTATCCACTGATAGTTAAAATCACCCACTGTTCTCATTATTACCGTTACACCACTGATATTGCTTCATCAATGGTTTCATGAAACAACTGTCATCCATTATTCATCAGGGGTTGGCACGTGGTCAGTACATGGCGGTCAGATCGCTACCACGTCAGCATTCACTTTTTCCTTTATAAACTCATCAAACCCCAAACAGGGTTTTACACTGTCAAATTAAATTCTAAAATTCCTTTCTCAAAGCAGTTTCCATCTTTTTCTCTCAAATCCATCTTCGTCTTCTTCATCTTCCAAACCACTCGTGTCTTCTTCTCCAAAATCACCGTCTTCGTCTTCTTCAAAAGACACTCAAATGGCCACCAAAACCATTGAAATTCCGTACAAAGCTCCTCACAACTATCTGGGTCTCCTCACAAAACCCGGTAACATTGATATCTACGATTCCATTATTGATACTATGTCGGCTTCAAAGTACAAAACTTTATTGACTGCTGATGCTCCGATCTTCCTGGCAACCCAGAGAGAATTTTGGAAGAATGTCACCCTTGAACTTCAAGGTAAAACATCAATAGCCATCAATTCCTCAATAAAGGGTAAACCAGTTCAAATCACACCACAATCCATTTCAGAAGTATTCGAACTCGATGATTAGCAAGGTAAAACTTCTTTTCCCAAAATCGAGTATGAAACTGATTTTCTTGAGAGGGGGTACGCAGATGAAATGAAAAAGGATACCTTACAAAAAGGTAGTTTTCCTCCTGCAACAAGATTCTTATTTCATACCCTCTTGATGTGTGTTTCAAATAAAACAACTACTTTTAATGAAATACCATTAAAGATCCAATACCTAGGTTATGCTATTCTACAAAATGAAAATTTTAACTACTCCCGGGAGATCTTTAATGATTTGGTGAAAAATGTTGATAAAAAACCATTCTTATTATTTCCAAGATTTCTAAGTTATTACTTTTAAAATAAATTTGGAAAGGATGATGCTCATGTGCTCACACAAGGTGAATCTTTTCAAATAAACAGCTTAACAGCTGAAACTTTTACAAGATTATCAACACCTTCCAAAACAAAAGCAGGGGTCCCTGAGCAGATTTTAGCAGCTACCACTGCTCCTCAGGTATCTGCTGCTGAGCCCACTACTCTAGGTGATCACTGCAGCAAAACAACTATTGTGAAACCCACACCTAAAACCACCAGAAAACCACGACAAAAGAAAACTCAAAAGCCCCCCAAACCTAAATCAAAGGCAACTCTAGAGGATGAGATACCAGAGCAACTGCCATTGACAGCACAAAAGTCACAAGAAACCACTGCTGCTACTTCCTCACAGCAAATGGTAGAAATATCTCAACCGATGCCTCAAACTCCTCCTGCTTCTTCTCAAAAAGAACAGGTTGTACACATTGGAACACCACAATATGATGCTCTAGAATCAATTGATTCTATCATCCACAGCCCACTGCCCGGGGCAAATTCGCTTTCTACACCCAACCTCACCTCCACAATTCCCCCACAAACAAAACTCTTGTTGGATGCTCTTGATTTGAACCAGACACAACCAAGTCCTTCTCACTCACCTGTCAATGAGAATATACCTCAACAAGTGACTGGGTCTGGAATTTCAATCATTGCTAACCCACCAACATTACCTGAGGAGGTTACACCCCTTGCGTTACAAGTAACTCTTGGTGGTAGTTCAAGTGAAGCAGCCACTACAAGTGCTGAACCCACTAGTTTGCACTTTGACAGTGGTTTCATCCATAAGACTTCCTTGAAGACAATTTCTTCTCTGGGAACATTTGTGTATCCGGTTTACACTGGTTCACTAAAAAGTGTTTCTCAATTTGAAGGAAGAGGTCCCCAGTACCAAGACAAAGGGGCATCAGTGGATGACTTCTGGGATATATTTCCCGAGTCAACCACTGTTACAACCACTGTTAGTGGGAAATCAGATGATCCCATTAAGTTGGGTGATTGTTTAATGTACCGTGAATTGACGGGTAGAATTGACAAACTTGAAACATTTGTTGCAGAAATTAAAGACATGTTGCAACAGTTGTTGAAAGTACAAAGGGTTCAAACCACTGCTACTCCAGCTCAAGCATCTGCACCACCATCTGCACCTGCTGCAAATGAGCACTGGAATTTGTTTCAACCTTTGCTCATCCATCAAAGACAATTAGTTGATCAGTAACATGAGATTCAGGTTCAAAAGATCAGAAATGCCATGGATGCAAGGTTTATGGATACTAAGGCAGATATTCAAGCAATCAAGGCTCATTTATTGAACACCACTGGCACTGCTCCTCCCTCCATCATTTTTGTGGATGAACCTCCACCAGCTGATGCCAAAAAGGGGGAGAAATTAAAGCAGTTGAAGAAAAAAGGGTATGATGATGGTCTTTACATTGCACCAGACAATTCTAGCATGCTTGCAGACATCCCCTTACCAGATCGTTCTAAGAAGATTGATGTTACCACAAATGCCATAGCTGATGCAAAAGTTAATGTTAAAAAGGATAAGGAGGCTAAGGATAAAGCCAGGTGGGAACAGGAGAAAAGAGCTTTTATGGAACTGAATGAGCAGGGTACTTCTGAGCCTAAGGATGATGAAAATCCTGAGCCAAAAAGAAAGCAACCCACTAGAAAAGTGAGGCAACCCAAACACACACCATCCAGACCCACAAAGCATATTTCCAAACCTACCAAAGGCTCCTCACATCAATCTTCCACCCAAACAGCTGTTGCAACACCTGCTGTATCAACAATTATTGGTACTTCAGTGGTTTCAGCAGTTATTAACCCTAAAATCACCACTTCCACTACAACAACTGCTCCCACTTCAACCACTGCCCCACCAAAAATACCATCACCACCAAAAACCACCTCACCACCAAAAACAATTTCACCACCTCCATCACCTCCTGCTAAAAAGCAGAAGACATCAGATGTTACAACATCTGTTGTAATGACAACAGTGGTTGAAACACCAGTTGTTTCAACAACTGTTAGTCAGCCTCCATCCACTTCAATAACCACCACCACTGAACCAACCAAAACACCACCAACCTCTCCTAAACTAAAAAGGAGAAGGGTAATTTTGAATGATGATGATTCTCCACCACCACCAACATCTTCACAATCGTTGTCAATTGTTACTATTCCTAACCCTGTTCCTCTCTCTTCAGCCCAAGTTCAAAATCCAATCACTGCCATTGTTTCAGTATCTGTTCAGTATCCTTTAGAGCTCATAGCAGTCAGAGAAGAGATCAAATCTTTTTATTCTGAAGATGGTCCTGCTAAAAGAAACTTACCATCTATCCAAGGATATCCAAGGCCAAACAATATTGAAGAATACTTGAAGTTAAAAGCTTATCAGGCAGAGGATATCTCTAAGAGAAACTCACAAGGAAAATCTGATAAAAAAATTCAAAGGCACTATCAATTTCTGCTCACACAAGTCAGAACTTTGGAGCAGTTTTCAAAAGATTTGTGAAAAGCTTTCAGAAAGAGATGATGAAACCCTAAGAAAGGATTATGTTGAGCACATTATGGCTTTCAAAAGGTACAAAGGTGACAAAGCTCAATACAAAGAATGGACAGTGGGTGAGCTCAAGGAAGAGTTAAAAAGAATTGAGAAAATGAACAAAGACAAAGTCAAACATACTCCTCCTGTCTGGTCAAAGTACATGAAGAATGTACCAGACAAAGTGTTAGATCTGAAGAGGATGAAAGAGGAACTAATCACTGCTGATTTTGGGTCAAGAAACCAAGTAACAAGGTGGAAAGAAGACAAAGTCAGGACCAGCTACAAAAAGTTGGAAGAACTAAGGAAGAAAAATCCAAAAGTTCCACAAAAGCCTGACTATCCTGAAGCAGAGGTTTCAACAAGACCACCAAAGCTGCAAATCAGGAAATCCACTGCTCCACCTGCTGCCATCCTTTACCAAAGAAGGAAGCAAAACTAGATGGATAAAGAAACAGCAGCAGATAAAGAAGCAGGGGATTATGTTGTTAAAGAAGGGCTTAAGAGAATGATTGAAGAAAGACTTGAGTCTGCACAAGTTTCAAACACTGCTCAGTCATCTGATGGATTCAATCTACTGCCTTTCCTAACTGCTGTTGACTCCAAAGAACTGATAAAGACCAAAGTGCTGATGACTCAATCAACTGCCCTGCCTCAAGTACTGCTGAAGACTAGAAGCACTGCTGAAGACTAAGAAGTGGAATGAAGAATCAGTAGTTTAGTTTATTTCTATGTAATATATTGTAATCAGTTGTTTGTTATCAGTAGTTGTAATAAGGGCAGTAGTTAGAGTTTGTTAGGAGGTTAGATGTCACTATCATGGTGACGTCAGCAAAGATGCCACAGTAGTTTGGGCGTGCCTATAAATAGAACAGTACCCTGTACTGTTCTATTAGCTCTTCATCACTTTTCTTCCTGTATGAACAAATACTGTGAGCTCAGGCTGAGGGGGAGTTTATTACATGCATGCATATTGTAATCGATGATTGGAATAAATTCAAGCATTCGGTTCAATGTTAAACTTGTGTGTTAAAAGCATTTCTCCCGTTTGATTGTGTGCAAAGTTTATTTCCATTTTAATTCCGCTGCATTACTTGTTCATCTTCATTATTTCTTAAACAAAAACACAATCAATAAGAAACTCAGATCCTAACAAAGTTATACTCTCAGTAATGTATTGGTGAGAGGGGCTGTTTTGAGTCTGAATTTCAATGGCCTCAAATAGTGGTATAATGGTAGGTGGAATAGGAAATGAAGGGAGTGGGGTTGAAAGAGACATTGCCCTGGGAGATGGGCTTTTAAACATACTCTCAAGTGAGGGCAATGTTTCATATGGTGGTGTCCTTGTGCTTACAACATGTTTCATTTGTGAGAAATCATGAGGAGTTGTGGTTTCAGGTTGAGATCTTTCCAACTGTTGTGAGGAAGTAGCAACAGTGGTTTCTAGTGATATTGGTGTTGTCACAGGGTTAACCTCTGGGATCTCATCTTCTAGAGGACCCTTATTTGTGGGTTTGGTGGGCTTTTTGGTTTTTGTCTTGGTCTTTTTGGATTTGGATGGTGAGGGTTACACATAAGTGGTTGTGGTGTTGTGTTCACCATGAGCAGTGGGCTCAGCAACAGAGGGTTGAGGAGCAGATGTGGACTCATATAAATTTTTCTCATACCCCTTTACTTTTGTTTTAGAAACTTTTGACTCTTTTGCCATTAGGCGAGTAAATGTTTCAAAAGAAAAACTGTTTATTTTAAAAGGCGTTTCTTGTTCAAAAGCATTTTGAGGAACTTTTTTTTGCAAATAATAGCTCAAAAACCTTGGGAACAAAAGAAAAGCAAAATTATTCCCATCATTAATGTTTTTCACATTATTGACCAAATCAGTAAACAGTGCTTAGGAGTAGTTAAAATCTATTTTTGACATAATGGTATACCCCAAGTACTAATTTTTTAGTGAAATTTCATTGAAAGCAGTGGTCTTATTTGACAAACAAGTAAGCAGGGTATGGAATAAAAATTTCATGGGTGGTGAAAATTTGGTTTAAACATTGTTGCTTTTGTTAATTGCCCATCATAGCCCCTTTCAATTAAGTCCAACTGATACTCACTTTTTGGAAAAGAAGTTTTACCAGCAAGACCATTCATCCCAAATGTTTCTGAAATATTTGCGGGGGGTTATTGCAACCAAGACACCTCCTGCTTTTGAGGTGATTCCCCATGGATTTTTATCTTGTTCTTGAACTTCGGCATTTTCCCATAAATCACGTAGGGTGTCTTGATAAATGGGTGCATCACATGTGAGTAAAGTTTTGTATTTTGAGGATGAAAAAGTGTCAATTTTGAGTGGAACTCCGTATTTTTTTCTATAACGTACAGAGGTAGTTTTGGGGGTGTTTGATGATAAGAGCCATGATCGGTTGTAGAAATGACGAGAGGTTGAAGAGGAATGAAGAAGAAGATGGTAACCACTTTGGAGAATTTTTTTAATTCGATATGGCAGTGAAAGCTCAGTTTGGGGGTTTATCCGGGTTTTATAAAAGGGAAAAAGTGAATGCTGATGTGGCAGGGGTTTCAAAGATCGGACGGTTAACATCTGCCCACGTGGCAACCTCTGATGAACAAAGTGGATGATAGTTGTTTGGAAACCACTGTTGGGCAACAACAGTGGTTGGGAACAGTGTATGAGATATCAGTGGCTGATTTTTATCTATCAGTGGATAGACATCATAGGTTGAAACAACTGAGGTTTAGTCAACAATGGTCAACAAAGGAATGGAGAAACAGAGGTTGTCTTTCAGCAGTGGGTGAATTTTCAACCATCAGAGATTTAAAACAAGCAGTGGATATGGATAGACTTTTAAGGATTTTTGAAAATTTCATTTTAACAATTTTTAAGGATGGATTTTTGATTTTCTGAAAACAATTTTAATGCTTTTTATTCAAGGAAAAGAAGGTTTTGCCTTCTAGTCCAAGTTAAGCATGCCAATTCTTGAGATCAAACTTTCAAAGGTAGATATGTCTAATGCTTTTGTTAGCACATCTTCCAGTTGGTCTTTTGTTGGAACATGATGAAGAGAAATCAAACATTTTTCATAGCAATCCCTCACAAAGTGATGTCTGATGTCAATGTGTTTGGTGGTTGAATGGGATACTGGATTTTTGATGATATTTTCAGCTGCTTGACTATCTAACATGACAGGAGTCTTTAGAGCAGTTATACCAAAATCCAGTAACTGATTTTGAAGCCACAATAGTTGGGCTGTACAGCTTACAGCATCTATGTATTCTACCTCAGCAGTGGATGTGGAAACAACTGCTTGCTTTTTGCTTTGCCAAGACACTAAGCAATTACCTAGGAATTGACATCCTCCTGATGTAGACTTCCTGGTGGTGTTGCATCCAGCAAAATCACTATCTGAATAACCTGAAAGCTTGACATTCCCATTAGCAGGATACCAGATACCAAGTGTGGGAGCACCTTTTACGTATCTGAATATTCTTTTCACAGTAATGAGATTAGACTTCCTAGGTGCTGACTGGGATCTAGCACAGACACATGTTGCAAACATGATGTATGGCCTTGATGCAGTTAGGTACAATAAAGACCCAATCATGCTTCTATATAACGTCTGATCAACCAAGTCATCTTTTTCATCAGACATGACAAACTTTGTGGTTGCCATGGGTGTACTACATGGTTTACAATCATTCATCTTAAACTTGTTTAAAAGATCTGCTAATCCAGGAACCGGCGAGTTTGACGGAGCTTCGGTCCCGATACGACATGTTCGGTGCGTTTATTATTACTAAGAAAGGAGTAGAAGATAGATACGACACCGAGCAATCACTTACAATCTGGTCTCTATTCATATCTTGACAAGTTACAACACCATGAGACCAGTTGGACAACATTTCCCCTCAGGGACCAAAAGCTTGTCCAAATGGGAACCCCACATCCCTATTTATAGGCAACAGCCTATCCGATCCGAATGACCCTATGTCCATCCGTCCAGATGGATTTTTACATTATATCACCTATTCGACTGGATGGGGTTTGGACGGATGGACATAGGGTCATTCTATTGTCCATCCGTCCGGATGGACCTTGACATTATCAATACCGTGTCCAACTTTCTCTATTCTATACAATATTCAACACATGCTCTATCTAACTATTTGCACAGTGGCAGACGTATGAAATATGCACCAACAGATTCCCCCTAGGTTATCACTGTCGAATCGTCTCTAACACTTTGAGAATCTTGAGCCGTGTTTGAATATTCTGCAATCTTCAACTATTCTGCAACTTTAATCAGGCATCTTGAAATCTTCAATAGATTCCCCTTTGATTGATGATTCGAGTTTGCTTTTGACAATATAAAGCACCAATTCTCCTTGTAATGAATCTTCAGGTCTTTTGCACAGTTCACGACTCTCCTCTGATTTGCTAAACTGCAACCTTCATGAACAATCACCAACTTGAAACTAGTCAATGTAGCATCATTTGTTTCAGCTTTAACCGCATCCGAGCTCAGTTTTTGATATGACATGTCAGCACCACGATCTCGCATTCCGCTTGCTTGATCTAAGAATGTACAAAAACTCAACCGGCAATTGATAGAAACTTCAAATACCCCAATGGTTAAATTCAAATCCATGATTCCCCTGAAGATTTGATATCCCGTTTACCGTGATCAACGTTAACCCACCGTAAGAATGACAGATCCGTGTAAACGGTATTCTCCACAATCAGCAAACCTTCATCGGAAAACAAATCATCTGGTAATGCAATCCGATCTCCGAAGCATTCGTCCATAATCAGATTCATCTCCTTAGATAATCTAGAACTCAAAAGCTATCATCCATGATCACTCTCAGATCTCCGATGCTTTCGTCCACGATCAGATATCAACACCTCGGATCATCTTGATCTCGGAAGCTTTCACCCAAGATCAGATTCACATTCCCCCTGACAATCTGAAGTCGAAACTACCCAAATACTGTTGCAGTGTCACGGATTTCAAAAATGCCGGAATTTCAACATATGACATTGAAATTTTTATTCCCCCTCATTTTTGCAAATTTTGATGTCTTGATCACTGAATTTCCCCTCAAACTGAGCAATTCAGTCCTCATCTGTGAAAAACTCGACTATGCCGAAAATATGACAATTTTCCTCAAAACGTCAGTTTTTCATCATTGCGGATTTTACGTTTTGGCCCATAAATAGTCAGGTAACCTGAATGATAAACATTTTGCACCAATATCATGACTACCCCACTAATTTCCACAATCCGTGATCGCATCATCAAAATTGTTCACTGAAGCTCCAGGCGGTGTCCCCGAACAACCCAGCTTGGTCGTTAAAAACTCGAAAAAAAATTCAATCACCAAATTTTTCTGGAGACTCTCCTTGTCATTGGAATCAAAAAATGCCTTTTTTTGGGCAATTGATCATCTGTTCGAATGGCATGTTGTCGAATGACCATTCGATCGAATTGGTCTTCTTGTCCGGATGGTCATTCGACCGAATGGCAAAAGGGACAAACTTGTGTTTGTGGATCGGATGGTCATCCGATCGAATGATCATTCAAGTGAAAACCAACTGATCATTCAAACACAAGATAATGATATGGTTCGAATTGTCATCCGGTCGGATGGTCATCCGCATTAAATGTTCTAACAGCTCAAGAACACTTCCAAATCACATTTTTTCGATCCAAAATATTTATTTGTGTGAATTTCATGATGAAACTTCACAGGATTGTGCGTGAATCAATTCCGAATAGAATGATGTCGTCAATTCCAAATTCCATCCGTGAATTGACCTTTATTTTGATGATTTTCTCTATTTTAACGTCAAGACTCCCGTTTAACCCAAAATTGATGAGCTTTTGGTGATTTAACCGACTGTTAGATCGATTAAATCTGTACCGTAGCTCTGATACCAATGCTAATCCAGGAACCGGTGAGTTTGACAGAGCTTCGGTCCCGATACGACGTGTTCGGTGCATTTATTATTACTAAGAAAGGAGTAAAAGATAGATACGACACCGAGCAATCACTTATAATCTTGTCTCTATTCATATCTTGACAAGTTACAGCACCATGAGACCAGTTGGACAGCATTTCCCCTCAGGGACCAAAAGCTTGTCCAAATGGGAACCCCACATCCCTATTTATAGGTAACAGCTTATCCGGTCCGAATGACCCTATGTCCATCCGTCCGGATGGTCATCCGTCCGGATGGACTTTTACATTATATCACCTATTCGACCGGATGGGATTTGGACTATTCTATTGTCCATCCGTCCGGATGGACATCCGTCCGGATGGACCTTGACATTATCAATACCGTGTCCAACTTTCTCTATTCTATACAATATTTAACACACGCTCTATCTAACTATTCGCACAGTGGCAGACGTACAAAATATGCACCAACAAGATCTTTTATATATTTGCTTTGATGAATGAAAGTTCCATTTTGCAATTGCTTAACTTGGAGACCAAGAAAGCATTGGAGTTCACCCATTGCACTCATTTCAAACTCTACTGTCATGATGTGCTTCCAAAGATGATGTCATCAACATAAATTTGGACAATCATCAAATCTTTTCCTCTCCATTTTAAAAACAATGTTTTATCAATTTTACCTCTTGTGAAGCCTGTAGATATGAGAAATGTGGAAAGAGTTTCATACCAGGCCCTTGGTGCTTGTTTCAGGCCATACAAAGCTTTATTTAGCTTGTAGACATGATCTGGATAAAAAGGATCTTCAAAACCAGGAGGTTGGCAAACATATACCTCTTCCTAAATTTTGCCATAAAGGAAAGCACACTTGATATCCATTTGATACACCTTGATGTTGTGGTTGATAGCAAAGGCTAAGAATAATCTAATGGCTTTAAGTCTTGCTACAGGAGCAAATGTCTCATCATAATCAATGCCTTATTCTTGTCTATAACCTTGAACCACAAGCCTGGCTTTGTTCTTGACAACAATGCCCCTTTCATGTGTTTTGTTCTTAAAGACCCACTTTGTGCCAATTGGACTTACATCCTCTAGTAGTGGTAAAAGTTCCCATACTTGTTGTCTTTTGAACTGTTGGAGCTCTTCTTGCATGGCCTCTACCCAACTATTGTCTTTCAGTGCCTCTTGGTACTTGACTGGTTGATGGAGTGATAGAAAGCCTGCAAAAAGACAAATGTTTTAGGATTGACTTCTTGTGAGAACCCCATCATTGATGCTGCTAATCACTTGATCAGGTGGGTGAGATTTAAGGAAGATTAGATCCCCCTTGTATGGAACAATGTCATTGAGAGGTGAGGGCTGCAGATGTGAATCATCTAAGCTAACATCTGTTGGTGACTTTGAAGAACCAACATCTGTTTGAAATGGAGGTAGAGGAATGGGAGGAATGGGTGTGGCACAATGCTGATTTTTATCCACTATTGATGGACTTTTATCAATAGAGGTTGGTGATGATGTGGTGGCAGAGGTTTGAGTGTTGTTTTGGTCAACAACTGTTGATGCAACAGTGGATGAGCTTTAACAGCTGTTTTGAACATTTGCTGCTCTTGTGGTGGATGTGATTTTGTATTTTGGAATCACAACATCATATCCAAAGTCTTGTGGTGGAGATTGTGGGGTACCTGCAGGGTTAGTCTTGATAGACACATCTTCAAATGTAAATTTATCAAGGTCAAACAATTCAGCAGGGTTGGCTGGGATTTTCAGTGATGAAAGTTCATTGAACTTCACATTCAAAGTCTCTTCCACACACCTAGTCCTTGTGTTAAACACTTTGTAGGCCTTGGCAGTTGTTGAGGATCCCAGATGGTAACCACAATCTACTTTGGCTGCAAATTTTGAAATTGAATCTTTTAAGTTTAGGATAAAACATGGGCAGCCATAGATTTTTAAGTATGAGATCAGTGGTTTGATTTTGAACAGAGTTTCATAGGCAGTCTTTTGATGCCTGGGGTTTATCAAAACTCTGTTCTGCACATAAAAAAACAGTGTTTACAGCCTCTGCCCAAAAGGTTAAGGGTAAACCTGAGTCTGTAAGTATGGTTCTAGCAGCTTCAATCAAAGTTCCATTTTTCCTTTCAACCACCCTATTCTGTTCTGGTGTTCTTGGGATGCTATACTGCCTTACAATCCCTTTTTCCAGACAGAACTCATCCAACTCCTTGTTTCTAAACTCTGTTCCATTATCACTTCTAAAGATTTTTATTGGCAAGTCAAATTGCTTTTCGATATGTTTGACAACAAAATACCTGCAGTCTCATCCTTAGAGTGTAAAAAGTAAGTCCATGTAAACCTAGAAAAATCACCTACGATGACCAAACATTATCTTTTCTTTTTCAAACTCATGATTTTTACTGGGAACAAATCCATGTGCAACATTTGCAAGCACTTGGTTGTTTTGGACTCTTCAATGGACTTGTATGAGCTTTTATGTTGTTTACCTTTTAGACAGGAAACACAATGCTCAGAACAAGTAAAAAGTTTTTGTGGGAGACCTCTTACAAGGCCTTGTTTTGAGAGTGTAGTGATAGTCTTAAGATTTGTGTGCCCAAGTCTCCTGTGCCATAATTCTGTCTCTTTGTTAGAGGCAGCTGAGAACAGATAAGCATCAGCCATTGGGTTATCTTTTGACATATCAACTACATACATATTGCCACTCCTTTGAGCAACAAGCTGTGTTTTACCCCCAGCTATGATTTCTTCAATCTTTTTCACCATTCTGGCCCAACAATCTTATAGCTATCCTTAGTGAAGAATGAACCATAGCCTTTGTCACTCATTTGTGAGACACTAAGGAGATTGAACTTAAGATTGTCAACAAGATTGACATTCTCAAAACTTGAGTTTCCCAGCCTAAATAGTCCCCGACCCCAACACCTTTTCTTTTGAATTGTTACCAAAGGATATCACCCCCTCCATGTTTTTTTCAAAATCTTTGAGTAGGGCTCTACATCCTGTCATGTGCCTGGAGCCTCCACTATCTACATACCATAAACTATCTAAGCATGCAGAAGCTCCCATAGCAGCAACAATCATGGCATAGTCACATTCATCCTCACACACTCTAGCATCCCATGGATCAGCAAGAGGTTCCAACAGAGGTTCAGTTTCCTTCTTCTCTAACATCTGTTAACAATAGCTGTAACCACTGCTTCAGCAACTTCATCCACTTCTTCAGATCTGGTCTCCACTTCCTCATATTCTTGCCCTTCTGGTATTGACTCTAATTCCATGAAACAAAATTCATCGGGAGAAACATTTGGATTAGCAAGTAGAGCAAAATTTTCATCACTTAAATCCTCAGGTAAGCTACTCCAATCAACAAAGCCTTGTGTGAAGAAACTCTGTTGACTAGTCTCTGCTGGAGCAGATCTTTGTGCAACTTGTTGTGGTGCAGGTTGCACTTGAACCTGAGGTACAGGGGCTTGAACATATTGAATCTGTGGAACAGTGGTTTGAACATATTGCACTGGAATAGTGTTTACAGGATGTGCAAAATGGGCAGTGTTTTGCATATAAGGAGCAGGGGTATATTGGGAATAGTGCACCGTGCTTTGAGTATTTTGAGGTCTTGGGCTAGGGTGAGTAATGATTGGACCACTATTTTGACTCCTACATTCCCTAGAAAAATGACCAAGCTTATTACACTTATAGCACTTGATTTTTGACTTATCCAACCCCACTTTCAAATTTCCATGCAATCCTGGAAACTTTCTACCAGTCCTTTTATAAAACTTGTTGGTTCTTACACTCAACAAGGCCAATTGATGCAAAATGTCCATTTCTTTTAGATCAGTGGGATCAAAATGTTGGAGGTCATTGAATTCAAAGGATAAGTTGTCAGAGATATGGTTTTCCCCATTAGCTATGAAAACATAATTGGGAGAGTAAGGCTCAGAGTTGAAGGCTCCACCTGCAGTTACGTCAATATAATGATCATAACTCTGGTCCTTACTACCACCAGATGACTCTTCTTGACCCAAAAGTGTTGTGTTACCAAAAGTGTAATCATCAGCAACTTTTCTAGAATCCTGCAACTTCTTTTTCTAGTTCAGCTCTCTCTCATATAGCCATATATGAGAAGCCTACCATGAAGTTGGGTCAGACTTAAATCCTTGAATCCCACAGAAATTCTGGTCACAAAATCTATAGTGTCCCACTTTTCTGGTAATGATCTAAGAAACCTACTATTTAAAGTAGATTTAGCATATTCAACATTAACCAGTTTTAGTTCACTAATGAGACAGATAAACCTTTCAAACTGTTGGCTCAATGACTGTCACACCCCAACCGATGGCGGAATCATCGGGATGTGAGCATGATGCGACTCGGTTGCTCAAGAGAATCCATAACGGCTAATTTAGTGACCATGTTATCAAGGTTCAATTTCCCATACAATCAAACAGATATCTCAACAAAATTCATAATGGAGTTCATAGTTTCTCAAGCAACAAAAAAACATAACAAAGCTTGCAATTAATTTAGGCGGGTTTCTAGCATTCCTAAACCATTTTCCATCAGTAAAATCTATCAACCTGTCACATACGTTAAAATAAAAGTCAATACAATAATGAAAAGGTGAGTACACAAGTTTAGCATAAGTATAGTAGTAAGGCGTTTAGGCATAACCAGCATGTAACATGTAGAGGGGTGAATCAAGTAAGCTATCGACAATGCTACAAGCTAACCACATAACTGAGAGTTAGAGTATGCGCGATACGTGTTCACCGAACTGAGCACGCAAGTAAAGTGAGTATAAGATCCCTAACAACCCCTGAATAAACAGGTGCCGAGTCCAAACTATAGTACCATCATCTCTAAGGGTGCTAGGGCAAGTAATCACTGTGTAAACATAGCAAACAAACATTCAGCAATTCACTTATAACATGCGAGAGCGGTTAGCGTTAAAAGAGCGTTGTGTGCATTGTATTTTGATGGAGGACATATGTAACGCCTAAAAGTGCATTAAGCGAAAAAGGGTTCGAGTATACTCATAGTGCGTGTCTAATATCTAAACACGGTCTGGAATGGATTGAATGGAGCGTTGGATCAGCGTACGTACGGGGACAGAATGCGTAAGTCATCCAAAGTGCTGAAACGGTCGAATTAAAGTGTCGAGTGGGAAACAGACTCCTTTTACGAAGGTGGTGATCTTGTCATGCAGCTTGTTTCCGTGTCCAAAATCGAGTGTTCTTAGTGTCTTTCTTGGTGAGTGCGAGATATTCAGATATACATCTTGGGAAGCCAAAGCTAAGCCCAATACACTCGTTTAGGTGTAAATCCAGGGTGAAATCAAAATTTTTGATGAAAAAGATGAAGGTTTTCATAAAGATAGAGAAGTTTAGATGAAACGATGAAGTTTAGAAGAAAATAGAGAAGTTTGGATGAAATCGGAGATAAACTCGTGGAAAATTGTTGTGAAGCTTGTAAAAATAATAAATCTTACTTGGAAAAGAGAGGGAAAGTAGGTTGGGAGAGTTCTTGGGCGAAAATGGCATCAAGTGGTGAAATGAGAAGTGAGTTAGGTATTTATAGAGGTGGTAGCAAGCTTGGTTCAAAGCTGGTAGGTGGTGTCTTCATACGAAGCCTCCTGTTTTGTGTGAAAAATTTCTGTTTCGCGTATCGGATGTTTGTTAGGTGCGTTTTGTTGTGTTAATTTGGTCTAGTACTTAAAATATTAAAGCAAGGTATCAAGCGGTATGTTATGTTACGTTTTAGCGTCATAAATCGAGTCACGTGATTGAGCATTTATGCGTTTTAAGCTGTTACTCTCTTAATAATATATTAAACATTTAAGCACACAAATATTGATGGTTTAAGACCTCTCTGTTGTTTTCAATACGTAGTGTTACCATATCTTTAACGTAAAAACAACTGCACCGAGCTCGAGATCGTGGGTAGTGTAGTTATTCTCGTGGACCATGAGTTGTCGGGACGCATATGCGATAACCTTGTCTCGTTGCATAAGAACACAACCAAGACCATGGTTAGAGTCATCGCAATAAACAACAAAATCGTCGTTTCCATCGGGAAGTGTGAGGATAGGAGTTTTGCAAAGCATACGTTTGAGAGTTTGAATTTTTTCTTCTTGTTCAGAACCCCAAACAAAAGGTTTATCCTTATGAGTTAAGGCGGTGAGAGGTATGGCAATTTTAGAAAAGTTGGAGATGAATCGACGGTAATAACCCGCCAGTCCGAGAAACAAATGGATTTCGGATGGAGTCTTTGGCGTAATCCAACTCTTTATAACTTCAATCTTCGCGGGATCGACGTGAATTCCTTGACTGTTAACGATGTGACCAAGGAATTGAACTTCCTCGAGCCAAAATTCACGCTTGGAGAACTTGGTGTAGAGGCTTCCTTGAAGAAGTTCGAGAACTAAACGAGGATGTCGCTCGTGTTCGGCTCTTGAATTTGAGTAGATAAGAATATCATCGATAAACACAATGATGAAACGATCCAAAAAAGGGTTTGCACACATGGTTCATCAAATCCATGAAAACCGCTAGTGCGTTAGTGAGACCAAAAGGCATGACCACGAATTCATAATGGCCATTACGGATACGGAATGCGATTTCGGAACGTCTTGTTCTTGTATACGTAACTGATGGTAGCCTGAACGTAAATCAATCTTCGAGAAACACGTAGCACCTTGGAGTTGATCAAATAAATCGTCGATTCGGGGTAGCGGGTAGCGGTTCTTAACAGTAAGCTTGTTAAGTTCTCTATAATCGGATGCACATTCAGAACGATCCATTCTTCTTTTTCACAAAAAGAACGGGTGCGCCCCATGGTGATGTGCTCGGGCGTACAAATCCTTTATCAAGCAAATCTTGAAGTTGGCTAGATAACTCGCGCATTTCGGATGGTGCAAGGCGATAGGGAGCTTTTGCGACAGGTATAGCACCAGGAATAAGATCAATACGAAAATCAATATCGCGAGTAGGGGGTAAACCAGGTAAATCGTCGAGAAAAACTTTAGGAAAATCACAAACAACTGCAACATCTTTCACTGTTTTCTTCTCGTTCACCGGTGCTATGATATGGGCTAAGAAAGTGATGTATTCCTTGCGTAGGTACTTACTCGCTTGAATACAAGACATAAGCTTCAACTCCCTAGAGGGTCCTTCACCATAAACATGTAGTTGATCACCATTTGGAAGAGGGAAACGAATCATCTTATCGAAACAAACACCTTCGGCACGATTCTCACGAAGAAAATCCATGGCTACTATGATGTCAAAACTACCTAATTGCATAGGTATGAGATTGATCAGGAAAACGTGATTGTTGAGTTCAAGAGTACAATCACGTAGAACGGAATTAATGGTAGAGGTTCTTCTAGTGCCGACTTCTACGTCGAATGTCCTTGGGTGTTTAGCGCGTTCACATTTTAGAAGCTTTTCGAATTCAAACGATGCAAAACAGTTACCGGCTCCAGTATCAAATAAGCATAAAGCACAAATACCGTTGACAAGGAACGTACTATTGACAACGTTGTTGTCATTCTGGGCCTGTTGGAGATTGATGTTGAAAGTTCTCCCGCGTGCAGCTTGCGGTTGTTGTTGTTGCTGTTGCTGTTGTTGTTGCTGTGGTTGCTGCTGCTGTGGCTCTTGTTTCACAACATATTGCGGGCATACATTGGCGAAGTGGTTTGGATCACCACAAGTGTAGCAAGCTCGTGCGTGAACAACTGGTGCTGGGAGAGCTGGATTGACCAGAGCAGTGCGGGGTTGAGCTGGCGGAGCTGCGAGAGCTTGGGAGCCTACTAATGAGGGCCTGTGCGGCAGTGGGATGTGAAGTGCCCATAGATGTTGCAATTGACACAGAAACGGCAGTTTGCCTCCACTGCATGATGATAGTTGCAAGTAGGGCACAGCGGGTGATTCCCAGTATACGCACGCTTAGAAGGCGGTGCGTTGGGAGTAGCAACCTGGGCAGGCTGGGCTTGAGTGGTGCTGCAGTAATCGCACAATTCTTGCTGGAGTTCCTTTGCTTGCGACCTTGATGATTAGACTTTGGGCTTGAGATGGTGCGGTGTCGGCGTTTGGTGTTGCAATAGCTTGGTTAACACTCTTGGTCAGGACCTTGAAAGTTCCAGCCAAGACTCGCTTGTCATTGATTTTTGCGGTGAGCTGATAAGTTTCTTCAATAGTGGCGGGTTTCGCTGCTTGAACAAAGTCAGCGACACAGTCAGGGAGAGCACGGATGTACTTCTTGATAGCTTTTTCAGGAGTGTCCACTTGACTCGGACACATATGATGTTAGTGCATATGTCTGTTGACTCCGTCTTATATCGAGTCTCGTGAAGAGAAGTTCAAGACCCTGTGAAGACCTAAAGACCAAGACTGAAAACTCCGGCTGTATCCAAGGGGGAGTTTGTTAGTGCATGATGTCTAAAGCCTATGTTTTAAGTCTAGGGTCTAAATATGTCATGATTGTATAGTACAGGGGTCAAATTGTAAGTTTAAGTTTATGTTGAAGGGGTTTAGCTTGAAGGTGGTACATGTCAAGTTCAAGCTAAACCTGATGATTAGGGTTAGCTTGAGACTGGTTCAAGCAAAACCCAGGGCCTATAAATAGGTGCTAGTTGTTTCTCATTTGTAACATTCCCATAGTTCTGATGCCGAACTGCTGCTAGATTTTTCTGTGATATATGAATGAGAAACAGTGTTTAAAGGGATATTCTTCTGTTTTCTACTCCATTCTCTTTTATTCAACCTGTTTGTGTGATTCCGCCACATAAACAGTGGTATTTTGACTCAGATTGACTCATTTGATCGTCAATATCGATCCTACAATTGGTATCAGAGCCAGTCATGAGCAAATATACCTGAATCAAAGCATTTTTCTACACAAAATCTGATTTCTGGACTTTTACACGGACAAAATGGACTGAATTTTGGACAGTGTGTGTAAAACTGAGTTTTAATAAACCCTTGAGAATATCAGCTTAAAATTCGGAGTAAAACCTGTAAAAATGACCTGAAAACCTGGTTTAGCTTGAACGAACAGTTGGCTTTAGCTTGAAAATTTCAGGTTTAGCTTGAACTTTGCTGAGGTTTCGCTTGAATCACAAGTTTAGCTTGAAAATTGTTTTCATCTTGTAAACTGATTTAGCTTGAGTATAGCTGATTTCTTAGAAAAGTCCATAGTGTTCGTGATACTGTTCGATCGTCTGATTTTGTGAAAAGTGTGTGTTTGAAAATCTAAAAAAAAATAAAAACAACATGGATATGTTTGATAATTTTACAGCTCTTACGGGAGAATCAACTAAAGAATTGATCGAGAGGTTTGTTAAGTTATATCTAGAGATGAAGCGTTGGAACATTAGAAAAAGAAATGAAGAATGGTTTGATAAGTTGGAAAATGCTTTACCAAAAGATGTGTGCGGAACGTATTTGTTAACTTGGAAGAAGAGCTTTGAATATATTGATTTCAATTTGAGCTCGTTTATTGAGAAGATTGAAGCTCAAGAACTTGAATTCCAAAAGATTAGGAAAATGAAGTCTGATTCAGGAAAGGAGTTTGATTCTGATTCCGGAGAGATTGATAAAACTGGAAGTAAAAGTGACAAACAAGAAAAGGTTTCAGAAAAAGCTCAAATTTTTGATCAATCATCAGAGGAAGAAAGCGATGAAGACAGTGAAGAAATTCGAAAAGTTGAATCTTATAAAAGAGAACTTACACCTGAAAGCTATAAATTTTATTTTGCAGGTAAAATGGAAAAGATCAAAGAAAGACAAGCTGCAAGAGAGAAGAAAGCCGAAGCTAAAAAGATGTCGGAAAAATGTTTAAACTGTGAAAAATCTGAATCAGACAATGTCAAACTCTTGAAGAATGTAGAGAGTTTGACATTGGAAATCAAGAATTTGAATGATGAGAAGAAATCTGATGATAAACAGATTCTTGAACTACAGGAAAATTATGAAAGATTGAAATCTGAAAATGTCAAACTGTTAAGTGATTTGGACAGTTTGACATTGGAAAACAAAATTTTGAAAGAAAAGGAAAAAGATTTTGAAAATGAAAAATTAAAATTTGAAAAAGATTTTCAAAGTCAGATGAAGATTTTAGAAGATGAAAAATCTGTTATTTTTAAAAATAATCTTGAAAAACATATTGAAATAAATTCTCATCTTCAGAAAATCATTCGGCTTGAAAATGAAGCTGAAATTGCTCGGAATAAAATTGATGAGCTTGAAAAGAAATTGAAAGGTTTTGTGAATTCATCAGTACCAGATTATATATGTCTAAACCCGATCAATTCTGTTCCAATAAGTGACAATGTCACAAACTTTGACAAAGTCAAAGTTGAAGATTGCGATGACAAAGCTGATGATGAAAAAGAAAAAGAAAAGAAAAATATTTTTAGAATTACAAGAAAATTTTCAAAATATTGTTTTGCAATCTACTGAAATAGGTGAATGCTCAAAGCAAAAACCTGTTAAGAAGATTGTAGAACAGAAACAAAAAGTTAAAAATTTGAAAAATTTTCAAAATGAAAATAACAGCTCATCAGTTCAGTCATCCAATCATTATAAAAAACCACAAAAATATGAAAATAAAAATTCACAAAAAGTTGGTAATATGTGGTGCAGGTTTGACCACAGTGCTTCAAAGCCAAATCCAGCTTTCAGAAGGAGTGATGATTACCATAAAGCCAGACAATGCTATGATCTGAGTGTTTGGTGTGAAAGTGGTGAATGGTACGATAACAGAGTGTGCTACACTTGTGGTGTTCAAGGACACATTGCTGTTAACTGCCAGAATCAGTGGTTTGAGATGAGGAGATGCTATAACTGCCAAATCAAAGGACATATTGCAAGAGATTGCCCAATGAGATCAATGGAAAGATCAAGGGCTGAATCTCAGAAAAAGGTGACAAAATCAGTCAAAGTCGATGAAAAGCCCAGAACACAGAAAAAACAAGAAGTGAAAGAACCGAAAGTGAAACTTTCACAAGGGCAGAAAGATCGATTGAGAAAGAAAAGGAAGAAAGCACGAGAGTATCTCGAAAGGATTTTGTCCTCGGATACAACAAGAAAATCAGATAAAAGTTCTGATAAATCGTCTTGCTCTCCAAAGAATGACAAATCGAGCAAAACGAATTCATCAGATGCAAATCTGAGGACAGAATAGTGTGTGAAGAAAGGAAATGTTCCTGGCGATGAATTTGTTTCTTCGGAAACAAAGGAGCCACGTGTTGGCAATGAATCTGACTTGTCAAAGTCAGAAGAGCCACGTTCTGGCGATAAATCTGACTCGTCAAAGTCAGAAGAGCCACCTGTTGAGCAAAAAGGAGAAAATTCAGTTCCGCCAATGGATAATATCAACTTTCCACCATTACGGACTGAAAATTTTAAACAAAAAGATGGGAAAGTGAAAATTTCGAATCAGTTCTATTCTGAAAAGAAAGAATTTGATGTTGAAAAGGCTTTTAATAGCAAAGTAAAAAATATTTTTGGAAAAATGGTCGAGGGTAAGGTAAAAGGAGTTAAAGAATTTTATGAATCAAAAAGGTATGTTCAAAACACCCAAGGACCGTCAGGCTTGGGTGAATCTATTTAACTGAAAAACCTGACTTGCCGGAACTCCCAGGTTGGTAATTGGGGAGTAGGAATCGGCATCTTTCTTGAGAAATTCACAGGTTGGTAACTGTGATATTTTGACTTACAAGTGGTTAATCAAGGACATTAAGTTGTACTTAATTTAACTATCTTACAAGTGGTATGATTGTTGGAAGTTTTTTTTGTGATAAACCTACAAGTGATTGAAAACAATGTGATGAAACCCCATGTTTGTGAAACGACACACAAAACTAATTTTCCGGAAAAACCATTTTGATTAAAACAAACTTAAGTGTTTTGAAATCTTAATGGGAAAATAGTTTGTTGTCAGGGGGAGTTCTGATTGTTTACGCCAAGTGGATGGAGAATTGAAGCAATTCTCGTCAAGTTGTCACTTTACTTTGTACAGTTTATTGTTTTCAAATTTTCCCAGAAAATCAAAATTGAAACATATTTTGATTTTAGGGGGAGAACAATTTTAAAAAAATTAGAAAATTTGAAAATGCCAAAAACATTGAAAAATTCAAAATGAGTTTGATTGTGAAAAAGAGGAAATGATAGTAAATCAGTTGGACTATTACAGCATGCTAAAGAAATGTAATGTAAAATGTGATAAACGGTCTCACTAAAGATGTGACGATAGGCTCAGCTAGACTAGTAGATTTGCGATAACGATACAAACTTAAATGAAAAAGCCTAGTTCTAGTGGGAAACATGGTTGAAAGCATAGTACTTAGTTTTGTAACACCTGTGCCTTCACGGCCATCAAACAAATACCAAACCAATGAAATATTATATTTCATACTTGGGATTTGTAAAAATATGTGTATCATTTGCACATATCAATTCTTGTTCAATTTCAAACTCTAAATCGCTTTCTGGAAGGTTATATGCGCACCGATGCGTAAATATAACCAGTTTAATGCAACAAACACTCCGGAATAGTGACATTGGCTTAACATACCTTAAATAACCTTTACATAACTTAGAAATAAGTTTTGAAGGCATTGGTATGGCAAAAACAAGTTAATTCGTCTACAGGGACTAAATTTGACAAACTGCGAAAGTATGCCAATTTGAACTGTAACAGACATTCCGGAACATGACCTTAAGTTAAACATACCATAAATACCCTTCACATAGCTTAGAAATAGGCTTTGAGGTGTTCGGTGTGCTAAAATAAACTTTTGGGTCATTCAGGGACTAAAAGTGTCAAAAAGTGCACAAGTTTGCATTTTCGCGCATAACTTACGTTCTGATTACATCTGGACATCCAAAAATTTATGTAAGCATGACTACATTATATTTTAGTGTTCGCCATAAGAAAAATCCATTCGTTTCGTCATTTGGATCGTTTTTCGCGCTTGTGCGCATTCCGTCGTAATTAAGCGAACATCGCATTCGTACGACCAAACGAACCATCACCCGGCATATTTTTGAACATGTTTCATGTCCACAATGTTTAGGCAACATTTTAGGGCCTTAAAGTTGGCTTTACGGGCCTTAGAAGTGTCGGGAATGGCCTTAAACACGTGCAGGGGCTGAAACTGTCATTTCTGAAACATATATGCAGATCAGAAGCCTCAGGCGGCCCGCATTGTGTTTGGCTGATCCTAAAGCGGGCCGCTTCCCACCTTCTGACCAGATTAAGTGTATTTAATCAAAAGTTGCACATGTTTGATCCACCACCACATGTTCTAACTTGCTTAGTCACTAGATAAGGATGGAATTTAGCTTCCATAACCTTTCAACAAGTGTACGGACTAGATCTTTTCCCCTTTTCCAAGAAACGATCCTAACGGTTAACCGAAAACTATAAATACCCCATACCCCCCATTGCTTAAACTCACAAGAATTCTGATTTTGAGAGCTCTAAGTTGAAACCATTGTTTCATACCTGAGTTCTTGAGTCGGGATTAGCATTCGGGGACCCTGGGTAAGTATTCTTTCGTTCTTTTCCTTATTTTATTGCTTTTCGAGTCAGAAAGTCAAACTTTGTTTGACTTTCAGCGTTGACCAGTAATGGTCAATGCGAAGTTCGTTTGAACTTCGCAACGTGAGTGTAATCACGTTGGTCATAGTCCCTTGGGACTATGCCCACTGATTACCACGTTGTCTAGGGTCGTAGGGTAGGCGATCTGATAAATCGCCTATACCTTCGAACCCGACCCAGTTTGGTCGATCATTAGGATCCGACCAAATACATTAGGTGACCCTAGTATAGGGCATAACCTTCCGAGGTTATACCCTATGGTCACATCGTTTAAGTAGTTGTATGATAGGTAGTTTATATGCCTTAGGTAAATTACCAGAATACCCTTTTCATGTATAATTGGTAATTAAGCATATGTAACCTAAACCTTTGTCACTTAACTGATTATGTAACATGTTTAGGCATATAACACTTGTCATAGGGCTAGTTAGGCGGTCCGAACGCGTTTCACGCGCACGACACGTTAAAGTAGCATAAGCTACCTAAACGGGTCGTAATGGGTCGTAGGCAGTTATGTTAGGTTTCATTTAGTATGTAGGCTTTGATTAACCATATCACATGAGTTCCTACACTCATTTGGTTTACAAACCCTCATGCTACCCAGTCTTCCGAATTAGGTCCGGTTAATTAACATAGTTACCTATATTAGGTGCCGTTTGATTCCGAGATCTCTAGCACTGCTTGGTGGTTATCTTAAGACAACTGAGCAATCTCAAGTGAGTACATAGAACCCCCTCTTTACATGTTTTCAAGGTGTTTATGTGAGTACATAGACCCCTCTTTTACTGTTTTCCAAACTGTTTTGGGGTGGAACACATGTGCCTACTTGTTACTTTCCTGCTTTTCTGTTTTCACATCATATACCGACTATGTTTGTTAGTACATTATAGTACATGATTTCATTACTTTTCTGCTATGTATGTTGACTGATAACATGCTAAGCACATTGATTTACATGACTTTTCTGCTATGTATGTTGACTGATAACATGCTTAGTACATTGTTTTACATGACTTTTCTACTTTGTATGATGACTTTGCATACTTAGTACATTGTTTTATACTGCATCTCTGTTGCATATGTTCCAGTAACGTATGGACACATTGTTTTACAGCTCTACCCTGTATGTTTACTCTAGCATACTAGGTACATTATCTTCATAAAACATGCTTACATTTTGGTATGACATTTGGTTTGTTTAAACTATACTATACATTCATTAACACCGATCATGCCATTCGTTAGTAGGTAGTGGTACCATAGGACTTGACAAATCCCGTTCCGGACATCCCAGGGAAAGGGGATGAAAGGAATGACCGAATCCGAATACATATTCTCTTGATAACTCACTTTTACATAGTTATCCGTCTGTCTCAAGGCTTGGATGTATGAATTTTCACAATACCGCATAAATGTTCATATTCAGTATAGCATGCATATATCTTACAAAACATAACTATGATTTAAACCAAGTTTTACTTCAATACTTTGTTTTGTACATTTTTCTTATGGTTTAAGTAGTCTAAATGTTACTTACCATACATATCATTTTGGTTATACATTACTTGACTACTTTTGGACTATAGACATTTGACATGGATATTTGACATAGACATTTGACATGGATATTTGACATAGACATTTGACATGGATACTTGACATAGACATTTGACATGGATATTTGACATAGACATTTTGACATGATTTACATCTTGACATGAACATTTTACATTGTTTGGTTTGGTTTGATTAAGTGATTAAGTAACGATGCGTGTGTAATATGATACAAGCATGGTGGATACGCCGCTGGTACTTCCTATATATAAGTGTTTGTATGGTATTACATGTCGTAACGTTGTTTGAATCATTTCAGTTTGAGACATAGAACATTTCATACAAATAACATACTTTTCACAAGACATTGATTTATAAACAACTTATCTTATGCAAACACATTTTACTTGGTTATTCATTTAACCTTACATTTATTTATACTTATCATCTGATCTTATTGTTTTTCAAATGATTTAAAAGACAAAGCAAATAACAAGGTTCATGACTAAACATTTTCTCAAACATAAGTCATGAATCTTATTTTCACAAAACCTATGTATCTCACAGGCATTTTTATGCTGACGTACCTATTTTCACATGTGTTTTTCAGGAACTGTTGCATAAGATGATCGAGATACACATAGGCAGACTTGGGCTTTAGTGACAATAAAAGATACAAGATTAGTTAATCATGTTGTATTTCTTTGTTTGTTCAGACATTGTAACACTTTTAATCAATAATACGAAACTTAAATTTCCATGATTGTGAAACATTAATTCTGTTACAACACTCCCCGATGTTTCCGCCACGTTTTGTATGTTCTACGTGGTCGGGGTGTGACAAGTTTTGTCCTTCTTGATTGTATGCCTATTCAGTAATCGCTGATTGTCGAAAGACATAAAACTGGTTAAGTCTGTGAACTTTCACAACTTTGCTAAAAAGTCGCCGTGTTTGTGCATTTCATTTTGCCAAGATTTAAACTTGTTTTATTTCTTTATTTTGTTTAAGCATTGGACATCCTTTGCGTATACGTGAGTATCGACCTGGATGTTATTGCCTAAACGTTCTGCTTTATTTTCTTTGGTGTTTCGTTTAAGCTTTGGACCTCCTCTGCGTATACGGAAGTATCGACCTGGTGGTTAAAGCCTAAACAACTTCAACTTATTTTATTTTTCTTATTTTGTTTAAACATTGGACGTTCTCTGCGTATACGGAAGTATCGACCTGATTGTTAATGTTTAAACATTCTGAGTTGTTTTCGCACATATCACAGTTGATAAAAGTTTAAAGGCATTACTTGAGTCAGTGTATTGCATGATGAGGGGATATGCTGAGATCGTGGGGTCCATAAGAATTTTGTGCAAAATTAATATACCTTAACGTATCGGTAAGCATTTCGAAAGTTTTTAGATTGAGCTTAAGAGGATAACTATATCGTCAATCAACGTGAATCGTTTAGAACTTAATATGTTTAAAGCTTAACGGTGCTAGTGTTTTGTCTCAAAAACTGATATGATCCTCTTACACAAACTCACAAAAATATTGTCTGTATATATTTCTTTACTGCATTTCATTAAAAACAAAAATCCAAAAAGATTTTAGTGTGTTTTAGCATAATTTTTTCAAAAAGTCAAAAAGATTTTCGACAACTGATGATTGAAGAGCTGATTTTCAAAATCCCAAGTGCTAAACATGATGAATGATATTGGATTAGGAAAGTTTATTTGAGATGAGAAAGGTTTTGAAATAGATAAATGGATCATTAATTTGAAACCAATTTAATCATTTTAAATTCAAGTGATAAGCATAAAGTTTATCTTACTGTTGGTTAGAGTATATGCAGGTATGTAGCTAGTGAATTCCAGACTGCGATCCTAGCTTATCAAAAGGGGGAGTCCGTAGACATAAAAGTCAGGTTTCTGATCTTGATGCTACGGAGAGCCAGGAGATGGTCCTGAATTTGTGAAAGCTGCTAATGCTGAGAAGATAGAGAGTGCTATATCAGATTACGATCCCGAAACAAAGTAAGGGGGAGTCTGTTAGTAATAGAATGATTGAAGAGAGAGTGTGAAGACTGATTAAGATTGAAGTTTTGACATACTAACGTCTCATACTGAAGACTCCATCAACATCCAAGGGGGAGACTGTTAGTGCATATGTCTGTTGACTCCGTCTTATATCGAGTCTCGTGAAGAGAAGTTCAAGACCCTGTGAAGACCTAAAGACCAAGACTGAAAACTCCGGCTGTATCCAAGGGGGAGTTTGTTAGTGCATGATGTCTAAAGCCTATGTTTTAAGTCTAGGGTCTAAATATGTCATGATTGTATAGTACAGGGGGTCAAATTGTAAGTTTAAGTTTATGTTGAAGGGGTTTAGCTTGAAGGTGGTACATGTCAAGTTCAAGCTAAACCTGATGATTAGGGTTAGCTTGAGACTGGTTCAAGCTAAACCCAGGGCCTATAAATAGGTGCTAGTTGTTTCTCATTTGTAACATTCCTATAGTTCTGATGCCGAACTGCTGCTGGATTTTTCTGTGATATATGAATGAGAAACAGTGTTTAAAGTGATATTCTTCTGTTTTATACTCCATTCTCTTTGATTCAACCTGTTTGTGTGATTTCGCCACATAAACAGTGGTATTTTGACTCAGATTGACTCATTTGATCGTCAATATCGATCCTACATATGATGCTCAATTACTTGAATCAGGCGATGAGACCAGCTTTATCACCTCCAACTTGCTTGATGTTCCAGAACTCGTTTTCCAGCTTCTAGACTTCGTGGGGAGGACATAATTCCTTTATCATGAGCTCCTTTAGCTCCTCCCATGCGAGACCATAGGCTGCATCATTTTCGCGCTTGTTGCGCTTGGCGGTCCACCAGTTAAGTGCCCTTGACTGAAATACACCAATGGCGTTGGCAGTGCGGAGATTCTCGGGACATCCGCTTTGTCAAAAAGTAACTTCGATCGAGTCAAACCATTGAAACATCTTACTGGGACCATCTTCACCAGTAAAGGTCTTAGGACCACAGGCTTTGAACTGCTTGAAGCTGAACGGAGTTTACGGTGAGTCATTCTTGGAATCAACTAAAGAGTTGCTACCGACAGCTTGAATCTCACTGATGATTTGAGGGATCACCTTGGCCATTTCCTTGGCCACGAGAGAAGCGATACGTTTTTCAGCATTGTTTCGCTGGACAGTTCGGTGAGTGTGAGAGCCCATTGAAGCCATTTTTGAGTTCCTCTGCAGATGGCACATGAGGAGTGAGACGAGATTCGATTATATTGGGTTTTAGTTTAAAGATTTGCGTTCGGTATAATGGAACCGGTATACCTTATTATTATTATTATTATTATTATTATTATTATTATTATTCACATAAGGCATAAAATAACATAATCACGTAAGCACGTAATCACATAGGCACATAATCACGTAATGGCACATATACACTTAAGCACGTATTAGCACATATTTCACAAAAACACATATTTTGCACGTATTCACCTTCTCTAAATTGCGTGTAGCGCGGGTGTGATACGCGTGACATAGCGTAGCGTATGCGAGGTGTATAGACTTCTTAGTTTGTTCGCAATTAGTTAGTGTTTTAGATTGCAAGAGCTGTGCGAGTTGTGCGTATTTTGTAAAGCTGAAAGCGATAAAACGAAATCATAAGGCGCAAAAACACATAGACACAATAAATTTGACGATGCGTAAAAACGACAATTGCAGGCTTACAATAAATAGAGTGTCTTGGGTGTCGAGACATTGACTACCCAAAGTGATCCAACTATTCCCAATAAGTTCGGCACACTCTTTGGCCTAATAGAATATGCTCTCACGGTAATACAGCTAACGACATTCATCCTTCCAGTTACTACGTGCCCCGAGTCATTGGAACCGTCGAGACTTTGGTGAGATCTTTGAAAAATCAAAGTAGGGAGTGGAACGGGTTATTAAGATGCGGGTTTCACCCCTAAGTTAACAACTTCGCTCCTAACTATGGTTGTTCTCTCCGAATAAATTCGGAAGTTCCACTAGATAGAGATGGAGATCTCCGTCGAGATATGGATTCACTCCTAACTCAACAAAAGATTCTCGTGCGAGATATAGTACGCAGAGTGAGTGACTGTTTCGCGAGTTCTTGGTTTTCGCACCGAATCTCGACACAATCACTCGTTGGTGTTATACGAGTGTTTTCAACCTTCAAACGTGTATATTGTGTTAGCCTTAGGAAAGGCGTGTAAGTATTGTGTCAGCCTTAGGAAAGGCTTGTAAGTATTTCACATGAAGTTCTGGTTTAGTACTTAGACTAAAGACTAGGTCTGTTTTGCATGCTTAAGCTATAGACTAGGTCAAATCATGCAATTCTACCTAATTCCCTATAGGTATGGCTCTGATACCAACCTGTCACACCCCAACTGATGGCGGAATCATCGGGGTGTGAGCATGATGCGACTCGGTTGCTCAAGAGAATCAATAACGACTAATTTAGTGACCATATTGTCAAGGTTCAATTTCCTATACAATCAAACAAATATCTCAACAAAAGTCGTAACGGAGTTTAGTAGTTTCTCAAGCAACAAAACAAAACATAACAAAGCTTGCAATTAAGTTTAGGTGGGTTTCTAACATTCCTAAACCATTTTCCATCAGCAAAATCCATCAACCTGTCACATACGTTAAATTAAAAGTCAATACAATAATGCAAAGTTGAGTACAGAAGTTTAGCATAAGTATAGTAGTTAAGCGTTTACACATAACCAGCATGTAACACGTAGAGGGGTGAATCAAGTAAGCTATCGACAATGCTATAAGCTAACCACATGACTGTGAGTTGGAGTATGCGCGATACGTGTTCACCGTAGTGAGCATGCACGTAAAGTGAGTATGAGATCCATAGCAACCCCTGAATAAACAGGTGGTGAGTCCAAACTATAGTACTATTGTTGCTAAGGGTGGTAGGGCAAGTAATCACTGTGTAAACATAGAAAACAAACATCCATCGATTCACGTATAACATGCGAGAGCGGTTAGCGTTAAAAGAGCTTAAGCATTGTGTGCGTTGTGTTTTGATAGAGAATGTATGTAACGCCCAAAATTGCGTTAAGCGAAAAAGGGTTCAAGTATACTCACAATGCGTATCTAATAGCTAAACACGGTCTGGAAGGGATTGAAGGGAGCGTCGGATCAGCCTGCGTACGGGGACAGAATGCGTAAGTCAACCAAAGTGCTGAAACGGTCGAATTGAAGTGTCGTGTGGGAAACAGACTCCTTGTACGAAGGGGGTGCCTTCGTATGAAGGTGGTGACCTTGTACATGCAGCTTGTTTCCATGTCCAAAATCGAGTGTTCTTCGTGTCTTTCTACTGGAAATCGAGTGTTCATCCCTCCAGCCTTAAGCCACTGATTAAACTTAGAGCCGGAGAGGTCTTTTGAGTTGTTCAGTCACATGCTATAACAACCCTCCTAAAACACTTAGACACCCCTAAACATCCTAAAATATACCCGTAGGCGAGAAACGGGCCTAGTATACCTTAATATTTATATAAAGCAAAGAAAACAAAATCTAGGAGTCGCTCACGGGGCGCGACCCCCTAGCCATCATTGTCGCGGACGCGACTGACTTGGTGTGCCGGACAATGCATTGCGCCACATGTCCGGTGACTCAACAAACCTACACCTTGACTCGACCAAGCTATAGTTGCCACGTAGGCTTTCGCGGGCCACGAAGAGCTTCGTGGGCCGCGACTCACTGTCCGTCAGGCCTATATAAAAGGCCTCAGGCCTCATTCTTCAACGTTCAATTCTTTTCTTTTTCTCTGATAACTAGTAGGCTAAAACTCTTGGGATATTATACCCCTATAAAGCGAAGTTCTGCCTCGTTGTAAGTATTATAACCCTATCTTTTACCCTACACGATCGATCTAGGGCTCCGTAACGCATGTCAAGGCTCTGCATGACTCGGTCATTGGAGTTCTGTCTCGTATTACACCCGATTGATCTAGGACTCCATAATGCATGTCAAGGCTCTGCCTGACTCAGTCATTTGAGTTCTGTCTCGAGTTATATGGTTAATATAATTTGGGTTATTTTACTAACACATGTGCATTGTTAATTTTAATAGATAATAACCAGGAGATACACCAGGAAGCCTTAGTTTTACCTAAGTAAACAATGTGAGTACATCTTACTTTTGGTCACCTTTTTGTGAGTACATCTGCATTTTGCCATCTTTTGTAAATTACTTTTGTGAGTCAAAATGTTTTACCAAAACCTCAAATGTTTTAAATTACACTTAACAGTAATTGAGTATTATTGATTCTACAATTACTACCGGTATGTTGGGGTTTTGTATACATTACTTGAAACTCGTTACTATTGGAATAGTAGCGTGACCACAAGTCAGGATTGACAATACTAGAAAAGGGGTAATTATATAGATATAAGCAAATGTAATTGCGGATGCCCTCAATACTGTAAAGTTGTAAAGATGTGAAGTCACAAAACTATTTTGATTAAACTGGGATGCACTCGCTAGTATTTCTTGCTGATAAAACTTTTTAAAACGCGTTTCAGGTAACTTAATGTGAAGCTATTAGAAGCCAGCTGGAGAGCACCAAAGGCTTGGAAAAGTGGCTACAAAAGTTACCTAAATAAAAAAAAAGTTTTATCATTCGATAAACTAGGGTTTATCCCTATAAATCTATTGTAATGAAAACTTGGGTTTTTATCCCATTTGTTTATTATAAAAGTTTGGTGTTTAACTCTGATAAAATATTTCCTAACTACGGTCCTGATGAAAGTTTTCCGTTGCATAATTAATAAACACCGATACCATCGGCTCTAAGCGCTCGCGGCGCCCGCCTCCCGGGGCAGGGGGTCGGGGGCTGCGACAGAAGGTGGTATCAGAGCTACAGTCATTGGTTTAAGCCAATGAAGTGTTCTGCTGACACTTAAATTCTGTGTTAGGAAATGATTTATGTGATTATGTGTAAATATTATTGTTTTGTGTTATTTGACTATTTTTTTAGTTTACAGTATGAGTGAGCAAGGTACATCTGATGCTTATCGTCAATTAGCTAGTTCCCCAAAAGAAGAAGGAACCTCGTCTCAGCGAAATCCCTCAGGATACTTAGCTGATAGTAAGGAAGGAATATTTATTTTTAAGGCACAGTTTGAGGAACCGTTCCCTTCTAAAAAGAGGGGATGGTTTAATAGGGGAGCACATGAGAGAAGAAAGAGGATGAAGAAATTACAACAACAAAGAGCGATAGTAAAAGCCAATAGGGAAGTAAATGCCCAAACTCAGGAAGCAGTCAATAGACCACCATGGGAAGAGGAACTAGATAGACAGTTAGCAGATTTCCATATGTTAGCCACTACAGCAGTAGACACTAACCAAATAGCTGAACCACCATTATTACCCTTATTCCCAGACCAACAAATGCTAGAACCAAACCAGGAAAACCAGTTTCCTATCCCAGATGTTGACCCCTATGAGATTCCCAGAATTCCCCCACCAAACCCCATAGCTCAGTATACTGACCTTAACCCTTTAGACCCATTTTAGAACAGCGACTGGTGGAAGCAAAGTGTAATAAGAAACCCATACCCTTACGGACATCCCATACCTCGATACCCTGACCCAGAACCAGTACCATTACCACCCATGAGTGAAGAAAATATGCAGGAACTTCGGCAATGGGGCGATGAGTTAGTTGAAGAAGGAGATAGGATTCGTCAAATATGAGAAAAGCTTATGTGGAAGCATGTCGAGCATGATATACATGATTGGATACATGACACCTAGAAATGCCTGGATATGTTTGTAATTTTGTATTTTGATAAAAAAAAAAACTAAGATAGATAGACTAAAATAGATATCGATGCATAACTACTAGTGTGTTTAATTCCCAGTTGTAGTTTGTAATTGACGCATATAAAGATATATATATATATCTATGAAAAGAGTAAAAGTCGCAAATATTCAACGTTTTTGATCAATCTGTTTATGTGATTGTTATATTCTGTGATAATTAATACCTGATAAGTGTTTCCAATTCAGATGGACAACGAAGTAAATCAGGAAAACCCGAATAATGAGAATAATGAAAACCAAATAGATAACAGTGCCATCCAACATATAGTAGCACAAGGAATTATAGATGTTATGCCCTATATTATCAAGACTGTTAAAGAAGCAGAAAATAATAAATCTGCAAATGGAAGTAAACGCCAACACACTGAACCAAGTCACAGTGTGAATAATAATAACATACCTTTAATCCAAGCTCCATTTCCTAAAAGAAGAAGAACCACCTCTTACGGTTATTCTTATAAAGAATTATTGGCCTGCAAACCAATAGAATTCTCAGGCAATGAAGGAGCCATATTAGCCTTGCGCTGGATAGAAAAGACAGAAGCAGTCATAAAAATAAGTAAATGTGTAGATGAAGATAAGATTATGTTTGCTTCTAATATTTTCAAAAATGCAGCCTTAGAATGGTGGAATACTATTCTCCAGTCTAGGGGAAGTGAAAGATTTTATAGTATGGAATGGCCTAATTTTAAAGAAATAGTCGAAAAAAATTTTGTCCTCCTCATGAAAAGGAACAAATCGCCAATAAGTTCCTAAATCATAAAATGAGTGGAATAAGCTGCAAAGGTTACACTACCATATTCTTTGAATATGCTAGAATAGTGCCAACCTTAGCCTCACCTGAGCCAATGTTAATCTCCCATTACGTTTGGGGATTAATTAGTGAGATTAGACATGTAGTCAAGGCAGCTAGGCCACAAACCATAGAAGAATTAGCCAACACCCTGACTAATGAATTGGTACGCACACAAGAGGAAAACCAGAGAAAGAACTTAGCTCAAAGGCTTACCCAAGAATTCCGCTACGGTAATTCCAACAGTGGAAAATGAACAGGTTCTTCCTCTGCATCTTACTGCAAGACTTGTAAAAAGAAGCATTATGGAAGGTGTGCAAGGTTTTGCAATTTTTGCAAGATGCCCGGACATAAGGAAGAAGAATGTCAATCGAAACCTAGCAATAGGATATGCTTTAATTGTGGAGAAACTGGGCACATCAAACCGAACTGTCCGAAACTAGCTCTAGCAGCAACCAACAAAGCTAAGACAGCTAAAGGACCTAAGAAAGCCTAGGATAGCCATTCCATTAACCAAATGACATGCAAATCAGTTAAGTTCGAATGGAGACCAAAACAAGAAGAAGCCTTTAGGATTCTTAAGCAAAGGTTGACTAACGCACCCATACTCGCATTACCAGAAGGAACTGAGGACTTTATAGTCTATTGTGATGCGTCTAAGTTAGGATATGGATGTGTGTTAATGCAACGTCAAAAGGTTATAGCTTATGCCTCTAGACAACTTAAGAAACATGAAGAGAATTACACAACCCATGATCTAGAGTTAGGAGCCATAGTTTTTGCCCTTAAGATTTGGAGACACTTTTTATATGGAAATAAATTTGTTGTCTTCACAGATCATAAGAGTTAAAGTATATTTTTGGGCAACAAGAATTAAATATGAGACAGAGACGCTGGATGGAAATTCTTAATGATTATGATTGTGATATCCAGTATCATGCTGGGAAAGCTAATGTAGTAGCTGATGCTTTAAGTCGAAAGTATCATGAAAAGCCAAAACGAGTACGTTCTCTTAATCTTAATCTGCAGATAGATTTAAATGAGCAAATTAGAGAGGTATAGGAAACAGCATTCAAGGACGATGCTAAAGGTTTAAAAGGGATGATTAAGGAATTAGAACAAGGAATAGATGGAATTTGGAAGTTCCATAAGAAAAGGATGTGGATACCTAAACAAGGAAACCTACGCCACAGAATTCTAGAAGAAGACTATAAGTCTAAATATACAATACATCCCGGAAGTGATAAGATGTATCAAGATCTAAGAAAGAATTTCTTGTGGATAGGAATGAAAAATGATATAGCCAACTATGTTGCTAAATGTCTAACCTGTTCATAGGTTAAAGCTGAACATCAGAAACCTTCAAGATTATTACAGCAATTAGAAATGCCAATATGGAAATGGGAATTGATAACAATGGACTTTGTTACCAAATTACCTAAGACACGAAAAGGAAATGATACAATTTGGGTGATTGTTGACAGATTAACCAAATCTGCTCATTTCTTACCAATGAAGTAAACTTTCAGTATGGAACAGTTAGCCAAGCTATATGTAAATGAAATAGTTTCATTACATGGAATTACTTTATCTATTGTATCTGATAGAGATAGCTTTTTTACTTCTCATTTTTGGACAAGTTTCCAAAAAGCAATGGGAACCAGGTTAAATCTAAGCATAACTTATCATCCACAAATGGAATGACAAAGCGAAAGGACAATACAAACCATGGAAGATATGCTTAGAGCCTGTGTAATTGATTTCGGAGGAAATTGGGACGATCATTTACCATTAATAGAATTTTCCTATAATAATAGTTATCATACGAGCATTAATGCTGCACCTTTTGAAGCACTTTGTGGACGAAAGTGCCGAACTCCAGTCTGTTGGGCAGAAATTGGAGAAAAGCAACTATCTGGACCAGAGATAGTGCAAGAAACAACGGACAAGATTATTCAAGTCAAGGAAAGACTGAAAGCAACACGAGATCGCCAAAAGAGTTATGCAGACAACAGACGAAAATCTTTGGAATTTCAAAGAGGAGATAAGGTATTGTTAAAAGTTTCTCCATGGAAAGGAGTAGTCAGATTCGTTAAAAGAGGAAAGCTAAGCCCCAGGTACGTTGGACCTTTTAAGATTATTAGAAGAATAGGACCTGTAGCTTATCAGCTACAACTGCCAGATGAAATGGCAGGAATACATAATGTGTTTCATGTATGTATTCTCAAAAAGTGCTTAGCAGACGAATCATTAGTGATACCTCTTAAGGACATAAAGGTAAATAAGAAACTTAAGTTTGTAGAGAAACCTCTTCAGATTGAAGATAGAAAGATCAAGAATCTCAAACACAAGAGACTTGTTCTGGTCAAAGTGAAATGGGATTCCAAGAGAGGACCATAATATACTTGGGAGCTCGAGTCAGAGATGTAAAAGAAATACCCACACCTGTTACAGTAGACCTCGAGGACGAGATCTAAAACAAGGTGGGGAGGATATAACAACCCTCCTAAAACACACTTAGACACCCCTAAACGTCCTAAAATATACCCCGTATGCGAGAAACGGGCCTAGTATACTTTAATATTTATATAAAGCAAAGAAAACAAAATATGGGAGTCGCTCGCGGGGTACGACCCCCTTAGCTATCATTGTCGTGGGCCGTGACTGACTTGGTGTGCAGGATAATGCATTGCGCCACGTGTCCGGTGACTCAACAAACCGACACCTTGACTCGACCAAGCTATAGTTGCCACAAAGGCTCTCGCGGGCCGCGAGAATATTCGAGAAAAGCTTCGCGGGACGCAACTCGCTGTCTGTCAGGCCTATATAAAGGGCCTCAGGCCTCATTCTTCAACGTTTAATTCTTTTCTTTTTCTCTAATCACTAGTAGGCTAAAACTCTCGGGATATTATACCCCTATAAAGCGAAGCTCTGCCTCGTTGTAAGTATTATAACCCTATTTGTTACCCTACACGATCAATCTAGGGCTCCGTAACGCATGTCAAGGCTCTGCCTGACTCAGAAGTTGGAGTTCTGTCTCGTGTTACACCTGATTGATCTAGGACTCCGTAATGCATTTCAAGGCTCTGCCTGACTCAGTCATTGGAGTTCTATCTCGAGTTGTATGGTTAATATAATTTAGGTTATTTTACTAACACGTGTGCATTGTTAATTTAAATAGATAATAACCAGGAGATACACCAGGAAGCCTTAGTTTTACCTAAGTAAACAATGTGAGTACATCTTACTTTTTGTCACCTTTTTATGAGTATATCTGCTTTTTGCCATGTTTTGTAAATTACTTTTATGAGTCAAAATGTTTTACCAAAACCTCAAATGTTTTAAATTACACTTAACAGTAATTGAGTATTGTGATTCTACAATTACTACCGGTATGTTGGGGTTTTGTATACATTACTTGAAACTCGTTACTATTGGAATAGTAGCGTGACCACAAGTCAGGATTGACAATAACAGAAAAGGGGTAATTGGATATATATAAGCAAATGTAATTGCGGATGCCCTCAATACTGTAAAGTTGTAAAGATGTGAAGTTATAAAACTGTTATGATTAAACAGGGATGCACTCGCCAGTATTTCTTGCTGATAAAACTTTTTAAAACGCGTTTTAGGTAACTTAATGTGAAGCTATTAGAAGCCAGCTGGAGAGCACCAAAGACTTGGAAAAGTGGCTATAAAAGTTACCTAAATAAATGGATTTTTATCTTTCGATAAACTAGGGTTTATCCCTATAAATATATTGTAATGAAAACTTGGGTTTTTATCCATTTGTTTATTATAAAATTATAGTGTTTAACTCTGATAAAATATTTCCTAACTACGGTCCTGATGAAAGTTTTTCGCTGCATAATTAATAAACACCGATACCACCGTCTCTAAGCGCTCGCGGCGCCCGCCTCCTAGGGCAGGGGGTCCGGGGCTGCGACACATACAGAAACATAGGCAGGGCTGTACAAAGTTGGTGTCTTCGTACGAAGACTGGCTTCGTACAAACCAGTCTGGCTAGCGTAAGTGGCTGTTTTTGGCGTTCGGAGCTGTGTTTTCGCTTTAATCGGATGTGTTTTCGAGTCCTTTTCATGACGGTTTCGACACCACTTCGTCCCACTATTCAGTGAACGAAACGAATGTCGGTTTTTGTTCGTTTTAGTGTAAAAATTGAGTTTAAAATAGTTTTTCTTTGGATTAAACACTTGGTGAGTGCGAGATATTCAGATCTACATCTTGGGAAGCCAAAGCTAAGCCCAATACATTCATTTAGGTGTAAATCCGGGGGTGAAATCAAAAGTTTTGATGAAAAAGATGAAGGTTTTCATAAAAAAAAGAGAAGTTTAGATAAAAAGGTGAAGTTTAGATGAAAATAGAAAAGTTTGGATGAAATCGGAGATAAACTCATGGAAAATCGTTGTGGAACATGTAAAAATAATAAATCTTACTTGGAAAAGAGTGGGACAGCAGGTTGGGAGAGTTCGTGGGCGAAAATGGCAGCAAGTGGTGAAATGAGAAGTGAGTTAGGTATTTATAGAGGTGGTAGCAAGCTTGGTTCGAAGCTGGTGCCTTCGTACGAAGGCGGTGTCTTCATACGAAGCCTCCTGTTTTATGTGAAAAAATTCTGTTTCGCGTATCGGATGTTCGTTAGGTGCGTTTTGTTGGGTTAATTTGGTCGAGTACTTAAAATATTTTAGCAAGGTATCAAGCGGTGTGTTGCGTTGCGTTTTAGCGTCATAAATTGAGTCGCGTGATTGACCATTTAAGCGTTTTAAGTTGTTACTCGCTTAATAATATATTAAACATTTAAGCACACAAATAAAACAAATAATATGTAAGTAAATCCGCGCTTCGAGTTTGCGTTGAGTTTGCGTTGCGATGAGCGTTCAAGTAAGTGTTTAAATAAGCGTCTAAAAGCGATGAACGTGTGATATAAGTTGCGTTTAAAATGTGGTTAACCCATTGGTAATCATCGAATCTCAGAGTACAAGCGTTTACAAATGGAACAACGATAAAATAGGAACAATCGAAAGTCGGGTTGTTACAATAACTCTCCCTTAACATGACAAAACGTTTCATATTGTTGGTTTAAGACCTCTCTGTTGTTTTCAATAGCCCCTTCTATCCCACCAAATTTCTCTCTCAGTGCATCCCATAGCTCTTTAGCACTGTTAAAGTGTAACAGGCCAGCATATATGTCATTGGGTAGTGCTGTGGCCACAATACTAAATGCCTTAGCATCTAACTCAATCTTTTGAAAATCCTGTTCTGAGTAATTTTCAAGGTTTTTAGGTAATTGGACCTTTGGATCTTCTGTGCTTGGCACCACTGGAACATGAGGTCCAAAGATGACAGACTTTCAGCAACCGGTGTTTTGTTGTGCTAACAAATGGCCCATCCTACGTTGCCAGATATTGTATTCAGATCTGACAAGCATAGGTGGCTTGTAGAGTGTTCCGGTGTTGTGAGAGTCTTGTGATTGTGAATACATCTTGGTTGTTTTACTGAAGTTTTTGAATAATCAACTTTGAACGTGATTACACTTGTATTTTATTTTTCAACAAATACGAACAACACAGTATCAATGAAATTGAGCTGGTCTTTTATGTCAAATTAATTGTTAGATCGAATTTGACTGACCTATGCTCTGATACTAATTGTTTGGATCTGAGTTTGACTTGATTGTGTTGTTTTAATAAGATGGTAATGGAAGATGATAAAACAGAGATATAATATGTAGCGGAATGAATGTAAAACTTTATAACACAATCATAGAAAGATTAGCTTTCATCATACAAGCTTTCATTAGTCAAAAGATTGAATACACAATGTTTAGACTTATGCATGCATGAACACTAACTCCCCCACATCCTGAGCTCACAATGTTTATTCGTACAAGATGAGTGTGTGCAAAGAGCTAATAGAACAGTACAGGCACTGTCTATTTATAGTACAATCCTAACCACTGTGGCATCTTTGCTGACGTCACCTAGACAGTGACATCTAGCTATCTTAATAACCTCTAAACACTGATGCAATACAAATATTGTTACATTAATACAAAGATTAAACTAAACTCTGATGAGGCAATCCACTGATGATGCTCAAACACTGATGAGGCAGAGCAGTGTTTTCCACTAAGGTTGATCAGGCCTTTGACTTGAGCAGTACTTAGACATCAGCAGATGATTGGTCTTCAATAGTCTTTGCATCCAACAGAAATTTGCTTTAACAGTCTTTGTAATCCAACAGACTTTAGAGTTCATCAGTTGTTAAGTGCCACTGGCAGTGGAGGGAATTTATGTTCAAACACTGTTATTGGTGATCATCTGTTGAGAACCAGTTTTGGCTTTGTATCATCTGTTCTTTAAGGAAGGATTACATGAGCCAACAGAAACTTCAACTCAAATGCACAGTCATCAATGGACAGTTCAACTCAGGGGCACAGTTCATCAATGGAAACTCAAATACACAGTTCATCAATCGACACTTCAACTCATGCACAATCATCAATACAGTTCAAGTCAATCTACGCATCTACTTGATCATGGATGGTGAACCCTAAGAGGTTTCATACCAGAATCATGGAAATTAAGCCTAATCATAGCCCCTGTAATCTTTTACCCTATCACATTACAAGTATCGATGATCGGCTGCTAGAATCGAGTATTGGAACTAGGATTATACCTGAAATTTTCCTGATTATGTTGCGAATAATCGAGTTTGAAGGCATTCTTCTAATCGGAACTTGAAATCATTGACATGTAGAGTGATCACTGGAGTAAGTGTCGCCGGTGAAGGAAGTAAGGTATGCCAGTTAAGTAATCGTTGGGGCGTAAGATAAAATCCCGTTTCATTTAAAGGGGTTTGCAATTGATTGGGTTAAGTAAAAAAGATGTGGAAAAGACAAGTTTACCCTTTGACTGTTACTTGTGATCGTTGACCGATAAAGACGTTAAGTGACAGGGGATAAGATTGAGCCAATTGGGATTCTTCCAGGGGTAAGAAAACATGATTTTGGTGTTAGGGGGTAAGAGTGTCAGCGGGGTCCAAAACTAGGAGTAAAATTGCATTTTACTCTTTTGTTAATTACAAATCCTAATAGTTTACCAAGTAAATTCATAGTTGCTCCAAACAAGTATCCAAATAGGATTTTCAACCATATTTATTTATAACTTTAGGAGTAAGTTTTATTTTTAACAAGTTTTATACACTTACATATATTTCAGTTTTATCAAATTTTAATAAAAAAAAACTTGGCAATATATATTTTACCTCTTTATAAGATATCCTAATATGTATCTTACATAGACAGATTTAGTTTTTTTTTTAAATTGTATCTTTTTTCTACAAATCACCTATTGTTTATATATATATATATATATATATATATATATATATATATAAATGAAAACCACTAGTTAACGCGAAAACTTGAAAACTAACTAAAAAAAGTCTAAAAAAACATACCAATTTTTTTTTTACCAATTTTCGCTATTTGAACTATATAAAAAAACTTTTTTTCAATATATATATATATATATAGTGCACATGTGTACTACAAAAAAAATTGAAAAAGGTTTTTTTATATACAAAAACTAGCGATTTTTAATAAAAAAAAATTGTAAAAAAAAATGGTGTGTTTTTTAGGCTTTTTTAGTTAGTTTTTGAGTTTCCGCGTTAAAAGTGGTTTTCATTTGAACTATCCCCTATATATATATATATATATATATAGGGGAATGTTTAAATGATAACACTAAATATTGTGAGAACCGTGAAAATGAATGAAGAAACAACGAGAACTTGGTCAAAAATAATTCAAATTTAAAATTTGTTAGAAATTAAATTTATACATTTAAATTTATATGTATTCGTAAATAAAGAAAATTTACCCATATGTAAGTTTGTTATTTACACATATCTAAATTTGTTGTATTTACACTTGTGTAAAAAAAATTAATAAAAGTGATTTTAAGAGTATAATTGAATTATTTAATGTTGTAAATTCTTCTTTTTTTTTTGATGTTGTATTTTAATAACAATGAGGTTTGTATTAAAAAAATGGTTCTGATCGGTTTTCTCATTTGTTCTCACGGTTCTCACAATGTTTAGCGTTCTCAAAATAACTCTCCCCTGCATATATAGGATAGGGTTCAAGAGTGAACCTCGTGGTTTTTATGAACAAAATGAACCAATCTAGACCATTCATTTTTTATAGATTAATATATATATGGTTTAAATGAGAACACTAAATATTGTGAGAACCGTGAAAATGTATGAAAAAATCGCAACAACTAGGTCAAAAACAATTCAGATTCAAAATTTTCTTTATTATTATTCGAGTACAATGTTAGAAATTGAATTTACACGTTTAATTTACATGAATGCGTAAATAAAGAAAATATACACATGTGTAAGTTTGTCATTTACACATGTGTATATTTGTTGTATTTACACATATGTAATAAGAGTGATTTGAGAGGAGAAATGGATTATTTGATGTTGTATATTATTTTTTTTTATGTTCGATTTTAGTTACAATGAAGTTCATATTAAAAAAATGGTTTTGATTGGTTTATTCATTCGTTCTCACGGTTCTCGCAATAATTAGCGTTCTCAAGATAACCCTCCCCTGTATATATAGGGTTAGGATTGTGTGAGAAGTAGTATGCTAATTGAGAAACTTGAGAAGCATTCTTGACCACATATATTCCCTAACCAAAAATGTCAAAAAAATTTGTAGAAAAACGCATAAAAATAGGGATTTATACACATGTGTATATTGTCCATCTTTTTACTATACATATATGTATATACATGTTTAAAATTGAAAAATAAGTGTTGGAGATCTATGATTGAGGTGAATGATTTTGTTTTAGCCTTAGGGTTTTAGCATTAGAGGTTAGTTTTAGTGTTTAGTATTTAGGGTTTAGTTTTAGTGTTTAGCATTAGTTTTAGTGTTTAGCACTAGTATTTAGGGTTTAGCATTAGGGTTTAGCTTTAGGGTTTAAAACTAGGGTTTAGCTTTAGGGTTTAGAGATTTATGGTTATTGTTCAACGAGCTGGTCTCAATGTCGTTGGAATGAGCTCAGTCAGCATCCTTTTGACCCGGTTTCCTACATTTCTTAGGTTAAGGATATATATATTTTATAATATACACATATGTGTAGTTTAAAAGTTACCTAAATACATATGTGTATAATTTAGAATTGACAATATACATTGTAGGATCGTTTGCGGACCTAAACGAGTCGTTCAGAGGAGTTTTGATCAGTTACAGGTGCGGAAAACAAGTAACTGACGTAGAAACAGCTAATTCTTCACTTTAACTATTGATTGTATTAATCTGACGTTGTTTACAATCAAATCTCACACCGGCAGCACTTCGGTATGGAATACAAGGATCTGTTATATGATTTCTCTCCAGGTGACCTATATATAGGCACCTGATTTCGCTCATAATGACACAAACACATCTTGAAGCGGAATTAAAGCTTTGTGCTTCCGCTCGAAAGTGTCAACATGACATTTCGGGCGGAATCAGCCCTAGGAGCGAAATCAGCTTGTTAAACACATAAACTCTCCTATTTTCTTGATCTACGTGCCCTGGTCTATACAATATAGTCTAAGACTCGATACAAGACGAAATCGACAAATGTATGCACCAACAGACTCCCCCTCAGATGTTGACGAGTCTTCAGTGTCGAGTCTTCGCATTTTCAGTCTTGATCAGTCTCTGGGCTTCATTCTTTCACTCAGCATCAACAGACTCCCCATTGAAATGTGCTGGCATTCCTTAAGTTCATCAGCATCATCTGCTTCAGGATCGTAATCTGGCTTTCACTGGTTCAGATCATTGCCTGACTTAAACTTTGTCCACATAATCGAAACCTGGCTCATGCTCTATCCATAGCATCCTCAGGTATCGAAACCTGACTCTTTAAGCATCCTCAGGATCGATCAACCTGGCTTTCCATCACACAACTTAATCGTTGTTCCAAGATCGTCACCTGGCTCACATTCAGCTCAGGTTATTCTCAGGATTGATAAATCCAGTTCTTTCATAACTCTGCACAATCTCTACCTCAAAGTAAATTTTTCTAAATTAAACAATTCAATGTATGCACTAACTCTAACTTTCCCTCAAAATAACTCACTATTCTTGATGAACCATTTTAAAATTTGATCAGAACACATTTGATTTTCAAACACATAATTCTTTTCACAAACATGTCATCATGTTTAGCACTTGGAATTTTGAAAATCAGCTCTCCAACATCAGTTGTCGAAAATCTTTTTGGATTTTTCAAAAATTATGCTAAAACACACCGAAAATCCTTTTGGATTTTTTAAAGTAAAGAAATGAAATGCAGTAAAGAAATATTTACAGACAATATTTATGTGAGTTTGTGTAAGAGGATCATATCAGTTCTTGACAAGTCACAAGTACCGTTGAGCTTAGTTACACATTAAGAATTAAACAATTCACTTAGATTGCCGATATACTGATCCACTTAAATTCTCACACAAACGTCAACTGATTCAGGATATGAGTTAGATGTTTTAAGAACTTAAACTCATTCATGTGTCCCACCTCTTGAATATACTCCCGTATCCAGATCCCAATATTCAGTCTTACAGGTGAGTATACCACAGATGATATCTGTAATGGGTCAATAAATTATGAAGAATCATGAGAGCTCATGTCAGAACTACCGTTCCGCAGAGAGATCATGACTCGACTTTTGGGTGTGTCCCCTTTAGAGGATCTTTTGCATTACAACAGCAATGACTATCAATTTTATTGTTTCATCAATTTGCTGAGGGCGGCGCTATTTTTCAAGCATGCGGAAAGTATTATTTGAGGACTAGGTCAGAACTTCCATTCAGCAGAAATCCCGGAATAATACCCCAGATATCACTGAGCATAAAGACCTAGTATCTCAGAAAGAGGGACCTTTCAAACGAGATTTCAGGGGTTACCTATATATTCAAGTAGTGTTCCCCACGAAATAAGCAAGTTTGAATTTAAGTTTATATCCCGAAAACGCTTACTAAATGTGTAAAAACCTATCGGCATATCATCAGTGAGACCGTTTAATACTATTTAAACAATACAATTCTTTAGCATATTGTAACTGTCTACTGATGTACTATCATTTCCTCTTCTTTGACACAAAAAACTCATTTTTGATTTTATCATGTTTTTGTCATTTTCAAATTTTCAAATGTTTTTGGATTTTCTGAAATTGTTTTACTCCCCCTAAAATGCAAACACATTTTAGGAAATTTGAAAACAAACTATACAACAAACTTGACAACCGATATCAAATTGCTTCAATTCGCCATCCACTTGGCATAAACAATCAGAACTCCCCCTTTCACAAAACTATTTTCTCATTATGATTTCAAAACACTTAAGTTTGTTTTAATCAAAATGATTTTTCCAGAAAATAAGTTTTGTCGATTTTACCACTTGTAAAGTTTAGGGGTTTGGTTCATCATATAGTTCATTCAACCACTTGTATGAGGATTACATCAAGTTCAAACTAATGACCTTGAGTAATCACTTAGTCAGAATCAACCTCTTACCACTTGTAAGTATATCCAAAACATATAACCTCATGTAGGAATAAAACATCTACACAAACCATTTTACCAATCAAAATACCGATTCCTGCTTCACACTTACCAACCTGGAAGCTCCGGCAAGTCACACTTATCCTGTAAAAAATTCAACCATTTTTAAGATTCAAACATAAAATCAATTATCAAGAAAGATGCCGATTCTTGATCCACGATTACAAACTTGGGATCTCCGGCAATTCAGATGTTTAAGGGAAAAGAATTTCCACCCAAGTCTTTTCAGACTTGAGGGTTTTCAGTTCTTGCTCAGTAGGGTTATAGGTAGCCTTTTTAGTTGCATAAAAATCTTTAACCCCCTTTGCTTTCCCATTAAGCATTTTACCAAAAATTTTCTTAACATTCCCATTGAATGTTTTCTCGACATCAAACTCAGTTTTCTCGGAGTAAAACTGATTCGAGATCTCAACATTACCAACTGATGTGTTAAAAATGCAACATATAAATTTCATCAAATGAGGCATAAAACTAACCCTTTTTTAGTACTAATGTTGGAAAAAGTGTGCTTTTGTCTTCCTTTTGTATTTTCAGGATTAAATGAGCTCAAATTAACAAAAGAAGCAAAAAGACATCAAAACCTAACATAAATACAAGAAAAGGAACAAGACGTGACATGCCCGACCCCACGACAGCATCTTCCCAAGCAAAACAAGAGATCAGAAGCCTGAACACGCCCCGTGCTCAGCCAGCACGGGGGCGTGCCCAAGTGTCAGCAGAAAAGACAAAGTGGTAGAAGCTTCTATTGCCCACCACGGGACCGTGCTCAGCGGACACGGGGCCGTGGTCAACTATAAGATTCGCACAATCCAGCAAATCTGCATAGTACAAAGATTCTTCTGCACCACGGGGTCGTGCTCAGCGGACACGGGGGCGTGGTTAACTAAAAAGACAAAACTGCATTAAATAAAGAAAGAGAAGGATGTGGACACGGGGCCGTGCCCACTGGACACGGGGCCGTGCCCGAGCTTCTGTTCAGCCTATAAATAGTAGTGCTTGGCTCAAGCTCAAACCATCCCTTGGCACACCACCTCTCTCACACTTCACCCACCACCCACCACCACCATAACACCATCATCCACCACCATCATCCATTGTCCATCATAGAGTGTGTGAGTCGTCTCGGGATCCAAGATTGATCGTAAGAGTTCTTGACAATCAAGGCCATGTTTGCCTAAGTCTCTTACATCACTTGGTGAAGACAAAATGTCTAGTGTAATACTTTTTATTTCTAATCTTTTGCACTTTTTACTTGGTTTTGTATTAATGACTTTAATAACTAGTTGCTTATGTTGAAGGTGATCTTTCCTTATCGTTTGTCCGTGGTGTCTTGGCATTATTTTACTGTCTATATAAAATAAAAGATTTTCACCATTCATATCTCCACGGTCTATATGGAGGTATTTTGGCTACCTGGTCGGGGGTTAAGGGAACGGTTTGGTAAAGGTCTTGCCATTGTTCAGCGTTTAGAGGTCCTGCAATGGACCTGGGTCAAATTTAGTAGGACCTCCTTCAATACTTAACGGTATTGGATGGCGGGGGTGCAAACTCTTTGATCCCCTCATAAGTTAACTACTATTAATACTATAACCCGGCTATTTAGGACTGTATCCCTGCTGACTCAGACTACTTAGTCGAGGGTAACGTCACCTCCAAAAGAGGGGCCTACCATAATTTGCATTAATAACTTAATTAATTATCTTCCAATAATCCACCCTTTTAGGATTGTATCCTTGCTGACTCAAACTACTGGGGTGAGGGTAACCTCACCTTCAAAAGAGGGGCCTACGACAATAACTAAGATAATCTCTTAAAATAGTGCAAAAGTGCGGAAATAATCAAAGGTTACACTAGATACGAGTCGGAACCAAGTGATTCATCTTGTCTATCTGTTTTTTTTTTTCTTTTTATTTTTTTTTCAGCATTTTAGTTAGTTTTTATTTTTCTTAGTTTAAAACATTTTTCTAACTTTTTTATTTTGATTAGACGTTGAGGATAAACCGGTACTAAAAGCTCTTGTGTCCTTGGACGACCTCGGTATCTTGCCAACACTATACTACGCTCACGATGGGTGCACTTGCCCATATGTGTGTTTAGTGTTAGTAAAATATCGTGTTTTATAAATTTAAAACTTGGCTAAAAATAAGTGTTAAAGGGGCTTAAAATATACACTTAATATATATAACACTTCACACGCATCAAGTTTTTGGCGCCGTTGCCGGGGACACAAGGATTTTAAGAAAGTTAGGAATCAACGGCCTAATCGTTTTTCTTATTTTTCATTTTTTTAGGATTTTTTTTTAGTTTTTCTGTTTCTGCAGAGCTCAGCACGGCCGTGCCTGGTCGGACACGGGCCGTGCCCAGCATCATCATTGGCAGTTTTTATTTTCTGAGTTACAGAGAGCTGAACACGGGGCCGTGTCGGTGCAACACGGGGCCGTGTCGGTGCAACACGGGGCCGTGTCAAACTCCCAGTAACAGGGATCCAGAAAAAAATCACTGTATCTCTGACCACGGGCCGTGTTCACCGAGCACGGGGCCGTGGTGAACATTCTGACCAACGTTCTTTTCTATTTTTATTGCAGGATTTGGAACCCAGGCGCTACATTTGAACCTCCTACACAGTGCATGAGCTCCAGTTCTAGTAGAGACATAAAAGAACCTCTAGAAGAACCCGAACGCTTTCTCAGAAAAAGACTTAAAGCTAAAAATCAAGAGAAAGTTTCGGGGGACCCACTTCCAATGGCGGACCAACGTACCCTCATGGATTACCTACGGCCCACCGTAGGCAATCTCGGCGCCGCTATCAATGCACCGAATGTCGAAGCCAACAACTTCGAACTTCGGCCGCATTTGATACAAATGCTCCAAAACTCCGCTACCTTCCATGGGCTTGCGGACGAGGATCCCCATCTACATATTACTAATTTCTTGGAAATATGTGATACTTTTCGGATCAATGGAGCATCAAACGACGCCATTCGCCTTAGGATGTTTCCATTTTCACTAAAAGACCGAGCTAAGGCTTGGCTTAACACCCTCCCAGTTGGCTCGGTAAACACCTGGGATGAACTAGCCCAAAAGTTTCTATATAAGTATTTCCCTCCTGCTAAAACGGCTAAATTAATGACTGAAATTAATACATACTCACAAGAGGATGGGGAATCCTTATATGAAACTTGGGAAAGGTTCAAGGAGCTTCTAAGAAAGTGTCCTCATCACGGTCTAGCGGTGTGGCAACAAGTATCCACTTTCTACAATGGATTGTTGCCACACACAAGACAAACACTTGATTTAAGCTCCGGGGGACTTTTAGGTAATCTTCGCCCAAATGAAATATATAATCAAATTGAGGAAATTGCTCAAACCAATTTTCAATGGCACACTCCCCGAGGTAATAAATCTATTGCCCCGGGCGCCCATAAGGTTGATGAAAGCACCTCTTTACAAGCCCAAATCGAGGCCCTCTCTTCGAAAATCAAAAGGCTAGAAATGACAAAAACGGCCTCGGTTATGGCTTGTGAAGGGTGTGGTGGGTCACATGAAAATTGGAGTTGTATGAAAGAATTAGATGAACAAGCAGAAACGATAAACTACATTGATAATAGACCTAGGCCGTCGGGTCCTCCAACGGGTACCTACAACCAAGGATGGCGTAACCACCCAAATCTTGGTTGGAGAGATCCCGGCAATAGTAGTAACCAACAAAACCAACGAACTAATTTTCAACAACCACAAAATTTCTCTCAACAACAAGGTGGAAGAGAAAGGCTGGAAGATACCATATCTCGCCTCATCTCCGACACCGAAAAGAAAAACTCGGATCGATTTCAACAATTGGAATTGAATTTTAGAAATCAACAAGCTAGCATTCAAAACGTTGAAAAACAATTAAATCAACTAGCTCAAAATTTCTTCGAGAGACCACAAGGCGCGTTACCAAGTAATACCGAAGCCAACCCAAAGGCGCAAGTACACCTCATCACATTGAGAAACCGAACCGTGGGTCCCGAGGATGCCCCATTACCACCAGTTGAAGGAAGTCAACGCCAAAGCACGACTTCACCTACACCTCAACCAGAAAAGGCTTCTTCACCAAATCAAGAGCCCACCAAGACTCCTCCAATTCCGTACCCCGGTAGGTTAAATCGTCAAAAGACCGATGAGCAATTCGCAAAGTTCGAAAGTTTACTAAAACAATTGCATGTCAATATTCCTTTTATTGAGGTCCTAACCCAAATGCCTAAATATGCAAAATTCATGAGGGATTTCCTCACTCACAAAAGGAAAATTGAATCATTGCAATTAGTTAACTTAGGCGAAGAATGCACTGCTTTAGTACTCAACAAACTTCCACAAAAGAAAATCGATCCCGGGAGCTTCACAATTCCTTGCTCGATTGGGAAGTCCCCCGTTCGTAATGCATTAGCCGATCTTGGGGCTAGCATTAACCTCATGCCCGCGTCAATGTTCAAACGACTCGGCCTAGGAACAACAAGCCCTACAAAGATGAGCATACAACTCGCCGACAGGTCCGTCAAATTTCCACAAGGTGTCGCTGAAATCTACTGGTCAAGGTTGACAACTTCGTTTTCCCAACCGACTTTGTCATCCTAGACATGGAAGAAGACACCGATGTCCCTCTCATCCTCGGGAGGCCATTTCTAGCCACCACCCAAGCAGTGGTGGAAATGAATGACGGAACGTTAACATTGAAGTTTGGGGACGAGGAAGTGAAGTTTGAATGTGGAAAGAAAATAGAGGAAGAAGACCCGGTCAACTACATGAAGGTCATAGACTCAAGCTTGGATGACGCTCTCCGACGGTGTAACATGGGATGCAATACATCCCACTTGGGTAACATGTGACCAGGCTTTGGGTCTAGCCAAGGACCCTTATAAACATGGCGCACCACGGAGGCATTCCGCGGAACTATCCTTAGTTTAGTTTAGATTAATTTTCTTGTTTTCTAGTTAGTTTTAATTTTCAGGAATAAAACACACTTGAGATGGCAAAGGATGCAAGGGAAACTTGAACCAGCACTCCATGCAGGAAAACAGAACCGTCCGACAAATTTCTTCGTTTACAGTAAGCTCGGCACGGGCCGTGTCCACCCAACACGGCCCCGTGCTGCACAGTCTGCAGAAAAAGACCCAGTTCAGGTAACTGGACACGGGCCGTGTTCACCCAACACGCCCCCGTGTCCAGACTTCTATTTATCTTGTTTTAATTTTGTTACTGGCACTTGAACACGGGGCCGTGCCCGGACAACACGGGGCCGTGTTCAGCGCCCAGTAACACAAAAATTTTTGCTTTTTCACACCTTTCACACATTCAAGCATCCTAAAAACTTATTTTTGGGACACATTGAGGACAATGTGTAATTTAAGTGTGGGGGGGGATGCTAAAACCTTGAGTCTTGCAAGTCCTAAATACAAGCCTTACACAAAACTCTATTGGAATCGCTAATCACCCCAAATTTTTTTCAAAAAAATTTTCATTTTTTTTACTTGTCTAGGTTTAACTCGGGAAATTCAAGTTCTCAAAAAGGTTATATTTTTACGAATTTACAACCGATAGCGTCGTGATAAAAAGAACCAACATAAGAAAATTATGAAAAGGCATGACAAGCTTAGTTAAAATTTAATTATATATACTTGATCACATAAAAACCCATTCCCACAAAAGTGAGTTTTGAGCCTTTATTGAGCAAACACTTACATATCATTTGACTAAATGCTCATTTTCATTTCTTGTGTGAATAGCCGCTTGGTTCTTACGACTCTAGAACTTGCCATGACGATACATTCCCGGTCCTTACCAACTTAAAACCCGAGTAAGTAAATGATGGAGGCATTAGGACTAACCCTTTTTATTTCTACACCATTATTTTTTTTTTTTTTTTTTTTTACCACCTACCCAAAATCCCCCTAGTTAGCCCCTTTGAGCCTAAACCTTTTCATTTCATAACCCAAACCAAACACCCTTTTTACCCACCAAAACCTTTTTCATTTTTTACCCCTTTGTTTTAGTAACAAGTTCGATTTTTCGTATGACTTTTCAAAAAAAAAATGTTTGTGATGATGATGAAGCAAAAGAAAATAAACAAACAAGTTCATCAAAAATAACTTTGTTTGAATAAATAGCTTCATCAAAATAAAAGTTACAAAAATAGAAAGTCTTACGAAAACCGACACTTGTTACGCTTTTCGCTTTTTTTCTACTAACCACTAACCACCAACCCAACCACCTACCTTTAACCCAAGCCTAACCCTTCACCCACAAAGTCCTCTTGATATTTACAAAGGTATATAAGTTAAAAAGGAGGAGGATTGATTGCTTGGCAAGCCTATGGTAGGAGTAAGTTCCATGCCGCTCTCGAGTGATCCACAAAAATACATTTTCGGCCGAGTGTTGAGTGATCCCCGTGAGGTATGTGAACTTGTATATAAATAGAATTTTAAAGAGGCATGTTATGCCCTAATAAGTAATTTATCTTATGAAAAGTTTTAAATAAATCATGACGAATAGGATTGTAAATAAATAAAAATAAAATTAAATAAAGAATCTTGGAAATCCCGACACTCTACGACAAGCCCAAAAACCTTCTTCTCTACCCATTCCATTTGGAAGTGTAATAGCCACATATTAAAGAGTTTTGCTTGAGGACAAGCAAAGATTCAAGTGTGGGGGTATTTGATGTGTTAAAAATGCAACATATAAATTTCATCAAATGAGGCATAAAACTAACCCTTTATAGTACTAATGTTGGAAAAAGTGTGCTTTTGTCTTCCTTTTGTATTTTCAGGATTAAATGAGCTCAAATTAACAAAAGAAGCAAAAAGACATCAAAATCTAACATAAATACAAGAAAAGGAACAAGACGTGACATGCCCGACCCCACGACAGCATCTTCCCAAGCAAAACAAGAGATCAGAAGCCTGAACATGCCCCGTGCTCAGCCAGCACGGGGGCGTGCCCAAGTGTCAGCAGAAAAGACAAAGTGGTAGAAGCTTCTATTGCCCACCACGGGGCCGTGCTCAGCGGACACGGGGCCGTGGTCAACTATAAGATTCGCACAATCCAGCAAATCTGCATAGTACAAAGATTCTTCTGCACCACGGGGTCGTGCTCAGCGGACACGGGGGCGTGGTCAACTAAAAAGACAAAACTGCATTAAATGAAGAAAGAGAAGGATGTGGACACGGGGCCGTGCCCGAGCTTCTGTTCAGCCTATAAATAGAAGTGCTTGGCTCAAGCTCAAACCATCCCTTGGCACACCACCTCTCTCACACTTCACCCACCACCCACTACCATCATCCACCACCATCATCCATTGTCCATCATAGAGTGTGTGAGTCATCTCGGGATCCAAGATTGATCGTAAGAGTTCTTGACAATCAAGGCCATGTTTGCCTAAGTCTCTTACATCACTTGGTGAAGACAAAGTGTCTAGTGTAATACTTTTTATTTCTAATCTTTTGCACTTTTTACTTGGTTTTGTATTAATGACTTTAATAACTAGTTGCTTATGTTGAAGGTGATCTTTCCTTATCGTTTGTCCGTGGTGTCTTGGCATTATTTTACTGTCTATATAGAATAAAAGATTTTCACCATTCATATCTCCACGGTCTATATGGAGGTATTTTGGCTACCTGGTCGGGGGTTAAGGGAACGGTTTGGTAAAGGTCTTGCCATTGTTCAGCGTTTAGAGGTCCTGCAATGGACCTGGGTCAAATTTAGTAGGACCTCCTTCAATACTTAACGGTATTGGATGGCGGGGGTGCAAACTCTTTGATCCCCTCATAAGTTAACTACTATTAATACTATAACCCGGCTATTTAGGACTGTATCCCTGCTGACTCAGACTACTTAGTCGAGGGTAACGTCACCTCCAAAAGAGGGGCCTACCATAATTTGCATTAATAACTTAATTAATTATCTTCCAATAATCCACCCTTTTAGGATTGTATCCTTGCTGACTCAAACTACTGGGGTGAGGGTAACGTCACCTTCAAAAGAGGGGCCTACTACAATAACTAAGATAATCTCTTAAAATAGTGCAAAAGTGCGGAAATAATCAAAGGTTACACTAGATACGAGTCGGAACCAAGTGATTCATCTTGTCTATCTGTTTTTTTTTTTCAGCATTTTAGTTAGTTTTTATTTTTCTTAGTTTAAAACATTTTTCTAACTTTTTTATTTTGATTAGACGTTGAGGATAAACCGGTACTAAAAGCTCTTGTGTCCTTGGACGACCTCGGTATCTTGCCAACACTATACTACGCTCACGATGGGTGCACTTGCCCATATGTGTGTTTAGTGTTAGTAAAATATCGTGTTTTATAAATTTAAAACTTGGCTAAAAATAAGTGTTAAAGGGGCTTAAAATATACACCTAATATATATAACACTTCACACGCATCACCAACCTTCTGTTTAATCTCTTCAAATTTCAATGATGGAAACTCATTATCATTCACTGAATCTTTTGTCTCAACCTGTGGCTCTTCTGGCTTTGTAGAACCAGAATCATCGCCAACATTCTCTTTAGATTTCTTAACAACCCACACTTGGTTGTGTTTTGCTTTCTTTTTGTAAGAATTCTTTTTTGAACACTCACCAACCTCATAAGTTGAATTTTCAAACAATTTGAATTTTTCGGTTAGTGGTTCAACATCAACAACTATTTCTTTCAGTTTTTCAGAAACTCCCTGTTTAGTCTTAGCATTTTTCGGACAATTCCATGCAATGTGACTAATTTCATTGCATTTGAAACAGGTTCGAGTCTCTTTTGGATGAAACACTCCAGTTCCATTCCTTTTCTTTTCAGCAAGAAACTCCTGGTTTGATTGTCTCCAAAAAGGTTTCTTCTGTTCTTCTTCTGCACTTCCACCTGAAACAAATTCTGTTTTTGTTTTAGAATTTTTCTCATTTTTATAATTTCTTGGTGGAATAAAACCTAAACCTTTCTTTTTGTAGCTACCATTATGGTTTGATTTCTTTTGAGAACCAGAATTGTAACCCTTTTTCTTGTTTAATCGTTGTTGTACTCTTGAAGTGTATTTTTTAGGTTTTTCAGTAAGATTTAAATCTTTTATTTCAGAAATCTTAATTTCTGTCATTTTGAAAACCTTTTTGATCGTTTCAAATCTAACACTTCTTATTGGAAACTCTTTGTCAGAGTATAATTTGTCAGAATCATTTAAAGTGTATGCAACTTCAAATGTTTCATCATCCAAATTTGCTTTTGATAACAAAAATTCTTTACTATAAGACCGTTTAACCGACGATTTTGGACTGTTGACTGACGAACTTGAACCTCCAGACTCAGACTCCTCATCAGTATCCAACACCTGATCGACCACCTTTTTTATTAACTCAGACTCATGATCAATGTCAGACGATGTAAAAACTACGTCAATGTTTTCTGGTAATTCATCAGTTGTGTCGGTTTTTAACTTTATATTGACTGCTTTTTCGAGTTGCTCCTCATTCGGTTTTCTAGGAGAATACCCTTCCCATATTGGAGGCGGACACTTATTATAATTAGCAGTCGATTTCTTACCAGTATCCTTCTTCTTTGACTTGTCATCTTGAAAAGCTTCCATACCTGCAACAGTCGGATAAATTCTATCAATAAGATAATCAGAACTAGAATAACTTTGTAATAAACGTCTGATTCTCTCATTTTCAATCTTTTCAGTTTCCAACTCTTGCTTCCATTTAGCACTTTCTTCGATGTAAAAGTTGATAGCTTTCTGCTTCGACATCATCACAGCATTCATCATCGTCAAAGCATCTTCTCTCTCAGAATTTGTCTTTTGAAGACCAGTTACTGTTCTGTTCAATACATCGTAAGATTCTTTCATGTAATTTAGATTGAACAGTAATTGCTCTTTCATCTTTTCAAGCTCAGCCAACTTTTCATCTTTTGCTGTACATTCCTTGCATGGTTCCAAACACTTCAAGCAAGGCTTGACGACTTCAACAATTTTTTCAACTTCAATAATTTTCTCAACTTCAACCACTTTCTCATCTTCAGTCACCTTTTCTGCTTCACTCAACTGCTTAGTCTCAACATTCTTCTTAGCAACACTTTTTACTTCTTCATTCTGAACAGCTTCCTTTGTTTGATCACCACTTTCAGACTTCTGTTTCATTTGTTCTTTTGCAGCTTGTTTTTCTTTCAGTTTTTCCAAGCGATCTGCAAAATAAAAATGAAAACTTTCAGGAGATAGATGAATTTTAGCAACATTAATATGTCGTTCTTCTTCATCATCACTACTGTCATCAGTTGGTGTTTGATCAAACTCTACTGATTTGTCAGAATTATCATCCGAAGAACCAGAATCAACTGGTGTTTGATCAAAAACAACTTCCTTTTCTGAACTTTCATCACTCTGTGAACTTTCATCTGCACTTTGTAATCCTTCTTCTGATGAAACAGATGTTTCAACTTCATTCTTTACAGTTTCACCAATAGACTTCATCCATGTGGTAAACATATCTGGTTCTTTCAAAATTTTAGCAATGAATGCTTTGAAATCTCCTTTATCATTCACAAACATATCCAAGCTAAAACCTTCAGGCAATTTTTCATCATCTTGAAAATTCCAGTTAAAGTTCTCTTGATTCCCCAGACATGCTCTCTTTGAATCTTCGATTCTTCTACCATGAGCCACCTGCGGTTCTTGTTGTTGTTGTTGACCAACCTGTTGATAAATGACTTTCCGGTAGTAATCGTCTTTTCTGAATGGATTCTGCGCTCCACTAGCTTCCCTGTTCTTGCATTCTCTTTTGAAATGACCTTTCTCCCTGCATCGAAAACAAGTAACTTTAGATTTATCAAAACCTAAAGTAGACACATGTGCATCAAGAAAGTCATTTCTTCCAGTAATCAGCTTGAATTTTTCGGCTCGTCTAAGAACACTAGCTAGACACCATTTGATGTCCATTAATTCCATTTCTTTGGCGTCTATTTGATCGTAATCCTCCTTTGTGAGCATAGGATTCCCGATCCGACCAGCAACCAATCCTTCATAAGACAGAAGCATAGAACCAAGTAATGCCATGTGATCCTTTGCGACTTCTTCCGAATAACTTTGACCATCAGGAAGATTTAGAGCTATGTCACACTGAATCACATAACCATTTCCTGTCTTTGTGCTTTGAGAGTGAAAACTTGTAGTTGGACTCTTTGGATTTACACTCGGGTATGTGGAGAAACCACTACTGCTTTTAGGACTTTGATCAACATTTCCAGTAGAATCTCCAGCACTAAACGCAGTTTGTATCTTTGGACTTCTTTCAACTTCTGGAATACTGCCTTTGTAATACATCTTTACATCCTGTTGACCACTTGGACTGTTCATCCTCGCGATCTTTTGCTGTTCCAGATCCTGACTTTCAATTTTCTCAATGAATTGAGAGATAGTCAATCCATCATAAACACCCGTATTTTTTAGAATCATCAAATATGTACCCCACTCTTTTTGCGGTAACGCATCAGCTAATTTGTCTACCCATTCTTCAGGCTCTTTTGTAATACTCAGCATCGACATGGTTCGCACTAAGTGACAGTAACGTTCAATCAGCTTCTTTGTATCTTCTCCCGGTAAACTACTGAACAAATCAAACTCTTTCTTGAGCAACGCTTTCTTGCTCTTAATCATGTTCTCACTACCTTCAAACTTGATTCGAATAGCATCCCATATTGATTTTGAAGTCTTGTCGTGTTGAAGTAGAATAAAGATGTCTTCTTTGATTGCTTGCTGAAGCAGACTGATCATCATCTTTTCAGCTCGATACATTTCCCGTTCTTTATCATTAAATTCTGAGATTTGTTTGATAACTTGCATATCAGTACGTGGTAAGATATATTTTTTCAGAATACATTCCCATGATCTAAGATGGTTTGCCTGAACCCAATTTTTGAATCTGTCTTTCCACCCGTAATACTCTTCAATGCTCATTAGCTTAGGGGGTTTTTGAGTAGTTCCCGTTTCGTTTTCTAGGTTCATATTCTGAGCAATGACGGCCGGAGTAGATGGAGTTGCAAACGCATTGTAGAAATCGTTGTCCATGGTCTTAACACTCTGGAGCAGAATCAACAGGTATAGCAGACTGAAGCGGAATCAGAAAGTATGTTGGAGCGAAATCAGATGTTTGTTACTCTAGAGCGAAATCAGAATGTTCACAGGAGCGAAATCAAATGTTTACAGGAGCAAAATCAAATGTTTATCAGCCAGGAGCGAAATCACAACCAATTTTGGAGCGGAATCAGATGTTTGGCAGCCAGGAGCGAAATCAGTATGAAATTTTGGAGTGTAATCAGACATAAACTGTTCGAGCGGAATCAGTTCGAAGGTCCATTTTGTCCACTTTTAATCCGATTTTAGCTATGAAACTTTCAGGGATTTGTTAATAGTCAATTATACACAGTCTGTGAAAATTTGAACCAGTTTTAACCGTTAAATCTTGTTCAGATGAAGAAAGAAAGTGTAGAAGTAAGAAATTTCGATGAAATCCAGCTAATCTCTGCAGAACTCCTCCTCCTGAGCTCTGATACCAATTGTAGGATCGTTTGCGGACCCAAACGAGTCGTTCAGAGGAGTTTTGATCAGTTACAGGTGCGGAAAACAAGTAACTGACGTAGAAACAGCTAATTCTTCACTTTAACTACTGATTGTATTAATCTGACGTTGTTTACAATCAAATCTCACACCGGCAGCACTTCGGTATGGAATACAAGGATCTGTTATATGATTTCGCTCCAGGTGACCTATATATAGGCACCTGATTTCGCTCATAATGACACAATCACATCTTGAAACGGAATTAAAGCTTTGTGATTCCGCTCGAAAGTGTCAACATGACATTTCGGGCGGAATCAGCCCTAGGAGCGAAATCAGCTTGTTAAACACATAAACTCTCCTATTTTCTTGATCTACGTGCCCTGATCTATACAATATAGTCTAAGACTCGATACAAGACGAAATCGACAGATGTATGCACCAACATACATATATGTATATATGCAAAAAAAGGCTCTTAAAAATAAGCGATTAGAAGTAAAAAAAAAAATTGCTTGAAGTATGGTGCTCTTCTCTTAGGATCCCTACCCTATATATATATATATATATAAGGTAGGGTTCTAGAGTGAACACTAATGTATTTGCGAACTGAGTGAACAAATCTTGGCCATTGATTTACACACGTGGATGGCTAGGATTTAATCATCAAATCGTAAAATACACTAGTGTATTTCATCATCAAATCCTGGCCATTGATCTACACACATGTATGGCCAGGATTAGTTCGCAAACTACACTAGTGTTCACTCTTAAACCTAATCCTATATATATATATATATATATATATAGGCAAAACATCAAATACAAATAGCTAGGGTTGTAATCGAACCGAACGAATACGAACAACTCTATGTTCGTGTTCGTTCGTTAACGAAATTAACATGTTCGCGAATTGTTCCCGAACGCATATCGAACATAAGTTTATGTTCGTGTTTTTTCGTTAAAGAAATTCAGTTGTTCATGAACAGTTTGTGAACACTGGTCTTGAACACAAACGAACGCAAACGAATATAAACGAACATAACCAAACATTTAACTTGAAAATTAAAAAATAAAATCATTGTTAATCTTAAAAATTGGACATAAGTAATGATAAATCAAAACACAAGAAGTCTACTACAACCACCAAACAATGAATCATGTTTAACTAACTTAGACAAAACTATTGAAAGTTTAACTAACCTAGATATAATTATCCCAAAAAATGTCTTGAATGTCCAGATTTTAGCTAACTTAGAAATAAATAGTGTTTCATGTTTTTAACATGTTTAGATAAAATGTTTATTATTTATTATTCTTTTAATATAATCAAACGAACGTAAACGAACATAGCATAACATATTATCGAACGTTCACGAATGCAGTCGAACGAAGGAGACCCGTGTTCATGTTCGCTAAGCTAAACGAACGAAATTTTTTATTCGTGTTCATCCATTAAGCTATTCGAACGAACATAAACGAACTTCCCGCCAAACAGTTCACAAATTGTTCGCTGAACTTTCGGTTCGTTTACAGCCCTACCAATAACCTTATCGTACAAAACGTACGAAAGGTGTCACACCCCGACCGCGTAAAACAACAAAACGCGGTGGAAACGTCGGGGAGTGGAGAAACAGAATTATTGTTTCACAACCATGGTATTTAAAGTTTCATTTTATTTAGAAATTAAGAGATTACATTGTCTTAAAACAAAGAAAGCATAACATAAATTAAACTAGTCTTGCATCTTTTATTGTCACCAAGGCCCAAGTCTGCCTAAGTGTATCTTGATCAACCCTATGCATCAGCTCCTGAAAACACATGTGAACATAGGTACATCAGCATAAAAATGCCTGTGAGATACATAGGTTTTGTTGAAGCGGGATTCATGACTTGTAAGTTAAATGAAATGTTTAACCAAAAGTTAGTTATGAATCTTGTAAAAAGTTTTCTTTTATAAATCATACGAAAATCGATGTGAAATTCAAATGATATTAAAGAAAAGTGTATGGTTAACTGAATAACCAAGTAAAATGAGTTTGTATACGATATGTTAGTTGTAAAACAATATTTTGTGAAAATCTGTCGTTTGTGTAAAATGTATCACGTCTTTGTTGAAATGATTTAGATAAAGCTACGATATGTAATATCATAAAAGCACTTATATATAGGAAGTACCAGCGGCGTATCCACCATGCTTTTATCATATTACACACGTCTCGTTACGTAAATCACTTATCAATATCCACCAAAATGTCTTGTTTAAACCAATGCCAAATGTTTATGTGTAGACAATGTCTAATGTCAAATGTAAATCATGTTTTGTATAATCAGATGTTATGTATGGCAAGTAAAAGTATCTACTCAAACCATAAGTATAATGTAAATGTGTAGTCAAATGTTATGTATGGTGAATAAAAAAGTATTTACACAACCCCATAGGAAAAATGTACAAAACAATGTAATTAAAATAAATCATAGTTTATGTAAAAAGTTATGTTTTGCAAAATCAATGCTTTACTGATACAAACATTTATGCGGTAATGTTAAATGCATACATTCAATCCTTGAGACTGTAGGATAAACCTTCAAACAAATCAAAGGTTTATTAAAAATGTTTTCGGATTCTGTCATTCCTTACGTCTAAACAAACCTAGGATTCCAGGAATGGGAGTTGTCAATTCCTATGGTACCACTACATACTACCGAGCGGCATGATCAGTGTTAATGAACGTATTTTAGTTTCGTGAAAACAAACCAAATGTCATACCAAATGTAAGCATGTTATGTGAAAACAATGTACTAAGTATGCTAAGTAAACATATGAAGTAGAAATGTAATGTAAATCATTGTGCTCGCATGCTCAGTAAACATACATAGCAGAAACGTAATGTAAATCAATGTGTCCATATGCTGAGTAAACATATGCAACAAAAATGTTTATGAAATCAATGTGCTAGCATGCTAAGTAAACATACATAGCAAAGCATAATGGAAATCATGTACTATATGCGTACTAATGAACATAGCAAGTATATATCATGAAAGCACGAAAAGCACGAAAGTAACAAGTAGGCACAACCATGGTATTTAAAGTTTCATTTTATTTAGAAATTAAGAGATTACATTGTCTTAAAACAAAGAAAGCATAACATAAATTAAACTAGTCTTGCATCTTTTATTGTCACTAAGGCCCAAGTCCGCCTAAGTGTATCTTGATCAACCCTATGCATCAGCTCCTGAAAACACATGTGAAAATAGGTACATCAGCATAAAAATGACTGTGAGATACATAGGTTTTGTTGAAGCAGGATTCATGACTTGTAAGTTAAAAGAAATGTTTAACAAAAAGTTAGTTATGAATCTTGTAAAAAGTTTTCTTTTATAAATCATACGAAAATCGATATCAGATTCAAATGATATTAAAGAAAAATGTATGGTTAACTGAATAACCAAGTAAAATGAGTTTGTATACGATATGTTATTTGTAAAACAATATTTTGTGAAAATCTGTCGTTTGTGTAAAATGTATCACGTCTTTGTTGAAATGATTTAGATAACGCTACGATATGTAATATCATAAAAGCACTTATATATAGGAAGTACCAGCGGCGTATCCACCATGCTTTTATCATATTACACACGTCTCGTTACGTAAATCACTTATCAATATTCGTCAAAATGTCTTGTTTAAACCAATGTCAAATGTTTATGTGTAGACAATGTCTAATGTCAAATGTAAATCATGTTTTGTATAATCAGATGTTATGTATGGCAAGTAAAAGTATCTACTCAAACCATAAGTATAATGTAAATGTGTAATCAAATATTATGTATGGTGAATAAAAAGTATTTACTCAACCCCATAGGCAAAATGTACAAAACAATGTAATTGAAATAAATCATAGTTTATGTCAAAAGTTATGTTTTGCAAAATCAATGCTTTACTGATACAAACATTTATGCGGTAATGTTAAACGCATACATTCAAGCCTTGAGACTGTAGGATAAACCTTCAAACAAATCAAAGGTTTATTAAAAATGTTTTCGGATTCTGACATTCCTTACATCCAAACAAACCTAGGATTCCAGGAATGGGAGTTGTCAATTCCTATGGTACCACTACATACTACCGAGCGGCATGATCAGTGTTAATGAACGTATTTTAGTTTCGTGAAAACAAACCAAATGTCATACCAAATGTAAGCATGTTATGTGAAAACAATGTACTAAGTATGCTAAGTAAACATACGAAGTAGAAATGTAATGTAAATCATTGTGCTAGCATGCTCAGTAAACATACATAGCAAAAACGTAATGTAAATCAATGTGTCCATATGCTTAGTAAACATATGCAACAAAAATGTTTATGAAATCAATGTGCTAGCATGCTAAGTAAACATACATAGCAAAGCATAATGGAAATCATGTACTATATGCGTACTAATGAACATAGCAAGTATATGTCATGAAAGCACGAAAGTAACAAGTAGGCACATGTGTATCACCCCAAAATATTTGAAAAGCAATAAAAGAGTGGACTATGTACTCACTTGATATTGCTTAAAAGTCTTGTAATAACAATCAAATAACGCTTGGAAGATCACGGAATCAATCGGCACCTAATATAGGTAACTATGTTAATAAACCGAACCTAAATCGGAAGATCGGGTAGAATGAGGTCTCGTAAACCAAATGAGTATTGGGACTCATATGATATGGTTTAATAAGGCCTGCATTCTAAGTCGGAACCTATCCTAAGTGCTTATGACCCGTTACGACTCGTTAAGGTAGTCTACGCTACTTTAACGCGTCGTTCGTGCAAAAGCGCGCTCGGACCGCCTAACTAGCCCTATGACAAGTATTATATGCCTTAACATGTCTAATATTAATGCATAATCAGTTTAGATGTCAAAATTTAAGTTACATAGGCTTAAAATGAAATTATGCGTAAAAAGAGCATTTTGGTCATTTTCCTAAGGCATATAAACTACCTATCATACAACTAACTAAACGAAGTGACCATAAGGTATAACATCGAAAGGTTATTCCCTATACAACTATGGTCACAAAATATGTTTGGTCAGATCCTAACGATCGACCAAACGGGTAGGGTTCAAAAGTCTAAGCGGTTGTTTAGACCGCTTATCTTACGACCCTACATAAGCACTAGACTAAGAGTGACGAGTTAAACATGTCAAAACATGTTTAACTAAGTTAGAAAACAAGTTTGATATCAAAACAAAGTGTTTTGATACCCGAAAATAGTTTCATTGCAAAATACGCATAAATACTTATTTTGACCGAAACTTTGACTCGTCACTACGCCTAATCAACATGGTAATCAGTAGGTATAGTCACAAGGGACTATAACCATCGTGATTACGCTCACTTTGCAAAGTTCAAATGAACTTTGTGTTGACCAATACATGGTCAAAGCAGAAAGTCAAACACTGTTTGACTTTCATGCTTGAAATGCATAACCAAGCATGAAGGAGACTTACAAAGGGTCTAAGCTTGGAATAAGAACAAAGAAAACAGAAGGAGGTGCACTAGAACTCAGGTAGGTGGCTTCCAAACATGGCAACCTCCACTTAGATTTCTAAAAGATGGAATGAGCAATGAAATGGGTAGAAATTGGGGGTATTTATAGTGAATTTGAAGCTACAAGATGATACCAAGTGGTTTGTGCATTGCCTAAGGCATTATCTCAACCATACAAGTGTGTGGATAGAATTAAAACCACTCAAAATGCCCACAATTTGCAAAACAATGGCCAAAACTAGCTTAAAATTACATATGTTGTAGCTGGAATGAAGATTCTGTCGATATTGAGGTGTCGCGTGCTGCGACGGCACACCCCCTTTGCTGTTGCGCGACGCTAGCACATGCCTGAGCCAGAAACTTTCAAAAATTGGTAAGAATGGTCCCTGCAGCATGTTTAAGCCATTCTTTATGCGTTTAAGCCCCGTTAACCCATTTTCAAGGCTCTACAAGGATGTTAAAGTATAGGGGACATGAAATATGCTTGAAAACATCATGGATGTTGGTTCGTTTGGTCGTACGATCACATTGTTCGGTTAATTACGACAAAACACGAACGGACGCGAAAAGCGATCCAAATTACGTGATGAATGGTATTTTAGCATCCCAAACACTAAAATAAAATATTTTAATGATTAAAAAATTTTTGGATGTCCGGATATGTTCAGAATGTAAGATATGCGCGTAAATACAAACTTATGCACTTTTGACGCTTTTAGTCCCTGTTTGATCAAATAAGCATATTTTTGCATAACGAACCCCTCAAAACCTATTTCTAAGCTATGTGAAGGATATTTAGGGTATGTTTAGCTTATGATAAAGTTCTGGAATGTTCGTTACTCTATGAATCGGCAGACTTTCGCAGTTTGACGCAAATAGTCCCTTCGAATGAATAAACTTGATTTTGCCATACCAAACCCTTCAAAACTTATTTCTAAGTTATGTAAAGGTTATTTAAGGTATGTTAAGCATATGTTGATGTTTTGGAGTGTTTGTTGCATTAAACTGATTACGTTTACGCATCAATTTGCGTATAACTTTCAAGAAAGCGATATAGAGTTTGAAATTGAACAAAAATCAAAACGTGCAAAATGTCAAACATAAATAAACAAATATTGGGATCAAATCACATTGTTTTATTGATAATTGAACTGTTTAAAGTTTATACAATGATTACAAGCACAGGTGTCACAAAAGGCATAAAAAGGAAAAAAAAAACGCGGTGGCATTTTTGTAATTGTCAAAATTACCCTACAAATGAACTTGTATGGTAATTTTGATCTTGTAGGTTAATTTTGTAGAGTATCATAATTACTCTACAAATGATCTTGTAGGGTAATTTTGTAGAGCATCATCATTAGTCTACAAATGATCTTGTAGAGTAATTTTACTCTTGTAGGGTAATTTTGTAAAGTATCATAATTACTCTACAAATGATCTTGTAGGGTAATTTGGATCCTGTAGGGTAATTATGAGTAAAATAATTACGAAAAATGCCACCACGTTTATTCTATCTTTTCATGCCTTTCGTACGTTTTGTACGATAAGGCTTTTTGTAAATGATCTTTACCATATATATGTAGGTACGGGATCAGGAGAAAATGCCCAAAAGTGTGAGAATACATCCCGACCTAACACGTGGTGCGCGATATAATTAGGGCGTAGGGGCTTTTTTGTCATTTTATCTTTCGCTTTTCCAATTCGGTGTCACAATACTGCTTCATTTTTGGCATTTAAGATTTTTTGGCATTAACCGAATTCAATAATTACCTGCCGTTTTTAATGGTCTCATTGTATTAATCTTTTTTTTTAGATAGACAATATTTTTGGCGGTTATGGCGTTTCCAAATCGTCGGCCATTGGAACCCCAAGGGGCCAGAATATCTCTCTGAATGGCTTCATCTATACTAAGTATGGCCAATAATTCTTAGATTCAATGGCGTTTTAGACAAGATGGAACATTGTTCTATTATATTTTTTGCGTTTTACAAGCGGAAAATTATATTACAGCCACAGGGGAAAAAATGGAAATGAAAAAAAATAAATTAAAAATCCTAATCGGATCTTTCTTCACAATCTTCACTGTCATCAGTCTCTGCCTTCTTCAATACTTTAAGAACTGTCACCAAATATATGGTGTTTTTATGTAAAACTTAACAACCCCATCGGTCTGAATATTTTGTCTGCTCGTCTATTGAAGTGGCTTTTGTGGATGTTGGGGGACATAGATCGATGACGTGTGAGTGGGTTTTTTCGCTTTAATCTTCAACTTGATCTTCATCTTTATAATCATCCCACTCTTCAGTGTCATTGATCTCTTCTCCTCATCCAAGCCTTCTTCAAGAACAAAGAACACAAAATGACATATGACTATCATCGGTATCTTTTTCTTGAAGATTTGTCCATCTCATGCAGCAAAATCTTACTGAGTTACTCCCCTCACCTAACAATCCATTCAGTGAAACTTCACGAAGAACAATATTGAATATCCAATAAAGCATGTTAGCCAACTTTGATTTTTTTTATTTTTTGGCGTTTTACAGTGAGTGGTATTATAGGAACATTGGCGTTTGTTTTTTTTTTTTTTGGTGTGATCAAAATGGAAGTTACTGAAAGGGATCATTTTATAGCATGTCTTTGGCGCGTAGTTTAGGCGGTGTATTATTATAATAAAGTATTCGTCGTTTCAGTTTACTGTTTGTAATTAATGTTTTTGATAAGCTTTATCTCTGAAGTCTGTAACACGTCCCATCTTTCAAGTTTGGCGTTTTATTTTTTTAATTTAATAAATGTTGTTAATAATATAGTTTTCGTCTCTTCAGTTTACTATTTTTGTAGTTACTGTTTCTAGTTACATTTTCGAGATTTTGGCATTTTGTATTTTTAATGAGGTTTTAAATAAAGATGGCACTTTACTTTACTTTTTTTTTTTTTTTTTTGAGTTTTTTATAATACTTGTCCAAAGTAATTTTATTATAGTTAGGGAGTTTTGGGGCGTTTTATGGCATGATGGCGTTTCACAAGCATTTGTCTGTGCGGCGTTTTTATTATATATGGCGTTGTTATTATATAACAATCAACTGAAAAAGAAAATTAAAAAAAATATATATAAACAATTGATCTTCCAAATCCTCACTGTCACCGGTCTCTTTCTTCTTTTGAAACATCTTAACTGGCTGTTTCGACTTTCGTATGATTCATTTTGTTTTTTTTTTTTTTTGAAGTATCTTTTTTGTGGCTGTTTGGAAGCACAAATGAGGTGAGTTTTTTATTTGAAGTTTATCTTTATCTTCATCTTTATCTTCAACACACTCATCAGTGTCATCCGTCTCTTCATGCATTCAAATATTCATCAATAACAAAGCACGGAAAATGACATAAGTCTGACACCAGCATCTTTTTCTTGAAGATTTGTCCATCTCATTCAGCAAAATGTTATTGAGTTACAACTCTCAGCTAACAATCCATTCGGTGAAACTTTGTGTAGAACAATATTGAATATCCAAGGAATGATGTTTGATTTTTTAAGTTTTTGGCGTTTTACCGAGAAAAAGAACGCCACTAAATAAAAGTACATTAAACCTCTAATTTTGGTCATACTAAACTCAATAATGTTTTGCTGTATGAGATGGACAACATTTTTAATCCTCAGTTAGGAAAGATGTCTAACAATGTTGTCAACCCCATACAGCTAAACTTTATTGAGAACAAAACTGTATCTCCGAGAAGTGACGGTTTTTGCAATTTTTATGGTTTATGTATGTTTTGGCGTTTATAACTTGGATGGAAGTTGAGGATATATTCAATAAGATTTTACTCAATGAGATGGACAATATCTTCACTTAATGATTTTTGTCCATCACATTGAGCGAAACATTACCGACAACCAAACTGAATTTCAAAGAAACGTTTTTTATTTTGGGTTTTTTGGCGTTTCTATGATGAATGGTATATATTAAATATGGCGTTTTAGGTTTGTTATGTTTAATGGAAGATCTGAGATGTTGTATATATAGGATGTTTTTTGGCGGTTGTTTTAGGCGGGATTTTATCATAATAAATGTAGTAATTAAGTCAATGTGTGTTTAGCTTTATCGTTTAAAAGAAGTTTGGCGTTTTATATCTAATGGCGTTTAGATTAGGATGATGTGTGCTATGTAGGTTAGGGCGGTAATTTATGGCGTTTCATACATGAGTTTGGTGTTTTGTGTAGAGAAGTCAAAAGACCCTTTTACCCTTAATGAAGCGCGCCACGCTAATAAAAGTGATGTTATTTACGAAAACGCCACCGCGCCAATCTAGTCCATAGATTGTTTTGATCGGACGATCCATAACCGTTCTCAACGTTCTCACACTTTTCACCGTTTTCTCTAAATCCTGACCCTATATATATAGGGTGGGAGTTGGCTACAAAGTTCATTTCTCCTACAAAGTGTAAAAAGTCATAAAACACCATAATGTCAAGAATAAAATACACTCAAAACCCACAAATAACATAGTAGAGATTACTAAAACACCATATTTATGGGTTTTGTGTTGTGTTTTGGTTTATAAGGCTTTCATTATTGAATGACTAACATTAGTGTGTTTTATGTTGATTATCATGTTGTGTTTTATATTCATAGTTGTATGATGGTGTGTTTGAAGTATTTAAGAACTGTTAGGGTTTGGATATTGTGTTTTAGTGATCTTCGCTATGTTATTTGTTGGTTTTGAGTGTGTTTTATGGCTGAAATTATAGTGTTTTATGACTTTTACACTTTGTAGAAAAAATGGACTATGTAGCCGAACCCCACCCTATATATATATATATATATATATATATATAGGGTCAGGATTTAGAGAAAACAGTGGAAAGTGTGAGAACGGAGAGAACGCTTATGGATCGTCAGATCAAAACAATCTATGGACTAGATGACGCGGTGGCGTTTTCGTAAATAACATCACTTTTATTAGTGTGACGCGCTTCATTAAGGGTAAAAGGGTCTTTTGACTTCTCTACACAAAACGCCAAACTCACGAATATAACGCTATTAAAATCCCGCCTTAACACACATAGCACACCCCTGTTCAAAATAAAATTTTGGTTTTGCCCCCAGCTAAAAATTATGATTTTCCCATCAGTTAAAAAATGACGATTTTGCCCCAGGAATAGTTCAGTTAGGTGACTGGCCAAAAGTGGCGGCCACCTTTTTTTTAGCATATAATAGTTATTTATAGGTTCTGCCAAATTACAATTTTATCCCAAGCTAGAGTTTCAAAATATAAATTTTCTTTTGGCCCCCGCCTAAATTTACGATTTTGCCCTCAGTTAAAGAAATACGACTTTGCCCCCTGTTTAAAATAAAATTATGGTTTTGCCCCCAGCTAGAGTCCTGCCAAATTACTATTTGGTTCCCAGTATAAAATTACGATTTCACCCCAGTTCAAAATAAAATTTTGGTTTTGCCCCAGATAAAAATTACGATGTTGCCTCAGTTAAAAAATTACGATTTTGCCCCCAATTTAAAATAAAAAAAATGGTTTTGCCCTCAGTTCAAAATATTATTTCACCTCCATTTTTAAATTACGATTTATCCTAGCTAAAAATTGCAATCTTGCCATCAATTTTTTTAGCAAAACTATGGTAGTGTTTTATTTTACTTGGTTGACTCAATTTAGTTTTTGTTCGTGCCAAACAGCTGTCTAGCACTCGCTAATTGGTCCTAACAAATTATTGTTTTGCCCCCAACTCTAAATCACACGCTTGCCATCTTTTTTGTTATTTTTTTATCATAACTATGGTATTTTTTTTTTGTTTATTTGGTTGACTCGATGTATCTTTTTTGAGATCGCGTTATAAGTAGCATGTATTACTAGTTGGATGCCCCGCCCACGTTGCGGGGCGTTAAGCCGAATATTTCTTAGTTTCATAACATGTACGCATGTATTTTAGTTACTTGCACATATTACTTATAATACAATCTCAACAAAAAAAATGCATTGACTCAACCAATTAAACCAAAACACTACCATAGTTTTGCTAAAAAAAAGAAAACTAAAACGATGACAAGTTTATAATTTTGAGATGGGGGCAACATAGTAATTTGTCAGAACCAATAAACGAGTTCTAGACACTTGCTTGACACAAATGTTAAATTGAGCCAACGAAGTAAAATAAAAACTACTATAATTTTGCCAAAAAAAAACAATGGCAAGACTACAAATTTTAACTGGGGGCAAAATCGTATTTTTTTAAATGAGGGCAAACTCATAGTTTTAAACTGAGGGCAAATTCGTAATTTTAAGCTGGGGGAGAGGGGGACCATAATTTTGAACTGAGGTAAAATCATAATTTTAACCTATGGAAAAAATCGTAATTTTTAGCTGGGGGCAAAAGCATAATTTTATTTTGAACTGGGGGCAAAAGCGTAATTTTAAACTCAAGGCGAAATCGTGATTTTAGAAAAAAAGGGCAAAATCATATTTTTGAACTGAGGGCAAAATCGTAAATTTGAGATAGGAAAAAAAAACTAAAACGATGGCAAGACTACAAATTTTAACTGGGGAAAAATCATAACTTTTTAAATGAGGGCAAACTCATAATTGTAAACTAAGTGCAAATTCGTAATTTTAAACTGGGGTACAAAACCATAATTTTATTTTGAGCAGGGCAAAATCATAGTTTTGAACTAAGGGCAAAATCGTAATTTTGAGTTGGGGGTAATCTAAACACCATTAGATATAAAACGCCAAACTTTGTTTTTAACCGATAAAGCTGAACAACCAGTACTACTGAAACGACGGAACTTAATTACTAGCATTTACTATAATAAAAATCGAACCTAAAATACGCGCCAAAAACTTCCTATATAAACAACCTCTCAGAACTACTAAAATCCACACCAAAACCCCAAACGCCATATTTTCCTCTATACCATTCATATTAGAAACGCCAAAAAACCCAAATATCAAAGATTCCAATTCATGTTTCTTTGATATACACTATTTTCTCAGTAAACTTTCGCTCGATGTAATAAGCAAGATCCTCAATATAAACGCCAAAACATACAAAAACCACAAAAATTCAAAAAAGCCATTTCATGGAGATTCAGTTTTGTTCTCAGTAAAGTTTAGCTAAACGGGATGGACAACATTGTTACACATCTTTCTTGACTGAGGATTAACAATGTTGCCCATCTCGTTAAGCAAAACATTATTGAGTTTAGCATGACCAAAATTAGAGGTTTATGGTAGTTTTTTTAGTGGCGATGTTTTTTTTTTTTGGCGTTTGATTTGCTTGTCCGATCTTATATTGTTTGTTATGTAACTTCTAAGTAGCATGTTATGAACAAATAGGTCGAAAAAAAAGATGGAAAATGATGTATAAAAATGATGTAAAACGCCAAACTGAGATCTGTCTGTGTTTTATAGGAATGAAATATACAAAACGCCAAACTACTCTACACAGGCTCTCGAAGACCATCTGTGTGTGTTCTGTAAGAATGAAAAATACAAAACACCAAACGACTCTTCACTAGCTCTCGAAGACCTTGTCGATCTTCTTTTAATTACGGCCTGTTTGCATGTCGATGCGTAGTGTCCATAGCCTTTGCAGTTCTGACACTGTCTTTCTTTAGCCTCGGGTTTCGAATTTGATTTCTTTTTCTCAATTGCTATCTCATGTTTAGATTTCAGGCGCTTCCGAGAACCAGAACCTTTGGATTTATACTCAACAGGGACTCTTATCATATTCTTGTCATTTTTATATTAACCGGTTATCTCAGCAAATCTATCCCTAGTATTAGTAGGAGGAGCAACAATCTGCATATCTTGAACCTTCTTCGTATAAGATTGAACATGATCCGTGTACAAGGATAGCTCCTCTTTATTACCAGATAAACAGTTCAAAGTATATTCCGTTGAAAAAATAATATCTCGCATCATACTTTGCACATCAGGATCAAGTTCGGTCATATATTCACGACTAATTGAGTATTCAGGAGAGCAGTTTGGGGAAGCCTCTTTGCGCCATCTATTCAGAATGTTTTGTTTTGGAAATTCCCTAATGTCCATAATTCTCAAAACATAAAATATATGTCTACATAGCAAACCAAACTGTTCAAAACGTCTGCATCAGCAACTGCATGTGCAATCAGACTTACAGAACATTACCTGAAAAACGCCAAAAACAATATCTCTACAACGCCATGTAGAGAATGTTTGTCTAAAAAAAATAAAAAAAACGCATTGGATATGATAAAACGCCATTAACAGAAAATGCCATAAAAAACAAAACGCTATTGTTTACCTCAAATAAGGATGTACAAGGCTGCTGGAAGTCATTTATGTAAAACTTAACAAACCCATCAGGCTGATCTTCATAACGTTGATTTATGCAATCCGCAATTCCAATAAGCTCAGCTTGAACGTCACAAAAAATACTTTTTGTGTATATGTCAACAGCTTGCCCTTCCAACAATTGGTAATTACTCTTCAACTGGGTCGTTTGTATCGAGATTCATGATCATTTTTCCAGTGTGTGTGACGATGTGCTTCTATTGCAGTCTCGTAATGAGTCATGAACTCAACAAGAGTAGCTTTCAAATTGCACACTTGACCAAAAAAATGATTCTCACTCTCCGACCTCGATGTCGTTCGCATAAGACCCGACATCTCCTCCATTCTATAGTATGCAGGGATCCAAGATTCCCTGCGTGTAAAAATATCAGGTAACCAGTCATTATCTGCTAAATTGAACTCTGCGATAACCGCTTCCCATTCTGATTCAAACTCTTTAGGTGTGAGAATATCCCTCCACACAACACCACAAATACGTTCTTTAAAATTGGTGGAATTGCATAGCCTAACACCAACCTATGTATAACACGAAAACGCCATGCATAAAAAAACATATAAATTACACAAAGACAAAACTTAATTAAAAAAACAGTAACAAGGTATAGAACGCCATGTATTTTAAAACGCAGTGTATCCTAAAATGCCAAAGGTAAAAATAAGCATACCAACCTTCAGAGAAAGCTTATGCATCACATGCCACAAGCATAACCGATGCCTCGTGTCAACAAATGCAATAGAAATAGCCTTCTTCATTGTTGGATCTTGGCCAGTGACAACAACTTTTGGTTGAGAACCAACAGCTTTTGGAAAAACTCTCAACAACCAAATATACATATTAGCAGTTTCCGACGCCAATAATGTTGCACCAAATGTAACATTGCAGTGATGATTGTCTATACTAGTGAACGGTACAAACACCATAGAGTATCTGCATATGAAAACGCCATGAGAACTGAAACAATAATAAAACGCCATTGCATGTAAACTTATAAAACGCCATTGCATGTAAACTAATAAAATGCCATTGCATGTAAACTAATAAAATGCCATATCATGTAAACTAATAAAAACGTCATTGCATGTAAACTCATAAAACGCCAAAAACAGAAGAAGTTGAATTATAAAATATTACTTGTTGGAACGATACGTGGCGTCAAACGAAATCACATCACCAAACACATGGTAATTACGTTTGGCTTGATCGTCACACCAAAAAAAGTCCCTTCAAACGATTCTCTTCGTCTGTGAAGTAATCATACGAGAAATTAGACTGGGAATGTTTTTTTTCATTCAAATGTCTCACAACCATATCAGCGTCATATTCCCCAATAAACAAGTTAATTTGCCTCTTATAGTTCTTAAATTCAACTTTACTTACACCCACATCTTCAAAACCGCTAAAACAAGTCTTCAAAACATTAAACGCCTTGACGGGACCCAAGTTCAGCTTAGACATGATGTGTATAACATGCTTCTTGGAGCTGAGTGAGGTGTCGTTCAGTTGGAAGAAAATGCTTATCAGGACGTTCAACAAGATCATGGTTGTGCTCCTCGACAAACTTATACTCCTTCCATAATCCAGCCTCAAAAAGTACACATAACAGTGCACCACAATCAGTCCTCTTTGAAATGTTGGATCGCACTAATCGCTCCTTTTGAATGGGGTCCAACGTATCAACCATCTTGTCCTTGTATAACCCAGATCTCGTACACAAGTAATACTTAATACGTAAGACACCTTTAGAGTTTGTCTTTGTAGTCCCTTTCCTGACTGAAAACCCACACTCCTTGGCATACTTAACATACATTGAATAACAATCATCGAGGCTTGAGAATACCATGTCCATTGTGGGCTTTATTTCTTCACTGACGTCAGGAATGATAAATGGCAATCCAGTTTTGGGGCAAAGCCTTTGACTCGAGGAAGCAACTTCGTCTGAGAAAACACAGTGAGGAACAGAAAAATCAGAAAAATGTTATTAAAAATAGAAAGTGTCTCGTAATAACATTATAGATTAAAACGCCATTAATTGAATAATAAAGAAGACATAATAAACACATAATTTAAAAATGACATGATAAAAATGCCATGAGATGAATAATTAAAAACACTTAACAACATAAATAATTAACAATATATATCATCAAAATGAAAACACCATAATTAACAAAACTAATGTTTACACAAATTAACAAATAGTAATAACTGATCTTCACAAATACTACTAAATAAAATTCAAAACTAATCAAATAGATGTAAAACGCCTATGATCGTAAAAACATAAGAAATATACTAGATCGTAAACGACAATTAAAATTAATATTGAAAACTCCAATTATTAGTTCTTAGTAATTGTTTAAATACCAATTAAAACGCGATTAAATTGCATAATTGAATAACGCCATTGAAAATCATACAACACATTATAAAAATACTAATAATAAAAAACAATGAAACAATCATAAAAGAACAAAACGCCATATCTGTTGCATGATTTGCTGGAACAAAAATAGAAATCGCCAACGAATTTTACTTTGTCGAACAGAATCCACGTTAGACGCCAAAGATCTGCGAAAGCTTGCAAAGGAGGTAACAGCTAACAAGAAATCTTTAGAGTTTTAATTTGAAAGAGATTTATAACGCGAATAAGGACAATCGTACACCCGCATAACAATTAGCGCCCCTGCCACGTGCTGGGCCAGGATCCGTTCTCATCGTTCTCACACTTTTTATCGTTCTCTCCTGATCTCATTTCCATATATATATATATATATATATATGGTAGGGTTCTAGAGTGAACATTAGGTTGAGAGTGAGGTGTGTGAACTAATCTGAGCCATTAATTGTTTAGATCTTAGAAATTTTAATAATGGCAGTTTTGTAATTATTTATATGTAAAAATAAATGAAAAGAGGATAAAGGTAAATTGTTAACTACTTCTCTCTCTAATTAAATAATTAATTACATTCTCTCTCATTTTTTCTCTCACCAATTAACTAATTTTTTAATTCTAAAAAATATAACCATTATATAATTTATTATTCCATCTAGAACATGATTAAAAACACTGTAGAAGTGAATGTACATATATGTATTATACGTATTCACAATTTAAAAACGTATGTACATTAACAAATATTGTTCCATCCGATCATCTTCTTTAAGTGTACATGTTCGATTTGTAATGTGGACATATGTACATTCATAATATAATTCTAAAAAAGAAGTTAATGATATGGTTATTCAATACGGTATATATGTGTATAGCAAATATCTGATATGATTGTTTGGCATTGTACATATGTGTACATAACAGTCTCAACACGTATATACATATATGTATATTAACAAGTCATATTCTTAACACGTATGTACACATATGTACATTATCACACCTATGTTTAGAACAAGTGTACATTATCACACAAGATTCATGATGAGTACATGAAGAATAATCATGGATATACAATTGTAAAAAAAAATTGAATATATTAACAAGTCATATTCTTAACACGTATGTACACATATGTACATTATCACACCTATGTTTAGAACAAGTGTACATTATCACACAAGATTCATGATGAGTACATGAAGAATAATCATGGATATACAATTGTAAAAAAAAATTGAATATCTAATCCAAAAAAAAAATATGTAATCAAACGTTCTGTAAATAATCCATTTTTGCATGAATATGCAATTAAAAAAAATCCATTGTTTTGAATTAAGATAGATGGAGAAGATAATTATGCAATTTAAGAAAACTACCAAAATTAAAAGTGTAAGTGAAATTCAATGATTATAATAAAGATTTAAAACTAATTATTGTATAATTACAATTATACCCTTAACAACTAAAAAGGAAATCAATGGTCCTAATTAGTTCACACCTATGCAGTTAATAGCGGTGTTATAGCGGTTAGCGGACGTCTGGGTTTGTAGCGGTCCAAATAGCGGTGGCTCATAGCGGTTCTGCTATTAGCGGCGATATTTGCCGCTATTTGGAAACGTGTATAGCGGTCAAAGTCAAATTAGGCCAAAGTTTGAAAAAATCGATCAAAAGTCGCCTATAATCGGACCAAATCAGTCAAAACTGGATCAAATATTAGTCAAAATTTGACCAAATCGGTTAAGTGAAATGGATTGTTATCTTAATTCGAACAAAAATCAGTTGTTGCTCCATGATTTTGAACCATTATAGAGATAATTGGGTACTATGCCTGATGAAGAAGAAAAGGGGAGCGGGAAAACAGTGTATGATGAAAGTGGGGATGATTAGGGTTATGTAAGTTTGGGTATTTTAACATATAACCCTCCTCCATCTTCATTAGTTTATATTTAGTCCTCATACTTGTGAATTTATATATAAAAAAAATATAAAATTAATGGTATATGTAATTAATATATATAAAAATACATAAATTATGCATGGTATAAAAATTACCGCTATAACCTATATATCATATAGCAGACCTTGACCGCTATTCGATTTTGGACCGCTTTAACTGCTTAGGTTCACACAGTTCACTGTGAAGAACGGTGAGAACGCATCCTGGCCCAACACGTGGTGTGGGACATGATCAGGGTCCGACGGGTATTTTTGTCTTTTCAATCTTCTTTTATTCTCCCAACGCGGTATAATATTTTCTGGCATCTAAGATTTTTTTTGGCGTTAATTGTATTTATTAAACTTTTTGGCATTGAATTAACTGTTTTTGTCTCACATAGATAATTTTTTGGCGTTATAGCGTTTTCTGGTCAATTTTTTTGGCGTTTTGTATAATAATTCACTACGAGTCATTAATATTTTCATAAGTTAACAATAAGACCAAATGTTTTTTTTGGCGTTTAGTGATTTTTTTGGCGTTTAATACATTTGACAAGTTGCTTTGCCAGCACCCTTTCTCACTGTAACACCCCGTGTTTCGAAAGTCAAAGTCAAAGTCAAGATCGAAGTCAAAGGAAGAAAAGATCGCTAATTGCGATCTGTCACTCCTTGCTTAACTATTGATGGTACGTTAATGACTTGTAATCGAATTCTATTATTTACTTGTTTTAGTTGTATTATGTGGAGTATCTATTAATAATCGAGGTTTAATCGCTATTTAATCGCATGTTTAATCGCTAATCGACTTATCGCAATCGCATTCGCAACTCGAGATATGTGTTCTGGATATTGTTTTACGTGTGTGTGCTATTTATGTGTTACTTGTGCGTGTTTATTTATGTTTATGTTTTGTGGTGATTAATCGAAATGCAATCGCAACTCTATCGCAATCGAATCACAAACGCTAAACACCAGTTACTTATGATGGTTGTATGTTAGATATAGTATTTGTGTGTTTATTACTAATCTATCGCATCGCTCGCTTGAAACGCATCGCAATGCTCAACACGCGAATCGAAACGACAAAACTCAACACGCCGGACACCAGGATCGAGTGGCCAACCGATCGAGTGGCCATCCCATCGAATTGCCATCCGATCGAGTCGCCATCCGATCGGTGACCAATCCGACCCTTGAACACTTTCCTGTTTTGGAAACCCTATAAATACCCTCCTGTCACATCATTTGTGAATTGACAGCTCCTCACTCGACCAGCCGCACTCAAGCTCTCTTTTCTCCTGATTTCTCGCGATTCTTGTAAGATTTCAACTCGAATCTTGTACTTCTATGATCTACATGCACTCCTTCATCTTTTTCACCTTTGAATATTAACTTTTAACCGTGAAATCACTGGATTTGAGGTGTTCTAGGGTGATGTCATCATGGAGTTCTTATGAACTTCAAGGTTTGGCTTCATTCCACCAAGAACAACTTAGATCTGAAGGATTTCCACATGAATAATCAATGTTTTCGCATAGATCTACACATATTCATGGAATAATGGATTGAAAGATGGTTTTCTAACTTTCATTCAACTCTTTTACACTCAATGCACTCAAAACCGATAGAATCGGAGCTCGTTCTGATCTTCTACTCTTTCTTAGTGATGTGTTAGTTCAAGATCTGAATTCTATCCAAGAGACAACTGATTTCGGGTTTGATGTGTGTAAAATTCAACATATAAATTACATTAATTGTGGCATAAAACTAACCTTTTTTTAGTACTAATGTTGGAAAAAGTGTGCTTTTGTCTTCCTTTTGTATTTTCAGGATTAAATGAGCTCAAATTAACAAAAGAAGCAAAAAGGCAGCTAAATCTAACATAAATACAAGAATAGGAACAAACGTGACATGCCCGACCTCCCCAAAAGCATCTTCCCAAGCAAAACAAGAGAACAGAAGGCTGAACACGCCCCGTGCTCAGTGAGCTCGGGGGCGTGCCCAAGTGTCAGCATAAAAGACAAAGTTGTAGAAGCTTCCATCGCCCACCACGGGGCCGTGCTCAGCGGACACGGGGCCGTGGTCAACTATAAGATTCGCAGAATCCAGGAAAATCTTGATAGTACAGATATGCTTCTGCACACGGGGTCGTGCCCAGCGGACACGGGGCCGTGGTCAACTAATGCAGACAAAAGCAATTAATGAAGACAGAGAAGGATGTGGACACGGGGCCGTGCCCGAGCTTCTGTTCAGCCTGTAAATAGGAGTGCTTGGCTCAAGCTCAAACCATCCCTTGGCACACCACCTCTCTCACACTTCACCCACCGCCCACCACCACCATAACAGCATCATCCACCACCATCATCCATTGCCCATCATAGAGTGTGTGAGTCGTCTCGGGATCCAAGATTGATCGTAAGAGTTCTTGACAATCAAGGCCATGTTTGCCTAAGTCTCTTACATCACTTGGTGAAGACAAAGTGTCTAGTGTAATACTTTTTATTTTTAATATTTTCGCACTTTTTAATTGGTTATGTATTAATGACTTTAATAACTAGTTTCTTATGTTGAAGGTGATTCTTCCTTATCGTTTGTCCGTGGTGTCTTGGCATTATTTTACTGTCTATATAAAATAAAAGATTTTCACCATTCATATCTCCACGGTCTATATGGAGGTATGTTGGCTACCTGGTCGGGGGTTAAGGGAACGGTTTGGTAAGAGTCTTGCCATTGTTCAGTGTATAGATCCTGCAAAGGACCTGGGTCAAATTTAGTAGGACCTCCTTCAATACTTAACGGTATTGGATGGCGGGGGTCCAAACTCTTTGATCCCCTCATAAGTTAAACTACTATTAATACTTTAACTCGGCTACTTAGGACTGTATCCCTGCTGACTCAGACTACTTAGCCGAGGGTAACGTCACCTTCAAAAGAGGGGCCTACCACATTATGCATTAATAACTTAATTAATTATCTTTCAATAATCCGACCCTTTAGGATTGTATCCTTGCTGACTCAAACTACTGGGTTGAGGGTAACGTCACCTTCAAAAGAGGGGCCTACTACAATAACTAAGATAATCTCTTAAATAGTGCAAAAGTGCGGAAATAATCAAAGGTTACACTAAACACGAGTCGGAGCCAAGTGATTCATCTTGTCTATCTGTTTTTACTTTATTTTTATTTTTCAGCATTTTAGTTAGTTTTTATTTTTCTTAGTTTAAAACCTTTTTCTAAACTTTTGATTTGATTAGACGTTGAGGATAAACCGGTACTAAAAGCTCTTGTGTCCTTGGACGACCTCGGTATCTTACCAACACTATACTACGCTCACGATGGGTGCACTTGCCCATATGTGTGTTTAGTGTTAGTAAATATCGTGTTTTATAAATTTAAAACTTGGCTAAAGAAAGTGTAAAAGGGCTTAAAATAAACATTAAAACCATAACACATTTCACGCACATCAAGTTTTTGGCGCCGTTGCCGGGGACACATGGATTTTAAGAAAGTTAGGAATCAACGGCCTAATCATTATTTTTTTTTCTATTTTTTTAGGATTTTTCTTAGTTTTTTTAGCTTCTGCAGAACTCAGCACGGGTCGTGCCTAGTCGGACACGGGCCGTGCCCAGCATTGTTACTGGCAGTTTTTATTTTCCGAGTTACAGAGAGCTGAGAACGGGGCCGTGTCGGTGCAACACGGGGCCGTGTCCAACTCCCCAGTAACAGGGATCCGGAAAACAATCACTGTATCTCCGACCACGGGCCGTGTTCACTGAACACGGGGCCGTGGTGAACCTTCTGACCAACGTTCTTTTCTGTTTTTATTGCAGGACTTGGAACCCAGACGCCACATTTGAATTCCCTACGTAGTGCATGAGCTCCAGTTCTAGTAGAGACATAAAAGAACCTCTAGAAGAACCCGAACGCTTTCTCAGAAAAAGACATAAAGCTAAAAATCAAGAGAAAGTTTTGGAGGACCCACCTCCAATGGCGGACCAACGTACCCTCATGGATTACTTACGGCACACTGTAGGTAATCTCGGTGCCGCTATCAATGCACCGAATGTCGATGCCAATAACTTCGAACTTCGACCGCATTTGATACAAATGCTTCAAAACTCCGCAACCTTTCATGGGCTTGCGGACGAGGATCCCCATCTACATATTACTAATTTCTTAGAAATATGTGATACCTTTCGGATCAATGGAGCATCAAACGACGCCATCTGCCTTCGAATGTTTCCATTTTCACTAAAAGACCGAGCTAAGGCTTGGCTTAACACCCTCCCAGTTGGCTCCGTAAACACCTGGGATGAACTAGCCCAAAAGTTTCTATATAAGTATTTCCCTCCTGCTAAAACGGCTAAATTAATGACTGAAATTAATACATATTCTCAAGAGGATGGGGAATCCTTATATGAAACTTGGGAAAGGTTCAAGGACCTACTAAGAAAGTGTCCTCATCACGGTCTTGCGGTATGGAAACAAGTATCCACTTTCTACAATAGGTTGTTGCCACACACAAGACAAACACTTGATTCTAGCTCCGGGGGACTTCTAGGTAATCGTCGCCCAAATGAAATATATAATCAAATTGAGGAAATTGCTCAAACCAATTTTCAGTGGCACACTCCCCGAGGTAATAAATCTATTGCCCCGGGCGCCCATAAGGTTGATGAAAGCACTTCTTTACAAGCCCAAATCGAGGCCCTCTCTTCAAAAATCAAAAAGTTAGAAATGGCAAAAACGGCCTCGGTTATGGCTTGTGAGGGGTGTGGTGGACCACATGAAAATTGGAGTTGTATGAAAGAAGTAGATGATCAAACAGAAACCGTAAACTACATTGATAATAGACCTAGGCCGTCGGGTCCACCAACGGGTACCTATAACCAAGGATGGCGTAACCACCCTAACCTTGGTTGGAGAGATCCCGGCAATAGTAGTAACCAACAAAACCAACGAACTAACTTTCAACAACCACAAAACTTTTCTCAACAACAAGGTGGACGAGAAAGGCTCGAAGATACTGTATCTCGCCTCATCTCCGACACCGAAAAGAAAAACTCGGATCGATTTCAGCAATTGGAATCGAATTTTAGAAATCAACAAGCTAGCATTCAAAACATCGAAAAACAATTAAATCAAGTAGCTCAAAATTTCTCCGAGAGACCACAAGGCGCGTTACCAAGCAATACTGAAACCAACCCAAAAGCGCAAGTACATCTCATCACATTGAGAAACCGAACCGTAGGTCCCGAGGAGGCTCCATTACCGCCTGCTGAAAGAAGCCAATCCAGCCAAACCACGACTACACCCGTACCCCAACCAGAAAAGGCTTCTCCACCAAATCAAGAGCCCACCAAGACTCCTCCGGTTCCATACCCCGGTCGGTTAAATCGTCAAAAGACCGATGACCAATTCGCAAAGTTCGAAAATTTACTAAAACAATTGCATGTTAATATTCCTTTTATCGAGGTCCTAAACCAAATGCCTAAATATGCAAAATTTATGAGGGACTTCCTCACTCACAAAAGGAAAATTGAATCATTTTAATTAGTTAACTTAGGCGAAGAATGCTCCGCCTTAGTACTCAACAAACTCCCGCAAAAGAAAATTGATCCCGGAAGCTTCACGATTCCTTACTCAATTGGGGAATCCCCCATTCGTAATGCACTAGCCGATCTTGGGGCTAGCATTAACCTCATGTCCACATCAATGTTCAAACGACTCGGCCTAGGAACAACGATCCCTACAAAGATGAGCATACAACTCGCCGACAGATCCGTCAAATTTCCACAAGGTGTCGCTGAAAATCTATTGGTCAAAGTTGACAATTTCGTTTTCCCGGCCGACTTTGTCATCCTAGACATGGAGGAAGACGCCGATGTCCCTCTCATTCTCGGGAGGCCATTTCTAGCCACCGCCCAAGCAGTGGTGGATATGAATGACGGAACACTAACATTGAAGTTTGGGGACGAGGAAGTGAAGTTTGGAGTTGGAAAAAGAGTAGAAGACGAAGACCCGGTCAACTACATGAAGGTCATAGACTCAAGCTTGGATGACGCTCTCCGACGGTGTAGCATGGGATGCAAAACATCCCACTTGAGTAACATATGACCAGGCTTTGGGTCTAGCCAAGGACCCTTATAAACGTGGCGCACCACGGAGGCATTCCGTGGAACTATCCTTAGTTTAGTTTAGATTAATCTCTATGTTTTCTAGTTAGTTTTAATTTTCAGGAATAAAACACACTTGGGATGGCAAAGGATAACAAGGGAAACTTGAACCAGCACCCCATGCAGGAAAACAGGGCCATCCGACAATTTTCTTCTTTAACAGTAAGTTCAGCACGGGCCGTGTCCGCCCAACACGTCCCCGTGCTGCACAGTCTGCAGAAAATGCCCAGTTCAGGTAATCTGGGCACGGGCCGTGTTCACCCAACACGCCCCCGTGTCCAGGCTTCTGTTTCTCTTTTTCAATTTTGTTACTGGCACTTGAACACGGGGTCGTGCCCGGACAACACGGGGTCGTGTTCAGCGCCCAGTAACACAAATTTTTGCATTTTTTCACACCTTTTTACACATTCAATCAACCTAAAAACTTATTTTTGGGACACATTGAGGACAATGTGTAATTTAAGTGTGGGGGGGGGGGGGTGCTAAAACCTTGAATCTTGCAAGTCCTAATAACAAGCCTTACACAAAACTCTATTGGAACCGCTAATCACCCCAAATTTTTTTCAAAAAAATTTTCATTTTTTTTACTTGTCTAGGTTTAATTTGGGAAGTTCAAAATTCTAAAAAGGTTGTATTTTTACAAATTTACAACCGATAGCGTCGTGATAAAAAGAACCAACATAAGAAAATTATGAAAAGGCATGACAAGCTTAGTTAAAATTTAATTATATATACTTTATCACATAAAAACTCATTCCCACAAAAGTGAGTTTTGAGCCTTTATTGAGCATACAAATACATATCTTTAAATTAAATGCTCATTTTTCGTTTCTTGTGTGAATAGTCGTTTGGTTCTTATAACTCTAGAACTTGCCACAACGATACATTCCCGGTCCTTACCAACTTAAACCCTAGTAAGTAAATGATGGAGGCATTAGGACTAACCTTTTTTTATTTCTACACCATTATTTTTCTTTTTTTTTTACCACCTACCCAAAATCCCCCTAGTTAACCCCTTTGAGCCTAAACCTTTTCATTTCTTAACCCAAACCAAACACCCTTTCACCCACCAAAACCTTTTTATTTTTAACCCTCTGTTTTAGTAACAAGCTCGGTTTTTCGTATGACTTTCAAAAAAAAAATGTTGATGATGAAGCAAAAGAAATAAAAACAAGCAAGTTCATCAAAATAACTTTGTTTGAATTATGGCTTCATCAAAATAAAAACTGCAAAAATAAAAAGTCTTACGAAAACCGATGCTTTTTACGCTTTTCGCCCTTTTCTACTAACCACTAACCCAACCACCAACCTTTAACCCAAGCCTAACCCTTCACCCAAAAGTCCTCCTGATATTTACAAAGGTATATAGTTAAAAAGGAGGAGGATTGATTGCCTGGCAAGCCTATGGTAGGAGTAAGTTCCATGCCGCTCTCGAGTGATTCACTAAAATACATCTTCGGCCGAGTGAAAAATACATCTTCGGCCGAGTGTTGAGTGATCCCCCGTGAGGTATGTGAACGTGTATATAAATAGAATTTTAAAGAGGCATGTTATGCCCTAATAAGTAATTTATCTTATGAAAAGTTTTAAATAAATCATGACGAATAGGATTGTAAATAAATAAAAACAAAACTTAATAAAGAATCTTGGAAATCCCGACACTCTATGACAAGCCCAAAAACCTTCTTTTCTACCAATTCCATTTGGGAGTGTAAAGCCACATTATAAAGAGTTTTGCTTGAGGACAAGCAAAGATTCAAGTGTGGGGGTATTTGATGTGTGCAAAATGCAACATATAAATTACATCAATTGTGGCATAAAACTAACCCTTTTTTAGTAGTAATGTTGGAAAAAGTGTGCTTTTGTCTTCCTTTTGTATTTTCAGGATTAAATGAGCTCAAATTAACAAAAGAAGCAAAAAGGCAGCTAAATCTAACATAAATACAAGAAAAGGAACAAACGTGACATGCCCGACCTCCCCAAAAGCATCTTCCCAAGCTAAACAAGAGAACGGAAAGCTGAACACGCCCCGTGCTCAGTGAGCACGGGGGCGTGCCCAAGTGTCAGCATAAAAGACAAAGTTGTAGAAGCTTCCATCGCCCACCACGGGGCCGTGCTCAGCGGACACGGGGCCGTGGTCAACTATAAGATTCGCAGAATCCAGGCAAATCTTGATAGTACAGATATGCTTCTGCACACGGGGTCGTGCCCAGCGGACACGTGGCCGTGGTCAACTAATGCAGACAAAAGCAATTAATGAAGACAGAAAAGGATGTGGACAAGGGGCCGTGCCCACTGGACACGGGTCCGTGCCCGAGCTTCTGTTCAGCGTATAAGTAGGAGTGCTTGGCTCAAGCTCAAACCATCCCTTGGCACACCACCTCTCTCACACTTCACCCACCACCCACCACCACCATAACACCATCATCCACCACCATCATCCATTGTCCATCATAGAGTGTGTGAGTCGTCTCGGGATCCAAGATTTATCGTAAGAGTTCTTGACAATCAAGTCCATGTTTGCCTAAGTCTCTTACATCACTTGGTGAAGACAAAGTGTCTAGTGTAATACTTTTTATTTTTAATATTTTCGCACTTTTTAATTGGTTATGTATTAATGACTTTAATAACTAGTTTCTTATGTTGAAGGTGATTCTTCCTTATCGTTTGTCCGTGGTGTCTTGGCATTATTTTACTGTCTATATAAAATAAAAGATTTTCACCATTCATATCTCCACGGTCTATATGGAGGTATGTTGGCTACCTGGTCGGGGGTTAAGGGAACGGTTTGGTAAGAGTCTTGCCATTGTTCAGTGTATAGATCCTGCAAAGGACCTGGGTCAAATTTAGTAGGACCTCCTTCAATACTTAACGGTATTGGATGGCGGGGGTCCAAACTCTTTGATCCCCTCATATGTTAGCTACAATTAATACTTTAACCCGGCTACTTAGGACTGTATCCCTGCTGACTCAGACTACTTAGCCGAGGGTAACGTCACCTTCAAAAGAGTGGCCTACCACATTATGCATTAATAACTTAATTAATTATCTTTCAATAATCCGACCCTTTAGGATTGTATCCTTGCTGACTCAAACTACTGGGTTGAGGGTAACGTCACCTTCAAAAGAGGGGCCTACTACAATAACTAAGATAATCTCTTAAATAGTGCCAAAGTGCGGAAATAATCAAATGTTACACTAAACACGAGTCGGGGCCAAGTGATTCATCTTGTCTATCTGTTTTTACTTTATTTTTATTTTTCAGCATTTTAGTTAGTTTTTATTTTTCTTCGTTTAAAACCTTTTTCTAAAATTTTGATTTGATTAGACGTTGAGGATAAACCGGTACTAAAAGCTCTTGTGTCCTTGGACGACCTCGGTATCTTACCAACACTATACTACGCTCACGATGGGTGCACTTGCCCATATGTGTGTTTAGTGTTAGTAAATATCGTGTTTTATAAATTTAAAACTTGGCTAAAGAAAGTTTATAAAACACGATATTTACTAACACCAAACACACATATGGGCAAGTGCACCCATCGTGAGCGTAGTATAGTGTTGGTAAGATACCGAGGTCGTCCAAGGACACAAGAGCTTTTAGTACCGGTTTATCCTCAACGTCTAATCAAATCAAAAATTTAGAAAAAGGTTTTAAACTAAGAAAAATAAAACTAACTAAAATGCTGAAAATAAAATAAAAATAAAAACAGATAGACAAGATGAATCACTTGGCTCCGACTCGTGTATAGTGTAACCTTTGATTATTTCCGCACTTTTGCACTTTTTAAGAGATTATCTTAGTTATTGTAGTAGGCCCTTCTTTTGAAGGTGACGTTACCCTCAACCCAGTAGTTTGAGGCAGCAAGGATACAATCCTAAAGGGTCGGATTATTGAAAGATAATTAATTAAGTTATTAATGCATATTATGGTAGGCCCCTCTTTTGAAGGTGACGTTACCCTCGGCTAAGTAGTCTGAGTCAGCAGGGATACAGTCCTAAGTAGCCGGGTTAAAGTATTAATAGTAGCTTACATATGAGGGGATCAAAGAGTTTGGACCCCCGCCATCCAATACCGTTAAGTATTGAAGGAGGTCCTACTAAATTTGACCCAAATCCTTGCAGGAACTATACACTGAACAAGGCAAGACTTTTACCAAACCGTTCCCTTAACCCCCGACCAGGTAGCCAACATACCTCCATATAGACCGTGGAGATATGAATGGTGAAAATCTTTTATTTTATATAGATAGTAAAATAATGCCAAGACACCACGGACAAACAATAAGGAAAAATCACCTTCAACATAAGAAACTAGGTATTAAAGTCATTAATACAAAACCAAGTAAAAAGTGCGAAAAGATTAAAAATAAAAAGTATTACACTAGACACTTTGTCTTCACCAAGTGATGTAAGAGACTTAGGCAAACATGGCCTTGATTGTCAAGAACTCTTACGATCAATCTTGGATCCCGAGATGACTCACACACTCTATGATGGACAATGCATGATGGTGGTGGATGATGGTGTTATGGTGGTGGTGGGTGAAGTGTGAGAGAGGTGGTGAGCCAAGGGATGATTTACACTTGAGCCAAGCACTCCTATTTATAGGCTGAACAGAAGCTCGGGCACGGCCCCGTGTCCATCCTCTTCTCTGTCTTCATTAGTTGCAGTTTGTCTGCATTAGTTGACCACGCCCCCGTGTCCGCTGGGCACGGCCCCGTGTGCAGAAGCATATCTGTACTATCAAGATTTGCCTGGATTCTGAGAATCTTATAGTTGACCACGGCCCCGTGTCCGCTAAGCACGGTCCCGTGGTGGGAGATGGAAGCTTCTACAGCTTTGTCTTTTCTGCTGGGACTTGGGCACGCCCCCGTGTTCACTGAGCACAGGGCGTGTTCAGCCTTCTGTTTTCTTGTTTTGCTTGGGAAGATGTTGTCGTGGGGTCGGGCATGTCACGTTTTTCCTTTTCTTGTATTTATGTTAGATTTAGCTTTCTTTTTGCTTCTTTTGTTAATTTGAGCTCATTTAATCCTGAAAATACAAAAGGAAGACAAAAGCACACTTTTTCCAACATTAGTACTAAAAAAGGGTTAGTTTTATGCCACAATTGATGTAATTTATATGTTGCATTTTGCACACATCAAATACCCCCACACTTGAATCTTTGCTTGTCCTCAAGCAAAACTCTTTATAATGTGGCTTTACACTCCCAAATGGAATGGGTAGAAGAGAAGGTTTTTGGGCTTGTCATAGAGTGTCGGGATTTCCAAGATTCTTTATTAAGTTTTATTTTTATTTATTGACAGTCCTATTCGTCATGATTTATTTAAAACTTTTCATAAGATAAATTACTTATTAGGGCATAACATGCCTCTTTAAAATTCTATTTATATACAAGTTCACATACCTCACGGGGATCGCTCAACACTCGGCCGAAAATGTATTTTAGTGGATCACTCGAGAGCGGCATGAAACTTACTCCTACCATAGGCTTGCCAAGCAATCAATATGCCTCATTTTTAACTATATACCTTTGTAAATATCAAGAGGACTTTTGGGTGAAGGGTTAGGCTTGGGTTAAAGGTAGGTGGTTGGGTTAGTGGTTAGTGAAAGGGCGAAAAGCGTAACAAGCGTCAGTCTTCGTAAGACTTTTGATTTTTGCAACTTTTATTTTGATGAAGCTTGTATTCAAACAAAGTTATTTTTGATAAACTTGTTTGTTTATTTCTCTTTTGCTTCATCATCAACATTTTTTTTTTTTGAAAAGTCATACGAAAAACCGAGCTTGTTACTAAAACAAAAGGTTAAAAATAAAAAAAAGGGTTTTGGTGGGTGAAAGGGTGTTTGGTTTGGGTTATGAAATGAAAAGGTCTAGGCTCAAAGGGGCTAACTAGGGGGATTTTTGGTAGGTGGTAAAAAAAATGGTGTAGAAATAAAAAGGGTTAGTCCTAATGCCTCCATCATTTACTTACTCGGGTTTTAGTTGGTAAGGATCGGGAATGTATCGTCGTGGCAAGTCCTAGAGTTGTAAGAACCAAGCGGCTATTCACACAAGAAACGAAAAATGAACATTTAGTTTAAAGATATATATTTGTATGCTCAATAAAGGCTCAAAACTCACTTTTGTGGGAATGGGTTTTTATGTGATCAAGTATATATAATCAAATTTTAACTAAGCTTGTCATGCCATTTCATAATTTTCTTATGTTGGTTCTTTTTATCACGACGCTATCGGTTGTAAATTTATAAAAATATAACCTCTTTAGAATTTGAAATTCCCAAGTTAAACCTAGACAAGTAAAAAAAATGAAAAAAAGTTTTGAAAAAATTTGGGGTGATTAGCGGCTCCAATAGAGTTTTGTGTAAGGCTTGTAGTTAGGACTTGCAAGATTCAAGGTTTTAGCATCCCCCCCCACACTTAAATTACACATTGTCCTCAATGTGTCCCAAAAATAAGTTTTTAGGTTGATTGAATGTGTAAAAGGGTGTGAAAAAGCAAAAAGTTGTGTTACTGGGCGACTGGACACGGCCCCGTGGTGTCCGGGCACGGCCCCGTGTTCAGGTGCCAGTAACAAAATTGAAAAAGAGAAATAGAAGCCTGGACACGGGGGCGTGTTGGGTGAACACGGCCCGTGTCCAGTTTACCTGAACTGGGTATTTTCTGCAGACTGTGCAGCACGGGGCCGTGTTGGGCGGACACGGCCCGTGCTGAACTTGCTTTACCGAAGAAATTTTTTTTCGGATGGCCCTGTTTTCCTGCATGGGATGCTGGTTCAAGTTTCCCTTGTTATCCTTTGCCATCCCGAGTGTGTTTTATTCCTGAAAATTAAAACTAAACTAGAAAACATAAAAAAAATTAATCTAAGCTAAACTAAGGATAGTTCCGCAGAATGCCTCCATGGTGCGCCACGTTTATAAGGGTCCTTGGCTTGACCCAAAGCCTGGTTATATGTTACCCAAGTGGGATGTTTTGCATCCCATGCTACACCGTCGGAGAGCATCATCCAAGCTTGAGTCTATGACCTTCATGTAGTTGACCGGGTCTTCGTCTTCTTCTCTCTTTCCAACTCCAAACTTCACTTCCTCGTCCCCAAACTTCAATGTTAGTGTCCCGTCATTCATATCCACCACTGCTTGGGCGGTGGCTAGAAATGGCCTCCCGAGGATGAGGGGGACATTGGTGTCTTCTTCCATGTCTAGTATGACAAAGTCGGCCGGGAAGACGAAATTGTCGACTTTGACCAATAGATTTTCAGCGACACCTTGTGGAAATTTGACGGATCTGTCGGCAAGTTGTATGCTCATCTTTGTAGGGATCGTTTTTCCTAGGCCGTGTCGGTTGAACATTGATGTGGGCATGAGGTTAATGCTAGCCCCAAGATCGGCTAGTGCATTACGAATGGGGGATTCCCCAATCGAACAAGGAATCGTGACGCTTCCAAGATCAATTTTCTTTTGTGGGAGTTTGTTGAGTACTAAGGCGGAGCATTCTTCGCTTAAGTTAACTAATTGCAATGATTCAATTCCTTTTATGATTGAGGAAGTCCCTCATAAATTTTGCATATTTAGGCATTTGGGTTAGGACCTCGATAAAATGAATATTAACATGCAATTGTTTTAGTAAATTTTCGAACTTTGCGAATTGTTCATCGGTCTTTTGACGAATTAACCGACCGAGGTATGGAACCGGAGGAGTCTTGATGGGCTCTTGATTTGGTGGAGAAGCCTTTTCTGGTTGGGGCGCGGGTGGAGTCGTGGTTTGGCTGGATTGGCTTCTTTCAGCTGGCGGTAATGGAGCCTCCTCGGGACCTACGGTTCGGTTTCTCAATGTGATGAGATGTACTTGCGCTTTTGGGTTGTTTCGGTATTGCTTGGTAACGGCCCTTGTGGTCTCTCGGAGAAATTTTGAGCTACTTGATTTAATTGTTTTTCAATTTTTTGAATGCTAGCTTGTAGATTTCTAAAATTCGATTCCAATTGCTAAAATCGATCCGATTCTTTCTTTTCGGTGTCGGAGATGAGGCGAGTTACAGTATCTTCAAGCCTTTCTCGTCCACCTTGTTGTTGAGAAAAGTTTTGTGGTTGTTGAAAGTTAGTTCGTTGGTTTTGTTGGTTACTACTATTGCCGGGATCTCTCCAACCAAGGTTAGGGTGGTTATACCATCCTTGGTTGTAGGTACCCGTTGGAGGACCCGACGGCCTAGGTCTATTATCAATGTAGTTTACCGTTTCCGTTTGATCATCTAATTCTTTCATACAACTCCAATTTTCATGTGGCTGTTGGGATTGAACCCTATCAGAGGAACAGATAATTAAAGCCAAAACTGGATCAGAGCAGTGGATCCAAGAATAAGCAGACGTTTACAGATAGTTCATGCAAATCTCTCCCCTTGAAATTGGCTTTGTATCTGCTGACCTCCTATCTACTGATCTTACCAAGTGCTGATCCACAACTGCTGCCTTGCATCTACTGCCAAATGTTAAAGACTGATGGAAGACCAAAGCTCTGCTGACTCAATCTTCTGCCTTGAGTCAAGTACTGCTGATCCGGACAAGCACTGCTGGATTCACAGCAGTGGAAGGATGCAGCAGCTGTTTAAGTGTCTTTCATGTAATAGATTGTAATAGCAGTAGTTACTACATCAGTGTTTGTATAGATCAGAGGTTAGAGTTTGTTAGGAGGTTAGATGTCACTTTCATGGTGACGTCAGCTAAGATGCTCAGTGGTTTGCAAGTGCCTATAAATAGTTCAGTACTTTGTACTGTTCTATTAGCTCTTTCACCACATCGTCTTCTTTGCACGAACAAACTACTGAGCTCTGGCTGAGGGGGAGTTTGCATTCTTACATCAATCATTGTAATCGTTGTTGAAACAAATTCAATCATTTGGTTCATTGTGAAAAGATGTTTGATTAAAAGTATTACTCCTGTTTGATTGTATGCAAAGTTTGTTTTCATCTTAATTCCGCTGCACAACTCTTTCATTTCCATCTTAATTTCAAACTAAAATACAATCAAAAAGAAACTCAGATCCAACAATTGGTATCAGAGCCTGGACAGTCAAATTTGATTTAACAATCATTTTGACGTAAATAGTTCAGCTCATAACAGTTGATACTGATCGTTTGTTCGTCCGTTGAAAAACAGAGCAAGGATTAATCACCATTAAAGTTGATTTCTCAGTGTCTGTAAAACAACAAGAATGACGTCACAATCTCAAGATGATAAAAACAACATCGGCTCACTTTTTAAACCACCAATGCTAAAGAGAAATGAGTACAACATCTGGCAGAGGAGGATGGGTCACATCCTCGCTCAACAAAGCACAGGTTGTTGGAGGTCAGTCATTTATGGTCCCCATGTTCCTTCAGTGCCAAGCGCTGAAGATGCTAAAAAGTTCGTTCCAAAACCAATTGAAAATTATACCGAAACCGACTTTCAAAAGATCGAACTAGATGCTAAAGCTTTTAGCATCATAGCATCAGCGCTGCCCAATGAGATATATGCTGGACTGTTACACTGTAACAGTGCCAAAGAATTATGGGACGCACTTAAGGAACAGTTTGGTGGAACTGAAGAAGTCATAGAAAGCAATAGGGAAATCTTGAACCAACAGTATGAAACATTTTGCTACATTAAAGGTGAATCACTAACGCAACAATTTGAGCGTTTTAGTTGTCTCATCAGTGAACTGAGGCTTGTTAACACCACTTTTACAAACTCAACTCAAAATAGCAGGTTCCTCAGGTCACTGCCCGAAAAATGGGACACTATAGCTTTTGTCACCCGAAATTCATCTGAATTCAAGGATCTGACCTTGACCCAACTCCATGGTCGACTCCTGACCTTCGAAAGGGAGTTGAACCAGAAAAGGAGGTTACAAGAGTCAGGAAAAGTTACCGATGATTACACTTTCGGTAATACTGCTCTTCTGGGTCAAGAAGAATCTGGGAGCAGTGGTAAGGATCAGGGTTATGATCACTTCATTGACATAACTGCTGGTGCAAATTTTAACAACCCTGATCCTCACTCTGCAAGTTATGCATTCACTGCTAACGAAAACCAGATGTCAGACAATTTAAGCTTTGAACTCAATGATTTACAACATTTTGATCCCACTGATTTAGAGGAAATGGACATCCTGCACCAACTGGCTTTGCTAAGTGTTAGAACTAGCAAGTTCTACAAAAGAACAGGGAGAAAATTCCCAGGTTTGCATGGGAATCTAAGGGTTGGGTTGGATAAATCGAAAATCAAGTGTTACAAGTGTAATAGGTTGGGACATTTCGCTAGGGAATGTAGGAGTCAAACCACTGGTCCCATAATTACTCATCCTAGCTCAAATCCTCGACCTCAAAACCAAAACACTGTGCACTATGCCCAATATGCCCCAGCAGCACAAGTGAACACTGCTCACTATGTTGCTGCCCCTGTGCCAGTACATTATGTTCAAACTACTGTTCCACAAATCCAATATGTTCAAACCCCTGCTCCACAGGTACAAGTGCAACCTGTTGCACCTCAAACCACTGCTCCAGCAGCAGCACAACCAGATCAACAAAGTTTTTTCACTCAAGGGTTTGTTGACTGAAGCAGTATGCCTGATGATCTTTGTGATGAAAATTTTGCACTCTATGCTTCTAATGATTCTTCACATGATGAGTTTTGTTTGATGGCACTAGAGTCAATACAGGAGGGGGTTGAAGCTGATGAGGAACAGCAGTGCTTTGAAACAGTGGAAGAGGTGATTGAAGCAGTGGTTACTGCAGTGGCTGATGAAATACTGTTGGGAGAAAGTTCAGGTACCCTGATTGAACCAATGACAGATCCATGGTCCATAGAGGACAAAGAAGAAGAGAAAGAAGAAAAGGCTGGTGAAAAGAAGGTAAAAGCTGATGATGATGAAGATCATCAATGTGATTGTGCAATGATGGCAGCTGCCAAGGTATCTCCTCAAGTTCTTGAAAAACTGTGTTCTGACAATTGCATAATTGCTTTTGCTAACATCAAAGAGGTGAATGAAAACCTTCGGGATAAAATCTTGTCTGATGAGGTCAAATTTGAAAGGTCTTTAAAAGAACTTAAAAACAAATTGACTCAAAAGGAAAAAGAAATCAGCTGTCTAAAAGAAGAGCAAAGCATCACCAAAACCCAACTTCAAACTATGGTAGAAAAATACCAAAGTTGCAAAAAGGAGTTGGAATCCACCCAGATTACTTGTGAAAGATGGGTGGAATCCTGCAGAGGATATGAGGTGATGCTTGCTAAACAGATTGAAAGTAATGTGAAGTTTGGGGTTGGGTATAGAAAATATGATGATGAACACATTGCTTGTGAAAAATCTGTTCAAAACACTGATGTAACCGCTGAGTTCATCCCCACAAACAAGAATGGCCAAGAAGTGAAAATCACTGACAAACTTGGTAACAAAATCACACTTGACAGAACAAGGAGTTCCTCAACTTTTGAAGAACTTGAAAAATATCAGTTTAAACCTACCTGGTCTGACGAGTGTGATATTCTTGAAAATTTCAAGCCAATGGACTTTACATCAACTAATGGTGTTAAAGCTCCAAAAGCTAAAGTCATACCTCTCAAGGACATCCCAGCAGTGGTTAAAACCTCTGCTACAAAGGAGTCTGAAAAGAGAAAGAAGAAAGAAAAAATTGACAACTTGTTTTGTGAATTCTGTGAAAAAAGGAATCATCTAACAAAAGACTGTTTCCACTTGAAAGCTTATGATTTAAACAAAACAAGTATCATTGTTTCAGCAGAAAGCTGCATTGTCTGTGGTAAAACAAACCACAAAACTCAAGCATGTGTGTACCTCAAAAACTTTGATGTGAAAAAGAACGAGTACATGGCTAAAACATCCTTGAGTCCATCATCATCATCCTCATCATCTGTCAAGTTCATCAAGAAACAACCACTGTTTGTGCCAGTTCAAACAGCTGTTACAAAACAGCTGAACCAAACATCTGTCAAAAGAGATGTTCAGGTTACTGATGCACCCCCTGCCAATCAGTTCAGAAAAGGCAGAGAAAAACAGTCTTACCAAAGGATTCCACACGTTTATGAGGCCTACAAAAGGCCCTCTAAACCCAAAGTGAACAGGCATCCTTTTGGTTATCAGCAGATGATTGGTCAGGACCCACAACAGTGCTTAAAGAAGAACTGTCCTAAAATAGTTCAAACCCCTGACCTAACAACTGTCCATCATTCTGCATCCATCCCAGACACTGTTGAGACCCCATCCAAAGCCTTGTTGGCTTTGGAGACCTTAATGAACTAATCCTTTTACTTCATGTGCAGGGAGCTTCTGCATGCTTTGATAGTTTGTGGTATGTAGATAGTGGAGGCTCCAGGCACATGACAGGATGTAAAGCCCTCCTCAAAGACTTTAAAATCCATGGAGGGGGTGATATATCCTTTGGGAATAATAGTAAAGGAAAAGTTCTGGGGTCGGGTACAGTGGAGTCTGGAAAAGTAAAATTTGAAAATGTCAATCTAATAGACAATCTAAAATTCAACCTTCTGAGTGTGTCCCAAATGAGTGACAAGGGTTTTGGGTCATTCTTCACAAAAGATTGTTGTAGGATTGTTGGACCAGAAATGGTCAAAAAGATTGAAGCAATAATCAAAACTGGTCAAACTAAACTTGTTGCTCAAAGAAGTGGCAATGTTTATGTTGTTGACATGTCAAAAGAGTGTCCCAGAGCTGATGCCTGTCTGTTCTCAGCTGCCTCTAACAAAGAGACAGAACTTTGGCACAGAAGACTGGGACACACAAATCTTAAGACAATCACAGAAATTTCAAAAAATGGTTTGGTGAGAGGCCTACCACAAAAATTGTTTTCATGTCCTGAACATTGCATTTCCTGTTTAAAAGGAAAACAGCATAAAAGTTCTTACAAGTCCATTGAAGAGTCCAAAACAACCCAGTGTTTGCAAATGCTACACATGGATGTGTTTGGCCCAGTTCAAGTCATGAGCCTCAAAAAGAAAAAATATTGTTTGGTTATTGTTGATGACTTTTCTAGGTTCACATGGACTTTCTTTTTGCACTCAAAAGATGAAACTGCAGGCATTTTGCAAGACTTTGTAACACAGGTTGAAAAGCAATTTGACCTTCCAGTGAAAAGCTTCAGGAGTGACAATGGCACAGAATTCAAAAATAGGGAGTTGGATGCCTTCTGTGTGAAGAAAGGGATTGTAAGGCAGTACAGCATCCCAAGAACACCAGAGCAGAATGGGGTAGTGGAAAGGAAGAACAGAACTCTGATTGAGGCTGCCAGAACCATGCTTGCAGATTCAGGTTTGCCATTAACTTTCTGGGCAGAGGCAGTAAACACTGCTTGCTATGTTCAGAACAGAGTTTTAATAAACCCCAGGCACAAAAAGACTGCCTATGAAATTCTGTATAAAATTAAACCACTGATCTCATATTTCAAAGTGTTTGGCTGCCCATGCTTTATTTTGAACTTAAAAGATTCCATTTCAAAATTTGCAGCCAAAATTGATTGTGGTTATCATCTGGGATACTCATCCACTGCCAAGGCCTACAAAGTGTTCAATACACGGACCAAGGCAGTGGAGGAGACTTTGAATGTTAAGTTCAATGAACTCTCATCAATGAAAATCCCAGCAAACCCTGCAGATCTGTTTGATCTTGAAAAATTCACTTTTGAAAATACTGTTGTCAAGACTAACAGTGCAGGTCCATCAGAGGATACAACACCAGACTATGGGTATGAAATCATCATCCCTCAAAGGTCTGCCACAAAGGGAAAAGCACCAGCTGTTCAAAACAGTTGTCAAAGCTCAACCACTGCTACCTCAATAGTTGTTGACCAAAGTAGCCCATCAACCACTGCTTCCACATCCTCAAACACTGCTGACAAAAGTCCTCAAACAGTGGATAAAAGTCAGCAGTTGTCCACTTCATTACCTTCTATACCACCACCTTTTGAAGCCACTGCTGGATCATCAAAGTCCCCAGCAGTGGTTAGCTCAGATGATACACATTTGCAGCCTTCACCAACCAATGCCATCATACCATACCAAGGAGATTTAATCTTCTTGAGATCTCATCCACCTGATCAAATCATTGGCAACATAAATGAAGGGGTGCTCACAAGAAGCCAAACCCAAAACATTTGTCTTTTTGCTGGTTTTCTATCACTCCATCAGCCAGTCAAGTACCAAGAGGCACTGAAAGACAACAGCTGGGTAGAAGCCATGCAAGAGGAGCTCCAACAGTTTAAAAGACAACAAGTATGGGAGCTTGTACCACTGCCAGAAGAGGTAAGTCCCATTGGCACAAAGTGGGTCTTCAAGAACAAAACTGATGAAAGGGGTATTGTTGTCAAGAATAAAGCCAGGCTTGTGGTTCAAGGTTACAGACAGGAAGAGGGAATTGATTATGATGAAACATTTGCCCCTGTTGCAAGATTGGAAGCCATTAGACTGTTCCTGGCCTTTGCTGTCAACCACAATATGAAGGTGTTTCAAATGGATATCAAAAGTGCTTTCCTCTATGGTACAATTCAAGAAGAGGTGTATGTTTGTCAACCTCCAGGTTTTGAGGATCCATTTTATCCAGATCATGTCTACAGGCTAAACAAAGCCTTGTATGGCTTGAAACAAGCACCAAGGGCCTGGTATGAAACTCTTTCCAACTTCCTACTCTCAAATGGTTTCAAAATAGGTACCATTGATAAAACACTGTTTTTAAAATGGAGAGGAAAGGATTTAATGATTGTCCAGATTTATGTGGATGACATTATTTTTGGAAGCACATGTAATTCAATGTGTGAAGAGTTTAGAGAACTCATGACAGCTGAGTTTGAAATGAGTGCTATGGGTGAGCTGCAATGCTTTCTTGGTCTCCAAGTACAGCAATTGCAAAATGGAACTTTCATTCATCAAAGAAAATATGCTAAAGAACTTTTAACCAAATTTGATATGAATGATTGTAAACCATGCAGCACACCCATGGCAACAAATAAGCTGGTCATGTCTGATGAAAAGGATGAGCTGATTGACCAAACACTTTATAGAAGCGTGATTGGGTCTTTATTGTACCTAACTGCATCTAGACCAGACATCATGTTTGCAACATGTGTCTGTGCAAGAAGTCAATCAGCTCCCAGAAAATCAAATCTCATTGCTGTAAAAAGGATCTTCAGATACATAAAAGGTGCTCCCACACTTGGTATCTGGTATCCAGCTAATGGGAACATCAAGCTTTCAGGTTTCTCAGACAGTGACTTTGCTGGATGTCACACCACAAGGAAGTCCACATCAGGAGGGTGCCAGTTTCTAGGTGATTGCTTAGTTTCATGGCAAAGCAAAAAGCAAGCAGCTGTTTCAACATCCACTGCTGAAGCTGAATACATTGCTGCTGCAAGCTGTACAGCCCAACTCCTGTGGCTTCAAAATCAGTTGCTGGATTTTGGTATAACTGCCTTAAAGACACCACTCATGTTGGACAGTCAGGCAGCAGAAAATATCATAAAAAATCCAGTTTCCCATTCAACCACCAAACACATCGACATCAGACATCACTTTGTGAGGGATTGCTATGAAAAAGGTTTGATTTCTCTGCATCATGTCCCAACTAAAGATCAGCTAGCTGATGTGCTCACAAAGGCACTTGATACAGCCACTTTTGAAAGCTTGGTCTCTAGAATTGGGATGCTGAACATGGAATAACAAGCAACATCTTGTTTTTCTATGAATAAAAGCAACAAAATGTTTTTAGAAAATCAAAACTCCATCCTTAAAAATAGCTAAAAATGAAAATTTTTCATTAAAGTCCTTAAAAGTCTGCCATTAACCACTGATTGTTCAAAAGTCTGCTCTACTTCAAAAGTCTGTCCACTGCTGAAAGTCAACCCCTGCTCTCTCATTATTTTGATAAACTCTGTTGTTCAAAAGCAGTGTCTTATCCACTGATATGCTATCCACTGATAGTAACAATCATCCACTGCTTTCATACCACTGCCTTCTTCAGTCACTTTCACAAAAGTACTGTCCTTCATTTTCAACAGGGGTTGTCACGTGGACAGTACATATTGGTCAGACCTTTTGTAACGGCTGCCACCTCAGCATTCACTTTCTTCCCTATAAAATCCCCCACTCACCATCAAAACAGGGTTTTACTGTCGAATTGAATTCTTAAAAATTCTCTTCTCAAAGCAGTTTTTCATCTCATTTCTTCACAAATTTCTTCGATCAATCATTCTCAAAATGACAAAATCAAAGAAATCTTCAAAACCCTCATCCAAATCATCATCAAAAACAGCCTCTCAAAAGGCAATCTCCACTGAGATTCCACATAAACCATCTCACAATCTCCTGGGTCTTCTCACAAAACCAGGAACCACCAATATTTTCGATTCCACCATTGATCTCATGGCCAAATCAAAGTACAAAACTTTGTTTACTGCCGATGAACCAATCTATTTGGCGACCCAAAGGGAATTCTGGAAAAATGCAACCCTTGAAAAACAAGGATACATTGCAACCACCATACACTCTTCAATAAAGAGTAAAGCTGTCCAAATCACACCACAATCCATTTCAGAGGTCTTTCAACTCGGTGATCAGGAAGGTAAAATTTCTTTCACTAAAAACGAGTTACAAACTGACTTCATTGAGAGAGGGTATGAAGCCACAATGATGAAGAAAATTACCTTAGAAAAAGGTTATTTTCCTTCTGCAACCAGATTTTTATTTCATACCCTCCTATTATGTGTTTCAAACAAAACCACTTCTTTCAATGAAATTCCTTTAAAGATTCAAAATCTGGGATATGCAATTCTTCAAGGTGAAAATTTTAACTATTCTCGGGAAATTTTTAAAGATTTGGTAAATAATGTTGAAACAAAATCATTCTTACTGTTTCCAAGGTTTTTAAGTTACTATTTTGCAAAGAAATTCAGTAAGGATGATTTAGCTTTAATAAACCAAGGTGATTCTATTCAAATAAACAGTTTAACAACTGAAACTTTTTCAAGAATGTTAGCACCTTGCAAAACACAAGCAGAGGTGCCTGAGCATATTTTAGCAGTTACAACTGCTCCTCAGGTATCTGCTGCTGAGCCCACTGCTCAAGGTGATCAAAGCAGCAGCACAACTGCTTTGAAACCCACACCTACTATTTCCAAAAAGCCAAAAAGAAAAACTCAAAAACCCACAAAACCCATCAAAACGGCATCTCTGGAGGATGATATACCAGAGCTTCTGCCAGTGACAACACAAAAGTCACAAGAAACCACTGCTGCTACTTCCTCACAGCAGTTGGTACAAATATCTCAACCCATAACCACAACTCCTCCTGATTCTTCACAAAAAGAACAGGTTGTACAAATAGGGTCTCCACATCATGATGCTCTAGAAACACTCGTTTCTATCATCCACAGCTCTATACCCGGGGCAACTCCACTTTCTACACCATCCTTCACATCCACAATTCCCTCACCAATAAAACCACTGTTGGATGCAATTGATTTGAACCAGGCATTATCCAGTCCTTCTCAATCACCTACTAATGAGAATATACCTCAACAACTGACTGGGTCTGATGTATCAATCTTTGCTAACCCACCAACACAACCTGAGGAGGTTACACCCCTTGAGTTACAAGTAACTCTTGGTGGTATTCCAAGTGAAGCAGCCACTACAAGTGTTACACCCACTGGGTTATACTTGGACAGTGGTTACATTAATAAGACTTCCTTGGAGGCAATTCCTTTTATAGCACCTCTGCCAACCACCAGTGGATTTCTGTATCCTACTGGCAACATTAAAAGGTTGTCAAGTGTTGAAGGAAGAAGACCCCAGTACCAAGAAAAAGGGGCATCAGTGGTTAATTTTTGGAGTATACTCCCTATATCTACCACTGATAAAACCACTGCTAGTGGGAAATCAGATGATCCCATTAACTTGGGTGATGGTTTAAAGTACCAGAAATTGACGGATCGCATTGAAAAACTTGATAACTCTGTTGCAGAACTCAAAGATATGCTACAACAGGTGTTACAAGTTCAGAAGGTACAATCAACTGCTGTTCCATCTCAAGCACCTGCTCCACAAAGGGCATCTGCTCCAAAAGAGCTCTGGATGTTATTTCAATCTTTTCTCCAACGACAAGCACAATTAGCAGATCAGCAACATGAAAAACATGTACAACAGCTGAGAAATGCAATGGAGTCAAGGTTCAAGAACACTAAGGCTGACTTAAAGGCTCTCAAAACTCAGATCTTGCACACCACTGGCACTGCTCCTCCACAAGTACGCTACATTTATCAACTCCCAGAAGATAATGCCAAAAAGGGGGAGAAAATGAAGGAGTGGAAACAGAAGGGTATAGAGGCTGGTCTTTATCTTGAACCAGAGAATTCAAACATGACCAAAAAGATCCCTTTGCCAGATGGCAGCAAGAAGATTGATGTGACAACAAATGCACTAGCAGAAGCAGTTGCAAGTGTGAAAAGAGATAGAGAGGCCAAAAGGAAAGCCAGGGTGGACAGAATGGATCATCCAGATCAGGGTACTTCTGGGTCAAGGGATCATGAAAATCCTGTTGAGGAAAAGAAGAGGCCTACTAGAAAAGTAAGGCAACCCAAATCCATTCATATCAAACGTTCAAAGTCTGCTCAAAAACCACCATACAAAACAACTGATGCAACAGGAGTTACAAAAACTATTGCTTGCCAAACAGTTGTTCCATCAACACACACCACTTCAACACACACAACATCCACTGCTTTACCATCATTACCACCAAAAACAACACCTGCTGACATACAGCAGAAGACAGCAGATGTTATAACATCTGTTGTAATGACAACAGTGGTTGAAACACCAGTTGTTTCAACAGTTGTTAGTCAATCACAATCCACTGCCACTACATCTACAACCACTGTTCCATTCAAAACATCATCAGTCTCTCCTAAACCAAAAAGGAGAAGGCTAATTTTAAAAGATGATGACACACCTCCATCACCAACATCTTCAAAATCCCTATCACTTGTCACTATTCCTAAACCCATACCTTTCTCTTCAGCTCAAATTGTAAAACCACTACCTCCTGCTGGTGTCTCATTTCCTCTGGAACTCATTGCAGTAAGAGAAGAAATCAAATCATTTTATTATGAAGATGACCCAGCCAAAAGGAGTTTGCCATCAATTACAAATTATCCCAGGCCTAACAACATTGAAGAATACTTGAAGCTCAAAGCCAAACAAGCAGAGGATATTGCAATCAAAAACAGAAAAGGGAAATCTGATAGAGAATTTCAACAAAACTATCAGTTTTTACTCTCACAGGTCAATGCTATGGAGCGTTTTGCTAAAAATGTATGTCAGAAAATTTCAGAAAGGGCAGATGAGTCCTTAAGAAAAGACTACATTGAAAACATCATGACCTACAAGAAATACAAGGGGGAGAAACACATGTACAAGAACTGGACCATTCCTGAGCTTGAAAAAGAAGCAGCCAGGATTCAAGACATGATCAAAAATAAGGTCAAGCAGACTCCTCCTGAAAAATTCAAACAATTTGAAGCTGAAAAGATGTTAGAGCTGAGGAGAATGAAAGAGGAGCTGATTATAGCTGATTATGGGTCAAAGAACTCTGTGACAAAGTGGGGAGAAGATAGAGTCAGGGCAACCTATAAAAGATTAGAGGAACTTAGAAAGAAAGATCCAAGAGTTCCACAAAAGCCTGACTATTCCAAAGCAGCGGTTTCAAAAAGACCACCAAAGCTACAAGTCAAAAGAACCACTGCTCCAGCTGGTGCTGCCATCTACAAAAGAAGGAGCAAAAACCAGTTTAGCATGGAAACAATTCAAGATCTTTTAGCCGGAGATGCCATTGTAAAAGCTGGCACGGAAGTAATGATAAAAGAAGATCTTGAATTGGAACAATCTGCAACCGCTGCTCAGCCAGCTATGAACAGGCCAGCCTCACCAAATACTTCTGCAAATAAACATCTCCCAAGAAACCCACCAGGCTCAAAAATACAAAAGTGGGAAACTGACAAACAGACCTGCGTATTGACTTTGCTCAGGTCTGGTGGAGTAGTGGAGAAAATATCAAGGGAACAAGCTCTTGGCCTGAGTCTTGAAGATTTGCAGGATCTCCTTGATCTTCCACTTAGCAGGGATGATGAAGATACAGACGCCCTAGACTTTGAATTACAATTTAAAGGTCAGATAAGGGAGCTGTTGATGAGGCAATAAAGATTTCCACAAATAATGAAGAGTTTTGGCATTATCTGTTCCAGGGGGAGATTGTTGGGATTGAACCCTATCAGAGGAACAGATAATTAAAGCCAAAACTGGATCAGAGCAGTGGATCCAAGAATAAGCAGACGTTTACAGATAGTTCATGCAAATCTCTCCCCTTGAAAGTGGCTTTGTATCTGCTGACCTCCTATCTACTGATCTTACCAAGTGCTGATCCACAACTGCTGCCTTGCATCTACTGCCAAATGTTAAAGACTGATGGAAGACCAAAGCTCTGCTAACTCAATCTTCTGCCTTGAGTCAAGTACTGCTGATCCGGACAAGCACTGCTGGATTCACAGCAGTGGAAGGATGCAGCAGCTGTTTAAGTGTCTTTCATGTAATAGATTGTAATAGCAGTAGTTACTACATCAGTGTTTGTATAGATCAGAGGTTAGAGTTTGTTAGGAGGTTAGATGTCACTTTCATGGTGACGTCAGCTAAGATGCTCAGTGGTTTGCAAGTGCCTATAAATAGTTCAGTACTTTGTACTGTTCTATTAGCTCTTTCACCACATCGTCTTCTTTGCATGAACAAACTACTGAGCTCTGGCTGAGGGGGAGTTTGCATTCTTACATCAATCATTGTAATCGTTGTTGAAACAAATTCAATCATTCGGTTCATTGTGAAAAGATGTTTGATTAAAAGTATTACTCCTGTTTGATTGTATGCAAAGTTTGTTTTCATCTTAATTCCGCTGCACAACTCTTTCATTTCCATCTTAATTTCAAACTAAAATACAATCAAAAAGAAACTCAGATCCAACAGTGGCCCACCACATCCTTCACAAGCCATAACCGAGGCCGTTTTTGCCATTTCTAACTTTTTGATTTTTGAAGAAAGGGCCTCGATTTGGGCTTGTAAAGAAGTGCTTTCATCAACCTTATGGGCGCCCGGGGCAATAGATTTATTGCCTCGGGGAGTGTGCCATTGAAAATTGGTTTGAGCAATTTCCTCAATTTGATTATATATTTCATTTGGGCGACGATTACCTAAAAGTCCCCCCGAGCTAGAATCAAGTGTTTGTCTTGTGTGTGGCAACAACCCATTGTAGAAAGTGGATTCTTGTTGCCATACCACAAGACCATGATGAGGACACTTTATTAGTAGCTCCTTGAACCTTTCCCAAGTTTCATATAAGGATTCCCCATCTTCTTGTGAATATGTATTAATTTCAGTCATTAATTTAGCCGTTTTAGCAGGAGGGAAATACTTATATAGAAACTTTTGGGCTAGTTCATCCCAGGTGTTTACCGAGCCAACTGGGAGGGTGTTAAGCCAAGCCTTTGCTCGGTCTTTTAGTGAAAATGGAAACATCCGAAGGCGGATGGCGTCGTTTGATGCTCCATTGATCCGAAAGGTATCACATATTTCTAAGAAATTAGTAATATGTAGATGGGGATCCTCGTCCGCAAGCACATGGAAGGTTGCGGAGTTTTGAAGCATTTGTATCAAATGTGGCCGAAGTTCGAAGTTATTGGCTTCGACATTCGGTGCATTGATAGTGGCGCTGAGATTACCTACAGTGGGTCGTAGGTAATCCATGAGGGTACGTTAGTCCGCCATTGGAAGTGGGTCCCTTGAAACTTTCTCTTGGTTTTTAGCTTTAAGTCTTGTTCTGAGAAAGTGTTCGGGTTCTTCTAGAGGTTCTTTTATGTCTCTACTCGAACTGGAGCTCATACACTACGTAGGAAGTTCAAATGTGGCGCCTGGGTTCCAAGTCCTGCAATAAAAATAGAAAAGAACGTTGGTCAGAAGGTTCACCACGGCCCCGTGTTCAGCGAACACGGCCCGTGGTCGGAGATACAGTGATTGTTTTCCGGATCCCTGTTACTGGGGAGTTAGACACGGCCCCGTGCTCAGCTCTCTGTAACTCGGAAAATAAAAACTGCCAGTAACAATGCTGGGCACGGCCCGTGTCCGACCAGGCACTGCCCGTGCTGAGCTCTGCAGAAGCTGAAAAAATAAGAAAAATCCTAAAAAAATAGAAAAACAAGAAAAAACGATTAGGCCGTTGATTCCTAACTTTCTTAAAATCCTTGTGTCCCCGGCAACGGCGCCAAAAACTTGATGCGTGTGTGGTGGTATATAGATTTAAGTATATTTTAAGCCCTTTTTACATGTTAGTCAAGTTTTAAATTTATAAAACACGATATTTACTAACACCAAACACACATATGGGCAAGTGCACCCATCGTGATCGTAGTATAGTGTTGGTAAGATACCGAGGTCGTCCAAGGACACAAGAGCTTTTAGTACCGGTTTATCCTCAACGTCTAATCAAATCAAAAATTTAGAAAAAGGTTTTAAACTAAGAAAAATAAAACTAACTAAAATGCTGAAAATAAAATAAAAATAAAAAACAGATAGACAAGATGAATCACTTGGCTCCGACTTGTGTATAGTGTAACCTTTGATTATTTCCGCACTTTTACACTTTTTAAGAGATTATCTTAGTTATTGTAGTAGGTGACGTTACCCTCAACCCAGTAGTTTGAGTCAGCAAGGATACAATCCTAAAGGGTCGGATTATTGAAAGCTAATTAATTAAGTTATTAATGCATATTATGGTAGGCCCCTCTTTTGAAGGTGACGTTACCCTCGGCTAAGTAGTCTGAGTCAGCAGGGATACAGTCCTAAGTAGCCGGGTTAAAGTATTAATAGTAGCTTACATATGAGGGGATCAAAGAGTTTGGACCCCCGCCATCCAATACCGTTAAGTATTGAAGGAGGTCCTACTAAATTTGACCCAGGTCCTTGCAGGATCTATACACTGAACAAGGAAAGACTTTTACCAAACCGTTTCCTTAACCCCCGACCAGGAAGCCAACATACCTCCATATAGACCATGGAGATATGAATGGTGAAAATCTTTTATTTTATAAAGACAGTAAAATAATGCCAAGACACCACGGACAAACGATAAGGAAAAATCACCTTCAACATAAGAAACTAGTTATTAAAGTCATTAATACAAAACCAAGTAAAAAGTGCAAAAAGATTAAAAATAAAAAGTATTACACTAGACACTTTGTCTTCACCAAGTGATGTAAGAGACTTAGGCAAATATGGCCTTGATTGTCAAGAACTCTTACGATCAATCTTGGATCCCGAGACGACTCACACGCTCTATGATGGACAATGGATGATGGTGGTGGATGATGGTGTTATGGTGGTGGTGGGTGGTGGGTGAAGTGTGTGAGAGGTGCTGTGCCAAGGGATAATTTGCACTTGAGCCAAGCAATCCTATTTATAGGCTGAACTGAAGCTCGGGCACGACCCCGTGTGCAGAAGCATATCTGTACTATCAAGATTTGCCTGGATTCTGCGAATCTTATAGTTGACCACGGCCCCGTGTCCGCTAAGCACGGCCCCGTGGTGGGCGATGGAAGCTTCTACAGCTTTGTCTTTTCTGCTCAGACTTGGGCACGCCCCCGTGTTCACTGAGCACGAGGCGTGTTCAGTCTTCTGTTTTCTTATTTTGCTTGGGAAGATGCTGTCGTGGGGTCGGGCATGTCACGTTTGTTCCTTTTCTTGTATTTATGTTAGATTTAGCTGTCTTTTTGCTTCTTTTGTTAATTTGAGCTCATTTAATCCTGAAAATACAAAAGGAAGACAAAAGCACACTTTTTCCAACATTAGTACTAAAAAAGGGTTAGTTTTATGCCACAATTGATATAATTTATATGTTGCATTTTGCACACATCACCGCTATTGCATGTTACGTGTTATTCGCTGAATGCTTGTATGTTATGTTAACGCAGTGATTGTTGCCTGACACCATAGCAACGATAGTACTATAGTTTGGACTCAGCACCTGTCATGGACAGGGGTTGTTAAGGGGTTTACTTCACGTATCCCAGTGGGGATATGTGTTGCGCATTCTACAACTCGCAGTCACGTCTGTGCATATTTCTCTGTCGATAACCTACTTGCCTTCACTTTGTACATGTTACATGCTGGTTATGCGTAAACGATTTCGCACTCTATTATTATTATCAAACTTGTATGCTCACCTTACACTATGTGTATTGACCTCTATTTTAACGTATGTGACAGGTGCTTAGGATATTTTGCTGCTATGTGGGTATCAAGTTAGGATGGAGTCTTATAAACAAACAATTAAATGAAATCTGAGTTGTCGGAATGGATAATTTGTCTTTGAGAACAATGCCCGTAATAACTGTTTTTGTTTTATATGTTTATGGTATGGGACATAAACCTTTAATATATTATAACTAATAGTTGTTATGGATTCTCCTAGACAATCTGTTTCGCTCAGTGCCGCGCCCCGGTGATTCCGCCATCGGTTGGGCTGTGACAGATTGGTATCAGAGCCATAACTATAGGGAATTAGGCGACACTCGACCTAGTCCGGCTCGATGTCTTAGAAACGACCTAGTCAATAGTCTAAGTACCAATGGACCGACTTATACATACCCTTTTAGGGTTTTTGTACGAGCTACTTGCTAATCTCGCTCGCCCTCGCTGAACGCTACACTATCACTGCACACTAGTTCTCGAAAATGAACGAGTGATTAGGTCGAGATTAGGTGTGAAAACCGCAAACTCTCGACCAAATCGCTTGTTCGACCGGCATTTTTATCAATAAACAGGAGAATTTGCGTTGAATAAGGAGTGAAATCCGTACTTTAACTCAGATTTTCTCCTCTATTTCATCAAAACTGGAACAAAGTCGTTAAGACAGGGGTGGAACCCGAACCTTGACAACTAGTTCCGTTCTTATTTTGGTTTTACAAAGATCTCACCAAAGTCTCGACGGACTCCAACGACTTGAAGTCACACTGCAACTGGAAGGATGCGTGTCGTTCGCCCAAATCGAGGCGAGAGCACAGTCCTGAAAGCTAAAAGTGTGCACCAAAAGTCCTTGTGAGTAGCCGAATCACTTTGGGTAGTCGACGCCTATCCATCCATAGACAATCTATCCTCGATTTCAATCCCGTATTCGCTAATTTTATGTGTGTTTCGATTCTGAGCCTGCAACTGCCGACTCTGATATTTGTCGATTTTATGTGGATTTTATATGATTTATATGGTTTTACATGTTATTTGTTAGCGATTTGAGATACCGATGGTTTCGATCTAACGCTTCTTGCTCCGCTTATCACACACAACACCCCACCCAATGCTAACAAATCGTTGCTACTTATGGATGATCGCATGCAATGTTGCTCACTTATGTTGTGCTACTCGCGGTGTACTCGCTAATCGCATATTGCTATTCTCGAACTCGCGGACCCTGAATGATAGGTGAATACGTGCAAAATATAATATGGTTTCTGTGTTCTGACTGCCTTATGTGTCTATGTGATTACATGCCTCTGTGCTCTATGTGCTTATGTGATTCTATGGTTTATGTGCCTACATACCTATGTGTTTGTATAGTTGATGTGTTCCTGCGCTTTAGTAGTACTAGGCATGAGTGTGGTGAGATTCGATTAAATAGCGTTTTGAATCCTATGGCGCTGTCTATTGCAGACAATGTCGTCATTTGGATCATTTCACTCGCGCTCAGCTCGCCGCAATCATGATGACAAACGCATCGCTGCCCTCATTGCTAAGAAAATGGCTAAAGTTATCCCCCGGATTGTTAGTGAGCTGAATGAAAACGCTAGCAAGTCTTCTGAAGAGTCCAGGACTGATGCTCCTAAAGCTGCTTTTAGCTTCAAGCAGTTCAAAGCTTGTGGCCCGAAAGAGTTTACCGGTGAAGATGGGCCTACGGCCATGTTCCAATGGTTTGATTCTATCGAAGTCACCCTGCGCCAGAGTGGCTATCCTGATAATCTCAGTACTCTTAACGCCACTGGCGTCTTCTAATCCCGAGCTCTGGATTGGTGGACGGCCGAGAGAAACAAACGCGGAAATGATGCAGCTTATGGGCTGACGTGGGTTGAGTTGAAGGACGTCATAATGCAAGAGTTTTGCCCTCCCCACGAGCGCCAAAAGCTGGAGGATGAGTTCTGGCATATCAAGCTGAAAGATGGAGACAACGCTGGTTTGACTGCTCGCTTCAAGCAGCTAAGCATAATCTGTCCTAGCCAAGTTACCACGCCTGAAATCACCATCAAGAAGTATATATGTACTCTTTCGGATTGCGTAGCTGATTTTGTTCAAGCTGCAAAGACGAAAACAATTGAGGAAACCTTTTTACTCGCTGCTGAGATCAACGACAAACGAGTCAAGTCTGGTTACTGGGATAAAGCTCCCAAGAATCTGCATCAACCTACCACTGCTCCAACCGCTGAAACCGCCGCCGCTCCACAGTCTTTGAAGTCCTCCCGTCGTAAGAGGAAGAACAACAACAACAGTAGCAAGAATTGAGCTGTAACCACTGCTGCCCCACTCCAATCAGTTCCTGCTCAACCGCAGCCTCAACACCGCCAAGTAGCGGCACCGGTCACCAACACACCACCGCCAAAGCGTGCGTATACTGGTCCTCACCGGCTTGCCCTACTTGTACCTATCACCACCCTGTGGGAATCGCTTGCAGATACTGTGTGCATTGCAACATGTACGGCCACTTCACCCCCAACTGCTGTATAGGTCCACGTCAAACCCCAGCTCCAGCTCAAGGTCAAGTTCCTGCTCAATAAGCTCTACTTACTGCTCCTCAAGGCCATCAAGCAGCTCCCGCACCCGCAGCTCATGCTAGATCTTGCTTTGCGTGTGGTGATCCCAACCACTTCGCAAACATGTGCCCCAATCGAGTGGTTAAGCAAGAGCCACAATAGCAGCAGCCCCAGTAGCAGCAGCCCTGCGGACGTGCCTTCAACATTAACGCTCGCCAGGCTCAAGCAGACAACAATGTGGTCAATGCTACGTTCCTTGTGAATGGTATATATGCTTCGTGTTTATTTGATACTGGAGCCGATAACTATTTTGTATCATTTGAATTCGAAAAGATCCTTAATCGTAAGCGCGCCCATCTACCCTCGACGTTCAATGTTGAAGTTTCCACCGGAAGAACCGTCGCCGTCAATTCTGTACTACGTGATTGTACGCTTGAACTCAACAATCACGTCTTCCCTATCGACCTTATTCCAATGCAGCTCGGTAGTTTTGACATCATAGTAGGCATGGATTTTCTTCGCGAAAATCGTGCTGAAGTTGTTTGCTTCGAAAAGATGATTCGTTTCTCACTCGCTAATGGTGATCAACTTTGTGTGCATGGCGAAACTCCTTCGAAAGGTCTTAAACTCATGTCATGCGTTCAAGCTAGCAAGTATCTCCACAAGGAATACAGAGCTTTCTTGGCTAACATTGTAGTAGCGGAGAAGGAAAAGAAAGGTAATCCCGGAGTAAAAGACGTTCCCGTAGTTTGTGAATTCCCTAACGTATTTCCTGAAGATCTACCTGGTTTACCTCCCGCTCATGATATCGACTTCCGAATCGACCTCATTCCTGGAGCAAACCCTGTTGCTAAAGCGCCTTATCGTCTCGCTCCTTCTGAAATGCGCGAACTCTCGAGTCAGCTCCAGGAATTACTTGATAAAGGCTTTATTCGCCCTAGCACCTCTCCTTGGGGCGCCCCAGTCGTTTTCGTCAAAAAGAAGGATGGTTCGTTCCAGATGTGCATCGACTATAGGGAGTTGAATAAGCTGACAATCAAGAATCGCTATCCCTTGCCTCAAATTGATGATCTGTTTGACCAGTTAAAAGGTGCTACATGTTTCTCGAATATCGATCTACGCTCAGGCTATCACCAGTTGCGCATTCAAGAGGATGATATACCCAAAACCGCTTTTTGAACCCGCTATGGTCACTATGAGTTTGTTGTTATGCATTTTGGTTTGACCAACGCCCCCGCAGTTTTCATGGATTTAATGAATCGAGTGTGCAAAACCTTTCTTGATCGCTTCGTAATCGTGTTCATCGATGATATCCTGATCTATTCCAAGTCAAAAGCCAAACACTCGCAGCATCTACGTTTGGTTCTTGAGTTACTCCAGGGAAACCGTCTCTATGCCAAGTTCTCCAAGTGTGAATTTTGGCTGGAGGAGGTCCAATTCTTGGATCACATTGTCAATAGTCAAGGTATCCAAGTCGATCCCGCGAAGATCGAAGCTGTTAAGAGTTGGGTTACACCCAAAAATCCGTCTGAAGTTCGTTCTTTCCTCGGACTGGCAGGCTATTATCACCGATTCATCGAAGGTTTTTCTAAGATCATCGTGCCACTTACCTCTCTCACGCATAAGGATAAACCTTTTGTTTGGGGAACTAAACAGGAGGAAGCCTTTCAAACTCTCAAAGATATGCTTTGCAATGCTCCCGTGCTTTCACTGCCCGACGGAAACGACGATTTCGTAGTTTACTGCGATGCCTCGAACCTTGGTCTTGGTTGTGTTCTTATGCAACGAGACAAGGTTATCGCGTACGCTTCTCGACAGCTTAAGATCCACGAGAAGAACTACACCACACACGACCTTGAGCTTGGCGCAGTTATTTTTGCGTTAAAGATTTGTCGACACTACCTTTACATTACCAAGTGTACGATCTTCACCGATCATAGGAGCCTACAACATATCTTTGACCAGAAGTAACTGAATATGCGTCAACGTCGGTGGGTAGAACTCCTCAACGATTACGACTGTGATATTCGTTACCACCCAGGCAAAGCAAACGTCGTTGTCGATGCTCTCAATTGATGAAGCTATTTGCATAGCGTTCGTAATATTCAAGCCCAGCATAATCTCGAAGCCCTTATACGTGATGCTCAGGATGCTTGTTTTACCAAACGTACTTTGAAGAAGGAAAGGATTCTAAATGATGGCGCCCAACTCGAGAATAAATCGAATAGTATCTTTCATTATTTGAACCGAATTTGGATTCCTAGACGTACTAATTTGTGGCAACTTCTGATGGATGAAGCCCACAAATCTTGATATTCTATTCATCCCGGTGTAGACAAGATGTACCAGGACATGCGCTACAAGTACTGGTGGTCGGGCATGAAGAAGGATATCCCTATCTATGTTTCAAAATGCCTGACTTGCTCCAAAGTCAAGGCTGAGCAGCAAAGACCCTCTGGCTTACTCGTACAACTCGAGATCCCGATGTGGAAATGGGAGAGTATAGCTATGGACTTTATAATGAAACTTCCGCGCACGACATCAGGACATGACAGCATCTGGGTTGTAGTCGACCGTTTGAGTAAATCAGCCCATTTCTTGCCGATACGAGAAGACTTTAAGGTAGAAAAATTAGCTCGAATCTACACCGATGAGATCATTTGTCGCACGGGACGCCTTGCGACATCATCTCTGACCGCGATGGTCAGTTTACCTCGCGTCTATGGGAAACGTTTCAATCCGCCCTCGGTACTACGCTTAATCTAAGTACCGCTTTCCATCCCCAAACCGACGGTCAGACTGAAAGAACGATTCGTACCCTTGAAGACATGCTCCGTTCGTGTGTCATGGATTTCGGTGGTAATTGGGTCGCATACTTACCTTTAGTCGAATTCCCGTACAATAACAGTTATCATTCCAGCATTCAAATGGAACCGTTTGAGGAATTGTATGGAAGAAGATGTCGATTGCCTATTGTATGGCACGAGATTGGAGACTCACAAATAACCGGTCCTGAGCTACTGCAAGAAACGACCGATAAAATCCTCCAAATTCGAGACAATCTGCTGAAAGCTCGGAGTCGTCAGAAAAGTTACACCGATAGACGACGCAAGCCCCTTGAATTTGACGTTGGCGATCACGTACTCCTAAAGGCTAAAGGTATCACCTTGGAAGGGTGTGGTCAGATTCGGCAAAAAAGGGAAAATCGCGCCTCGATATGTTGGACCCTTTAAGATTCTAGAAAGGATCGGCAAATTGGCCTACAGACTTGAACTACCGGAGGAACTTAGCAACGTCCACCCGACTTTCCATGTTTCGAACCTCAGAAAGTGTCTGGCTGAGCATGATTTACAAGTTCCATTAGAGGATTTACAAGTGGACGAAACATTACACTTCGTGGAGAAGCCTATCGAGATCATGGACCGAGAAACCAAGCAGCTCAGGCGCTCACGCATTCCCATTGTGAAGGTTCGCTGGGAAGGCAAACGAAGCGCAGAGTTCACCTGGGAACTCGAAAGTGACATGAAAGAGAAGTACCCGCAGTTGTTTGTTACGGCTAAAGCCTAATTTCGTGACGAAATTCCCTTAAGTAGGGGAGGGTGTAACACCCCGTGTTTCAAAAGTCAAAGTCAAGATTGAAGTCAAAGGAAGAAAAGATCGCTAATTGCGATATGTCACTCCTTGCTTAACTATTGATGGTACGTTAATGACTTGTAATCGAATTCTATTATTTACTTGTTTTAGTTGTATTATGTGGAGTATCTATTAATAATCGAGGTTTAATTGCTATTTAAATGCATGTTTAATCGCTAATCGACTTATCGCAATCGCATTCGCAACTTAAGATATGCGTTCTGGATATTGTTTTAATTTGTGTGTGCTATTTATGTGTTACTTGTGCGTGTTTATTTATGTTTATGTTTTGTGGTGATTAATCGAAACGCAATCGCAACTCTATCGCAATCGAATCGCAAACGCTAAACGCCAGTTACTTATGATGATTGTATGTTAGATGTAGTATTTGTGTATTTATTACTAATCTATCGCATCGCTCGCTCGAAACGCATCGCAACGCTCAACACGCGAATCGAAACGACAAAACTCAACACGCCGAACACCAGTATCGAGTGTCCAACCGATCGAGTCGCCATCCGATCGGTGACCAATCCGACCCTTGAACACTTTCCTCTTTTGGAAACCCTATAAATACCCTCCTGTCACATCATTTGTGATGTGACAGGTCCTCACTTGACCAGCCGCACTCAAGCTCTCTTTTCTCCCGATTTCTCACGATTCTTGTAAGTTTTCAACTCGAATCTTGTACTTCTATGATCTACACGCACTCCTTCATATTTTTCACCTTTGAATCTTAACTTTTAATCGTGAAATCACTGGATTTGAGGTGTTCTAGGGTGATGTCATCATGGAGTTCTTATGAACTTCAAGGTTTGGCTTCATTCCACCAAGAACAACTTAGATCTAAAGGATTTCCACATGATTAATCAATGTTTTTGCATAGATCTACACATATTCATGGTTAAAAGGATTGAAAGATGGTTTTCTAACTTTCTTTCAACTCTTTTACACTCAATGCACTCAAAACCGATAGAATCAGAGCTCGTTCTGATCTTCTACTCTTTCTTAGTGATGTGTTAGTTCAAGATCTGAATTCTATCCAAAAGACAACTGATTTTGGGTTAAACCTGAACAACCATCTCGAACAGTGAACTGATCGGACTAGGGTGGTTCCTGTTCAATCAGATCACTTGGGTCAAAATGGGGTTTCTGTTGTTTAGCAAGTTGTCAAAAACCGTCTCGAACAAACCGTAAACATTCAAACTAATCAAGTTTAAAACGATTGGATTCGTGGGACGGATTGCCGTCCGATCGGATTGCCATCCGATCGAACTACAATCCTATTGGATTGCACTTGAGGATTTAGCACTTAACAAATTTTCAACATGTTCAATGTTCAGTTAGTTCTATTGGATTGCCATCCGATCGAACCACAAGTCGATTGGATTACACTTGAGCTTTCAAAACTTCAACATTCTCAATTTTTCAAGGAACGATGATTTCCAACGGATTGCTATCCGATCGGATTGCCATCAGATCGAGTAACCATCCTGCTGTGAATTTGTTCTCACTAGGTGTCTTGCCAATCGGATCGCTATCCGATCGAACTGCCGTTCGATCTATCGACCTGAAGGGTAGAGATACTTCTCTGTTTTCAAAATGCTACAACGAAAACTTCAAAGCCATCATACATAAACACATCCTTACCAAACAGATGTCATTCCAATCGAATGGCCATCTGATCGGATGACCATCCGACACTTATCACTTTTGCACCGTTTTACGCGCCGCTCATCATTTATGCTATCGTTAACTGTTCAGGCTAATCTCTCTCAGCGCTCCATTCAATCCAAGAGAGTGTTTACTTGTTAAACACAATCTATGAGTATACTCGATCCCTTTTTGCCTTATGCACTTTTGGGTGTTACAAACGTTACTTATTCTAAATCACATCAATCACACAACGCAAACACTATTTATGCGCTGACCGCTATTGCATGTTACGTGTTATTCAATGAATGCTTGTATGTTATGTTAACACGGTGATTGTTGCCTGACAACTTAGAAACGATAGTACTATAGTTTGGACTCAGCACCTGTCATAGACAGGGGTTGTTAAGGGCTTTACTTCACGTGTCCCAATGGGGATATGTGTTACGCATTCTACAACTCGCAGTCACGTCTGTGCATATTTCTCTGTCGATAACCTACTTGCCTTCACTTTGTACATGTTACATGCTGGTTATGCGTAAACGATTTCGAACTCTATTATTATTATCAAACTTGTATGTTCACCTTTACACTATGTTTTGCTGTTATGTGGGAATCAAGTTAGGATGGAGTCTTATAAACAAACAATTAAATGAAATCTGAGTTGTCGGAATGGATAATTTGTCTTTGAGAACAATGCCTGTAATAACTGTTTTTATTTTATATGTTTATGGTATGGGACATAAACCTTTAATATATTATAACTAATAGTTGTTATGGATTCTCCTGGACAATCTGTTTTGCTCAGTGTCACGCCCCGATGATTCCGCCATCGGTTGGGGTGTGACACTCACAGTTTTCACACTACTAGCGTTTTGGTGTTTGCAGTTTTTGGTGTTTTATATAATAATTTATTTTATTTGTAGAGAATTAGATAACAAAACAACAGATAACTTTATAACAAAACAATATAAAATGAAAAAAAAATAAAAATCGTAATCTAATTTCTCTTCCGAATCTTCACTGTCATCAGCTCTTTCTTCTTGGATTTGTTTTGGCGTTTTGAACATTTTGAATACCTTAGCTAGATGTCAACTTTCCTACATAAACCCCGTCTTTTTCAGACGAAGCTGCTTAGTGGCATCCTGTTTTTTTGTGTGATATTCTTGTTTGGTGGCATGTCATTGAAGATCAACTCTTGCTTGATGCTATTTATAATAATGGAGTCCAAAATAGCATTTTACACTTGTGTTGATCCCTTTATTCCATGCCGATATTCATCAAGAACAAAGCTCACATGATGGCATGTCACTGTCATCAGTCTCTTTTTCTTGAATATTTGTCCATCTTATTCAGCAAAATATTATTGAGATACCCCCCTCAGAAGAAGAATCCATTCAGTGAAAGCTTTGTCATCTGTGGTTATTTTAACTAACATTTTTTGACGTTTTAAAGTGAGTGGTTTCTAGAGGATATGGCGTTTGTTTTTTCTGGGTGTGATCAATTCATTGTGTATAGACCCCTCTCTTATAGGAGTTTTTTGGCGCGTAGTTTAGGCGGAATTTTTTTATTGTAATAAATGATAGTAATAAAGTAACCGACTTTTCGGTTACTGTTTTTGTATTTACTGTTTTGATCAGCTTTATCAGTTTATAGGTGAAAGACGTCCCATCTTCTATGTTTGGCGTTTTTTTTTTAAATGGCGTTATGCAGACCAAAATATTAAGCAGGAAAAATATTTTTTTGTTATTTTTGGCGTTTTGTAAGGAATAACCTATTTTAGTATTATTTTTTTTGGCGTTTTGCAAATAAATAGAGAAATATATCATTTAAATATATTAAAAAAAAAAGATCACACAGAAGAAAAAAAAAGAAAAAAAATTAAAACCCTTCGTCAGAAGGTACTTTATCTGAAAAGTATCCGTCACTTGCGTCATCTTCTTCCTCGGAGTCTTCATCTGGATTTTCATCCATGTCATCACCTTCATCGGCTTCTTGTTCCTGAAGATTCTGAAGCCTCCACTTGAACATGTCTTGCATTAACTCCAATTTTGAGTCCATTTCTGTGTTCGTACAAGTGGCATTATACAATTTTTCCATGAAACCAAGACCCTGCTTTGTCATGATGTTTTTAAGCCAGTAGACTTCCTGCTCTCCTGTCGTATGTAACCGTGACCATGTCTGTTTCATCATCAAAATGCTATGATGTCATGACAGGGTCCGGCTTCACATCCGCTTTGATTGGTCCAAATTTCCTGGTTAATGCTTTCATAAGCATATGTGTTTCATGGCATTCGTTGTCTAGAGCGATGTCAAGTGATTAGAGACCCCTATGTACATCTTCTTCCATGTTCAAAATTGCCCTAACCGTCTTAACATACACCCTCCTTCTGTTGTCAAAACGGAGGACGAATCGCCTGATTCCCAGAGTGTATCTCTACGAAACGATTGTTGCCATTTTTGGCGTTTTAGTTAAGTTGGCGTTTCTTGTTTAAAGATGTTTTTTCTAGAAATGGATAGATTTAAGTGATTATGGAAGCTATGTTTTACCTCGTTTATATAATGATATTTTTGGCGCGTAATTTAGGAGGGAATTTCTTCTAATAAATGTTAATAACTGAAATTCAGTTACTGTGTTTGTTTCATCTTCCTGTAATATCTAATGCGTTTTATCACTAATTTTTGGCGATTTGTTTTTAATGGTGTTTTATGTATTTTGAATGGCGTGTTATCATTTGATGGCGTTTTGAATATGAGCGGTAAAAGACCCTTAGTGAAATCGCATGTTATAAAATAGCATGGATGAAATCGCATGTGATAATTTTGATGAAATCGCATGTTAAAAAACCAACATGCGAAATTGTTACAAAAAACCAACATGCGATTTCGATGTGGGATGAAGATCTGACAGCTGAGATGATCGCGTACGTAATGTACGATAAGGGGATTTGTACGTTAACATAACCCTATATATATATATATATATATATATATATATAGGGTAGGGTTCCAGCGTGAACAACCTCCCAAGAGTGAACTGCGTGAGTAGATCTGGACCCTTGATTTCCTTTTTAGTTGTTAAGGGTAGGATTGTAATTATATAAAAAATAGATTTAAATCATTATTTTAATAATTGAATTAAGTTACATCTTTCCTAATTTAAATTCATTATCCACATTATGTTTTATTTATTAATAAGATAATTATCAAAACAAACAACAAATCACCAGATTTCAATTTTAATTTTTATTTCAGATTTCATCACCAGAATTCAAATTTTGATTTTTAAGATCCACGTAACCTTCATATTTCAACGGTATACACATGTGTACTTGGATATAAATAGAACAGTACACATGTGTACTTAGCATCGTACATATGTGTAATTAGCTACATAATACATACATAGAAACAATACCTGTAAAACTATTTTATATTTAACAAATTACAAGTTCCATAATGTTTTCCAAACCGAACAAAAGAACATATAATCTTTTACAACTATTCGCCACGTTGTATGCTGAATCATCCTTATCGACCTCATACGTGAATCATCCTTATCGACCTTCCATCTCCACTTTTCTCGTTAACGACATCTCCTATAATAGCACAAAAAAAAAAACTCAGCAAGTAATACTTTGCATAATTCACAAGTGTACATCAACAACTTTACACATTCAATACACAAAAAATTATGAGATATCACAAAAGCAGACGCTATACACATGTGTACATTGGGTTAAAATTAGAGCAAAATGAGAATACACATGTGTACATCGCACTAAAAACAGAGCAAAATCAGAATACACATGTGTACATCGCGTTAAAAAAAGAGCAAAATCAAAAAAATGAACAAAAAAACTCAACAACTAATACTTTGCATAATTCACAAGTGTACATCAACAACTTTACACATGCAATACACAAAAAATTATGAGATGTCACAAAAACAGACGCTATACACGTGTACATCGCATTAAAAACAGAGCAAAATCAGAATACACATGTGTACATCGCATTAAAAACAGAGCAAAATCAAATAGAGAAAGATATGTGTTTACTTTTTCCTTTGCCTATCAATCGCATTAAAAACAGAGCACCAGCCTCGATACCTATTTGGATTAATCTATTTACTTTTTCCTTTGCCTGTCAATGCATCACAATATACAAAAAAATAGATTGTTGTGACTAATAAATAAATATTTAGAACAAAAATTAACAGAAAAGGTTATAGGATCATTTGATTGTCAAAAAATATTAATGTACTCACCATTTTATTTGATCACAGGGCCGACGTCTGTATCAGGGTCGGTTCCAACATTTACTTTAAGTGCTTTGGCACGCTCCACTAGTTTTTCTTCCCTGCAGAAGATCAAAACAGTAATTAATTTAAAAATAAATAAGGAGTATAATACTACAAATATGAGTGAAACAAAATCAAACAGAGAAAAGAATTCCATGATTTTGAAGCTCCAACATATACAACCGTATTGGCCGTCAGTCGCCACCGCGCGACCCCCTCTTTCTCCCTCTCATCTCTCCCGCTGTTCGCTTTCTCTCTCCCGTTCTTCTGCCGCTCGATCTCTCTCTCATCATGGTTCTGAGTTGTGTGTGTGCAGTATAGGAAGAAGGAGGGTTGGGGGGTTGTGTGGAGTAGCTTGCCGGAAAAACGGCCTGAACCAGCCGGATGGTAGGTGGCCGGCGGTGATGGTTGCCAGTTTACGGGGAGAAGATGAAGAACGGGATGGTTGGTGGCCGGCAGTTGATTATTCCAGATCTAGGGTTAATATGTTGATCTACTTGATTTGTGAGAGAGGACGGGATTTATGCAATCAATTTAAAATGGAAATTACACATATACCCTTTTTGTATTTAATTAAATGAAAAAAATTAACCAAATAATTATCATCATGCCACTCACTTTAATCTCAAGATCATAAAAATCAAGGGCCCAGATCAGTTCACGCAGTTCACTCTTGGGATTTTGTTCACGTTTGAACCTAATCCTGTATATATATATATATATATATAGGGCCAGGATCATTTCAGAACCATAAATATTTACAGAACTCGCAGAACTTCTAATAAACAATCTTTTTATTTATATATTTTTATGTTTAGGATAATTTTATCATTTATCATATGTATTTTTACGATTACATACATGTTAAGAGTAATTTTATCATTTTTAAATGTAATTTTATAATTACACATATGTAAACTAGTTTTTTACATATATGTAATTAGTTATGACACATATATATAATTTTGGCAATTAAACATATGTAAACTACTTTTAACATGTATGTAATCAAAGAAATACATATAATAGATGATAAAAAGATCCTAAATACAAAAACTTATATATAAAATGATTGTATATTAGGAGTTCTGAAAGTTCTGTAGTTATTTAGAGTTCTGAAATGAGCTCAACCCTATATATATATATATATATATATATCTGTGTGTGGGGGTGGGGTTCAGCTACAAAGTCTAAAACTCCTAAAAATTGTACAAATGTATAAAACACTATAATTTCAGTTATAAAACGCACCAAAACCCCACAAAAAACAGAGTGAAGATTAATAATCAAAGCCATCTTAGAACTAGGAATATAAAACACAACATGATAATCTTCGTAACACACAATAATGTTGCCCATTTAATAATCAAAGCCAAAACAAAACCCACAGATATGGTGTTTTAGTAATCTCCATTCTATTATTTGTGGGTTTTGGGTGTGTTATATGGTTAACATTATGATGTTTTATGACTTTTTACACTCTTTAGGAAATTTGGACTTCGTAGCCAACACCTAGCCTATGTATATATATTCAGATCAGGCATATAATTCAAACATGATTCTACTACTTTAATGAGGCATACATATTTCAAGTATGATTTTAACATTCATCCATGGATATACAGTCTATTAATCAACCATACAAAACAAATAAGGTCATGTAAACTTCCACATATATCATGGATTCAAACTACAGACTTCCTGAACCATCTGACATACCGCACGAATCTAAGTCCCGGCGTGTACGAACTGGCAGTTAACCCAAGAGAAGGCTTTTCCTGGACTTCTACGAACTTTGACCAACCCAAAAGTCAAAATTATGTGAATTAACCAGCATTTCTAACATGTATAATTATGCATGATGACCAGAAGACCACTTGGAGAGCCGATTTACTTGCTATCCGATGCCTGTATGTTGTGGCGTTTAAAAAACTCTCTAAATCCGTATGTGCTGACATCAAAGTTGTACTGGAAATCACATCAAAGAAATCATATACACTGTTAGTACAACCCTACACTAAACAATATCAAAACAAATAATTCCCTGCACATGTACATCTGGACTAGACACAGGCATGAAAAGTAAGTTCGAATTACACATACACCGATGTGTGTGCGCACGCATTTGCGCATCACGTACATATGTATGTATGCATGATGTATACACATATACACAGATACATAAGCATGTCACATATATATATGCATACAGTATGCATACTAACATTTCTGGAAGGAAACTAAACACTGAAAAAGCAGTTACTAGAGTTCTATGCAGTTAATGAGGTAAAATATCGGATATCGGTCAAGGACCAATATTTGAGATATAGGTTATCTCGGTGAGATATCGGTGGGATACCGGTAATTTTAATATAATGCAGAATTTATATATATAGCAATTTAACACTGATAATTCAGTTATATATCGGTTATATCGGTCAATATCGCCGATATTATCGGTACCAATATTTTGACCAATATTTGAGACCGATATCTTACTAGGAGACCGATATGACCGATACAGCCGATACATCACCGACATTAACTACATAGCTAGAGTTTATATGATCTTCTCAAACCTTCTGCTAAAATAACATCCATGAGGAGTTTGGGTTAAATATAAAATATAAAATAATAGTAATTTAAAAAAATAATCACAAAATACCCTATTTATCTCTTTTAATATTACACAAAAATGACCTATACTTTTTTATTAAAAAAAAAAGCCAAAATTGGTGGGCCCACCTTGGCCACAAGGAAACTAAATTATAATTCTAGATTCCCTAGAAAATTCTCCAGACAGACATCCAAAATCATCAAAGTGTATTACCTAAACTTTGATCTCTGTAAATTAATGAGAGATTACCACAAAACCATATAAACAGATATCCTAACCCAGATTTGGCTTTTTGGGGGAGAAAGTATCACTGACTAGCAACAAAGTTAGCATGTATACGCGAGTGTTTATACACACGTGTACGTGTACAAACATGTTTATGTGTGTGCACAAAGGAACACATACATACGCATGTCACATACATTCATGTGTATACAGTATGCATACTAACGTTTCGAAGAAAGTTGATTAAACTGAACACTGAAGAAGCATTTACTAGTGTTTTGTTACATCTTATCAGACCTCCTAAAATAACATCTATGAAGTGTTTAAATTAATTAGGAAATAATAGTAACTGAGAAAATATTTACAAAATACCCTATATACCCTACTTATCCTTTTTAATACCACAAAAAATGACCTGTATTTTATATTAAAAAAATAAACGTCCCCACCGAAGCTGCTTCGTGTCACATGACGCCATGGGAACACCGTTGTAGGCCCACCCTGGCCATATGGCAACTATTTAATATTCTAAATCCTTAGAAAATTCTCTAATTTTCCATACAGATCAAATCAAAGTCATTAAAGTGTATCACCTAAACCTTTATCTCTGTAAATCAATGAGAGACCAGTAGACCACCACAAAAGCAAATAAACATATATCTGAGCCCAGATTTGGCTTTTATTGGGGCAAGTATCACTGAATAGCAACACACTTAGCATGTTGGTCTTTTTTGGAAATTATATCAAATCCCAATAACCTCCTAAACGGGTAATTATACCTTTTCTGAAAGGGGCAACTTTGGTAATTTCGGCCCGTATCGAGTTTTAGGCCATGTTGTCAAGATCGGTTAAGGTTTGTTATTATGAGCCCACCGGCCCATTAGAGAGCTCATAATAATAAACCTAATATCCAATAACATATTCAACTCCATGTAAAAGTAAATTGTTCTGAAATTGATGAATAATCATGATAAACTGATAATATAGTAATAATAATAACAATAATAATAGAACCTCTCTAGTTCAGTCGTGGATGTAGCCCGATCATATCGAGTGAACCACGTTATATTATATTCTTGTCTTTTTTATTGTTCTTGCAATTGTTTGTGGGTGTTTGCTTACCTCACACGCTTCTCTACAAACTGGTATTAGAGCCTTTGGGTTTGGAAACAATTGCAGAAAGCCGCAAAGTGAAGACCGATAATAAGATGGTATGATTTTGATTTCTAGAAGACGCATATTGAGGATTACTTGGTATGAGAAGAAACTACATGATCCACTGTTTGAGAAAAACCCAGAGAAGTACAGAACAGGAAGATTGGGATCTGTTTGTTTGATCCGCAGGTACTTGATGTTGTTAGGTTAGGTTGCCTTTGGCAAAGAACGTTGCTTACAACATCATCAAAGAAGAGTCTGATGATGCTTTGATTTGCAATGTTGAGTATCCATTTCAATCATGGATTATGGATCAGGTGCATCATGTCATGTTGCCTCATGTAAGAGAGTGATGCAGAATTTCAGATTAACGTATGTTAAAGTCCGGCTGGTAGATGATAAGAGACTTGACATAGTGTGCCTTGAGAATATTGTCCTCAAAACTTTTTATTGGTACCAATTGGAAGGTTGTTCAGATTTGAGAAAAAAACACTACACGTTATGTTCCCTAATTGAAAAACATTCATCATCCAAGCATTGCTCGTTCAACCACAGATTAGAATATATGGCGATTGTATAAGCGAACAAAGAACTCATGTATTTGAATTACTTATTATCAGAGTTGGACAAAGAAACACAGAGTGAGAGTTTTCTACACTGAGACAACAAAAGTGTCATCTTGCAAAGAATCCAATGTTCCACCATTAGGAACGATCATTTGCACAAAAATCCTAAAGTACAGAAGAGTATGATTCCGATGAAAGTCAACTCTCCCAATGTTGATCTCATGTAAGTTGACATTTTAGTGAGACAATGGTTGACTTTCCAGAAGGCAGATCCATGTGGACCATCAACGGATGGTCACGGTGTTTAAAAATAGATACAGAGGCTTAGCCAGCATGGAAATTTGGGCACTGTATTTTTAGATCTGTTGTACAAACTTGGCAAACAGGTTATCAACCTTAATCTAGTATGTATGTATCTATACACACACACGTATGTATATACAATTCCATGTAAATATAAATTGATCTGAAACTGATGATAACAAAATCTCTATAGTTCATTCATAGATGTGGCCACGCCGATCGCGAACCATATTATAATAAAAAAAAACCCACACAAACACTTACTTTAAATCAACAACCAATTCCCTTTTCTGTTTCAAATACCAGAAACCAGATCATTTAATGAAATAAAATGATCTTATAATAATCAAAAACCAAATGTGTTCAAAAGCATTATGTCTGTGTTCACCGGAGGGGAAGACTTATTCACGAAAAATAAAAGTATTAGCCTAACCTATATCTAGAATTCAAATCATGAAGCAGCATAGTACTAGCAGATTCAAGCAAAACATAAATTATCAAAGGGACCATATTGTGGGTGTTTGGGGTTCCTTATTTTGCATCAACTTTTAACTTATTGACTTCTTAAATGTTAAAAGGAATCACAAACACCCTTTGAGAAGGACTTTTATGGCTAAAAGGAATCCCAAACACTCTCTGAGAAGGACTTTTATGGCTTGAAGGAGGAGAAATTGAGAAGTAAGAAATTCTTACTTCTCACTTATGACTTCTTAGAAGTTATAAGTCATAAGTTAAAAGGAATCCCAAACACCCCCATTATAAGAGGTTGATTCGATATGGTTGGATTTATTTTTTGAACAGCAAACACACGCACCCCTATAATCTACTCCAAAAATCCACCTATTGCCCACTTTGTGGGACTCAAACCCGCACCACTTTGGTGGGGATAAACACCCGGTGCCACTAGGCCAAGAAGCCATCGGTATTTGGGTGTGGGATTTCAATTGGTACAGGGGAAAGGGGGACGGTCGGGCTGCCCATTTTTACCTGAAACCCGAAACACAACCCGAATCCGAATTAGAGTATACCCGAAAAACCCGAACCCAAATTAGAGCATACCCAAAAAACAACCTTATATGGGTCGGTTATCCGGTCACCTTTTCCAGCCAAAAACCCGAACACCCCGACCCGAAAACGAAAACCGAACATTTATCGTCTTATTTTTATAAACGTGTTTTGGTTTGGAGCATCTCGTATTTGGAATATTAAGTTTTGGGACTTTTGAACATTATCAAATCATATTGTCAAATAGTGTTTGAATTTTGATGATAATTTGCCAAAAAAAAATACATTTTTTTCGTTTACATCTAACCTGAAAACCGAACCCGATCCGAGCTAACCCGAACCCAACCAACCGAAACTTTAAATGGGTCGTGTTACAAACCTGCTAATTCAAATCTGGATGGACTGAATTTTAGGAGAATCAAAGTCAAAAGGCTGAATTTAGGGGCTGAAGTTTAGGAAGTAACTCTTTTATTTTTCATTTAAGTGTTTCATTTCATGTTCTAGTTGGAAATGTCTTGTTTATTTGGATTATCTAGTGTTTTTGTATTGGAGATTAGCCCCTCTCGAATCGGGCCAACTATCTTATTATTTCAATAAATCAGCCTCTTGTTTTCGAGTATCTATCAATGGTTCCATTGCCGGGAAACCTGATGGTGCAGACCCGGAGCAACCAGATTGGAGGCAGCGAAAATTTTTATTATTCAATCGCTGCGCAATTGGAGATCATTTCAGAAAAAACTCGATTCCTTGTTATCTCTGAAGAATGACATTGCAGCGATCAGAGAAGCTTGGCTAGCAAGACAAACACCGGTAACCAAAGAACCCGAGGATGAGCCTCACGGACCACTCCCAGGTCCGGCCAAAGAGGAAGATCTTGATAGTATCGACGAAGATCGATTTGAGCACGTCTTGGGTGGTCAATTGAAGATCAACGACCATGTCTTGGGTGGTCAATTGAAGATCAGCTACCATGTCTTGGGTGGTCAACTGAAGATTCATGGTGTTTATGGAATCAGAGGTGGTGTTCGATTGAAGGTAAGAGATGGCGTAGAGAAGAAATGGTTAGCTAATCAGCCTATGGCTGTCCATTCTTCTTATGATGGTGACTACAAGGTTTGGGTTAACGATCATGAAAAAGTTGCAATTCATAGGTGGAAGCAGAAAAAGAAACAACTGTTGACGGCCTTCAGGGAATTTGTCATTGACTGCAATCCCAGTTTCACCTTCTTTTCGACTTGAGGACAAGTCGATTGTTTCGGGCCGGAAGTATTGTTACAAACCTGATAATTCAAATCTGGATGGGCTGAATTTTAGGAGAGTCAAAGTCAAAAGGCTGATATTAGAGGCTAAAGTTTAGAAAGTAACTCTTTTATTTTTCATTTAAGTATTTCATTTCATGTTCTAGTTGGAAATGTCTTGTTTATTTGGATTATCTAGTGTTTTTGTATTGGAGATTAGCCCCTCTCGAATCGGGCCAACTATCTTATTATTTCAATAAATCAGCCTCTTGTTTTCGAGTATCTATCAAGTCGGTTATTGGGTCACTTTTTCCAAGCCAAAAACCCGAACAACCCAACCCGAAAAACCCGATGAACACCCTAGGGGGCAGTGGTGCAAGACTAATGGTGGGAACTGGGAAGAACAAAGATGGTGGGTTGCCAATGGTGTAGGTGACCGAATAAGGGTTGCCGTATTTGCATGTATGTTTTAAAATTTTGGTAATTATAAAATAGGTAACTATTGTTTTAGCCAATGGCCTCTTGGTCTAGTGGCATCTGGTGCTTATCCCCATCAAAGTCGTGCGGGTTCAAGCTCCACAAAGTGGGCATTTTTGTGGATTTTAGGAGTAATCTTGCCGTTCAAAACAATGGTAACTATTGTTTTGCTTTTAGTTACATTTAGACATGCTAATGTCGTGTCAGTTTTTTTACAAATGCGAGAAACCAGCAAACTCCGTGGGTTTGTTATCACAAAAACTTCTTAACATTCTTCATACGGAAAATATGATTAAACTAAAGAAGTTAAAATAACTCACAGGTAAAACCTTCACAGCGTATTTTGTAACATTCGGATCAGCCGCCCTTCCTTGATTATTCGTCTGTACCAAATTAATAAATGTCAGTAAGAATGTACATCTGTTACAACTTACACAACACCGTAAAGAAGAGCATAAAAACTTACTTGTTCGGGGCTATGAAACATTTCTATGAATGGATAATCCTTCTTTTGTCGTGTCATACAGAATCCAATATATTTTGGACACTCGACCTGAAACACATAATCAAAAAACCAGCAAATCATGAAAATTCAAATAAGAAATAAAGAGCAGTTACGGTTAGAACTTAGAAAGTACTTACTCTTTTAATCATGGTTACAAAAACAATATTCTTACAAATTTACAATTATAATATATATATGTAAAACAATTATAAACCACAACTGAATAAGCAAACATGTTGAAATTGCCACTTCTAGTTTTTAGTATAATTCATTTGCAATATACGAATTGAAAATATTATATCATAAGACCAACTTACGCGCATAAATTTAATTTGAGGATAAAACTCGGCAGCGGCTTCCTCCAAAACTTTGTCAAGATGTTTAGTATAATTACTCCTGCAACATAAGCAATCCCATTAAATTAAGTATTCGTTACAGATAAAATATGTGTAAAAAAACTAGCAAGGATATGTAAGGTATACTTGATGGTGAATGCAACAATCACTGGGTGACCTTGATGTAAAAGATGAATAAATTCACGCTCTGAAGTAAAATGGATAACCCTTGATGGCCCAAGATCCTTTGGATATCCAGTATAATACCTTTAAGATAATAATATCAAATTTGCAATACAATACAATATCAGAGACAACAAACAACTTTAGAACAATAATGTAACACATACTTGCAGGTGGAACGGAGATTAATCATCATTTTGTCAAAGAACGATTGCTCCTCCATCTATATCTGTAGAAATTACAAAAGAAAAATACTTTTAAACACACGGTAATGACAAAATTTTATCATCATAGTTTCCTTTGTGTTAATACACGCAAAACTGATAATAAAATGCATCATCGGGAAGCTATATTGTCTCCCAGTAATTGATGAGAATAACCAAGTGCATCAATGGATTTTAAGCACAATGAAGACACTGAGAATGTTCATGAACATATGAGCAATAAAGAAATTCCATCAGCAAATCAAGGGTAAATTGATTACGATTGTATTATCAGGCGAAACGGAAACCATTAGCAACAATAACATGAGTATTCCACTAACAGACAAAAGAAGGATACACAACTGAAATTCCATGGTATTCAGCTTTTGAATATATACATACATATATATAAATGAAAAGAGTATTTTTATAGAAGATTTCTCTCTAAAATACACATAAACTTATCAACACATATCATCATCATCATCATACTCAGTAAATCCCACCAATAGCAAAGCTATGGTAGGGTCTAAGGAGGGTAAGATGTAGACAGCCTTACATCTACCCCGTAGGAATAGAGAGGCTCCTTCCAGAGAGACCTCCGGCTCGATATCAATTCAAGCACATTCACATAACCAAGAAAAGTCACACTAGAATCTTACACAAACACACAAGTAAATGAATGTTCAAGATTGATTCGTGCAGTTCTCCCACTATTTACAGTTTAGGGTTTAGGGCCACCCACTATATGTGTATATGTATATGTGTATGTGTGTGTGTGTGTATATATATGTATGTATATGTAGAGGTACTTAACCTAAAAAATGTAGGAAACGGAGTCAAACGAACTCTAATTGAACTCATTCCAGCGGCGGCATTGGAACCCTAACCCCTTAACCTAAACCGTAAAAGTTTAACTTGTAGGGTTTAGCCGCTTAGGGCTTTAGCTTTTAGGGTTTATAGTTTAGATTTGAGGGTTTAGTTTTATAGTTTAGAATTGGGTTTTAGGGTTTAGAGTTAAAGGGGGTTAGAAGTTCCAACTCCAGTGGAATGAGTTGAATCGTTTAACCTGGTTTCGTACGTGTTTGTTAGGTCATGGACATTGTGTACCAGAACCTTCCTGTATATGTATATGCATCAAAGCTACAAGTAAACACAGTTGTTGTTTTTGTTATTCTGATAAAACTGAATGATCATCTATCGAACTTGTTGATTTGGAATAAGAAAATTAAGAATCCATTTCAATCAGACAACATCGCATTGGAGATGATTACATACCGAATTAACAGATTATCAAAGCTAACAGTTTTACCTTGATAAGAAAGAAGATTACAGCAACAACAGAACAAAACTGATCCTACCTACAAGATGATTGATCACTGCTGCTTCCTTGCTGCCTTGGGGTTACTTTTGAACCTACTTTACTTTCACCAAAATGTATGTTGTTCCAATTCTATTATTATTTTTAATTTAATTATTTGAGTAAAATGCCAAAATCGGTCCACGAGATTGCCGCTTTTGCTACTTTAGTTAAGTTCAAGAATAACTAGGTTTTTTACCCGCCGCGCGTTGCGGCGCCGCCGCCGTACGTGACACGATAAATTATAGATTACAATCAACGCGACTCCTTTTCGAACTAAATTTACGTTAAAGCGTAGAGTAATCAAAATTCATACCGTTGAATGAAAATGGATTATATTTGGCCTGACTTGTTTCCAAACAACATTTACGTTGAAACGTAGACCAACTCAAAATGCACACAAAATATACACATGTGTTGGCGTTGTACGCAGCGTGATAAAGTCTAGACTATAATCGACCATGCTCGTTTCCAAACTAAACTTACGTCGAAACATATAGTAACTCAAATTTATATGGTCGAATGAAAACGTATTATCTTTTATCTGATTTGTTTCCAAACAAAATTTACGACAAAATGAAGTGCAACTCAAAATGTACATAAAACTTTATATCGTTGACTCGCGTTGTTTTGAAACAAAAATTACATTAAAGCGTATTCAACAAAAACCTTTTTCAAATACATCAGATTATGAAATAGTGTTGAATAAGAATGAAAACAAAAATAAATAAAGAAAAACATGTCATCACCACACACATGTCTCTAGGAAAAAACAAAAAGGTAATTAAAAACCCAATTCAGCTTCAAAAGTAAAACAAAAGAATATGAGATTAGGTTTGGTGGTAGTGTAACCACCGACCTTTATCTTTAATATATAGTTATTTTATTTTTATTTCGGTCCTTGAGGTGAAACTTAAATACCCGTGACCACCATTAAAGCACTAATGATAATTAGTGTAGACTAGACTGGATTCAAACCTAAGACATTTACTAGAGGGTTTAAGCATTTATCACTATGTCATCTATAACAACCCTCCAAAATACTTCTGATACCCTAAAATATTTTAAAATACCCTAATATGTCTTAAAATACACCTCGTACGCGAAAACGGACCCCGAATACCTTTATTTTTATAAAAAATAAATAAAAACAAGAAAAATAAGGCTCTCACGGAGCGTGTAGCCTTTGGCTACAGCCTACGCGGGCCGCGACCAGGTAACGGCTGGCGCAACCCCAGGCTGCCACGTGGCCTAACACCCGTCGAACCTACACTCGTGACCCGGATCAGCTACAGCCCTAGCCACCTACTACGCGGGCCGCGTAACCTAAGGTCTAACCTTACGCGGGCCGCGAGAAAATGAAAATCAGGACCTATAAATAGCAGGCATCGGGCTTTCAAACAATTCGTTCATATTTCTTTTCTCTCTCACGAAATTCTGATAATAGACACTATAATCGGGCATAATACCCCCCTAATTAACGAAGTTCTGCTCCGTTGTAAGTTTTATAACCCCAGTTACGTATTAGATACGTTGCCCGATTGATCCAGGGTTCCGTAATAACTGTCGTGGTTCTGCCCGACGTAGTTATTGGAATATCGTCTCGGGGAGGGTATCGTTAATATAAATAAAAGGTTATTATACTAACATATGTACATTTGTGTAATTAATAGATTAACACCAGGAAACCCTTAAACGAAGTCTAAGACAGCAATGTGAGTTTATCCGCTTTTTGTAAACCTTTTTGTGAACTATTTTACAAAACCTTAAATGCTTTACAATATGATTAAGCAGTGATTGAGTCTTTGTAGTTCTTCAATTACTGTCGGTATGTTGGGGTTTTGTATACAAAATGTGGAACACGTTAACATTGGACGACGAGTTAGCCAATGTGTAATATGACCCACCGGTCAGGATTGACAGTACTGAATGAGTAATTGTGTAGAAATAAACAATGTGATCGCTCTCAATACTGTGTTAATTGATAAAACTCTTCTTGATTAAACTGGGATTCACTCACCAGTATTTCCCACTGACAAATGTTTTTAAACATGTTTCAGGTAACAAAATGTAAGAGCCAACTAAAAGCCAGCTGGACAGCACTGAAGGCTTAGAAAAGTGGCTATAAAAGTTACCTAATTGAAAGAAGATGTTTTATTCAATAAACTAGGGTTTATCCCTATAAACATGCCGTAATAAGAAACTTGGGTTTTACCTATGTAATTATTAAAATATGGTGTTTAAGATGCAATCGAGCAGAATCAGGGACGGAACCAGAGGGTGTCAAGACTCAAGAGGGTCCGCCGACCATCCGGCCGTAGATATTTATTGGATTTGTATATAATAAATATATGAGATTTTTAATAGGGAAAACATGATTTGGATCCTCTCGTTGTAGTCGGTAGAGAAGATTGCCTTACTATGACCCCGATAAATATGTTCTGAATCCGGCACTGAGTGGAATATAAGTTTAATTACAACACAGTTATTGAAGTCATGATCGGTTGGTTAATATGTATCCTCAAGAATAAGTTGATCAGTCGTACTTGTCGCACCAGCAGTCAAACTGCTCGGACCAGCCCCGTTTTAACTAACACCTCCATGAATTCGAAAACTGAAACCATCAAATCATCCCAGCAAACATCTTCATCTTCCACTAAAATTCCAACAAACATTTATCACTTACAGAAGGAATGAACTTCAAAATCTTCTTCAGTTTTTATTCACTTTACAAATGGGCCCTCAAGTTCTTGGTTCAATTCTGCATCAATGCTCCAAAACAAGATCATTTCGACATGGGTTTTCCCTCCATGCTGTTGCAATCAAAATGGGTTTTATATCCAACGTTATTATATCCAATCATGTTCTCAACATGTACGCAAAATGTGGGAAAATCGACTTTGCATGCCAGGTGTTCGATGAAATGTCTGAAAGAAACGTTGTGAGTTGGTCTGCTATGATTTCTGGGTATGATCAAGCCGGGAGAGCGTTAAACGCGGTTCAACTGTTTTCACGAATGAAAGTTGATCAAGCGAATGAGTTTGTGTTCGCTAGTGCTGTTAGCGCGTGTGCTAGCCTGCTGGCGGTTGATGTAGGTAAACGGATAGTCTGTGGTTCTTGGGTTTGCGGATGTTTCGTTTGTATCTAACTCGCTTGTTTTGATGTACATGAAATGTGGGCGGTGTAGTGATGCGTTGTCAGTGTTCATGAGCAGTTCTGAACGAAATACTGTCGCGTATAACGCGATAATTACAGGGTTGGTTGAAAACGAGCAAGTTCAGAAAGCGTATGAGATGTTTCAACTAATGTGTCAGCAGGGTCTTGCTCCAAATCGATTTAGTTTAGTGGCACTTTTAGGAAATTGTTGTAATCCGAATGATTTTCGGGTCGGGATGGAACTGCATTGTCTAGCCGTCAAACTCAATCTTGATTCGATAGCATTTGTTGGAAATGTGCTAATTTCAATGTACTCGAAGTTTAACTTGATCGAAGACACTGAGAATATTTTCTGGTCGATCAAGGAAAAAGATATGATTTCGTGGAACACATTCATTGCTGTGTGTTGTCATGCTCTTGATCATGGTAAAGGTTTAAGTGTCTTCGGTGAAATGATAAAAACACATAGTTTAACTCCTGATGACTTCACATACACGAGTGCTTTATCTGCGTGTGCGGGCCTTGCTTCATCGATTTCCGAGAGACAAATTCATGGGAATTTGATCAGAACAAGGTTAAGCTATGATACGGGCGTTGCTAATGCACTTGTGAACATGTATGCAAAATGCGGTTCGATAAAACACGCGATTACCACTTTTAACCAAATGGGGTTTCGTAATCTTGTTTCGTGGAACACCCTCATAACTGGATTTGCAAATCATGGATACGGGAAACACGCGCTTGAATTATTTGATCAGATGAAGAAACGAAAAACGAAACCTGATTCCGTCACGTTTATCTCGCTTTTAGCAGCTTTGAATCACACGGGACTTGTAAAAGAGGGTAAGTTTTACTTCAATGCAATGCAAGAAACTTATGGCATTGCTCCGAATGTTGACCATGTATCTTGCATAGTTGACTTACTAGGCCGAGCCCGAAGGGTAAAAGAGGCTGAAGAGTATATGGAAAGATATTCTTTTGAACATGATCCGGTTGTTCTTGGGTGTTTACTGTCTGTTTGTCGGGTGCATGGTGATCTTATTGTAGGCTAGCGCACAGCTGAACGGTTCTTGAAGATTCAGAAAGTTTCTACTTCACCTTACGTGTTGTTATCAAATCTTTATGCTTCAGATAGCATGTGGGATGGTGTGGCAAAGGCGAGAAAACAGTTGAAAGATAGTTTATTGAAGAAGGAACCGGGCCATAGTTTGATCGAGGTTAAAAGGAACATCGAGAAGTTTACTGTTGGCAGAATTTCTCATCCTCGAATCGAAGAGATCGTGGGCGTGCTTCAAATATTGGGTTTTGCAGAAGACGGGTTTTCGTGGTGTGACTAATGCTTTTGTGATACAATGAATTTGTCGAATTTCACTCGCTAATTGGTTTTGTGTGATAAGCTAAAGTTTTATGTTTAATGTCGCTGAGTAGTATTATTAATCGGTTTTGAGATAGAATTCAAAAGGTTTAGCATGATAGCATCTTTGTTAAACTTGTTTTTTGGGTGACCGTGAGAACCTATTACCTCATCAATAACCTGCTAACCAATGGGGATCAGGTAAAACGCAACTTGCACTAGACAGGGAACCTGAGAGCTCTGCTAGAGGGACTCGGGCGCTTAACGTGGTGTCACATTAGGCACCACCCGCTTGAAGGTTTTGTTAGACTTTTTTGAGCATTGATTATTGATATTTACTGTTCTGCACTACAAGTAATGATCAAGGTAGTTACACACTTTCTCTTATGTCATTTCACATAGTTTGTAAATGGGGCGACTCATTGGACGAACCTTAAGGTGACAATTTCAACCTATGTTTACGCCTTACGGTATGTGACACTTTCGCTTATGGACAGGTTTTGTTTATATTAAATGGGTAAAATTATACATTTTAGCTTAAACCGGTCAAATGGGTGTAATGGGTTAAGAGTCAACCAATGTTTGTTCGAAACGACCAATACTTGTAAAGCATTGTACATTAGGCATTCAAAACTTATGTTTTGTAGAAATACTTAATTTTATAAGTTGAGTTTTGAAGAAATATATAATTATTCCACCCCTTTGTTTAATCTCCTGAAAGGTTTATTGTCAGGTATAAATCTTGTTCGGTATGGTTCCGGAATCAACAAATCACCTTCTAGTGATGTGCATAGCTGCGAAGATGGCATGGTGGCATGCGTATGGACAAAAATTTCCAATCCCTGGTCAAGTCGAGTCGGTTGAACAAATTTCGGAATACGATCCGGCCTTAAATATGTCAAAACAAACAGAAGTGATCTATGCTATTCTGCTTATGACAATCTGGATGATATGGCTGAGTAGAAACGGCAAAGTGTTTAAGGGAGTTACTACCGAGTCAGTGACAACACAAGCTCTATAGTAAGTCATTTGATATTATTGAACACTTTGTTGTTTCTTGCTATCCATATTGACGAAAGAGTAACCAAGATACACAACCACAATTTTATTTATTAAAAAAAAAAAAAAAACCTTGCTTCCTTGATTATGTAGTTTTAATTGAAGTTTTTCCACTATTGTGTATCCTTTGGTCACTGGCAACCTACACTGTTGAACTTCCTTCCATAGTAGGAGTGATTTTATGTGTCATTTTAAAACTTCGATGATATCTAGTTTGTTTGACTCAAAGTTATAAAATCAATATATTTAGGGTAAATTACACTTTTCGTCCTTTATGTTTGTAGCTGGTTGCAATGGATGACCTTTAACTTCAATAATTACAGTTACAGTCCTTTATTTAGAAAACTCATTACACCTTTCGTCCTTTAAGACTAACCAGGTTAAAAATTTAAGTTAAATCCATTCACTTAAGGGTATCATGGTCATTTCATATTTTTATTTAAATTTTTCTTAATAAATAAAACAAAAATTAATATATGATAATAAGAAAAGCGAATGAACAGTGAAAAACCCAACCACACACCTGCCTGGCCCATTTTCATTGGGCCGCATGGTTTTAAAACACGCGTCCCACCCCTGTTAATCTTATGCCACGCATAAAAAAAACATCCATTAAAAACCACGGCACCTTCTCTTTTCTGATTTTTTCTTCTGATTTTCCACCGGTTGAAGATGACCGGTCTTTGTTTGAAGATCATCGTGTTTCTCTCTCTAAAATGATCGATTGCGTCTTTGATTTGATGCAGTGGCGGACCCAGGATTTTTTTCCTGGGGGTGCGGAATTTTTTAAAGATTTTAGACCCCTAGCTATATAAAAAAAATCGGTTCGTAGCGGGTCGGATCGGATCGGGTCATGTAAAACAAGTAAACACAAACAAACAAAGTTTCATAGCGGGTCGGATCAGATCGTGTCGGGTCGGGTCAATTTCAATTTTCAAACAATCAAACCCTAGTTCTTACCTTCCTATCACATTAACAAACAAAAAAACATCAAAGTTTAAACCCTCCCTACTTCTATTTCTCTTAATCATTAAATAAAAGAACAAAAAAACTTATCTAAAACATACATTGGTCTATAATTAGAAGACTTCGGCAAAAAAACTGGTACAACCACTTTCCTCTTGAGAAATTGCGCCATAACATCACTACTCATGGTTCCTATCACAAACAAAGTGATCCATGACCATTAGTTCATCGTTCCATAACATAATGTTTCAATTTTAATTTTCAACTATTCAAGCAATCAAGCCCTAGAATTGTGTAATCACCCCTAAAAATCATCTAAACAACCATACGCAACGTCAAAACACACGATTTTTCATACCTATTTAAGTTTTTTATTACCCCTTTTCTCATATAATATCAAGAAAAATCATATAAAAAACATAAAAACTTAGCGTTTGTCGGTGTCCGGTTGGTTTGGAGCGGATTCCGGTCAAGTTGATGTCGGATTCCGGCTGATATCGGCTGTTGCAGTGTTGTTGTTGTGTGGGCTGATGAAGATCGCTGGCAGGATAGGAGGCAGAGAGCACGCACAGTCGCACAGAGGGAGGGCGGGAGAAGAATTGAAGGGTTTTTGGGCTTATTTTAACTATTTTAGTTTTAAGTTAGGTGGGTTAATGGGCTAGATTATTAGTGAGCTATTGATAAATTTATATACTGGGTTTGGTTTGGGTTTAGGTAGTATAAGTTTATATAATATATGTAGTTTTTTTTTTAAATCAGACTTTCTAATTCTTTTTTTTTTAATATAATCCATAATATTTTTTACCTAAGGTGTGCGGACGAAAAATTCTAAGGGGTGCGGACGAACAAATCCAAGGGGTGCGGATGAAAAAATCCAAGGGGTGCGGACGAGATTTTGGTCGGATAATAACACTAAAATTTTTTTTTCCCGGGGGTGCGCCCGCCCACCTTGGCATAGGTGTGGGTACGCCCCTGATTTGATGTATTTGTTGTGGTGGAATACCCACCTTCGCTGGGTTTGGTCGACCTGCGGCTACGTTGGTTTGGTCATGAACACCGATGACTGTGTTAGGGTTCACAATTAGGGTTTCCTGCCTTCTTCAACTGACTGCGTTCTTTTCTAGAGACACCACAGGTAACACTACTTTTATTCACCTCATCATTTAATTTAGGCTTAAAGATATATTTTGATATGTGTTTGCTGGTGTTTGAATCTGTATTAGGTGAACCATTGCTGCTCAGGTTTGTTTCACACCCAAAGAAAGAGAGACATGAATAGTAATCACCCACCAGCAAATAAGGCTCAAATCATGTAACCATCAATTGCCAATAATAACGAAAAACATGAACCAGCAACCATCTATTGTTGTACAACTCTGCTCTAAGTCTCAAATGCATCGATCTTCACTTATGTTTGATGCTTCAATCGAAAATCTGTGATTGATCCCTCAATATGTGCTTCAATAGATCTTCAAACAGGTTAGTAACACTTGATAGAAGCTATGGTTGATTATTAATTGCTCATTATTGCTTCAATCTGTTAAATGCTTAATGCCTGAGTCTGTTCTGATTAATTATTTTGTTATTGCTTCAGTATTGCCTCATTATTTATTATTGCTTCAGTATTGCTTTAATTCTTCATCAATTTGTTTATTGATTATTTGATTTAGGAATAAAGTTATTACCTTACCTAATAGTTGATACTTGATTTGTGGATTGAATATTTTATTTAGGAATAAAGATTACTACAGCTATCGATTTAGGAATAAAGTGATTATTTCATTTAGGAATAGTTGATACTTGATTAGTTGAACCTACAATTACTTATGAACCTATAAATGAAAATCAAGTTGATGAATCTCCAAATACTACTGAAGTAAGTCAAAAGAGTAATATAAAACTTTTAGTTTATTATTGCTGAAGAGCGTCCTCTACTCCGGATTTTAAACGCCTCATAAGCGACAGAATAAAGAGAGAGAAGCGGAATAGGGATAGCGAAGAGAGAGGGGCGGTGGCCGGAGAGTCACCTTCGTGACACCACCACCGCGTTTACTTGACCCATAGTGCTTCTTTCTTTTCTCACATTCAACCAGTCTTCACCTGAGGGAGAGGAGATGAAGATGCTGGTGTTCGCAGAACCAGCAGATCTGCTTGGCCGTTCATCTTCTCTGGCGGGTATAGGAAAAAAAACTTGCGGATTAGGGTCGGGGCTTCTCAGGTCCGCCGGCAATGGTGGATAGCGGTGAAATCCTCATCACCAAACAAAACATGCGTTTGATCAGAAGAGGATGGGCGGTGTAATGCCTTGTGTTGTCTTCTAATTGGGTTTTTTTGGCGGTTGTAACATGTGGATGATAAGAGAAATAGAGTGATACAAAGGTTCAGTTCTTTATCTATGGTTTTTGTTTGTTATGGTATCTTCATAGCATGTTGCATGATTGATTTGCTAAGCCTTTTTTTTAAAGAATTTGGGGTTTTTTTACAATACATTCTTTAGTGTTAATCATCCCCATTTGCGATGAGAAAAAGGTAAAGTGTGTGGTGTACACTTCATCTTTTCGGCGATTTGAAAGACTTTTTTCATGTATGATTTTGGGGTAGCTTATTCCAGCGATTTGAAATGCCTGCATCTATGCCGTTTTCAAAAATCATAACTGTTATGCATGTTGATAAATGTAAATATATGATGAATGTGTCATCCGACGTATCATGCGTTGTTGCTATTGAATATTGATGACTATTCAAATATGCATGATTTTGAAATTGTGCTTTAGTATGGTTAAATAATAAGTCTTTATTTGACGGTCATGCTATTTCTTTAAACCTTTAGTAATGTTAAATCTAAACATAATGTTGATGCTATATTTGTCCATATGGAATTGAAGTTTGACCAAACCCTTTGTATACTTTGAAAAGATAATGTTACTGCTATATTGAACAATCAAATATATTCCCTAACCTACTCAAACTAAATGGTAATTTTTCTTCTAAAAACAACACGTACTAATCTGTTATGGCCCCTCCGTTTTGCTAGGATAGTTAAACTCTTTATTGTTTGATAAATCATATTTTGTTGTGCGTGGCATTAAACTGATTATGTGATCGTTCGTAAGTTAATCAAAGCAAAAGTAGATGACTCATGATATCATTATAAACTGATGTAGTGTTCAACAGATTATCACTTTATAAGACAAGTCCAAACACCCTAACTATAAATTTGAAACAACAAAAGAAATGGTTTAGTCATCAAATGGAAACATTATGTTAATTAGTGAACTTTTATCAACTTACATTAACAAATTTTACTATTGTTATCTTTAGTTACCCGAAAGATTCAGAGAAGATCATGCTAGCAAGACAAACGGGTCTCGCTAGAAGCCAGGTATGCTGATAATCGAGTTGTATATATTCTTTAAAGATTTATGTTTATCGTCTTATGAATCATATTTAATGTGCGATCAGATTGCAGACTGGTTTATAAACGAACGCTTGTGCACACCTTTGGAAACTAATGGTTGAAATGTACAAAGAAGAGTTCGGTGATGAAGAGGTGAACTGTGAATCTTCACCGGAACAAGCTGCAAGTTTTTGATTTTGGTTTGGCTCAATCCACTTTAGATGAAGAAAGCCAAGAATGCGATCTTGAACCAATGCTACGTAGCGCGCCGCAACGCGCGCGAGGGTATAAACCTAGTTACTTATATAACATATCTCCCCCAATTTTAACCCTAATCCTCATCCATCTTCATCTCCTGCTTCTTTCTCCCTCTCTTCACAAATCTCCATGGATTAAAGCTCTGTTGGAAAGTCCAAATTTTTCAGCATGTTGGAGATATAAACGCAACAGATCTTGGTGGGCAAACAGCATTGCACTGGAGTGCGGTTCGAGGAGCTGATTAGGTCGCAGACCTTTGCTTCAAGAAGGTGCTCACATCCATGCTGCTGATGTCAATGGATATCAGGTTGGTGTCTGCGATGTTAGTAGAAATGAAACACACTTTTGTATTGTACAAATTAAAAAAAAAATTAACCACAATATACAGCCTTACTTTATCACATTGTGACAAAACGGAATGCAAACCTTAATGTACCATTTGCATTTGCTTTTGTACTTGTGTACAAAAATTCAGCAGAGCTTTAATCCATGGAGATTTGTGGAGAGAGGGAGAAAGAAGTAGGAGATATGAATGAGTGATTTAGGGTTTGTAATCGGGGAAGATATGTTATATTTTAATTTTTTGTTTTATTTATTAAGAAAATTTTAAATAAAAACATGAAATGACCATGATACCCTTAAGTGAATGGATTTAACTTAAATTTTTAACCTGGTTAGTCTTAAGGACGAAGGTGTAATGAGTTTTCTAAATAAAGGATTGTAACTGTAATTATTGAAGTTAAAGGTCATCCATTGCAACCCGCTACAAACATAAATGACGAAAAGTGTAATTTACCCATATATTTATTCAACACAATCAAAGATTCATATTTTCAATATAATTTATACCATTTTCAAAGGTATTAATCGGGTATGGGATCAGTTTTAAAAATTTTCACGGGTATGGGTCCGGTATGAGATTAGGTGATACCCGACTCGATTACCCGAAACCACATACCCGTTTACCCGAACTATATACCCGATCATAAATCCGGATTTTTTAATTTATAATAGTTGTATAAATAAAATATATAATAATTATAGTAGTAAAAAATGTATTTGGAAACCCCAACGTATATCTTTTAACAAATTAATGTGTATACCCGATACCCGACAATCTGAATGATTTTGTTCACATTGGTTCTCGCAATAAAAGGTGATTCCTAACAGATCCTTGCCCTATATATATATATATATATATATATATATATATATATATATATATATATATATATATATATATATATATATATATATATATATATATACTAGTCCTCTACCCGCGCGATGCGGCGGGTGGCGATTTAGAATAGAATACTCGTTTACCATTAGTTATCAGTCGTCTCGTGATATATTGTATAATACTTAAGTTAGTTTTCTCATTTATGATATGTTTGTATGATTGGAATTATGAATGATCTTGTTGGGACTTTACCATCTGAATTCTGATGATTAATATTATAGGGTATAGGCGTTTGCGATTTGAATTTATGTAGTCATCTTAGCTTAGTTCATTGGAACTATTACATTTGAACTTTATGTTTTCTGAGATTAACGTTTCACTTCATTTATCTGCACACCATTTGTTTCTTTGTAACATATACTCTGGTCGTCGGTAGCCATGGTTATGGAGCAATCAAAAGGTACACTATTATTTATGCAAATAGAGATTATAAAAATGTTATATCTCGACTGGAATGTTGCTGCGAATCACTATTTGCACAAGTTTGCTCTCATATCAACATTGATTGAACAATATGGTTTTTGTAGGGCGGTATTGGGGAGTGTAAGTGACCATGTTACTCATCATGCTCACTACACCGTGATGATAGTTAAGAAGCCAAAGACAAGCAATTGGTGACCTTTCGCTTGCTATAAGCGTATTTTTCCACACTCGGGGTATTTTTCCACACTCAGGATATGAAAGAGGAATTGCTTTGATCTGTGTATACCACCATAAGCTACGGTAAACCTATATAACTGTAGCATCGTTTACTATATACAAATGAGTCCGATCTGATGTCGATTTTAGCCATCTTTAGCCCTGGTACTCTAGCAACTTTGCAACAATGTAACAATAACCATGCACACAAGCATCCACACAGTTGACGGTTCTATGGGAAGTCTTAAACTGACACTACTAAAGCAAAACTCCGAATCAATACACATTAAAGCTATTCAACAATACATACCAATTCAACAAATTTATCCAACTTGGTCTAACAAATGTAAATGGGCAATGAGGATTCGTGAGTCCATGCATGCCTGACATCTTTTAACACAATAAAAATCCCATGTTGGTTATTGTAACAAATTTATACCGCGATAAACTCTTGCTCCTGCTTTTGCTCGGGCTCCGGCTCTTGCTAGGACTGCGCTTTTTGGGGCTTTTACTGACACGCTTTGGTGAAGAGTTTAGTCGAATCATACCCAAATATGATCTCTTCCCGATGAACGGTTCCAGTAGGGATATTGCTGCACAATATGGTCGCACAATATGGTCATGTGTTTTTTTGTAAAACTCGAGAGAAAGCGCTTCTTAATCCCCCATTCTGAAAAACGAGAAAATGGTAACATAATATGTAAAAAATGAAAAAAAAACTGAGGTTTATATTACACATGGTTCCATACCTCCATGCTCAAATGGGGTGCATCATGAGCGTGAGTTATGATGCATGAATCAAGAACCGGCACTTCCTTATACTCCTCCTGCAAACAAATTGATTAGTAAAAAGGAGGTTTTACCATTTCGAAATTGATGAATGTGGAAGGGGAGTTTATTGCATACCTTCTTCTGGCAGATGTGTCCGAGTGGCTTCAACTCTTTGTTGACCGTATCAATCTTCTTACGAACAAGTGTCACTTCTTTCTTCATTGGATCTGTAAGAGCATCCATAAAGCATAAAGAATCAGAATACAAACGTTACCGAATAAGTTTGTCATTTTAAATTTCAAAGTTCAAACATACAGATCAGAATACAAATGTTACCGAATAAAAAACTGAAAAAATCTATGTCAAGAATCAAAAGTGATTATTTTGTAGTGTTGTTGGTGGGGGTATTATCGAAGGGCAAAAGGGGAATAAAGTTAAAGATATGATCTTCCGATCAGAAGAAGTTCAAATTTCTAAACCCATATTATCTTGCTGCAACATAAATTTGCATAGATCTATCACAAATTTGAACACTCACTTTAATCTCAAATTAGTCTTGAAAAAAAACCCTTAGAATCTGCAGAAATTAACCCTATAATAATAAATTCTTGAAGAAAAAGTCAAACCTCTTGAATGGAAGCTAAACGTCTTGTTTCTTCTTCAATCCGACCCAACTGAGCTTGAACCCGTTCTTTAACCTACAACTTCTTCTCGATCTCTTCTTCTTTGGCCTTGAAAGTAGAAAGAGTCGATTTAGACATCTCTCCAACAAAGGAACAGAAATGGAGAGAGCTGTAAAGCAAGAAAAGACTAATTAAGTCCGGTATCAATATATATATTTTGTTCTGTCAAATAGAGACTGTCATATGTTTTAAGGCTTTTCCAGTTGATAAACTAACATATTGGTCTTTTGTAGTAAAATAAATTTGTCACCCTACCTAAAATAACTCGCCCCAAACCAAAAAAAAGTGCATCCCAACTTGATCCCCTTTAGACACATTAGTCAACCCACCAACCAATTTAGCCAGTAGCCACGGTTAACCAAAAAAAGAATATTTCAGACAAATAAACACATTTGAGTAAAAAGAGCTAGAAATTAAAAGCTACATCTAATACAATAACTGAAAGTTGAGAAAATAAAAAAAAATCAAAAAATAATGTACCACGGTCCCAAAAAAATCAAAAAATACATCTAATACAATAACTGAAAGAATATTTCAGACAAATAAACACATTTGAGAAGCGTTTCCTGTATACCACGGTCCCAAAAAAATCAAAAAATAAATAATAAATAAAATAAACCAAAGTATTTTCAGTTGTTACAAGATGCAAGGTACAAACCTGCCCCAGCTCATCATGGCGCAATGTACCCACCCGATGCAAAGCAAGAAGATTACTGTAAACACATGAAAACATAATAAATGATCATGTCCTGTTTCAATGAATCTTCGATGAATATTAAATAGGAATAAGAAACCAGTAAAGAACAGCACAGCACGCACCCCCTGATTTCAGAGAGTTCGCCAGTAAGTTCATAGCTAAGAGAGTAAAAGAAATAGAGCCTGGAAGCCAGAACATCAATTGTTCTCCTGTTCGAGTTCTTTAAACGGGCAATGCTTGCTGAGGAACAAGCCTTAGCCTACATGACGAGTAAAAGTTCTTTAAAATATTACATCACCAACAATAAACAAAGTAAAATAAAGAAATAATTAAACAAACAGGCTGACCTCACTATACTTTTTCTGGTCAATCAGGAATATGAGCACAAACAAGTATGATATATATTATAAATAAAATTAAGATAATACATATTATGTTATGTATCAAAATAGTAATGATAAATATACATAATAGTAATTTTAAATGTATATAAATAAACTAATAAAATGATCAATATACAAAAAACGAGCCAAACTCGAGCTTAGGCGACCTCGGGCTCGGCTCGGCTTGTTTACAGTTGATAAAAGGCTAACCTTCACCCGGTCAGCATTAGATAAAGGTCTTGTTGTGTCATTCCTATTCAGAAGTTGTTTGACAAAGTCTATCACAGGCACTGCCTCAACGAATGCAGTTGCAGCAATATCTGCAATTCAAAATATCATACAGTTACATCAGTATCAGTTATACAAATTTCAACAAAACCTTAAAGAAGCTACAATATGGAGAAATAAACTAACCGATATTTAAAGACAGTTCCATCTGTGTAGGCCGCATGCTCTGATAGAACCCACACCAACTCTCCAACCCGTCACCCAGTGATTGTGGACGAACCCAAATAAGAAGGAAAAAATGATCGTCCCACAGAAGAATACCTACATAAGATTCAACCAATAATTTATTAATGTCATTACATATGTTTAAACAATATACATTATCCATATAAGTGAAAAAAACAATATCGTTTAGTAGGCAACTGCTGCAAAACAATATACATTATCCAAACCGCAAAACCAGTAGACTCACCCCACCTAGGAGGTTTGGTTTGGCGTTTCTCGAAGACTACTTTTTTTTCAAACGGGGGGGGGGGGGGGGTGGTGTTATAAAAACTGTTTGAATCTGAACTGCAAAACCAGCCGACTCACCCAACCTGGCTGGTTTGGTTTGGCGTTTTTCGAAGTCTAGTTACCTCTTTAGCATAATTTTGCCAATGCTCCTGGTGTCAAAATGTATGCGGTCTTGCATCTAATTGTAAAAACCTTCTTCGACCCAAATGTCAACTAAAAGATCCACGACATCCTGCAAAAAAACAACCACCAATTGGCCGACACATGCTTGTTAGAAGAAACACGTTTAGAACACAAATAACTTACAGTTAATGGAATCGGCTCTGGGAATGGTTCACCAGTTGGGAGCAAATCTTCAAAACTTGTGGTCCAACTGTAACATACAGTATAACAAACTGTCAACTGATTAAACTAAACAACTTTTTATGCAAATATCTTAGTTTTGTCTTGCGCTCATTTCTTTTCTTATCGTATGAAAAAAGCGGGACCTACCAACCTAGATAATTTGAAAATTACGCCTTGAAATTGAAAGTCAAATAAAAAGTCAAACCTCAGAATTGGTCGTCTAAACTTGGTATGTGATTTTTGAGATCGGTCACCAACCCAAGCTCTTCTCATCTCATGCCAAGCCATCTCCGCTATGTGTTACGTAAAAACAAATTTAGTAATAGCCAACCATAAAAAGACGCTAGACCTTCTTGTCCCTCCCTATCCCACAATTTTCTAGTGTAGATAATTTTAGGCCTATTTTAACTAAAATGGGGATTGATAGCATAACCAAAAGAGCGAAGGCGGAAAAACTTTAAGAAGAAAAAAAACCATAAGAATATAATAATAATAATAATAATAATAATAGGAAAAATTACACTTTTCGTCCTTTATGTTTGTAGGTAGTTGCAATGGATGACCTTTACCTTTAATAATTACAGCCACAGTCCTTTGTTTGGAAAACTCGTTACACTTTACGTCCTTTGGCCCTAACCTTGTTAAAAAAATCCAGTTAAGTTGGCATGTGTCTTGCACATGAGGGTAAACTGGTAATTTTAATCATTTATTTATCTAAAATAAATTTAAACAATAAAAGAAATCAGATTTCTGGCTCTTTCCCCTCTCTCTAAACTCTTCCTCTCCCTAAATATCTCTGCCCCTCTCGCCCTCACTCTCTCTCTCTCATCTGCAACCGTTGCCCACCTCCAGCTCCCTTACCCACCACCACAATTTCTGGCTCCTCTCTGTTATAGAGAACCCCCACCATCAATCTTCGAAACCATGACAACCGGAAAACCCAAACCATCCACCGTAGACGGCGGAGACTTTTCCGCCGCTACTCTACTCCGCCGTCACATCCTCCTCCTCTCCGCCACTCTCTTCCTCGTCTGGCCATCCGATCCGTACCTGCAAGTCGTTAACCTTCGTCTCGATCGCCTTAAAGTCAACACTGCTCCGATCTCACTCGATATTGTTACGACCGGTGCCGGAGGCTGAACAGTGTTGAGGAAATTGTGGATGTGGGTAGCATCAAGATTGGATTTTTCTTTTTCGAAGAGGTCATCAATGGGTGCAGATTCAGAGATTAAAAGATGGTTTGTTTGGAGGAATGATTCGATGTCAGATGGTTCCATTTTGAGAGATTGAGGGGTCAAATGTGATGGAGAGATGGTGATAATGGTAATGGGGAATCCATGAATACTTTTTTTTTTTTTTTTGTGTAGAAGGTAGATATGGGTATTTTGACTTTTGTTGTTGGTCCAAACTAATTGCACCTGCCATATCTTGATGAATCTGCTGATTTGGTGAATCTTAGATCCAATCTGAAAGTAAGTGGGGTTTATCATTTCTCAAAATCCCAAATTTCAGTTGGTAAATACTAGAAGAAAGTTTGAACTGTTGACATTTATGTTATGCAGATTTGTTAACAAATCGTGTAGTTGACTTTCACTTTGGTTTTTAACAAAATGGTTTTTGTTTTGTATTTGAGAAGCAGATTAAATACATAGAAGCTGATTAACAAAAAGCAACCCAGTAAACAACTGGGTTGCAGATCTGCAAAGGGTTAGGGGCGGTGGGTGTGGCCGGAGTGGTGGTGGCAAGATGTTGTGGTTAGGGTTAGGGTTAAGAAATTGGAGAAGATGAAGTGTATGTAATTTTTTTGGTTTTATTTATTAAACATTTAGATAAAAACATGAATTGACCAAAATACCCTTAAGTGAATAAACTTAACTGAATTTTTTAATCTGGTTAGTGCTAAAGGACGTAACGTGTAAGGAGTTTTAAAAAAAAGGACTGTGGTTGTAATTATTGAAGTTAAAGGTCATCCATTGCAATCTGGTACAAACATAAAGGACGAAAAGTGTAATTTATCCATAATAATAATAATCACACACCACTGAATAAATGTATCCTCTTTTGTGTAACCGGATAATCGGATCAGCTGCGAATCACGAACTCCTCGTTAGAAAAACACTGCAGCTTGTTCGCTCCTGCAACAGTGGTTTCACAACCTACACGCGCGAATAGATCTTTATAATATGCTTAACTAATATTTTATTTTATTTTATTTTAATTCAAATGGAGATGATGAAGCTGACCTTCCAACAAGCAGAAAATACGTATGGAACGTTAACTGTATAGTATGTGATGGTCTTCTCCGGGTAGTTGAGATCATCAACAGTCAAGATTGTTTGCAGCAGCTGAAATGCCAAAACATCAAAGTTCGTTAAAAATCTTTGTGTGGATATGTACCTTTAACTGGTTCAATGCAGAAAGCTTAAGGCCGTTCAGTAGGGGTGAGAATTTCTAACATGACACGAAAATAATCAGGTTTGGGTTGTCATATCTAACTCGTTTAATAAACGGGCCGTGTTTGGGTTGACAAACAGAAGTGATCTATGCTATTCTGCTTATGACAATCTGGATGATATGGCTGAGTAGAAACGACAAAGTGTTTAAGGGAGTTACTACCGAGTCAGTGACAACACAAGCTCTATAGTAAGTCATTTGATATTATTGAACACTTTGTTGTTTCTTGCTATCCATATTGACGAAAGAGTAACCAAGATACACAACCACAATTTTATTTATTAAAAAAAAAAAAAAAAACCTTGCTTCCTTGATTATGTAGTTTTAATTGAAGTTTTTCCACTATTGTGTATCCTTTGGTCACTGGCAACCTACACTGTTGAACTTCCTTCCATAGTAGGAGTGATTTTATGTGTCATTTTAAAACTTCCATGATATCTAGTTTGTTTGACTCAAAGTTATAAAATCAATATATTTAGGGTAAATTACACTTTTCGTCCTTTATGTTTGTAGCTGGTTGCAATGGATGACCTTTAACTTCAATAATTACAGTTACAGTCCTTTATTTAGAAAACTCATTACACCTTTCGTCCTTTAAGACTAACCAGGTTAAAAATTTAAGTTAAATCCATTCACTTAAGGGTATCATGGTCATTTCATATTTTTATTTAAATTTTTCTTAATAAATAAAACAAAAATTACTTATATAACATATCTCCCCCAATTTTAACCCTAATCCTCATCCATCTTCATCTCCTGCTTCTTTCTCCCTCTCTTCACAAATCTCCATGGATTAAAGCTCTGTTGGAAAGTCCAAATTTTTCAGCATGTTGGAGATATAAACGCAACAGATCTTGGTGGGCAAACAGCATTGCACTGGAGTGCGGTTCGAGGAGCTGATTAGGTCGCAGACCTTTGCTTCAAGAAGGTGCTCACATCCATGCTGCTGATGTCAATGGATATCAGGTTGGTGTCTGCGATGTTAGTAGAAATGAAACACACTTTTGTATTGTACAAATTAAAAAAAAAATTAACCACAATATACAGCCTTACTTTATCACATTGTGACAAAACGGAATGCAAACCTTAATGTACCATTTGCATTTGCTTTTGTACTTGTGTACAAAAATTCAGCAGAGCTTTAATCCATGGAGATTTGTGGAGAGAGGGAGAAAGAAGTAGGAGATATGAATGAGTGATTTAGGGTTTGTAATCGGGGAAGATATGTTATATTTTAATTTTTTGTTTTATTTATTAAGAAAATTTTAAATAAAAACATGAAATGACCATGATACCCTTAAGTGAATGGATTTAACTTAAATTTTTAACCTGGTTAGTCTTAAGGACGAAGGTGTAATGAGTTTTCTAAATAAAGGATTGTAACTGTAATTATTGAAGTTAAAGGTCATCCATTGCAACCCGCTACAAACATAAATGACGAAAAGTGTAATTTACCCATATATTTATTCAACACAATCAAAGATTCATATTTTCAATATAATTTATACCATTTTCAAAGGTATTAATCGGGTATGGGATCAGTTTTAAAAATTTTCACGGGTATGGGTCCGGTATGAGATTAGGTGATACCCGACTCGATTACCCGAAACCACATACCCGTTTACCCGAACTATATACCCGATCATAAATCCGGATTTTTTAATTTATAATAGTTGTATAAATAAAATATATAATAATTATAGTAGTAAAAAATGTATTTTGAAACCCCAACGTATATCTTTTAACAAATTAATGTGTATACCCGATACCCGACAATCTGAATGATTTTGTTCACATTGGTTCTCGCAATAAAAGGTGATTCCTAACAGATCCTTGCCCTATATATATATATATATATAGGGGAGGGTTATCTTGAGAACAAAGAAATTTGTGAGAACTCTAGGAACAATTTTCATCCATAGATCATCATCAACCAAGGGCTAAGATTAAATGGGTTTTAATTGAGAAGGGAACCCCAAAAACAAAACTGAAAAGGGCAACTATGTAAATAGACATTTCAAAACCCTTTACAATTGAAATCACGTTCATAAGATCATCTTCTTAGAATATCATTCATGAGTTCAACCATTCAAGATTCAAATCGCTCTTCCAAAATCCCAAGGTCGACACTGGAGATCCTCACGATTCAAATCGAGTATTTCAAAATCGCAAGGGTTGTGACATTGTCTTCCTTAAAGGTGTGTATCTATATTTGATTTTCAATTCATTCATTTGATTGTTCTTTATGTTTGCAGTTGTTTCGATTCACTCCCATGGCCAACTCCTTCTACTTTAACCCCCTCGTTCTGCCCTAGGTACTCTGTTGCTTTATCTTCAGTATTTTCATGGAGTTTATATTTTGATGAAATCAAAAATTAACTTCTAATGTGTTCTGATTGAGATAGAATATGTGATGATCTAGTTATATGCTACTGTTATTTGAAAGTTATAAGCCACATATGCTTGTTAAACCCTAACTCAAAGTGCACTTTTGACTAATGGTTGGAACTCTGCATATATTTGATTGAAATGAGTTTTTGTTTTGTCATCTTTGACTGGAATCATCATTTACACACGCATACATGGATGTGGTCTTCTGAATATGAAACAATTACTTCTGTTTTTTTTTTCAGATTATACAAAAATTTGAGGTTCGGTGGCTGTATAAATCTTAATATTGTTTAGTTATTAAATGAAAGTTAGGGCATTGGTCATATAGATTAATGAAGATATAATGTACTTCCGAAATTATGATTTTGGGGTTTGAATATGATAATCGAAAATTGGGGTAGAAATAAGTGAATCTTTGAACTTGTTTGGGGTATTCAGGAACAATTAGTAGATGTATTGATAAAACTTTAAAGTATTATTAATTGCATTTCACTATGATTTTGAACTTGTTTAGGGCATTTAAAACAATTAGTGGTTGTCGTTCCAGATTTTATATAATCTGAAGCATTATTGATTGCATTTCAATGTGATATTGTTTATATAAATAGGATTCTAAATAGGGTTCAGAGCATTTTGGATGGTTTATCATATGAAAATATGATGATTATATTGTACTATATGATTTGAATCCGAGTTATAATGCAAGTTCATGTGAATCTAGTTACATCATAATCACATCTTGCAATATTATCATGCAAGTTTATGGGAATCTGGTTACATCATCTTAATTATTAATGCATTTGTGTAATTAACCAATTTGCACATGTGTAAGTATGATGTTTACACATGTGTAATAGTGTAAAACAAACACTTACACGTGTGTAAAATAGAAACTTTGTAAAACAAATTTACACATGTTTAACTAAGAATTTACACGTGTGTAATACAGAAACTTACACCTGTGTAAATATGAAACTTACACATGTGTAAGTTAGAATGTTTATTTGTTCATAATGGCATGTAAAATAAATGACTTAAATATTGGTTTGGGGATGTGAAAATCGGGTTAGGTTCGGTGTTTGCTGATGATATTCTTTGGTGTATGGTTGTTTCGAGTTTAGGCAGGTTGAAGAATGAGGATGATGTTGTTGCTTCATCGAGTTCAAGGTTTGTGGGAAGCTTAAGATGGACTCTCGGATGTTATGCTTTAGATATTGTTTTGATGTTTTGGTCAGAGCCTTGTTAGGTTCCAACTACCATCTATTAGACCATAGCCAATGGTTCGGGGTTGGTGTTCACCTTGGGGTATATCCCGGGAAGCCCAATGCCCATAGGATGTAAATAATTTTTTGTTATCAATAATATTTTTTTGGGGTACCGTTCTCTTTTACAAAAAAAAAGGATTATATGTAACAATGAACAATTTACATATATGTAAGACATTACATAATGATACATGTCATTTACACTTATTTAAAACACACACTTACACATATCTAATACTTGATGTGGCGCGTTTGGATCTGTGGATTTACTAGAGATGCTCTAAGGAAGTTGTAATGATGTTGGGTTTTGTTTTGGTTAATCCGGTGGTCAAACACTATTTCCAAGAACTATGTGCGAAATCCAATAATTAGACGTCATCTATCACAAATGTTTATAGTTTCATATTCCTAGCACCAAATGTCAAGCAAAAAATGTCCTCTATCACCAATGTTTACGGTTTCATATTCCTAGCAGCAAAATGACCATTTGAGTCACTATTTTGCCTTGTCGACTCGTTATTTCCTGTAAGGAATGTTAGGAAAAGAAGGTGTAATGTAGCCAAAACAAGTTTTTATATGTTTTTACACATGTGTAAATCATAGATATGAAGGTTTTCACATGTGTAAATATAATAGTTATAAAAATAAGCATATATATGAAGATTTTTTTTGGATAAAGGGCAAAGCCCGGCAAACTGTATAAACCAACAATAAAAAATTGCACAATCAAAGGGGCATACCCCCGTATATTCCCCACAACATACTTCGGGGACCAAAAATAAGAGATCATCCTACCATTCCTAGGAGTACACAAGTAACAACTACTAGTTATACAAAAACTATTAGTGTACCCAAGCCTTAACGATCTACAAAAAGGCCAAAAAAGCCGAGATATACTTGGTAAATTACACTTAATACCCTGCTTATAGTCCCACATTTCAGGCTTGTAGCCCAATAAACCAAGCCCATTATCCAGCATAATGAGAGCCAGCATAGTTAACCATTTTGGGCCTATACTTTTGCCAATGTGCATGGGCTCCAGTCGTTTCCGCAAGTTGATCCTCACCCATTGTTGGGCCTTTAGAATTCTGTTAGCCAGGCCCAATAAAAGGTAGTTGGACTTGGCCTTCAAACTCTAGAACCAGTCTTTAGATTTGGACATTAGCTGCTTCAACAAACAAACCTGCATCTAGTTTTTGGGCCTTTTGCAGTCTATAAGCCGCATACAAATATAAACCCAGCTGATCTGGGCCTTCAACGAGGCAGAAATTGGCAGTCATACCCAGGAGACTTCTACCGACGCTGTAAACCCGGAACTAGACTTCAAGAGCCAACTTTGGAAACCAGTTCTGACCACACCGAAACCTGCAGACAGACTTCAAAAGACAGCAGGCACAGCCAGACTCAGAAATACCAGAATAATAAACCCTGAGCCACATGACATGAAACAAACTCGGACTTGAGTCCTGGTAATAAGAGACACGGTGACAGCACCTCCAAACCCTAACCAGCAGTTTAATGGACCACAAATCATAATTTTTACCAACCCAGCAAAGGACTAAACTGAGCTTGTTCCTAACTGCATGCATATGAGACAAAAAGCTAGTGTCCCAGACTTTCCTTTTATAACCGAACACAATCTGGGTGATCAGCCAGTGAAGGGTAGGGCCTGCATAGTACAGATAGGACAAGGAGAACCAGCTATACACCAACCAGCAGATGATGCCAACGAACCCATGTATGAGATTTTTGGTGATCAGCTGCGACAACTTATCTGGCTAGCAGTTATAATACACTTCTTTAGACAAAACCCAAGCTGTGTATTTCCGCTGATACAATCTATCCCAACCCGTAATGACAATATTACCCCTGTAGCATGAGGAGAGGTTATCCAACACTTTAACCATCTTTCGGCACCAAACCCAGCAGAACCAAACTGAACAATCCCACCCATTGCAGGCCCTGATGCATAACCAGAGGGACCTGATACAGTAAGCAGCTTGCAGAACCAAACTGAAGATTTACACATGTGTAAATTATAATAGCTAAATTAATAAGTACAAATACCAAGGTTTACACATGTGTAAATTATAATACTAAAAAATAAGCATATATATGAAGATTCACACATGTGTAATTAATAACAATTTAAAAAAACAAGCAGAGATATCAAGATTTACACATGTGTAAATCATAATAGTAAAAAAAGATAAGCCTAGTTTAGAAGGCTTACACATGTGTAAATCATAATTGTTAAAAAATAAGCATATATATGAAGGTTTACACATGTGTAAATCATAATAGTAAAAAATAAGCATATATATATAAAGGTTTACACATGTGTAAATCCTAATAGTAAAAAAATAAGCATGCCTATGAAGGTTTACACATGTGTAAATCATAATAGTTTAAAAATGGAAATGAATCTATAAAGGTATATACATCTGTAAATCATAATAGTTTAGATATAAAAAAAACAGATATGAAGGATTACATATATGTAAATCATTTACACATGTGTATTTCAACTGCACATATGTAAAATATAAATCAATATGTAACACTAAAGAATTTACACATATGTAAATCAGCTGCACATTATGTAAAAGAGACCCAAATATGTGACAGAGAACAGTTACACATGTGTAATTCAGTTGTACATATGTAAACATACATAGATATATGACAATGAATAGTTTACACATGTGTAAATCAGTTGCACATATGTATTACAAATAGAGAAATGTGATAATGAAGAGTTTACACATGTGTAATTTAGCTGCACATATGTAAAATAAACACAAATATGTGATAGAGAACAATTTACACATGTGTAATTCAGCTGCACATATGTTATACATGCATAGATATGTAACAATGAATAATTTACACATATGTATATCAGTTATACACATGTAAAACGAAGACAAATATGTGATAGCGAACTATTTACGCAGGTGTAATTCAATAATAGATATTTAAAACAAACAAAGATACGTGACAGTGAAATATGAACCAAATTTGTTTATTACATGCATATTTCTATCTCAAATGTAAAATTCATCGTATAAACAACCCATGAAAATGAAGGTTAACATCATAATAATACATGACATTCACATATTTGTAAAACATACACTTACACATATGTACAATCAATTGTTACACATATATAAATATGAATAGACACATAATAATCCTTACAGCACCATCAACATTCTCATCCACCCGATGCAGCCTGGCATACAACTTTTTCACTTCAATATCACGTGCGTACGTACACATACATGTCCTCGTATCTTCCAGCATTGAAATGGTCTTTTACAATAGTAGTATATGTTAAAAGTCATTAAACATGACTTGCGTCGATTAACAATCATAACTCTCATTAGCCAGTTATGCTTTTTCTGACCCTACCAGTACCGATATGGTTTTTGCCACTGGCTAGTGGCACTGAACAAATCTACACATGTGTAAGACCTATTACTTAAGAATAAATGAACTTGCGTAAACATAAATTACTGTAAACGTTGTTTTAGCTTATAGGATATTGAATTTATATAATGTTTTTGACCACCGGAACTTTATTTAAACTATGCAAATTAGAAGTGAAACACAAACCTCACGTTGGCATTTTAACAAACAGGTTATGTGCATTGAGAAAGGACACCGCAATTATTCCTTTCCATGCCCATATTTTATCCTTAAATTCAACAAAATCAAGACATTTAATTGAAAAGAAGAAACAATTAACCAAAAGCTAATCCTTTATCATCATCATCATCTAATTAATAACCAAGTGCCAATTGTCAAGATTTCAATACATGTCATAAAAAATACATCACATAGCCATCTAAAATCAGTAAATCTACAATCATGATGATGAATAAACAATGAGTATGACTTAAAACTGGTTATCACTGTAGAACCACCAAATATTAAAAGCCTTATCCACCAAATCACCCAAAATTGAGAAAACAAAACAACAATTAGGTAAAATTCAAGAGTCAAACAACAAATAAACAATGGCAAATGCAGAAAACTAACCAAAACAAGCAATTTAAACACAAACTTCAAAACAGAGATCGATTGATACCTGGCTTACACGATTCAAGGACTGGTCCACAAAACCCATAGATCGACCAGCTCTTCAATTAGATTTTATAAGCCCTTGAATCGTTGAAGAAATCAAATAATTGAAGAAATCGTTGAAGGAATCAGACCTACGTGATTTCATTATTTTGGTTTTGATGATAACGTGATTTCATTATTTGGAATCTAATGATGTTTAGGTTAAATGGAAAAGGGGGTTGTATAATTTACCAATTTAACCTTTTCATTAAAACACAAGAGATATAAATATGTGGTTGAGATTTGTTCTCATGGTTCTCACAAAAAATAGATGTTCTCATTTAAACCCTCCCCTATATATATATATATATATATTATGATGAGGATTCAAACATGATTCTGCTATTTTAATGAGGCATACATATTTCAGGTATGATTTTAACATTCATCCATGGATATACACTCTATTTATCAACCATACAAAACAAATAAGGTCATGTAAACTTCCACATTTATCATGGATTCAAACTACAGACTTTCTGAACCATCTAACATACCGCACGAATCTAAGACCTGGCGTGTACGAACTGGCGATTGACCCGGAGAAGGCTTTTCCGGGACTTCTACAAACTTTGACCAACCCAAAAGTCAAAATTATGTGAATTAATGAAGCATTTCTAACATGTATAATTATGCATGATGAAGATGACCACTTGGAGAGCCGATTTACTTGTTATTCGATGCCTGTATGTTATGGCGTTTGAAGAACTCTCTAAATCCATATGCACTGACATCATAGTTGTACTGGAAATCACATGAAAGAAATCATATAGACTGTCAGTACCCCCCTCACTAAACAATATCAAAACAAAAAGATTCCTTGCACATATACATCTGGACTGAACACGGGCATGAAATTAAGTTCAAATTACACATATTTGTGCATCTACACGTGCATACAACGATGTATGCGCATATACACACATACATACGCATGTCACATGTATATGCATACTAACATTTCTGGAAGGAAACTGAACACTGAAAAAGCAGTTACTAGAGTTTATATGATCTTCTCAAACCTTCTGCTAAAATAACATCCATGAGGAGTTTGGGTTAAATATAAAATAACAGTAATTAAAAAAAAGAATCACAAAATACCCTATTTATCTCTTTTAATATTACACAAAATGACCTATATTCTTGGTTTAAAAAAGCGGGAAGCGCACAAAAACGATGAGGTCTAAAACCGATTTTTTAAAAGCGAAGCGCAAAAGCGGTGAGCTTTTCGTACGCAAAGCGTAAAGTGATTATATAATTTATTTTCTATATCCCATAAGTGTTTAGCATCCAATACCTATGATTTAGCTATAATTAAGCTTTATATATGTTTTAAAATGAAAAGGAGTAAATTACAAAGTTCGTCCTTTATGTATGTCATTTATTACAAAGTATGTCCTTTATCTTTAATAAGCTCAGAAAACATACTTAATGTTTGAAAACCCATTCAGGTTATGTCCTTTACCCTAAACCTTGTTTGTTTTCCCAGTTAAGTCAGGTCACGTGAGAAGCACATGAGGGCATTAATGTCATTCTACCTAACAGGGCACAATAATTTAACACCTAAAACATTATATAATATTATATACACCCACACATACATACAGAACACACACACACACTCTCTCTCATCTTTCTCTCTGCTCTCTCTCTCTACTACCACCACCACCACCCCCACCACCGCAAAACACAACCTGCAACAATACACCTCCGACTAACACCACTTCAGCCACACCTCAACCACCACCACACTTCAGCCACCGACCACACCACATCAGTCCCCCGTCGGTGACCATCACCTCCATCTCCACCTCCACAACTGCCACACCAATAATGTTTGATCAAAACCCAATAACCATATCCATCCAGATTAAAAAACAAACCCACAAACAAAATCAAATCCAAATTAACGAAAGAATCAAATCAAATCCAAACAAACCCACAAACAAAATCAAACATATACAGGCCTATTTGTGTTATACCTGGATAAATGATCTGAAACAAAATCAAACCCAATATCCATATCCTTTCCACTATGAGAACCTCCCACCGCCACCTGACCACCGCCGCTGCCACCGCGCCACCTGACCACCGCCGCTGCCACCGCTCCCCCTTTTCCCGCCGCTCTCTCTCTCCTCGTGGCTCCGATTATAAATCGGTTTCGAACGAGAACGAGATTGGGGGTTCATGTGTGTACTCTTCTTGATAAAATTGTGAATCCAAGATTGGGGGTTCATGGCGGAGAGTTTATGAGGGAGAGAGGTTGTAGTGTTTGGCAGGGGGTCGGTGGCGGAGGTATGGAGTTGACGGTGGTGAGAGAGAGGGGTGTTTATGAGAGAGAGAAAAGAGAGACAAAGAAAAGGGGAATAGTTTATGAGAGAGAGACTGTATGTGGTGGTAGGTACGGTGGTGGTGGTGATGATACGGTGGAGGAGGTGGTGGTGGTATGTACGGTGGTGGTGGTGATGATACGGTGATGGTGGTGATGATACGGTGGTGGGGGTGTGTTTTGCGGTGGGGGTGGTGGTAGTAGAGAGAGCAGAGAGAAAGATGAGAGAGAGAGTGTGTGTGTTCTGTATGTATGTGTGGGTGTATATAATATTATATAATGTTTTAGGTGTTAAATTATTGTGCCCTGTTAGGTAGAATGACATTAATGCCCTCATGTGCTTCTCACGTGACCTGACTTAACTGGGAAAACAAACAAGGTTTAGGGTAAAGGAAATAACCTGAATGGTTTTTTAAACATTAAGTATGTTTTCTGAGCTTATTAAAGATAAAGGACATACTTTGTAATAAATGACATACATAAAGGACGAACTTTGTAATTTACTCAATGAAAAAAAAAACATAAATGTACAACATATAAAGCCTGTTGTACAACACTCAGAGGCATAGAAACACCCCATGTACAAAAAGCGTGTGCCTCAGCTGCGCCTTAGGTCGATTTTCACCCTAAAAAGCGCGCCTCAGCTACGCTTCTTGTACATCGTGCACCTTATGTCACACAAGGCGATGGGGTTTGCGCCTAGATGCGCTTTGCGCTTAAGCGCGCTTTTTTAAACCAAGCCTATATTTTTTTATTAAAAAAAATTGGTGGGCCCACCTTGGCCACAAGGAAATTAAATTATAATTCTAAATCCCCTAGAAAATTCTCCAGACAAATCAAACCAAATCATTAAAGTGTATTACTTAAACTTAAGAGACTACCACAAAACCAAATAAACAGATATTCTAACCCAGATTTGGCTTTTTTTTCGGGGAAGTATCACTGACTAGCAACAAAGTTAACATATACGCAAGTGTCTATACGCATATGTGTGTACAGACACAGAAATGCATACATTTCGAAGAAAACTGATTGAAGTGAACACTGAAAAAGCATTTAATAGTGTTTTTTTTACATCTTATCAAACTTGCTATAGCTATAGCAAATAGCAAATCGCAAATAGCAAATAGTAATAGTAATAGTAGAACCTCTCTAGTTCAGTTGTGGATGTAGCCCGATCAGATCGAGAATTTTTTGCAGGTTTAGGTGGTTTGAACCCCAAAAGAGTGCCATTAGGTGGTCACCAATATTGTTTTCATATCTAGGTATGTTGCTGTTCAAAACAGTGACCTTAAATGGGATTTCTGCAAAAAGTCTGATGTTCTGCAAAAGCTGTGGAAGTTGCTGAAGGTCGCTGATTCATCCTACAACCTTGCTGAAAGTCGCTGATTCATCCTACAAGCTTAAGAAGGTCGATGTTTCAATCTACAACCTTGCTGAAAGTCGCTGATTCATCCGACAAGCTTAAGAAGGTCGCTGATTCATCCTACAAGCTTAATGAAGGTCGCTGAATCATCGTACAATGTTAATGAAGGTCGCTGAATCATCCTGCAATCTTTTAATAAGTCGCTGAATCATCCTGCCATCTTATAATAAGTTGCTGAATAGTTATGCAATCTTATAATAAGTCACTGAATCATCCTACAATCTTATAATAAGTCGCTGAATCATCCAACAATCTTATAATAAGTCGTTGAATGACTTATGTCGTTTTGCAGCAGGAGTCACATGCATGTGAGTTGTGATTTGAATTTTGTGGCCATTGTTCAAGACTGCCTGCCATATACAGTACCCTTGCATGTATTCTTATCTCACATGATATGACTAAACCCTGCAAACTTTAATTTCATTGTGTAAGGATTCCACTGTTGTGTAAGATTTCCACAATTCTTCAGTATGGATTCTAAAATTGATACACAGAAACGGGTCTTTAAAGTTGAACATAAAGCAAAGCACAAGCACCACATTTCGTTTCAAACACCTATCAAACGAAGCTTCAAACATTGCTTTACCGATAAAATTTCTGTGAACTTTGATATGCCGAAGATGAGTTTTGAATGTCATCCTGGTCCTCTTAATGCATCGGTGTTGTTTTTGAACAAAGATCACCGGGCGTTTGAGGTATTCAAAAATCCAGAAAATTATAGTAACCCAATAAATATTAAACGATCAGATCGATCGTTCTGGCAGCATATGAAAAAAATCCGGTTGGTCCAAGGGTAGAAGGTATAATACGTGCAGCAGGATTCAGTGGGATACTGGAAATTGGGTACCGGTATATAGACCACGCCTTAATAACTGCGTTGGTTGAGAGGTGGAGGCCAGAAACTCACACGTTTCACCTTCCTTTCGGCCAAACCATTGTGACATTACAGGATTTCAACGTGCTGTGGGGGCTACCAATAGATGGGGTGCCTATATCTGGGGCTGACACTGGTATGACATTGTATACTGCAAGATCCAAGTGTCAAGATGCGTTGGGGTTTACCCCTGAGGAAACTGAAGTGAAGGGCAAATGGGTTAAGTCGACGCGAGTTTTACAAGAAATAAAGTCGAATTTTTTTGAAAACCAAGCATTAGATCAAGACTGCCTCTTTCGTGCACGTCAAATAATATTTTATTTGATAGGGTGCACAGTCTTACCTGATAATGCAAACCACCTGATTTCTCTAAATTTTTTAGAGTTTCTTGAAGACTTGCCCGCATGTTCGGGATATAGTTGGGGCAGTGCTGTGTTATCTCACCTTTACAGAAACCTTTGTAACGCTGCAGCACCTAATGTTATAGCCGTTACTGGCCCAGTTGCGCTTCTACAAGTGTGGGCTTGGGAGAGATTTCGTTGTTTTGCTCCTGTTATTGCCGAGTTCCAATACAATGCCCCGTTAGCTGCTCGGTAGACTGAATCGGAAAAAATTAAATTTATTTTTTGGTATGTATATAACACTATGTTAATTTATTATTTATCTTTGTAGGTGGAAGGGAAGCTTCACCTGTACAGATGTTCCCACACATTGCCTGAGAACATATAGATCTCAGCTGCAATTTATGACCGAGGCAACGGTATGGTTGTTAGTTGTTGACATATAAAAGTTAAGTTTGTTTGAACACGTTTCTAAAGATTGATTTTTTTTTTCAGTTTAATTGGAGACCATACGACGACATTGTGGGTAGACTCCCCGATATATGTCGGAGTGGTATGGGAATTTGGCGGAGTTGTTGCCCTCTGCTATACTACTCGGTTGTGGAGCATCACTATCCTCAACGAGTGATGAGACAGTTTGGCATGTTCCAGTATATACCTAACCCAATTGCCATAAATAATACTGAGCATGCCAGGCTTCATTCCATGAACCGGTGCGGGAAAACCGGGTGGAACTGGACAACTCGTCACGATCCGTATGTTCGTGGGTGGGAAGCACGTCATCAAAACTTGGTCACCGGGGAACTCATCACATATGTTTCCGTTGCCAATGATTACATGGCGTGGTACATGCAACATACCGTGTTATATCTGACGAACCCGCGGTTGCCAGCTGGCCCTACGAGCGGTTTTCAAGACGAAGGAGCAAGGGTCCAAATGATGGTATATATAAGTTTAAAATTATTCAAAGTTACCTTTATTATTGTTAGTATAAAAATTAATTATTATTTTTTTTTGCAGTCGGAGACGATGGGTCTAATTCACCGATCTCAAGATCTGGACGTTATTCAGGGTGCGGCGTATCGGGCCCTTAAGATGTCTAATGTTCCAGAATACAAACAATATCCGACTCATCTGACACAGGAGCCGGTGGACCTTGTTTCATATCCTCGTACACAGAGGTTAGGGAGGGCACGACGTCGTGGTCGTGGTGGTAGAAATGTTCAAGAGCCCGGGACATCAAATTGGGGCACAAACTTCGAAACAGGGGGGATCAGGATCCGGTGTTAACGAAAATGAAAATTTTGCAGGAAACTTTGGTGGGTCACAAAACGTTGGCACTATGTTTGCGGACGCTAATCTAGCGGCAAACAATGATAATACTGAGTCATGGTAGTCACTGTTGGCTAGGGCATGCATCTCCGGCGGTTATGACGTCACCGACTTATTGGACCTCCAAGAAAATGATATGGGTAACAACAACAACAATCAGTTTGTGGACCCAAACATAAGTCAGGCAGGGTTTCTTAGCCCCTTGCCACAGATCATGGACCCCAACATAAGTAAGGCAGGGTTTGTTACCCCCGCGTCACAGATGATCACCTTTATGCCGGAGACCCAAACAGACTATCAGTACTGGGACCATAACCAAAGTAACGAAGATCACCGGAACCGTTATCAAAATGTTGAACCAAACCCCTTAGACTGGCGTCTCGACTTGAACCTGTTTCCACCGAATGACCCATAGTTAACTGGTTTAAGAGTGTAATACATTTTCGAATTAATATATTGTGTTTTTTGTTGTTGTTATTTGTGCAATATATTTTACTATTATTTTATTGTTCAAAGTAAACTGATACTGAACAAATTTCATAGCATTAAAAAGTTCATTACATTAACCAAAAAAAGACATCAATAACTGGTTCAGAGTAAACTGATACTGAACTTCTAAAACTTAAACTAAAAATACACATAAACCACCATAATCATGAACCAAGTAAACAATAAACACATCTTCAAAAACATCACTTCCTTAGCTTTCTTAATTGCCAAATCATCTTTGTTTTCCATGCTCCTTAACAGTGCTGGTATTACCTTCTCACAACCAGGGCATGAATATGAAGTTGGAGATGAAAGTGGAGATGAAGGTGTATCAGCCCACCCTATAAAACCACAATCTTTATTCTGTAAAAACACAACAATCAGGAAATAGCCATATAATTAACTTCAATCAACTATAATTTTAACTTACACAGCATAAGAAGCGGCGATTTGGATTAGCTCCAGTCTTTGAAATCTTGTACCAAGTCGCTGCACCACATGAACAGAGGAATTGAGAAGCTTCCCCGCCCTGAGATGATTTCTTGTTGGAGCTTGCAGCGGATTTTTGAGACATCTTCAGGTTGTATCGGTTTGGGAATTAGGGTTCGTATGAAATCAGGGAGCCACAAAAGAAGAGAAGTAAATCGGTTGGATCAATTTAGGGAATGAGTATTTATATCTGTTTATCATTAAGGGTATAAAGGACATTTCACAATTTTTAACCAATATGCATTTTTCTCAAAAAGAAAAATGATTTTTAATTGAAATTCCACCCACTATAAATACCCCCACCATAGGGAATGAGAACTCCACAAAAACCACAACCACCTTTATGGCAAACCAAGGTGACAATCAAGTAGCTGATGAGCAAAACAATTCGCATGTGATCCAGAGAACCTCATTTTTGATTCTAAACAAATTAAGACATCCGAGCGGTTGTTCTAACACTTCGTCTTTTCCAAAGCCGACCCGGAACGTTATCCTAAATAACCCCGGGTCGTCCTCTCAGTCGAGTAAACCTGGTGGCAGCCCTCCAGAAAGAAAAATTTTTGCATTTCCAACCGACAAGTCCAAAAATTAGTCAAGGGATGCTGTTGATTTTTACCTAAAGGGGGATTCCCCTTTTTGTTATTCTCGCTTTTTAGGGGAATTACAGCTACCTAGAAGCTTTTGGGGTAGCCTACTAGGCTACGAATCTAATGCATGCCTAAATGACATTGTAATTCCAATCCTACCACTATTAATTTTTATTATACAAATCACTGATTAGATATATTATTTTTATGGCAGCATGTTCAAGCGTGGACGTTAAGGCTGATGCGGCTACGACAGTCTAAACTTTTAAAAGACCCATCAAGGAAATTGCGTTGGACGGTTTTACCTCCGCAATTTTTTGAAGACGTGTGTTATACGAAGGATTGTTTAAGAGCGGTAGACATGGCGGGAAGAAAGGAACCACACCCTCCATTTTGGGAGGTTGATTATTTGTATATTCCGATATGGATTAAGCAGGAGGACTGGTTACTATTCCGTGTTGATATGTTTAACATGGAAATAACACAATATTGGACTGATAAAAGATGGGGAAATGAAAAACGATGGCTGGTTGAAAACGTCATGGACATTTTTCCAATTTTCTTCAAGCATTTTCATGACCAAATCCACTATTGGCGAAACTCGAGATACTGCACAAAGAAAAAAGTTTCATTTGGTTTTGTTCAAGATGGTGTGCCTGAGGACAATGGTAACATTGCTAATTCAGGGGTTCTTATCTGTATGATGATGGAGAACCTTGTAAGAGGCAAGTCGCTCATTGATGAAAGTGACGTAGAAGAGGCTTGTATCAACCACCGTCGCCACATGGCTAACGAGCTTTATAGATGGCGTTGTATGTAGGATGAATGTTGTTTTGGTTTATGAATTGTGCTTTCGTACTATCTTTATAATAAAAATTTAATGTTTCCTCATATTCTTGCATTTATGCTTTTTGACAAAAAAAGGGCCATCCTTGCCTTTTCTGAGTCTGTTATCTCACCGGTGCGTCGCAGGTCACCGTCACCGGGTTTCTCCGTGTCCTATGCTAGGGTGAATAAGGACTTGGGCGAGTGGCGTCGTCTCGCTGGAGGTCGTTTCCTCTCGTTTGGGGGGGGGGGGGGCAAAACGGCCTAAAAGCCATTTTTTACTTTTTGACAAAAATGGCCATCCTTCCCTTTTCTGGATCTGTTATCTCACTGGTGCGTCGCAGGTCACCGTCACCGGGTTCTTCGTGTCCTATGCTAGGGTGAATAAGGTCTTGGGCGACTGGCGTCGTCTCACCGGAGGTCGTTTCCTCTCGTTTGGGGGGGCCAAAACGGGCCTAAAAGCCATTTTTTACTTTTTGACAAAAGGGCCATCCTTCCCTTTTCTGGGTCTGTTTTCTCACCGGTGCGTCGCAGGTTACCGTCACCGGGTTTCTCCGTGTCCTATGCTAGGGTGAATAAGGACTTGGGCGAGTGGCGTCGTCTCGCCGGAGGTCGTTTCCTCTCGTTTGGGGGGGCCAAAACGGGCCTAAAAGCCATTTTTTGCTTTTCTATATAAAAAAGTGTCGGAACACGATATTTAATAATTTAAAGCTAATACAAGTATGATAAAGCATTGCATGTTTTATTACATGTTTGGGGGTGAAAAACGAGCTGCATAAAACTCATCCGCCATCTCTCTTCTGTATTTCGCGCAAGCCTCGACAAGATCTCCCCCAATCCCGACCTCCTCGTCATTAACCAGTTTAGTTAACAACATACAAACTAACACCCCTGGATCAAGTCCTGGGTTTTCCTTCTGATGTCGACAAACTTCAGTATGTGTCACCATTGTCTTTTCCACAAATGGGCGTCCAGAATGTTCCCAGTAGGCGATTTGTTCCAAAAATGTTTTGAATAACGATTCAAATTTTATTAGGGTTGGGTATACCATAACTTGAATCAAGCTTGACACATCAGAAACACTTGAAGCACACGTCCCACTAAAATACAAGGTAAGGTGAAGTGTCCGCATATCAACACGAACCATGAGCCAGTCTTGAAGGTCAACACAGATTGGAATATAAACCTGAGACAAAAGTAAATAAGTTAAACATATTTGGTTTAAAATAAACAGTGGGGGATGTAAGTGTTACCGTATCAATGTCCCAAAATGGAGGGTAATGTTCCTTTAATCCAATGGCAAAAGGTAACGCACGGTGGTTCGGATTCTCAGCCAAAAGGTCCAGAAATTGCGGTGGGAGAATCTTCCATGGAAACAGTTCTGGTTTTCTGGATTTTTTTTATTAAAATCCATCTGAACCTCATCATTCTCGTCACCCACCCACACACATGCTACAACGGTGAAAGTTTTATAACATAAGAATAAAACATAATTTTCGGAGAACCTATATTTATACTCCTTACCAGTGGCGACAAGTAACCGTAGTTCTCGTATCCAAGTAGGGCACCCCAAAACTCGGACCCGAGTTGTCTCCTTCCAAAGAATCCGCTATAACAGAAACCAGAATCTTCGTTATGATAGAACGCCATTACATTTTTTGACCACGATCTAGACTCTTCTGTTGGGTAATAATACCAGTGTGTCTTTCTGGGGATCTTTTCAGGGGGGGGGGGGTATCGGGAACTTCCTCCAGCTCCAAGAACGAGTCTTCCGGGTTCCCCATTTATTGTGTGTGGTTGGTGCAATTCGAGATGGGGGTATGAGTCACTATTTATGTTTGAACAATCAAAGTAGTAAAGTCGTTTCATGCAGAGATGTTATACTAGGTCGCTGTTTCATGCAGAGATGTTATACTAGGTCGCTGTTTCATCCATAGATGTTATACTAGGTCGTTGTTTCATCCATAGATGTTATACTAGGTCGCTGTTTCATCCAGAAATGCTATACTAGGTCGCTGTTTCATGCTGAAATGTTATACTAGGTCGCTGTTTCATCCAGAGATGTTATACTAGGTCGCTGTTTCATCCAGAGATGTTATACTAGGTCGTTGTTTCATCCATAGATGTTATACTAGGTCGTTGTTTCATCCAGAGATGTTATACTAGGTCGTTGTTTCATCCAGAGATGTTATACTAGGTCGTTGTTTCATTCAGAGATGTTATACTAGGTCGCTGTTTCATCCAGAGATGTTATATTAGGTCGCTGTTTCATCCAGAGATCTTATACTAGGTCAAGTCGTTGTTTCCATAAATCTTCTAGTAGGTCGCTCTTTCATTTATAAAAAGTCCCTTGGAAAACACCCCTCCATTGGTCCTCGTCACTCTTCTTTGCAATACCATTTCTTAGTAATGGATAAGCGCAATGGTAAGAAACGGTTACCTCCTTTCTCCCACTTTCAAAACAATTGCATGACTGAAGAAGACATCAAAGCTTGTTTGGAATGGGAACTACCCCCAAAGCTTCCTGATCTGGAGGATGGAAAGAAATCAAAAAAATCAGAACCTGTCGAGGAAGGAGGATCGTCTTCCGGTGTTGTTGTGAATCATCAACTGGCGAAACAAAAGGGCGTTCTTGGAAAAAATAAACAGGATGAAGATGTGACAACTGCCACTTTCGGGTAATTTACTTACATTTAAAACAGTGATTTACATTATACAAGCATGTGTTTTGAATATTCTGACTGCATGATTACATGGTATACATCTTAGAAAACTCATGGAATATTCATTGGTTATTACACATGATTCATTTTTATTGGGTACAATTGAAATAGTGCAAACAATTCATCGAAACAACTAGAGTAGTGCCTAGTGAACTAGAGTGCTGACGAAAACTCCGGATTCGCAGAAAACATCTAAAATGACATCTTTAGGACTCGGGTGAGAGTCCAATATCATTTATATATTAAACCCTATATGAGAATACAAGAGTTCGATCAATAATTTACCAATGCCCGGTAGCACTAAAAACTGTCCGAAACGCGCTAAAAATGACCATTTCATGAATTGTCCGCAAAATTCAGCAATTGTATTTTTAATACAAGATGCAAAAATTGATGTTTAGGCACCAATTTCATATAAACATACTTATGGAATAACAATTTCACGCATAACGGAAATTTGCCCTACAACTTCCATAAGCGAACGTTTCGACTATTTATTAGTGAAACAAGCACTAAACAATTATCCGAACTACATTTTGGCACAACTAGCGAACTAGTTAATATTTTTTTTTTGGTCTTGCGGAGCTAGTTTATGGTTATTACAAGTCTCGAATCATCTCGGAAAATTGCAAAACCCTAAACACCAAAGTACTTACATTTTCTTATTCTTGAGAAATCTAAAAAAATAACTAACACTTTTTACCACATGAGACCCCCCCCCCCCACCTTGTAACCGTGAACAAGGGGGTCCCACCCCTTGTTTATGTTTGAAAAATATCTTGGTAATTACTAAGTGTTGCAAGTGGGATAAGTTGGTGATTATTTTCAACACTTAGCCATTAAGTCTAAACCTCATTACTTCACATTTTTATCCATCACCAACCAAGAACACTCTCACATCTTCATCTTTTTCTCAAGAACACCCACAAAAACCCAATAATTTTTATCATCTCCTACATGATCAACATGGATTTCCTTGGAACATGAAGTGATCTAAAGCCCTTGGAAGTGAAAGGAAGGATTTTTATCCATACAAAAGTGTTCTAACCACAAGATCATCATCTTCTTAGTTCTTATTAATCTCTAAGATCATCCCTAGCCTTGTGCTAGAAGTAAGCTTCTTTATTTTTTTATACATATTATGTTTATGATTGTTATTATAACTAATAATAACTATATAATCATACATAATGAACAAGAAAAATACAATGAAGCAAAGATAAAAATCATGACATAATTATGTTTGTTTATATTATGATCTTAGACATGTTATATGCTTATTAGATCTTGTTATGATGATTATGCTACAAATAAAGTGTTAGAAGATGTTGAAAGATATGATCTAAAAATTATACATGTTTATGTTAAAGGGTTTAACATAAAGGATTAGATGGATGATCATATCTAGTAATCTTGTGAAAGTATTTAGGGTTTATATTCAAAAACAAGACTTTCACAAGATTATAAAAATTAACATACAACTAAAGATTTTTATGAAAGTTGTTAAAACTAGAATTTAACTTGGTTTTTGAACTAGTTAACATATGAAAGGATCATGTTTAAAACCCTACATGATTTGCTTATCATCTTGATGATTTGATGTTATAAAAGTCTTATAATGCTTAGTTAAGATGATGAATAAATTGTTGTTGATTTAGTAAAGAAAATGATATGTTTAATGAAACATGGTTAAGATAAGAATACAAAGGTTATATGGCAAAATTTTATAAAAACTTTATTTTATAAAATAACAACCTTTTTGGGTAAATCTCTACAAGATTTATAAAAATTTTTAAAGAAGGGTTTATAATTAAAAGACAAGAAAAATATATATATATTTTTTTTAAATATATATTTGGTTACTTTAAACAATTTTTGTGTGATATATTACTTGGAGTATTAGTTATATATATCATGATAGGAACTTGAATATCATGTCAACTTTAAACTCAAAACACGTTATAACAAAAGTCCTACGAGACTTCACATAATAACGCCTTAAATCGAGTTGCGGACGATTCTATAATCGGACACCAAATATGGTCAAAATGAACGACGGACGACTACTTAAGCTAATTGCCAATCCGGGGAGTTACTACGACGTTAGACGATCTTTCGACACGAAATATAAATATACTATCGATAACAAATTTTCGGATGTTTATAAACTTATAAAAGCTAGTGTGTTTTTATTTATTAACATCTATACTTAGTATTTTTATAAAAATGTGTTTATAAAAATGAAAGACTTATACATATAACAAATGGGCTTATTATCCTAATAGACTATTTTTACAAATGGGCTACTTACACTTAATGGGCTTAGTTTTCTTAATGGGCTTATACTTCATAATGGGCTTAACATAAACACATGGGCTAAGCCCAATACAAACATATGGGCCAAAGCCCAATACTATTCAAGCCCAACACTATTCAAGCCCAATACTATTCAAGCCCAACACTATTCAAGCCCAATACTATTCAAGCCCAACACTATTCAAGCCCAACACTATTTAGGCCCAGCACTATTGAGGCCCAGCACTATTGAGGCCCAGCACTATTGAGGCCCAACACTATTTGAGGCCCAACACTATTTGAGGCCCAACACTATTGAGGCCCAACACTATTTGAGGCCCAACACTATTTGAGGCCCAGTACTATTTAAGCCCAATAACTTGAAAACATGGGCTTGGCCCAATGATACCATTTTTGGAAACACAACTATACAAGTGATACATACAAGACACGAGATTCAGCGGACGAGATCCGACTATACAACTCATTCATCGAATACACAGTTAACGGACAATTGAACAACTCATACATCGAATACACAGTTAACGAACAGTAAAGACATGCAAGTCTTACACATACTCAATACACAAGACTTGTACTCAAGTTCTTTTCAAAGACCGAAGTGTCTAACAAAAATAAGAACGTTTGTAGGTCGCCACGCTATACAGGACGACCGCACGTGAGGTCTTATTTTACATCTATTTTCAGGACGCGATACTGTGAGTTCATGTTCCCCTATTCATTTAAATGTTTTACAAACTTTACAACTATCGGGGAGGATACATGTTCAGAGTATGTTAAAGTTAGGTAATGAAACACCATAGATCATGTGCGAATTAGGGCCATACTATAAGCACCATTAATCCAGTTTGGACCAAGGAACAAAGGCTTAGATCTAATGGGTTTTGGCGAGCCCCACTCTTGGTCATGGACCCCTACGGAAGAGTGCGTTTGTGTCCCAGTCGATAGGAATCGGCATAAAATCGTCTAGGGTTGGTTTGCTTCCTATTTCGTCACACATATTAATGTCCTTGCAAAACATTAATGATCAACGATTTCATTGACGCTTTACATACTACAACTCACGTTTTTCATACATCGTTTACAACTAAACTGCATGAATTCACCAACTTTTGTTGATGTTTTCCAAACTTAACATGTATTTCAGGGAATTAAAGGACCATGTCGGATTTCACAGTCAAGATAACAAGTACCGGAACTCCATGCCATCTTTTGGAGGGTTTAACTATTATATTCTGCCTCTTTGAGGAAATATGATGGCTTAACCTTTAGTAGTTAATTCAAGTTAATGTATGAAACGATAACACTTTACTTTTATGTTAATGGTTTGTAACCGACACACTAAACTTATGTTGTAATCTTTTGAAACACTATGTAATGGCAATGGAGTACGTTTTATTCATATAGTTTGTTCATGTACATCGATATTTATGCAATGAAAACCAGACAGATCACACCTTGCGTTTCCGCTACGAGCGGGTGTGACAGAAGAAATCCCCGTTGTTAAAAAAGTTTGGACCTATGACAATCAACAGTTTGATTTCAACCCTAACCCGGAGGAGGATTACGACCCTGAAGTCCTGAAGGATGCTTGGAACTATGAGGAAGAAGAAGAAGAAGATTGGTCCTGTGTTTGGCACAACCCATATTCTAGAGAAGAGTCAGACTCGGAACTATCATCTAGAGGTGACTGCCATTGGAAATAGGGTTGCTCGTTTTCTTGCAGGATGTTTGTTGTAGTAGTGTTTAGTTGAATGTTTTTTGTCGTTTGTTGTATCAGCACTTTATGTCCTCATTTGGATTGTCTTTAGTGGAAGGTTTTTCTCGTTTATTGTATCAGTAGGTTATGTTTACTAGTATTCTAATAACTACCCACCCCTACACTTCTCCTGTCTATAAATACCACCTATCACACCAATATGTCTTCACATCTTCACCTCACCTCACAAGTCATTCGGATGGCAGATGGTGATAACGAATTACACATTCAATTTCATTTGCATATACATGAAGGGGAGCCAAACCCTGCAAATGTTGAACCACAACCCAACCGTAACTCTGTTCAACCACAACCTAACCGTAACTCTGTTCAACCACAACCCAACCGTTGTCACACCCCTTTCTGCGGCGGAAGCACGAGGTGTGATCATGAAAGGTTCTCATTGCATACGAAAGGTAAACATGCTATATGCTCGTAAAAACATCAAATACCATAATTTGAAAACATAAGTTTAGCGTTTACATCGCTAAGTCGCATAAAACATTGTCTTAAAAAGTTTACAACTTTATTTAAAGATAAACATAAGCGACATCCACGAGCATGGGTAAGACCGCGCGCACATCCACTTCTAGTTACCTGAAATACATGTAAGTTTTGGAAAACGTCAACATAATGTTGGTGTGAATTCATGCAGTTTTCGTTTTTAACGCTTGTATACTTTGTATAAAAATCATGGTATGTATTTGTTAAATCACGTATTCAAGTATAAATCAAGTATTTCCATATGTATCAAGTGTTAATGGGTTGCAAAGCCATTAACATGTGACACGACATAGGAAGTCACCAAACCATAGGCATTTTTCTATAGTCGATTCACGACTGAGACACAAAAACACTACTTGGTTCTAGTTGTCACCAAGAGTGGGGCTGCCCTGAAACCCATTAGATCTAACTTTTTGTTCTGCGGTCTAAGTATGTACACGATTAATGGTGCTTATGTTACCCTATTCGTGACACGATTTCTCGTATCAATTCTTGGCACTAGTTGTCGCCAAGAGTACTTCTCGTTTTAGTACATATCATACCATTTTGTAAATATTGAAGTATTTGTAACATGTATTTCACCCCCGAAGTTATAAAACTGAAAACAGTTAAGAGAAAAGGGGGAGCATGAACTCACAACTTTGCGTTCCTGTGCGTCGTAAACTTCACCGGATTTGCTTAATTAACGTCGTAACCTATACGCGTTTTCTTAACGTTAGTCACTAGACTTGCGTCGCACAAGTACAGTCACTCTCTTTTGTGTATATTTTCCTGTGTTAAAAATATTTTATATTTTTAACTAAATGTCTTACTTATATTATTTTCTCAAAAATAAATATAAGCTTTTTGTATTTTGCACTTTGCACCCGAATTATGTATCTTGTATGTTGTATGTGTATTTTGTATTTTTACTCGTTACGAGTATCTCCAAGTCATATTATTTTTACTCTAAAAATAATATATACCTAGTTCACAAAATAATCACATAATCACACAAGCGATAAATATATATTCTGAATATATATTTAACAAGTTTTATTTATGAAAATCCACCTCCGATGTTTGGAAATTTTGTAATAAAAATACAAGTAAAAAATATATTCATAACACTTGTCACCAAAAATATTGTAAGTGTTATTTTCTGGAAAAATTTCGCCAGAGTTTCCTCTGTAACTGGAGGTGGCCACGCTTACTAGCGTATCATTTTCTTTTTAAAATTCAACCAATCAATTTTTCCATCATCAAAATACCATCTTCCAATATCAAACTAGTCAAAATAAACACAAATCGCATACACATGAACTTGCAAGTTGTGTAAAATTATGTAGTAATTCTTCAACACATTTAGTAGGTTTTTCCATCTCTAAAAATAAAGTCGGTTTCTTGGAAATCTTATTTTTAAAGAATATGAAGTTTTACAACTTCTAGTCGGTTTTTGCGAAAATTATTTCTTTGTTAAAACTTTTGTTACACTAGTGTCCACACACTTGTTTGTTCACAAAAACACCTCTATTTCATGAAAGATCCGGTTTTAAAACATGGTTTCGTCTTACAGTTGGTTTTTCGAAAATACCACTTGTAGATCTTTAGATCTACTAGTTTAGAACTTCATTTTACAAGAAAAATTCCTTTTACGCAAGTTCATGTTATTATGTAGTAGTGTTCATCATCTTGCCCTTTTTATACTTTAACATACACTAGTCCATGCTCTATGAACATAACCTAGCCGGGTTAGATGACGATCCGAACTACTACTAGCATTAAACAACACAAAATAAGCATCACAAAACAAGTTTAACAAGTTTTACACCATTACTTTCCTTTTATCCATTAAGTTCATCATTTTACAAGACTTTTAGTTGGTGATCTTTAGTGTTTATGATTTTTAGCCATTAAATCATCTATTAACTATCATAAACGAGAACAAGAAGATGTTTAGAAGCACTTACTACTAGCACAAGGCTAGGGGAGTTCAAGAGGAAAAAAGAGGTGGATAAAAGCAAATGAAGAAGGTCCTTCAAGATCCGCTTGCACCGAGCTTCGTTAGTGGCCTTCTTACTCCTCAATATCGCCTTGGAATGGATGGATGAGTTGGAAAATGAGGGTGGCGGTGGTGCTTGGTTGGGCCGAGAACAAGGGAGGGAGAGAGGGAAGTGAAGATGGAGTGATGAAATGGTGGTATTTATAGACCTTCCATATAGCATATTCCTAGCATATTCCTGGCATATTCCTGGCATATTCCTGGCATATTCCTGGCATATTCCTGGCATATTCCTTGCATATTCCTGGCATATTCCTGGCATATTCCTGGCATATTCCTGGCATATTCCTGTTATATTCCTGGTATATTCCTGGCATATTCCTGGCATATTCCTGGTATATTCCTGGCATATTCCTGGGTTTGCTGCGTTGTCTGCGTTTTGTAGTGTAAGCATTGTGTCGCGTAGGAACACACGGTACGCGCTTAAACTTGAAAAATAACGTTTTTAAGCGTTTTAATTTATTTTTCAACACGAACCTGATTAAAATAAAATTTTAATCATAACTGAATATTTGTGGGATTAAATATTATCCGGGCGGCCGCCAACGTTCGTTTCGCAGTTTTGTCGTAATTAGTTCTTTAGTTCAAATAAACATGTTTTCGCCATACCGAATCCTTCGAAACTTATTTCTAAGTTATGTAAGGGATATTTAGGGTATATTTGGCTTACGTCACAGTTCTGGAGTGTACGTCGCGTTAAACTGATTGCGTTTAAGCACCAGTTTGCGTATAACCTTCCAGAAAGTGATTTAAAGCTTGAAATCGGTATCGAATCAAATTGTTCGGTTGTTCGGTTAGATACCGATTCATTAAAGTGCTTAATAAGCATTTAAAGTGTCGTTAGTGTTATTTTTAGTGACACAAAGAATTCCCGTCACTTAGGGAAATATTCTGGATGATAAAACGACATCTCTGCACAATATTTATGTTGGTAAAAGCTGAATTGTGCTGAATTTAATAAAGTTCTGCACTTAAAGTGTGTTTCGGGTGCTTTTTAGTGCTTATTTTTGCTTTCGCAATGTCTATAAATTAAACCCTTATATGTACTCTTGGGTTTTAATGTACTTTTGTCGTCGGACCTACACCTAGGCCTCAATTCTAATGTCTGACTGCTTTCTTCAGTTCAGTCGACACAGTGTGTCTTACCGGTGAGTTTACTATTATTTCTGACGCAACGCTCTCGTTTATGCATAAAGCAATATTTTGTAGTATACAACATGCATGAATTCACTTGTTTAGTATGTAATCAGACATTGCTGACAATTAAGCACATAATTGCAGTCATTAAGCAATAATTAAAGTGTACGGAAATTACCGGTTTGGTGCCAGTTGTCAGAACCGTAACTTTCTTGAACCCCAAACCAACCGTAACCATATTGCTCGACAACCAAACCCTAACAGTGTGCTCCCCTCCAGTGAACAGCTGCATGCCCTTCCCAGACCTTCAATGCTAGAACAACATTGTTACCGTCCAGATCATCATAGTCAGCAAAATCAAAATCAAACTTCCTTCATGGCAGCACCACAAAACCCTAGCAGCCCGTAGATCTCAGTTGTCGAAAGGGAGGCAGCCTTAAGGAGACCACTATGCAGGTATGGACATGTCACACCCCGATATTTCCACGTATTACCGGTGGGCCCGGTGGGGAGTATCGTGACGTAGTTGATATCATCATAGTCAAACAACATAATATATAAATGCACAGCGGAAGCAAAAGATAAATATATTACAATCCGAATATAACGTAATATCAAAGTATTACAACGAAAAGTAAAGGATCCACAGGCGGATCAAATAAAGAGAAGTTATCAGACTAATGGCTTTTATGAAGGAGTTGCAAAGTCCTCAACTAACAAGTCCTGAGCAGCTTCCAGCCTATTACGTACTTGTACCTGTCACTTAGACTTTGGAAAATACGTCAGTTTTCACTGGTAAATACACTCAACCGACTCATTTGAAAATGTTTATGAAAATTGGTTTAGGTGCACAAGGCACGAAAATATTTCGACACTTTGATTAAAATGCACAAGGAAAAAATTAATCTTTTATACTTGGGACAAACTATATCTCATGTTATCAGTTTTACATAACTTGCTCTACATACGGGGCCCGGTTCTATGCCGGTTCAAGATTAACCGACACACCACTATTCCCTTATTGGGAATCCCTTATTGGGTATAATTAATTAATAAACATATGGCATCTGTCAGGTGTATGCCTACACCCCGTGCTTAGGTCGTGGCCATTGCAATTAATGAGTCAATGATATCCAGGACACGGTCGCATTAACCCCCAATGTTTCAGTCAAGCAATACGAATTAAAACAGGTTATTTGGATTTCCCGACTCATTGGTCTTTGAATCCCATACCTGACCATGCGGTATTTATATTACCGTATCCCAAGCCCGTAATAGGGAAAATAAGTTAAGAGTATTTACCTGAGCTAGCTCCTGTCTTAAATAGCAAGAATTATAATAACTCAGCCGTATTCACTTAAGTAAGTGTAGGTACAATTTACCGGAAGGCTCTAGTCTGGAATGATGGTATAAATAACCAATTAGAATACTAACGGGTCTTTAATTAAGCCTAAACTTAGACCGGTTAATTTTAAGGAAATATACGGTTCAAACGCATGATTTAGCGAAGACCGGAATAGAATGTGTTTTAGACCCGACAAGTTTGAAGACTTGTATAATATGGGTAATCTAAACACCTTCTGGATTTTGAGATAAAAATGATAAGGTTTGACCCGTTTCGGCTAACTTATGCAAACTAGTTACATAAACCGAACCGAACGCGCAAGAGGCGTAACGGGTAACCATAAGAGTCATATACAGGTTTCCTAAGTTAATATGCCTTAAACATGTTGTGATATCAGTAGGATATCTTCCATTATGCCCAAAACGAGTTTAATCTCAAAATAAGCCCCGTAGGGGTATTTTGGTCATTTAAAAGATTATAAAAGAGGTTAATTAAAATTCTGAGATTCGTGTCCGAATACATCAGTAGAATAACTTATTTTATTAAGTCATATCAGTTGGTAATAGGTATTATATGCCAAAATGGTTTCAAACCCAAACTATGCGTTTAATACGCTTAAAAAGCCATTTTAAGCGATTTCCGGGTTATACAGGAAATTTGAGTTTTCTGATAAGGTTATAAAGCTCAAAATACTTTATTTATTATATAAAATCAGTAGCAATTGGATTGGTGTCAAAATACTATGTAAAACGCATTTTATACATAAAAATGGTATAATCGGTATTTACCGAATTAATGCCATAACCTTAGGTTATGAGCAGGTTAAAAATAATTAAAAATCTTTTAAAATCCTAAAATATTATATTACATCAGTGGGTAAAAGTTTTGGTGTCAAAAATTGGGTTTAGATAGGCTTTATGCTAATTGCGCCTTTTAATTACTAAAAGGCGTTATAATTACGCTAATGAGCATAACTCCTAATCTAGACCTCCATCTGATGTAAAATTTTAGGGACATGTTTATAAATCAGTAACAAAGGTTATTGTCCTTTCACATATTCAAAAATCTCGTTTTATGGTCAAAAGGGCAATATGGTCAACTTTAAGCATTTAACGGAAACGTGTAAACGAAACGGGTAATCAATGAACCAACCACAGAGGGTTATGCTAACATGTAGCCTGGTCCTAAGGAAGCTCTAAGGCATTTCTGAAACATACCAAAGCGGGTCAGAACTGAAGTCAAAGCAAAAGTCAAAGCTTTGCGACTTTCGGTTCCGAACCGGGTCTAAACAGAAAATTGTCGGGTCGAACATGCTTAGACATGTTCTTACATTAATTACTAAGTTATAAAAGTAATAACACGGGTTGCAAAGCTTCTACATTGTTAATTATGTATTAATTTGAAATTAAGCATCCTGTTGACTTTTTAATAACAAGTTTGACCCGACATTTGACCTAGTTAGAGTGGGAATCAGAGGTTGCCCTTTTAAGGGTTTAATGCCCACATAATTACCAACTTATAACTACTTTCAATTCGACTAATCACTGGACCATTAGTGATTAATCGCTAAGTCAACCGTTAATTACGACGGTTTGACTTTTAAGCTAAAACTAAGCAAAAACTTAACTTAGAAAGGTTAAGCATACTTACTGAAGTCCTATGCACGATTAGGAAGGCTTAGGGTCTGCTCTTATGCTCCAAGAAGCTCCCCAAATGCAGATGGAATGGTGTGATCACAATGTTGCAACTATGAGGCCCTTTTATAGTGTTCTTGAATCAATTTGATGATGACAACTAAGTCTAAGGGGTGTTCCAGATCATTGACAAGTGCCCCTAAGTCCTAGGAACTATTTGGGGTCGCCCATGTATGAGGAAAATCGTTTTTAAGTCGGTTGCAACGTTTTAAACAGCCAATAGCCAACTTTCTGTCACTGGGCAACCCTTGCGCACCGTAAGGTTATGGCTTACGGTGCGCAAGCCTTCTGCAGCAGCCAACAATTCTTGAAACTTTTGTATCTTGGCTCTTGGTCTTTCCAAAGGTCAACCAAACTTATTCTCTTGCATTTTGAGCCCCTCAATTTTACTTATAAGGGCTTCAAGACTTGTTTAAACATTGGCAAGTCCTTGGTTAACTTTGTGCTTACCCGAAAAGTCATAATTTCCAACGTTGACGCTTTAACCCCTCGTATACGAATTTTATCATAACTTTCTCATACGATAACGAAACTTTATGAAATTTTTATCATGCATTCCAGTGAGCATAATTAATCATTACAAAGATTCGGGTTTGCTAAAAGGTCACTCAGAGGTATAACTTAAACATGTTGACACATTTAACCCCTGTAGTTTGTAATCTCTCACTTTCTTTCACAATTAGCTTCGCATGATCCATGATTTATTCGTGTAAGGGTATGAGCATCATGTAGGGTTACTGTAAAGTATATTTATCCCTTGTTGACATTTTGGAACCCTTATATTCACATACTTTCCATGTTTGTCAACTTTAGTCCCTCTAGAGTATACTTTCACACGTTCAAGCTGTATGACACGTGTCAATACATTATAGGACGTGAATTTTCGAGGTGTTACATCCTCACCCCCTTAAAAGAAATCTTGAGCTCGAGATTTGCTAAAATGCTGGAAGTACTTTTTGTCGCATAATGGACTTAACTTCTATAACATATCTGGAGTATTTCCAAGCTCCCAAAGTGACTCCTATATTAGGTACATGTATCCTTTTTGGAGCTTCTTAACCTGTCGATCCTTAATCGATACAGGATGCTCATCACATCATAAATTTGCATATCATTATGTGATTGTGCTTCTTGACTTATTGGCGAAACACACCCTTCAGTCACTTGTGTGTAATGTATTGCGAGCTCCGCCAAGCTCCTTAAATAGGCTTTAGCTTATAAGCTACTTGATCTTGATACATTCGATTTCCTTCGAATGATTTTATATATTCAGGGCTTAACTAGCCTAATAATTTAACAAATTTGGTACACCCTTCCTGGGTGATACTTTTCGTTGACCCTTATTCCTTAACAAGAATTTAGGAGGGTTGCTACTTGCTTTAATTCTTGATTTTTTGCCGAATACTGGCAACTTACAGATGATTAGGGATTTGTATGATCTTATTCGTTGTTTCCAATGCAACTTTCAGATCCTGATAAGTGGAATTCCTAAAGTCTCGTCCATCCAACGGATGTTTTGATATTTCATCTATACAAGGTCTCCAAAGGAGTAGCCTTGATACTTATATATCAACTATTATAGAAAAGCTTATCTTAAGGTGAGATGGTTATTCCAACCACTGCTTAACTAATCTCAAAGAATAGTTATTCCTTACAGCTAGTCGAACAAATCGACGATCCTGGGCAGCTAATGGCAATTCTTAATTGTTGCCTAAATAGGGTTGCGGTAATCAATGCATAAGCAAGATGATCCGTCTTTCTTATTTATATAAATCGGAGTTCTTAGAACTTTAAATTTTGGCTTTATGAAACCTTCTCTAAAAACTTATCGATTTGGCTCTTAGTTCTTCCTATTCCGTTGGTACTAACAGATATAAGGCTCTTACAATAACTGCAGCCCTAAGCGGGATGTTTGTCCTAACACCCTCTTGCCTCTCAGGAGGTAAACATGGTAATTCTTATAAAGAAGCTAATTATGACACACAGACATGTCAGAGATTTCCGCATTCTCAGGCTTTGGCTCATCTATCGATGTCGGTGTCAGATAAATGACACATTCTCTTTACAATTGCAAAGATGCCCTAAGTAGAGATACTTATAAGGACATTTTTATATTGGATATCTTCTTTGAATACTACTAGTCGACTTTTAGTACGATATGACCATTGGGATATCTCAGGGGTTCAATGCATTAAACCTCCATACTGATCAGGCATGGAAGCAATCTATGGGACACACTAGGATACGCCACTCCTCATATGGCACTTTTATCAAACATAGTTTGGCATTCGCAGGCGATAGAAAACAATGAGAAAATAATAAAATAAAATAAAATAATATATATTGTCGTGCTCTTTTTGGGGAAGAGTACTCCAGATTCTTATGAAAGGATTATCTTCGAGGATGGGAGAGATGGTCATTATAGATTCCATTGGTAAGTTATACCTTACATTTAATATCTGGAGTCCTTATGAATGTAATCAAGAGTTTGCTAAGCTTATGGTTTGCTAAAGGTTTAATATCCCTTGCATTAATGTAAAATACTTAGCAGACACTATCAATGTTAAATGGTAAGGGACGTACCTAATGCTATTATCGATATGCACTGTCTCTGGCATTCAATAGGTAGTCCAAGCATTTCCTTTCTTATCCTTCCCAGACTTAGCTGCTCCTTTCTTGGCAGCCTTAGGACAATTAGTACTGATGTGCCCCTTTTCGCCACAGCTGAAACAGTTTGCATCCTTTATGTCCCTACATTCGTGGGACTGGTGGCCAGCTCTTTTACAGATGCCACATTGCTTTATCTTTTGGTTTAATCGACACTGTCCCCAATGTCTTCTTTTGCAAGTTTTGCATGTAGGCTTTTTGTTGGAATCCTGTTGGTTATTGTTGAACTCGGATTTGCTCTTCTTAGGATTCTGAGAGTTATCCTCCTCCCTTTGTCTTTTCTCATTAGTTTCATTCTTGATCGACTTTTGTCTCACTATATCTAGAGTGAGAGACAAGGATAGATCTACAGCTGATCTGTAGTTGATTGGCCTTGAAGCCTTAACATTCCCTTTTATTTCTGGTGCCAAACCACCGATGAAACGCGCAATGCGTTTTGGTTCCGGGGTAATTAAATAGGGTACTAGTCTAGATAGGGAGTTGAAGTCGATAACATTTTGCTGACAATTTAGGTTTTTCATTGTGAGAGTCAGAAAATCTGTCTCCACCTTTTCCACTTCGTGTTGTGGATAGTAGTTCTCTTTGATAAGGTCCACAAACTTGGACCATCCCGTATTGTATAGGGGAATTTTCCCCGTGGACTGCATCATGGCCCTCCACCATACAAGAGCCTCTCCCTTTAAAGATTGTGAAACAAATTTTACTACGTCCTTATCAGCACAATCGCTGATGTCCACAACAGTCTCCATTTCCTCAAGCCATTCCATGGCATCAATTGCTCCTTTTTCGCCATTGAAATCTCCGGGTTTGCATGAGACGAAGTATTTGTAGGTGCACCCGTCTTCAGTTGTACAGGGCTTATCATTGAGTACTAACTTCTGAGGTTCGCTCTTTTCATCTGAAGAGTGAACGGGGCTCTCCTTATGAGCTGATGTATGTGTTTCCGTATGGACCTTTGAGTGAGTGTCACTCGGTTCCTTTTTGTTCTCAAGGACCTTATCCACAACTTCACTAATTGCTGCGCTAATCAAGGCCTGAAGAGTAGTGCCATTAACATTTATATTTATATTTGCATCCTTGTTTTTAGCCGCAGTACTGCTGTGTGCTTCGTCGGAATCCACCATTCCGGAGCTTTGGTACTAAACACCAATAATAACATATGCTTAGCCACAAACTATTATGGAATCATCGTAATGGATGATTTATAAGCCATGGTATTATTAAACCCTAATGGTTGCTAGGTTTTTAACTTCATTAAAGTATGCTACTAGAAAGTATGTCAATTATACTTAGCCTAGGTCAAAAAGGACCATCAATTGTGTTTAAGGTTTGGACCAAGTCCATTACCTTTTGACAGGGAATCTCAATGTCACAATTGTCCTTGTCATAACAACAATCTTTAGATATTTGGAAGGCTTGTCACAAAGGACAGTAATAGTCATAGGCACGAAGGTGTCACAAAGGACATATAGGATATGGCACTTAAGGCATTAATATATAAGCCGCAATCTTATTGGATCAGAGATCTTAAGGTTCGAACATAGTTCTTCACCTTTGGACAGAGAGTCAAAGACTACAGCCGTCATTTCTTTGGAAGATAATTTATTTTGCCATCAAGGTTAGCCAATGGACATCATTCTGACTAACTGGATTATTGCGAGCTTCAGAGGAGTCAGCCGTGGTGAAGCTTTGAAAGCTACTAACCAAGTAGTAACAATTTGTTTAATTATATAGTGAATTGTCGAATTTGATGATTATTTAGCCATGGTATAAATAAACCATATAGGCGAATAGATAGTATTAAATTTATTTGATTATGTTTTGCCTAGGTTTTTAAATAAACCATCTTTGGCGTTTAAACGGAATATAATCCTTCATATTTATTAGACAGGGGACATAAGTCATGACTGTCAATGTCGTACCGACGTTTTATATAGCATAAGGGCTTGTCCCAAGGACTTTTTGATGGCACAGAGGCCTTGTTACTAGGGAATTTTTAAAACATAATCAATGATTCCTTTGGATCGGAAAATTTCATAATTCATTGTCTTGACAAGAAGTGATGAAATAAAACTATCTTTTCATGTATACATCTTTGCCCGTAGGTATACATCCCTATGGATGTTTTGATGTGTACCTCATGTTCGACGTTTACGAGCCATGATTCCTATTGATCATTTACGCTAAATAAGGGATTTGGAAAATTCCTAATATAAGGATGACAAGTGTGATTTTATCGCATCACGGTTGTCGGGAGTATTAACACATTTTCAGATGTTAACAAGGATCTGAATCTCTTTTTAAACAGGTTTTACCATTTTAGCTAGGTCTTCAATGACATTCAAGCTAGGTCAAACCTTTTAAGATTCTCTTCTAATATTTATACTGGCAGGAAAGGAATGATATTTATTTTTATTCAGGATTTTTATTAATATTATCCTGGATTTAATTAAAATATAACTATAGCACCAAAAATCAAGTCACAAGGACAAGTTTAATTTATAAGCCATGATTTCAGAGAATCGAGGCAAATTTATAAGTTAGTAATAACACAAAAGGCCTAGTCACGTGGACAAGTTTAATTTATAAGCCATGATTTCAGAGAATCGAGGCAAATTTATAAGTTAGTAATAGCACAAAAAGCCTAGTCACGTGGACAAGTTTAATTTATAAGCCATGATTTCAGAGAATCGAGGCAAATTTATAAGTTAGTAATAGCACAAAAGGCCTAGTCACGTGGACAAGTTTAATTTATAAGCCATGATCGTTTGGGATCGAGGCATTTAGGTGTGAATCAAAGTTCATTACCTTTTCTTGACAGGGAGTTGTAGGCTACCACTGTCTTTAGTCTCAGAGGACGTTAATTATAGCCCGTAGGCATTTCCCTTCTAAGGGATGTTTATGGTATGATCATCTTTTCAGATGATGTTAGTCGAGATCATATGGATCCTACCGACTATTATGTTTGGACGTATTCCAACATCTTTAGACAGGGGTCAAAGACCACCAATGTCGTGGTCTTATTGGACAACAAGTTTAGCCCATAGGCACTTCATCACTAACGGATGTTTATAATATGATCATCTTATAGGATGATATAAGCCATGATTTCTAAATCAATAGACTAGATAAGAAAATTGGAAGAATCCAATATAAGAATGACTGTTGTGATTTTCTCGAATCACATCTGTCAAGAGTGCTAACACGTTCTTAGGTGTTAACAAGGATTTGAATCTCTTGAATAGGTCCTACCATCTTGGCCTCGTCATATAGGCTAGGTTTACCTTTAAGATTCCTTTTTAATAATTAACGCAGAACAATCCTAACTCGGGATGTTAATAAGGATCTGAACCTAAATTGAGGAACTGCCATCTTGGCCGGGTCTTAATAATGACACGAGGCTAGGTTTTGTCCCTTTTTGAGATTTTGCCATTTTATTATAATGGTAGATCTTATAATATAGGAATGATATGTTAAACATAATCGTTCCTTTAAAATTTAAACAAGTATATGGTTGCCCTAAACGGAACTTCTTAAGAAAAAGACTTGCCCATGCAAGGGCTAATCAGAAAAATAACAAAAGAAGCAATTAAAAGACAATGAAATGAATTAGGATTAGTCCTATGTTCTTGTCTAGACTCAAGAATGTGCATCTGTGTAACTGAGATTAAACACAAACGGCTAGTGTTTAATTCACTTAGTGTCGGCTCTGATACCAACCTGTCACACCCCGATATTTCCACGTATTACCGGTGGGCCCGGTGGGGAGTATCGTGACTTAGTTGATATCATCATAGTCAAACAACACAATATATAAATGCACAGCGGAAGCAAAAGATAAATATATTACAATCCGAATATAACGTAATATCAAAGTATTACAACGGAAAGTAAAGGATCCACAGGCGGATCAAATAAAGAGAAGTTATCAGACTAATGGCTTTTATGAAGGAGTTGCAAAGTCCTCAACTAACAAGTCCTGAGCAGCTTCCAGCCTATTACGTACTTGTACTTGTCACTTAGACTTTGGAAAATACGTCAGTTTTCACTGGTAAATACACTCAACCGACTCATTTGAAAATGTTTATGAAAATTGGTTTAGGTGCACAAGGCACGAAAATATTTCGACACTTTGATTAAAATGCACAAGGCAAAAATTAATCTTTTATACTTGGGACAAACTATATCTCATGTTATCAGTTTTACATAACTTGCTCTACATACGGGGCCCGGTTCTATGCCGGTTCAAGATTAACCGACACACCACTATTCCCTTATTGGGAATCCCTTATTGGGTATAATTAATTAATAAACATATGGCATCTGTCAGGTGTATGCCTACACCCCGTGCTTAGGTCGTGGCCATTGCAATTAATGAGTCAATGATATCCAGGACACGGTCGCATTAACCCCTAATGTTTCAGTCAAGCAACACGAATTAAAACAGGTTATTTGGATTTCCCGACTCATTGGTCTTTGAATCCCATACCTGACCATGCGGTATTTATATTACCGTATCCCAAGCCCGTAATAGGGAAAATAAGTTAAGAGTATTTACCTGAGCTAGCTCCTGTCTTAAATAGCAAGAATTATAATAACTCAGCCGTATTCACTTAAGTATGCGTAGGTATAATTTACCGGAAGGCTCTAGTCTGGAATGATGGTATAAATAACCAATTAGAATACTAACGGGTCTTTAATTAAGCCTAAACTTAGACCGGTTAGTTTTAAGGAAATATACGGTTCAAACGCATGATTTAGCGAATACCGGAATAGAATGTGTTTTAGACCCGACAAGTTTGAAGACTTGTATAATATGGGTAATCTAAACACCTTCTGGATTTTGAGATAAAAATGATAAGGTTTGACCCGTTTCGGCTAACTTATGCAAACTAGTTACATAAACCGAACCGAACGCGCAAGAGGCGTAACGGGTAACCATAAGAGTCATATAAAGGTTTCCTAAGTTAATATGCCTTAAACATGTTGTGATATCAGTAGGATATCTTCCATTATGCCCAAAACGAGTTTAATCTCAAAATAAGCCCCGTAGGGGTATTTTGGTCATTTAAAAGATTATAAAAGAGGTTAATTAAAATTCTGAGATTCGTGTCCGAATACATCAGTAGAATAACTTATTTTATTAGGTCATATCAGTTGGTAATAGGTCTTATATGCCAAAATGGTTTCAAACCCAAGCTATGCGTTTAATACGCTTAAAAAGCCATTTTAAGCGATTTCCGGGTTATACAGGAAATCTGAGTTTTCTGATAAGGTTATAAAGCTCAAAATACTTTATTTATTATATAAAATCAGTAGCAATTGGATTGGTGTCAAAATACTATGTAAAACGCATTTTATACATAAAAAGGGTATAATCGGTATTTACCGAATTAATGCCATAACCTTAGGTTATGAGCAGGTTAAAAATAATTAAAAATCTTTAAAAATCCCAAAATATTATATTACATCAGTGGGTAAAAGGTTTGGTGTCAAAAATTGGGTTTAGATAGGCTTTAGGCTAATTGCGCCTTTTAATTACTAAAAGGCGTTATAATTACGCTAATGAGCATAACTCCTAATCTAGACCTCCATCTGATGTAAAATTTTAGGGACATGTTTATAAATCAGTAAAAAAGGTTATTGTCCTTTCACATATTCAAAAATCTCGTTTTATGGTCAAAAGGGCATTATGGTCAACTTTAAGCATTTAACGGAAACGTGTAAACGAAACGGGTAATCAATGAACCAACCACAGAGGGTTATGCTAACATGTAGCCTAGTCCTAAGGAAGCTCTAAGGCATTTCTGAAACATACCAAAGCGGGTCAGAACTGAAGTCAAAGCAAAAGTCAAAGCTTTGCGACTTTCGGTTCCGAACCGGGTCATGCCTTTTGGGGTGACAAACGCACCTGCGGTCTTCATGGATTTGATGAATAGGGTGTGCAAGCCTTACCTGGACAAGTTCGTCATAGTTTTCATCGACGACATTCTGATCTATTCGAAGAGTCAGGAGGAACAGGAGCAGCATCTACGACTCATTTTGGAACTTCTTCGAACAGAACAACTATACGCCAAGTTTTCAAAATGCGACTTCTGGCTTCGTGAAGTCCATTTCTTAGGCCATGTGGTGAACAAGGATGGGATTCATGTAGATCCATCCAAGGTAGACTCGATTAAGAATTGGCCTGCACCTCGTACACCAACGAAAATTCGCCAATTCTTGGGCTTGGCAGGTTACTACAGAAGGTTCATTAAGGATTTCTCCAAGATTGCACAACCCCTCACCTCACTAACGCAGAAAGGCGTTGTTTATCGATGGGGAAATGCACAGGAATTAGCATTTCAACACTTAAAGGATAGACTTTGCAGTGCACCTATCCTTTCATTGCCAGAGGGCACAGACGACTTTGTGGTTTACTGCGACGCATCCATTCAGGGTCTTGGTTGTGTATTGATGCAGAGGGATAAAGTTATAGCCTACGCCTCACGCCAACTCAAAGTTCATGAAAAGAACTACACTACACACGATCTAGAGCTGGGAGCTGTTGTGTTTGCACTTAAGATATGGAGACACCACCTGTATGGTACCAAGTGCGCCATCTATACTGATCACAGGAGTCTCGAGCGTATCTTCAAACAGAAGGAACTGAATATGCGACAACGACGGTGGGTCGAGCTACTGAATGACTACGAATGCTCGATCAGGTACCACCCGGGCAAAGCCAATGTTGTGGCTGATGCCCTCAGTCGAAAGGACACTGCGCCTAAGCGCGTACGAGCTTTACAACTCACGATTCAATCTAGTCTTCCTGCACAGATACAAGATGCTCAGGTGGAAGCATTGAAACCAGAAAACATCAGGGCTGAAGCCCTACGCGGCTCAAGGCAACGATTAGAACAAAAGGAAGACGGTGCCTACTACGTAACAGGACGCATTTGGGTCCCACTCTATGGCAACCTACGAGAGCTTGTGATGGATGAGGCACACAAGTCTCGCTACTCAGTACATCCTGGTTCGGATAAGATGTACCACGATATCAAAACTACGTATTGGTGGCCTAGCATGAAAGCTCACATAGCAACTTACGTTAGCAAGTGCTTGACTTGTGCGAGAGTCAAGACAGAATATCAAAAACCCTCAGGCCTACTCCAACAACCAGAGATACCACAATGGAAATGGGAGCAAATCTCCATGGATTTTGTTACTGGCCTGCCTAGATCTCAACGTGGTAATGATACTATTTGGGTGATCATGGATCGACTCACAAAGTCTGCTCACTTCTTGGCTATTAAGGAAACGGATAAGTTCTCCACTCTAGCAGACGTATATCTTAAGGAAGTTGTCTCGAGGCACGGAGTGCCCACCTCTATTATCTCTGATCGTGATGCACGTTTTACTTCAGAACTATGGCAAGCAATGCACAAGTCTTTTGGCTCACGTTTAGATATGAGCACAACTTATCACCCGCAAACGGATGGGCAGTCTGAACGCACCATCCAGACCCTCGAAGACATGCTTACGGCTGGGAAAAGCATCTGCCACTTGTGATTTTCATACAATAACAGCTACCACACCAGCATTAAAGCTGCTCCGTTTGAGGCATTGTACGGGCGTAAATGCCGGTCACCTCTTTGTTGGGCAGAGGTGGGGGATAGTCAAATCACTGGCCCAGAACTTGTGGTAGACACAACAGAACGAATTGCTCAAATACGACAACGAATGGCGGCAGCTCGTGACCGTCAGAAAAGCTACGCCGATAAGGACAGGAAACCACTCGAGCTCCAGGTTGGGGAGCGAGTGCTACTCAAAGTTTCACCCTGGAAGGGTGTGGTTCGTTTTGGTAAACGAGGCAAACTTAACCCACGATACGTCGGACCTTTCGAAGTCATCGAGAAAATAGGCAAGGTGGCCTACAAACTGAATCTACCACCAGAACTCAGTGCAGTTCACAACGTTTTCCACGTGTCGAATCTGAAGAGGTGTCTGTCAGATGAGACCCACATAGTTCCATTGAAGGAGCTCACTATCGACGAGCAGTTACGATTCGTCGAGGAACCAGTTGAAATCACGGACCGGGATGTTAAGGTCCTCAAGCGCACTAGAATACCTCTCGTTCGAGTTCGTTGGAACTCACGTCGCGGCCCAGAGTTCACCTGGGAACGCGAAGATCAAATGAAACAAAAGTATCCCCAACTATTCGCAAACAGTACAACCACTACTGAGGCCGAAGCTACGGAATTTCGGGACGAAATTCCAGATCAACGGGGGGAGGATGTGACACCCCAGGAAAACCATGCAACTTAACTAGCTTCCTCAGTGAGTGCGTACCAAATTTCGGGACGAAATTTCTTTCAACTTGGGGATAATGTGACAACTCGTATTTCCGAACCTATCTTTGTACTTTGATGTAACGTATGTGAATGTGATGTGATTATATGAAAGTGATTGATTAAATGAATGTTATGTTTGATATGTGCTTGTGTATTATATGTATGTATATAAACGGCCCAAACGCATAACACTCACCCGATCGCACAAGCCCATTCGGGCTACACTCTTGTAGTCGGATCAATGGGCAGCCCAAGTGAGGGTTCGGCCCACTCCCTTATGTCGCATAACACTTAGGGGATAGGGTATACCCCTCATAATTTGCAAAACACTTTACACACACAAACCCTAGCTCTCTTCCTTCTCTCTAGAACTCGACGGCAACACACACACCCTTTCTATCGAAGATCTTTTCTTGTTCGGATCAATAATTTATTCCATCCTCCTCTCGATCGGTTAGTGTTCATGATGTTATGATTCCATGATTGATATAATGATTAAGTGTTGTGTATATGATGAACAATGATGTTTATGTGATTATGCTTATGTGGATCGGATGTTATAATGTTAATTTAAGAACCGAATAGATGTTAATTAATCATCATGTCCTGTTTTCGGATTGTTGTTTAATGATTTGGAGAATGTTATATGATTGCTTATGATTGCAAATCACTAGGGGTTGCTCTTGTAGATCAAATCACTTGTGTAGGGTGCTTAAACCGAATTAGAGTTGATGTTTATGTGATGATAATCTTGATTCAGATGCATGTAATCGGCTGTATATTCATGAAATCGGACCAAACAATAGGATTTGATAAGTTATTGTTCATGTATTGATTATGTATTCATTAGGGTTCATATGAATGGAATGATTAAAAACCTTTGTTTGATCGATTAAGGGATTGGTTAGAATCTGTGATTGTGTTAATTGATAAATGACAAATTTGGAAACCATTGAATGATTGTAACTGATATGCATGAAAAACGGAAATTAAAACCAAACGCACAAGTCCCTCTCGGTCGCACAAGATCAGGTCACACAAGACCTGATCTGATCGCACAAGAGGTCCAGTCGCACAAGAGGTCCAGTCGCACAAGATGTTTTGAATCGCACAAGATTGTTATCTCTTTGGTGTGTTGGGCTGTATGTATAGCAGTTGGGCTTCTAATCTTTGGGCCGGGTATATGATGGATCGCACAACATGTTGGGCCGGGGGTTTAAATGGGTTATGTTAATATATCGCACAAATGGTTCGGCCCAAATCTTTTAATTGCACAAGTTGAATACGTTATAACTGTTAAACGTGATGATGGGTGTTTGCCATGATCTGTATGTGTTCCTTATCTGCTAGCTTATGTGATACTTATGTGCACTACTCGTAACCAAAACCTGACTTGTATGGTAACCATGTTAGGACGTGGTTGACCACTAGCAACTAGACTTGACCTTTCTGTGTATCTGCCGAGCAAACCAAGGTGAGTTCACACTAGCCAAGGCATGGGATTCCCGGTGGGTTGGGAATGGGATTGAATATCTACTCGAACTATCTTTACCATTAAACTACTTACTTCTGTCCTCGGATTGAAGGGCACGTACGTAAAACCTACGTACACTTATACTTACTACTGTCCTCGGATTGAAGGGCACGTACGTAAAACCTACGTACACGATCATAAGACCATCAACTCTATCAATTTAAGTCCCTCATTTATCGACTTAATCGCCGAGGCCTATGGCGAGTGGGTCATTAGTTAATAGCGCTATTAGGTTTAACAAACCTCACACCGTGCCAGTCGGACGGGCGTGTACTAATGGACTATGGGCAAAGGGTTAATGCTGATAGACATTAACTTAGGGCACCTCTTACATTTTCGTAGCAGTCGATACGCGTGGTCTAATTTTACATGGGAATCCCCCACTAATCTTCGCAAACATGCCTGGAATGGCCGCGATACGAATTAATACGATACATGGTTTACAAAACGAACAAACGATTTACGAAATGAATACTATAACCAAACAACCAACTGTGAACTTGCTCAACTTTGTTGTTGATTCGTTGCTACATGCCTTGCAGGTCATTAGGCACTCATGGAGCTTGCACAGGGAGGAACGGTCGTTGTGGGATATGGCATTGTGTGCCATGCTATAAACATTACTTTATTTCGTACTTAATACTTATAATGGGTTTTACAATTATGCTTCCGCTAAACACTTAACTATGCTTTGGTTTTGAACACTTTTCATATTGTTTGGTTGAATTAAGTTTACTTACATGCTTGTTCAATATGATTGGTGGCTTGATCCTGGTCAGTCACGCCTCCAAGCGGTGAGACTCCGCGTGTGGATTTTGGGGGTGTGACAATAGCGACTCTGATTCATCTTTTTGAACCCCACCATATTCTACCTTACCTGCTGTCTTATGTATTTTCAATTCAATAATATGTGTGTTGTTGTGTTTAATGTTTCTTAGTGAATTTTGGAACAAATGTCTTAATTGTTAAATTACACCAACTGAGAATTCAAACAGAAATACCAAACACAAAACATAGGAGGATACACCTAACAGTTAACAGTAAAAACCACGACAAGATACTAACTTAACGTTGGCCACAGGTCTTCCTGTTGTGCCTGGTTTCTCCGCATCTGCTGCATCGACGTGCCTGGGGTTCATCGTGGTAGTTAACATCCATCTCATTTTGAATTCTTCTTGAACGAACCCTGCCTCTATGTGTTGTGACCTTCGAAGGGTCCCCTTGAATTATCCAGTCCGCTTCTTCCCACTCATCTTTGTGTCCCAGGGTGAAAAAATTACCGTTGTACTGTTCCTGATAGGTGGTGGTGTGGAATATGGAATTGGTAACGTCATGTGGTTGCTCACCCCTCCAAGCGCAAACGGCGATAGCATGGGAACAAGGGAATCTAAGCATTTGCCATTTCCCGTATGAGCACCGCCTGCGTCTGTATTCAACGGTGTACTCGTTTCCACCGTCATCATTGGTTTCTTCCCTTGAAACTACCGCATAGCGACCTTCTCTGACATCGTAGACGGACACGTCATGTTGCATGGCTACGGAATGCAACTTGTTAAACCTGGACCAAATTCGAGGGGGTAGAGGGGTATTGCAGCTTTGGGCCATCTACGCGTGCAGAGCATACTCTGATACGTCCTTGGTGAACGTATAATGAATCAAGGCTTTTACTGGCAGGAGTCTTGCTTCACGTAAGACATTATTCATAAACTCGGATATGTTCGTCGTAAGATTACCCCAACGACGGTTTCCGCGGTCATGAACAATAGTCCACTTGCTTTTGTCGATGTCGTTCAGGTAGTTCCAAGCACCCTGATTTAACATCTGCATTTCCCTCACAACCCAAACATACTTTCTGCGTTGACTTGTGCTCCCGATCATCCAACACAGCTTCCTAAGAGATTTGGTCTTGAACCTACCATTAAAATTGCTTCTTACATGCCGAAGACAATAACGGTGGTAGGCGTTTGGTTCCCTCCAATCCACAAGGTTCTCCATCGCATTAATTATCCCGGCATGACGGTCTGATAGAACACAAATTCTACTGATACAGTCTCTGGTGACGTATTCCCTCAAATTTTGGAAAAACCAACACCAACTATGAACCGTCTCTTCATCAACTAGAGCGTACGCCACTGGCATTATGTAGTTGTTGGGGTTTTTGTTACCATAACCAACAACTTACCACGGTACCCTCCTTTCAAGTGTGTGCCGTCCACAGAGATGACAGGCTGGCAAAGATGAAACGCGCGAATAGAAGGACCAAATGCCCAAAAAACATATTTGAATGTTGGATGTCCTGGAGCCGAGTGCGGGTGATGAAACCATGAAACCACCGTACCAGGGTTTCGAAACTGAAGCCGTAACACGTACTTTGGCAGCTCATTAAAGTTGCTTTCCCAGGTTCCATATATCCTCTCAATTGCCTTTCTTTGTCCACGCCACGCCTTCGTATACGTAAGATCGACAGACATCGCTTGCTTTATATGCGTCCTGATGTGTTTCACCTTCAACGCAATGTCTGTACGAATTTGTGGCAGGATGTGTGCAGCGATATCCTTAGATCTAAGGCACCTGTTGTTGTTGCGTACCACCGTGGAATAACAACTGTGGGCAGGCGCCCAGTTGGTAATTTGCCACAGGTGTTGGTGTTTCTGTTTTGATGTCGTTGCACGCCATTCACACAAAGGAGCATGAGGGAAAGGGTTTTTAAAATTTTTGTTTCAGGTGTAGCATTTAACTTTGTATAAAGTTGGTTTGCTATCCATCACAAAAATTTCCCTTCCACGGCGAATGTTTCATTCTCGGACAGCAAGGTCCACCTCCTGTTTAGATTTGAAATACATGCCGAGACGTATCTGTTTTACTTTTGGATTCCATACGTCCATTGGATTATCTTCATAATCCGGACACATGTAATCCCTAACTTCCTCGTCCTCGTCTGGGTCGTCATGTGTCCCTGCAATGATAGGCCTCGGCTGAGCCAGGGTCAACTCAGTGTGTTGGTTGACTGCAGCCTCGTCGTCAGAAGTGCCATCGTCGGATGCTGGTGCCTCTTCACTTTCAGAACTTTCTTCGGTGCTGCAACTTTTCGAATCACCAAAACTGTCATTATTGTTGTCACCGACCACAAATTGGGAGGACGGACCTACTATGTTATCAACAGGAGGCATGAAGTGGTGTTCTTGAGTTGTTTGCCCATATCCCTCGTCATCTTCATCGGAATCTTGGGTCTCAACAACATTACGTTGTGTAATATCATGCAGAAGGTTTGTGAAACTCATGTGTTGGACAGGATTGACTGCCTCCCACTGAATATAGATCTCGGCAATGAAGTTGCCATCCGATACTTCGGCTAAATAGTTCATTGTTGCAACACCATCATCGTTGAAAATTTTTGTTGTCTGAGATATGCCCTGAAACGTGCACCCTAGTAACAATGAAAGGCGCACCGATTCTTTCTGTAGTTGAACATGATTACAGATTGAATCCACCAATTCGTCATACGACGATTTATGTCGCATAAGAAAAGAGGTTGTTAGCATGGATTGGTCAAACTGAACAGCCCCGTTTACATAGGAAAACACACCGCCCCAATATAGTCTTATGAAGTATGGCCGAAAAGAATCCATCATCTAAGAAAGTGAAATGTTAAGGATGGGTGGGTTGTGTAAGCTAGATTTCGTTTAGTATCTATCTGATTTAAAGAAACTTAGTGTGGGTTGACAAGCTAATCCAATTGGTATTTATAGTGTTGAGGAACAGATAGTTGGGGGAGCCCACTATCTTGTGGGTTAATATACATATAATGATTAATTTTTAATATTCTAAAAAGTAAAAAATGTAAGTTGTCTTAAAACAACTTTAAGTACATATACGGCACCGTTCGTTTCAACTGGTATATTAATCGGATTTTATTATTCGTTTGAAGTTGTTCTAATTATTTCGTTTGAACCATCATTGAATTTATGTTTACACCGGGTTCGCAACAACACAACATGTTACAACACAAAATTTAACAAGGTTATTTATTAGGTAATTCAACAACATTACAACATTACAATATGATCTATCAAACTCGCAAATTATATAAATGCAGTACTATTTTCATTACATACAGGCATAAATACAATGTTACTTCACTTCGTACTATTTTAACAAATCATTTCTAATTGCAAGACTATTTGTCGGGCTTCCAATTAGAACAGAAGTGAATTTAAACCCTATTGTATATCGACCTTCGTATATCCAGCTTCCTGATGCAACTTTTTTTGCGAAAGGAAATCAGAGGTCGAAGGTTAAGGATGCTGAGAATTCTGCAACCTCGGTGATGTTCGGCGAACAACACTACAATAGGATCTAAATCACCTACTGAAAACGGGGCTCATGCCCCCACCAGAAGTTGCAGATTAATTTACGGGAGGAGGTGCTAGATGAGAATAAACCGCCGAACAACCTCAGCGGCTGCTAAATCTTCCAGAAGACTCAATAGCAGATGTAGAAGCTTCCACAGCAGCAGTTGAGTCATTATCCTCGTAAACCTTACGGGAGGAGATGGTAGATGAGAATGATCGTTCTCCTCCACACAAGATCTTCCCACTTGGTATACGAAAATTAAAACTGAGAAAAACATCATGATGAATGAGGTACCGAATGATCCAAGAGCATTATACATTGACCAAATTTTCGTATCGCCAGAAATATCAAGCCCCGAACATCTTTTATAAAGAACATCATACAGACACAATTGAAAATTCAACATTATATTATTTTAACAAACACATTATGTTACATATGAATTGTTGTGCATCTGTTTGTATTATATTTGGGTTATAATATGCATACTGAACAATTCAGAACAATTATAAAATTGCAGTATCAAACAGCAACCTTATTTAAGATGGCTGGATCAAATGGCGATCTCTTATAACATGGCTATATGAATTGGCAACCTTCATTAACATTGTTTTATGAATCAGCAACCTTCATTAACATTGTTTTATGAATCAACAACCTTTTATAACATTGTCCTTTGAATCAGCGACTTATTATAAGTTTGCTTTATGAATTGGCGAATTTCAGCAAGGTTGTTATATGAATTGGCGACTTTCAACAAGGTTGTTACATGAAACAACAACTTTCAGAAGGTTGTTACATGAAACAACGACTTTCAGAAGGTTGTGCAGCTTTTGCAGAACATCTGACTTTTTGCAGAAAATGAGCTTGAAGGTCGCTGATTGAATGGGCGACTTACCTAGATATGAAAACAATATTGGTGACCACCTAATGGCACTCTTTTGGGGTTCAAACCCCCTACTTCTGCAAAAAACTCTCAGATCGATAGAGTGAACCACGTTATATTGTGGTCTTTTTTATTGTTCTTGCACGATTTGTCTTGCAGGTGTTTGTGGGTGTTTGCTTGCTTCTATACAAACTGGGGTTTGGAAGCAATGGAAGAAGACAGCAAAGTGAAGATTGATAATTTGATGATAAGATTTTGGTTTCTAGAAGACGCATATCAAAGATTACTTGGTATGAGAAGAAACTGCATGAACCACAAAAACCCAGAAAAGTAGAAAACAGGAAGATTGGGATTTGTTTGCTTGATCAGAATTAATGTACTTAATGTTGTTAGGTTGCCTTTGGCGAAGAATGTTGCTAACAACATCAACAAAGAAGAGTCTGATGATGCTTTGATTGCAGTGGTGAATATCCATTTCAATCATGGACCAGGTGCATTAGAATTCCAGATTAACTAGAGCTAGATGCAGATATGCAATGCCTAAATGGTTGTTGTTATTGATAACACACACACACACACGTAAATGTGAATTAAATATTTTTTGCAACTTGTGTAATGATAACTATACTAATATTATGTTTGACAAGTGCTAATTGTATTAGAATTTTAGTTGTATATATGAAATAGTATTGATTTCCTATGCATGTTATATATGTGTGTATAGGGGTCAGTTAACGTACAATTGGCCTTAACGTACGATGCGTACGCGAAGATTATAGCACCTTGTGTAGTGAGCATTTTGATGTACGTTACGGTTTGAACAAAGCCATACATACATAGCTCCTCGGGCCATATAGTGTGAGTCGTTAGCAAGTTCATGTCAAATCTGGGAAGACAGCACAAGCAAGCAGCCAAGTGGTTGTTACACTACTTCAAATGAACCTCTAAGGTAGCATTAAGTTACACATGGGCAATCATGAACCATATTATCATGTCATTATTCAATTATTATCCTTATAGCATTATTTTGTTACTAGTATTATTGTTGTTGTTGCATTTAATATTAAAGATCTATAAAATACATATCATATCCAGACATTTCTAGCCAACACCATACCTAGATTCCACCATCTCTGCCATCAAACACAAAGACAAATATAACATAAAACACTCATATCAATTTTGTAACCCAATCTGATCTCCATTTCACTAATTAAAGCAGACAAACAAAGAAGAAAAACCTAGTCTAAATGAAAATCAAAAACCCACCTCGAAATCAATAATCGATTTCCTTTTTCGTTTCAAATATCAGAAACCAGATCACTTACTGAAATAAATTGATTCCATAATCAAAAACCGAGTGAGTACGTGCTCAATGTATGTGTGTTCGTAAAACACAAGTATATCCAGATCTCAAATCATGAAAAGCAACATAATACTAACAGATTCAAGCAAACGGAAATCATAAAGGAACCATTTTATAAGAGGTTGATTCAATATGATTAACTTAATCAAACTTTGTTTAAATAGGTTTTTAGGTGTTGTGCAGGGGAAGGGAAGGGACGGTGATGCAAGGTGACCGAAGAGTTGCTATATTCCTAAGTAGTCAATGTGGTAAAATATCAGATATCTGTTATCGTGGTGGGATGTCGGTAATTTTAATATCATATATATTGCAATTTAACACTAACAATTCAGTATAACAAATTAACCTTTTGCAACTTGCTGGGATATCGGTAATTTTAATATCATAAATATAACAATTTAACACTAACAATTCAGTATACTCTCCTACCATTAACAACAAATTAACCTTTTGCAACTTGCAAAACACTACAATTGTAGCAAGTAGGTATTAGGGTATGGAATCAGAGTAGGCTCGAGCGGAAGCGGAACAAACACACACACACACTAGCAAAAAATAAAGAACACGAGAATTTACATGGTTCGGTCAAGGTGACTACCTTGATTATTGTCTGTAACAAATCAACAAATGTCAGTAAGAATGTTCAATTGTTTGTTACAACTTTAAACAAAACCAAACCACGACCAAGAGAATGTAACTCGTGCAGTGAAAATTGTTGATCTAGCTTTGGTAAAAAAAATCAAGAATAAGATAGTACACATCAATTTCTATAGGACTGATAGTATCAAAGCGATAGAACTCAGAACGGAAGATGAGAAAAGAACGAGAGAAAGAAGATGGGGCAATTTTCTGTGTTTTTATCTATCTTCAAAAGAATATGTTTCAAGATAAATTTTATGCACATGACATACAGAAGAAAAGTATAAAAACTTACTTGTTCAGGACTATGAAACATTTCAATAAATGGATAATCCTTCTTTTGTCGTGTCATACAGAATCCAATATATTTTGGACACTCCACCTGAAACACATAACCAAAAAAACCAGGAAATCATGAAAATTCGAATATGAAATAAACGAGTCGTGACAAACACTTGTTGTTTAATCATGGTTACAAAAACAATATTCTTACAAATTTACAATTAGAATCTATTATCTATTATCTATTATATATAATAAATGAAAGGATTTGGGCTGAGGTGGCATGATATTAGAGCCTCTAGGAATGCTTTTTGGCGGGAAAATGGGAGGAATGTTTACATTGCTCGCGGGTCTCTTTTTTGAGCAACCCGACCCAACGAATTCGGACCCTATATAAATATGTAACCCTAATTCCTTTTCATTCTTCCTTGAGAAGCTACTAACCGAATATCCATCTTCTCTCACAAATCACAATCGATGATGCCAAGTTCAACATGTGATATTCATCTAGTGCTCCTCAATTTCTCTGATCCAGTCGTGCGATCTTCGTTTAATCAGTATTCTTTTCGGTTCATCCTCTTAATCCGAGTTTATATTACATTACTTTCATCCAGAGAGTTTCTTTTGTGTTTCATGGATATCAAACCAGGTCTTACTAGATCCACATAATACATATCTTAATCCTTATGATAATCGGTTAGACTCCTTTTGGTTTTGATTTCTGTTTAAGTTTTTTATGTTTGATCGTTCTTGGTTTCTTGCTTATAGGGATATTGAATAGTTTTTATTAGTATCTGATTCTTGCTATCATACTTGGTGTGGTTTTTTGTTTCAGATATGAAAACTGGGTCAGAATTCCTTAGTCGCCGCCTCTAGCAATGACGACTAGGGATCCGACGAGTTGATCCGGAGCCAGTTCATTTGACAGGTCTGCAGTTTTTTCTTATTATTAAGAAGTATATGTTACGAAACATATCTTCAACATAATAATTTAGTTGCAGACAAAAGACTATGAAATAGCTTCGTATGTTATGATATTGATTGTGTGTTTATTTGATTGACATAAAAAGAAAGAAGAAGAGAAAGCTAGAGAGAAGGAGTTGAATGATTTGTTTAAGATTGCTGTTGTTCAACCCAAAGTAACTGTTGTTAGGTTAAGGTTTTGTATTATTAGCTCTTATTATATTGCAGTTAGTTATTATTATGTGTATTGTGTGTGTGCAGGGATACTATGGTCTTTTGTATAGAGTTTGTTACATAGTTTGTTAGAGAGATTTTGTGTATAGTTTTCTTTCATCAGTCTCTATACATTGAGTGGCTTGTCTTGTACACATTTATATGAGATTTACATACCTCATTATAGAAAACATTAAGTTTTTGGTGATGCTCTGTTTGCATGTTTAAAGATAAAGGTCTACGGTTTGTCATACGGCATACGGGTTAGGTTTCAGTCTCACACTTGCTTTGGGTTTTGTATATTTTAGATAAAATTGATAGCTACTTTCGACTTTGTAAATATTATTAGGAACAAATTATATTGGCTCTTAGACTGAAATTTAATTTCATTTGAATAGTACTATGTTAGACTTAACTGAATTTGCTTCACAGGACCAGTTGGATTGTTAAGAACATTTTCACCTGTTATACATCGCAAAGTGTTATTTTCTGTGCTGATTTTTCTGTCTTTACATCTTACGAATTGATTATTCATGATGGGCTGGCCATGCAATGATCCCATTCGAGCTCTAATAAATCTTACTTATATGGATTGCAAGATTATGTCTGTAGTTTATTACCCGACAGTCGACACTACAAAATCTTAATACTACCTAAAACTTTTGATCAACACACGTCATCTATATTTGTAATATTGTTTGAAATATAAATTAAACCATCTATATGATTGAACGGTATAACATGAAAGTTTGTAAACTCTAGCATATTGCATTATATTACTATATTGGACGATAGCAATTGAGAACATGTTAGTGAATCAAGTTATGTTTGCTAGAACGGTTTATCATTTCATGAGTTGTGGTTATGGTCAGGGGTGGATCCGAAGTCTATACTGTGTGAGTTTTTCAAGGCTGGTCAGTGTGCGAAAGGTTTCAAATGCAAATTTTCTCATGATTTGAATGTACAAAGGAAGGGTGAGAAGATTGACATTTTCAGTGATAAGCGTGATGAAGGTGATGCATCAACCTTTTTTTTTCTTTTTATATGGTTGGTTTACTTGTTTTCTCCTTCTGTGCTTTAATATGGAGTATAATCAGTTTCTTCATGTGTATCTTAGGAACAATGGAGGACTGGGATCTGGAGACGTTGGAAAAAGTTGTGGAATCAAAAGGGAAAGAGTACAACCAGAATAAACCAACCGACATTGTATATATTCTTAAACTCTTACTTTACAACCCATCATGGGTTACAGAAAGCCAATAGAAAATATAATTGGGGCCTGATAAAATGTCTAACTGCTGTTCATTTGATAAAAAAAAAACACAATGTGCTTCTTGAAAAACACAATGGCCTTCTTAATATACGCAATGGGGTTCAGTGATGTTTGTTTAACGGTATGTTACTATGATTGTTTCACAAGAAACATGTCACAGATTTATGATTTGGGAATGTTGTTTACACTTGCATTTTTCTTCCTGTGAAGATTTAGGCTTGAAAACAGTAATAAACTCTCTTGCAATCCCTTGAATGCTGCAACATTTTGTTTCATCACGTAGTTTTCTTTCTCTTAATCAAGTAATAGCATAGCTGAAATATTTCTTATCAATTCTTTATATCATATAGGTAGATTATATTTTGGTTCTGTATCTAGAGCTTAGAAGATGATGCATAGTAATTGAAATGAGATTATTACTGTCATTTTAAAGTACAATGTCATTTTATGATACATTTTTTGGGAAAATGGTTTTAGAAACCTTTCATTTGATTTGACTATAGCTGTCAATAGCTCGCTATAGTGTGCCCCTTAGTGAAGAGCCCATGTGGCGCTATAAGGTGTTTAGCGACAAATAGCGTCTTTTTTTGTAATTTTTTATTTTGTTTTATTTTTATTTTTTTGATAAATATAAAATTAGCTTATAAAACATACAGTAATCGGGTTATGATTCCTTATAGAGTTGGTTGGATTCTCATTTCAGAATTTTAAGTGTGTTATTATTGTGGTGAGATTTGGGGTTGATGGGTTTAGATTCTCACCCTAATTCATTTGTTGAGGGCTAGGAGTGGATGTGAGGTAGGATGAGTTTTTCGGCATAACGGGTTAGGCTGGAGTGATAAATGGAATGGGTAGATTATTTGTTTACTCGTGATTCGAATTTCAACATATGTTGCCATTTTTGGATGTTTGGAACTTTTATACATTTTATGTTTGAATTTATTTGTTACAATTGTGCAGATGTTGTTGGATGATATGGTAGCAAGTTTTTGGTTATATTTTCTTGCAGCGTACATAAGTTTTGTAGAACCCTTGGGCAGATAAGGATGGATTTAGTAGGTAAAGCAACACTTATGATTTTGTATTTTAGATAAATGCAACATTTTGTTTTTTAGTCATTCGTAATCACACATTTGCTTATTTGAAATCACTATAAATATATATTGTACACAAATTTTCGTTACTTTGTCTTAGTAAGGACTATTTCCGGTAATATAAAATAGGGATGAGATCAAGTGCGTAATTTCTATTGATTGTGTCAAATGGATCAAGTGACGCCACTCGCCTACTTGATATACCGTGGGATTGGGTCAGATGGCCTTCCCCTTCGTTGCTGGTGTTTTATTTTTTCTTTTTCATTTAATTCATATTAAAAAAACTAAAAGTTCTTTTATAACTACGTATATAAAACAGTGAAGGGTGGCCTATATTATTAGATACCATATGGGGTTTTTTAGTTACCATATTATTATGGGATTTTCCCCCCCTCCTAAGCTGGCTTATTACGTATTTCCCCAAATAAACAAAAACAATTACATATGTCCCCTCCCTAACCCATATATATTACATATTTCCCTTTTTCATTAAAAACTCTGATTAAATGACTATTTTACCCTTAATGAACTATTAAATGAATATTTGCTTATTTCTCATTTCTAATATCATAAATCAATTACATATCTCCCCAATTCTTCAACTTTCTACTATTCTCAAACAATACCATAATAATCATAATAAAATACAAACTTTCAAAAATTTAATCCTTACTTCATAATCAATATTTACCAATTTGCATAAAAAAGGTTGTTGCAATGTTAAAAGAGAAATTACCTAAGGCATGTCATTTTTATCTCTACGGTTTCTCCGATGACCATGCCGCCATAGTTGACCATTGTTATCTTTGTCTGCTGATGCCGATTCTCCAACAGAGTTGTTTAGAAACTGTGGTGGTCTTGAAATCTCCATTTATTCAAAAGAAAGTATAATAAGTTTTTATGTATTCAAAAGAAAGTATACTAAGTTTTTATGCGGAGGACATGGTAAAACACTTTATTTAATAAGAGTTTTTATGAAGTAAGGAGTAAATTTTTGAAAGTTTGTATTTTTATTATGATTATGATTATTATGGTATTGTTTGAGAACAAGTAGAAGAATTGGGGAGATATGTAATTGATTTATGATATTAGAAATGAGAAATATGCAAATATTCATTTAATAGTTCATTAAGGGTAAAATAGTCATTTAATAAGAGTTTTTAATGAAAAGGAGAAATATGTAATATATATGGGTTAGGGAGGGGAAATATGTAATTGTTTTTTTATTTGGGGAAATACGTAATAAGCCAGCTTAGGAGGGAGAAATATGTAAAAATCCCTATTATTATTGGTGAATTGATCCAAGTTTATATGTCTTCTGACCGGGTACGGCCTTCAGAGATATGGTTAATATTTTGACCTGGTATGTTAGTATGTGCTTCTATAGATATTAACATGATTAAGATATTTTTATGATAACCTAAATGCTACATATCTTTTTCCTTACAGTACAACAAGAGTCATTTAATGAAGTTGAGAGAAATATATATCTGGTTAACTATGTGGATTACGATTACAATGATTTAGGTTGTCTACAAGCCATACGGTATAGCACGTTTGTATGTTGTCAATTTGTGGTATACATGACCAGGTATGTATTTTTTATATCTTTCTGCGTATGTATATTTTATATTTTTCTGCTTCACAATTAGTAAAAGTTCGATTTTAGGGTCATATTCGAATGCTTTTTGGTTTGGGTTGCAAATATCAAAGTTTAGTAAAGACATCCGACTTTGAAGCCTCCTAGAGTCTATCTTAGGTTAGATATTTTAGATTACTTTTTTGGGCATAAGATGAAAACATGATACAAACATAAAACAAAGTTTGTGGTCTTGGTTTAATTTAAATTTGTCTGTGTCAAACTGCGTATGCATTTACCTAAATGGGTCAGGTGGGTCAAGCAAACATACCCGTGTGTTAGACCCATTTATTTTAATAAATTTGTTTAAAGAAAGTGTTGAATTAAAAAGTTTTCGGATGGTTTATATCATTGGGCATGTGAGTCGAGTTGTGTTTTCTGGCTTTTGTTTTACTGAGTTTGATTTATTGATCTTCTTGATTGACTGTGTTTGGAGAAAGTTTTCGGATGTTTGTATCATTAACTTTTGAGCATGTGGGTCGACCTGGGTTATCAAGCTTTCGCTTTGCTGAGTAATTTGTTGATCTTCTTGATTGAATGTGGTTCGTGAATGTCATTATACTACAAGTTAAATAATTTGTTCAACCTATATTTAGTTTTGCAATATTTAAACATGAAAGGTGTCGTCGTTTACTTTTTTTGCTCGCTATTATGTGTGCCAAACGACTATTTTGATTTGTTTAAAACTGTAAACAACAACTTTACTTGGTATAATCCCACCTAAAGAGGTTATAGGGAGCGTGGGATGTAGGCAAGCCTTACATTTATCCCAAGGGATAGATAGGCTACTTCCAATGAGACCACCGGCTCCAAAAAAACATAACAAGACATAAGATTTTATAGTGAAAATAAGTATTATATGTGTTGTGTGCTGCTTTTGTTTGTTATGATTTATTTCTAGGAACAACTTGGCGTACTTCATTGTTTACTTTGGTTTATTTTGAATCATATAGTTTTAGTTTTGCAGACACGCTTTTGACCTGCACCAACAACTTTATGATATATTGACCCGTTATTCAACTCACCCATTTTTTCACGAATTTAAATTATGTAGTATACACATTTTTAACGGGTTAAAAGTCGGCGGAAATGTATTTTATATAGCCACTTAAATCAGTTACATAGGAAGATAGATTTGTGATATAATATAATATAACATTTATATCTAATCATATTTATCATGCTAATTGTTTAAAAGCCTTAAAGATTTTTCTTCACTTGGTATGTTCAGTCAACCCGGCCTATTCGAATACACGTTCGTAACATTACATTCCTGTAGGTTGTCATTGGAATGGATGTTGTTGCGTTTGAATTCTATGGAAAATACAAGACCTATGATTTGAACTTTAAGGACAAGGTGCTTCTCATTCATATTCATTCTCATTCTATTAAAACGATTTTTTGCCTCCACAATTGTACTCCAATACATGTTTCTTTAATTAGCTCGGTTTCAAAAATTTCAGGAGTACAACTAAAAGATATTTGCGGATCATTTGTGATTCACTATCCCATTGAAGTATAAATTGTTGGAGATGATCTATTGGTCATAATACAAAGGTTAGATAAACTGTAAGATCCTAAAATCTCTGTTAGATCATCATTTTCAAACCTTAAGAACCCAAATACTCAATTTATTGTTGACAAAAGTTAACATTTTCTGTTTACAAAGAGTAAAGATGGCAATTAGTGAGAAGATATGTAACGCCCTTCTCTTCAAGGTATATCTCCAAGTATTTAGTTATTAACAGGTCGATCTGGGTTATGACTGATCTCTTAACGGGTTGAACCGGTAAAATTAAATGATACTCTTAAAAGGCGACGGGTCAACCTGGTCAAAACTGAGATGCTAAAAGTGGGTTCTTTTTTATAAACGGGTTGACGTGACTAGCCCATTTTGATATTAGTTATGAGTTCGAGTGGACCTGACCGATCCTTTTTCTTATCATAGGTTAACCAAATTGGATCTGTAGCTGACAACATTGAAGCAGTGAAAATGTCGAAACATTAGGCGTGATGGCCAGTCATCGCAGGTATGTAAAATCATGTTTAGTTGTTTCGCCTTTTTTATTAATCAAGATTTTATATTTTTGTTCACAGTGGAGAAACATAAGACACCTTCATTGGATCTACATGTTGGTTTGGCAAGAGTAATGATTTTTATACATGTTCATGTTGTACTAGGACTTGGAAATCGTTCACGTGTTATAATAAATTTTTATACATGTTTATACACTTGAGATGAATATAAATCAAATTTTCAAAACAAAGTATGCACTTTGTCATTAACTTATCTGATGGTCCCACAAAATATGGAGCTTTTGATATAACTTTTATGTCATGTAAATTTGCTTTTTGATGGTCAGTAGTTTGTTTAATATGATAGATATTTACTTAAGTGTAGTTATCCTTTGAAAGAACAATTTCCTGTATGATTTGTTTTGAAACTAAGAGCATACTTGATCATCTGTTTGTTTAATTTTGTGGCTTTTTTTATTGTTGTCAAATTCCAATGTCATACAAGCTTTCAATTTTATAACTTGGTATGTCTCTTTGATGGATATTAATTGAATTTACGTTCACAACCCGTGATTAAGGTTATAGAAAGTTTATAACTCTTCTTTAGCCAAGACAATTAATATATACTTTTTTATAAACAATCAATAATGTTAATAACTTTTATTACATGTTTACAACCCGTGATTAAGGTTGTGAAAAGTCTAACTCTTCTATAGTCAAGACATTTAATATCTAATACTCTTTTGTATGATCATATTAATCATAAATAGTTTTTGATATAAAAGCTTTCTCAAGCCCGGGAAGCAATCCCGGGTGATAACCTAGTATTTATATAAAACAATTTAAGACCAACTTACGCGCATAAATTTAATTTGATGAGGATAAAACTCAGCAGCGGCTTCCTCCAATACTTTGTCGAGATGTTTAGTATAATTACTCCTGCAACATAAGCAATCCCGTTAAATTAAGTATTCATTACAGATAAAAAAAATATGGATAAAAAACTAGCAAGGATACATAAGGTATACTTGATGGTGAATGCAACAATCACTGGGTGACCTTGATGTAAAAGATGAATAAATTCATGCTCTGAAGTGAACTGGATAACACTTGATGGCCCAAGATCCTTTGGATATCCAGTATAATACCTTTAAGATAATAATTGCAATATAACACAATATGAGAGACTTAAAAAAGACATTTTTTTCAAGAAAGCAAGATTAATATCACATGATGGTCCTAAGATTTTGTATATCTGTAGAAATTACAATAAACAACTTTATAACAATAATGTAACACATACTTGCAGGTGGAAATGAGATTAATCATCATTTTGTCAAAAAACGATTGCTCCTCCATCTATATCTGTAGAATTTACAAAAGAAAAATACTTTTAAACAGATTTCATAATCTGAAAGACAATAACAAAAACACAGAGATGAAATCATCCTCAAAAACGCATCTTTAATAATAACTGGAAGCCAAATGTTTAATTTCAGATAATGGTTTACCTCAGAGGTAATGACAAAACTTTATCATCATAATTTCCTTTGTGGTTAATACATGCAAACCGGATAATAAAATGCATCATCGGGAAGCTATATTTTATCCCAATGATTGATGAGAATAACGCATCAATGGAATTTTAACAGTGAGGGTAAACACAATGAAGACCGTTAGCTTGTTCATGAACATATGAGCAACAACGAGATTCCATTGGCAAATCAAAATGTTTATTTCATGGCGTTAAAATAACAGCAAAATACCAAACAGACGGTACACCAACACTCCAACAGAGAAGTATCATGGGTAGTAAATTGATTACAATTGTATTATCAGGTGAAACAGAACCCATTAGCAATAATAACATGAGTATTCCCCTTTTGAACAGCAGCTTAGAATATATACGTACATATATATAAATGAAAAGAGTAGAAGATTAAATTATTTATCTTTGAAATTAACTAATTCCCCCCGAGTTCTCTTCCTCATAACAAGTTCAGTACGCGTGTACATGAGATCATTATGGTGAGCCTACATGTGCGTAGATGTTTAATATACATGAATACACATAAACTTATCTACACATATGCATGTATGTATTAATTCAAGTACATTCTCATAACCATGAAAAGTCACGCTAGAATCTTACATAAATACACAGGTAAATGAATGCTACAGATTGATTTGCGCAGTTCTCGCGCTATTTACAGTTTAGGGCCATCCACTATATGTATATGTGTATGGGTTCAATACGTTAGAACATTTGGGTCGGGTCACATAATAAAATGCCATACCATAAGAAAAACACATCTTCATTAGAAAACAAACATATTTTGACAAGTTCCGCTTTTAACAGCACTTTTTATCTGACCCAATTGATATGTTTGAGATAAAACACAACTCAACAGGTACATTTCCTGTTAACCCAATCGCGTTTGTTAAAATCAGTAGGGTCAACCGATAATCTTGCACTATACATTGTACATAAAAAAAACAGCATCACTTCACCGCTGTTGTTAGGCGGTCCGGGCCAGGCTGCCCAGCCACATTGGCTCCCCCAACAATAAGAACCGGTTCCTGTGGGGGTTCCAACTTCTATCTCTGCCTCTACAACGCTGGCCACCGTGATCAACCACAATTCGTTCTACATGATACGCAAATAAGATTGGTGCCGGTTGACCCGGTATAGTATATGTACCTCATCCAATGTGAATGTGTGTGCATATATATATATACAAGAAACTCAAAAGTACAAGTAAGAAATGTGTATGTATCAAGTACTGAATATAAAAACCTATTTCATTCATCTTCGTTGTCGATTTTTTTTTTGATAAAAATGAGTGATCATCTATCTATCCAATTGTTAAATAATACGAACTAACAGATCATCCAATGAATGCAACCAGCAGTTTTATAAAGTAGTCAAGTAGACCTAATACCTTGATAACGATGATACAGTTCGATTGCTTTGATGGAAGAAGAAGATGATCAAGTGATGAGTGAATATCGCCGCTGGCTGCGTTGAAGGTTTGGCGTTTCAGTTTTAGTTGTTGGGTTTTTGTTAACCTTTTCCCCTTTTAAAACTATTTTGTAAGTAACACCTCCATGAATTCGAAAACTGAAGCCGTCAAATTATCCATGCACACCACAAATTTTCCAACAAACATTTATCACTTCAAAAACTAATGAACTTCACAATCTTCACTACCAAATGGGCCCTCAAGTTCTTGGTTCAATTCTGCACCAATGCTCCAAAACAAGATCTTTCCAACATGGGTTTTCCCTCCATGCCGTTGCAATCAAAATGGGTTTTATATCCAACCTTACTATATCAAATCATGTTCTCAACATGTACGCAAAATGTGGGAAAATCGACTTTGCACGCCAGCTGTTCGATGAAATGTCTGAAAGAAACGTTGTAAGTTGGTCTGCTATGATTTCGGGTTATGATCAAGCCGGGAGAGCCTTAAACGCGGTTCAACTGTTTTCACGAATGAAAGTTGATCAAGCGAATGAGTTTGTCTTCGCTAGCGCTGTTAGCGCATGTGCTAGCTTGTTCGCGGATGCTGTAGGTAAACGGATTCATTCGCAGTCTGTGGTTCTTGGGTATGCGGATGTCTCATTTGTTTCTAACTCCCTTGTTTCGATGTACATGAAATGTGGGCGGTGTAGTGATGCGTTGTCGGTTTTTATGAGCAGTTCTGAACACAATACGGTTGCTTATAACGCGATAATTACAGGGTTGGTTGAAAACGAGCAAGTTGAGAAAGCGTATGAGATGTTTCAACTTATGTATCAGCAGGGTCTTGTTCCGAATCGGTTTAGTTTAGTGGCACTTTTAGGAAACTGTAGTAATCCGAATGATTTTCGGGTCGGGATGGAACTGCATTGTCTAGCCGTCAAACTCAATCTTGATTCGATAGCGTTTGTTGGAAATGTGCTAATTACAATGTACTCGAAGTTTAACTTGATCGAAGACGCTGAGAAGATTTTCTGGTCGATCGAGGAAAAAGATATGATTTCGTGGAACACATTCATTGCCGTGTGTTGTCATGCTCTTGATCATGCTAAAGGTTTAAGTGTCTTCAGTGAGATGATAAAAACACATAGTTTAACTCCTGACGATTTCACATACACGAGTGCGCTATCTGCGTGTTCGGGCCTTGCTTCATCGATTTCCGGGAGACAAATTCATGGGAATTTGATCAGAACAAGGTTAAACTATGATACGGGCGTAGCTAATGCACTTGTGAACATGTATGCAAAATGTGGTTCGATAAAACACGCGGTTACTACTTTTAACCAAATGGGGTTTCGTAATCTTGTTTCGTGGAACACCCTCATGGCTGGATTTGCAAATCATGGATACGGGAAACACGCGCTTGAATTATTTGATCGGATGAAGAAACTAAAAACGAAACCTGATTCCGTCACGTTTTTCGCGCTTTTAGCAGCTTTGAATCACACGGGATTAGTAGAAGAGGGTAAGTTTTACTTCAACGCAATGCAAGAAACTTATGGCATTGCTCCGAACGTTGACCATGTATCTTGCATAGTTGACTTACTAGGCCGAGCCCGAAGGGTAAAAGAGGCTGAAGAGTATATGGAAAGATATTCTTTCGAACATGATCCAGTTGTTCTTGGGTGTTTACTGTCTGCTTGTCGGGTGCATGGTGATCTTATTGTAGGCAAGCGCACAGCTGAACGGTTCTTGAAGATTCAGAAACTTTCTACTTCACCTTACGTGTTGTTATCGAATCTTTATGCTTCGGAGAGCATGTGGGATGGTGTGGCAGAGGCGAGAAAACAGTTGAAAGATAGTTTAATGAAGAAGGAACCGGGCCATAGTTTGATTGAAGTTAAAGGGAACGTCGAGAAATTTACTGTTGGCAGAATTTCTCATCCTCGAATCGAAGAGATCGTGGGCGTGCTTCAAATTTTGAGTTTTGCAGAAGGCGGGTTTTCGTGGTGTGACTAATGTTTTTGTGATACGAAGACAGGTGAAGTTGTCGAATTTCACTCGTTGCTAATTGATTATGAGTTATAATCTAAAGTTTTATGTTTAATATCATTGAGTAGTGTTATTATTTATGTGACACATTCACTTATGGACAGGTTTTGTTCATATCAAATGGGTCTCTAACAAGAGTCAGCCAATGTATGTCGAAACGACCAAAATCCGACTTGATATATCAAATACTCGAGAACAATTCTACCAATGCCAAGTTTTTATTCTAACAATTCAATATATTATTTATCATAATTTTTCAACATTATATAATAGGTTAACATATTAGATTCCAGTGAGGTATACAGGAGTTAATTCGGCTTCGGATATCAGGTAACCCACGGAAAATGTTATAACAAATCCTTGTACCCGCTACCCAACCAATATGTTTTAGATTTCGGTTCGGGTTCACTGAAAACAAGGATGGATGCCTCTTTTTTTGGCAATTTCGTGATTTTTAATTAATCTTGCAAAATTACAAAATTTGCCAAATCATACTTGTAAAGCATTGTACATTAGGCATTCAAAACTTATGTTTTGTATAAATATGTAATTTTATAAGTTGAGTTTTGAAGAAATATATAATTATATGAGTTTAGAGGAATGTATGAAATTCCACCCCTTTGTTTAATCTCCTGAAAGGTTTATTGTCAGGTATAAAACTTGTTCGGTATGGTTCCAGAATCAGCAGATCACCTTCTAGTGGCGTGCATAGCTGCGAAGACGGTATAGTGGCAGATATGTGTATGGACAAAAATTTCCAATCCTTGGTCAAGTCGAGTCGGTTGAATAAATTTAGGAATACGGGCTGGCCTTAGATATGTCAAAACAAAAGGAAGTGATCTATGCTATTCTGCTTATGACAATCTGGATGATATGGCCGAGTAGAAACGACAAAGTGTTTAAGGGAGTTACTACTGACTACTGAGTCAGTGACAACACAAGCTCTATAGTAAGTCACTTGATATTATTGAACACCTTGTCGTTTCTTGCTATCCGTATTGACGAAAGAGTAACCAAGGTAATACACAACCACAATTTTATTTATTAAAAAAAAAAAAAAAAAACCTTGCTTCCTTGATTATGTAGTTTAAATTGAAGTTTTTCCACCATTGTGTATCCTTTGGTCACTGGCATTTCATTTTATGGAGAGGACAACAGAAACGTATATGTTCATTGCATTCTAGAATGGGTATATCTTATATCATGATTTTGTTAAGACAAATGATTTCAATGCAAGTTTTAAGAAAGATATAGAAATGTGTATTTTATTAACAAGATATCTATATAGTAGAATGTGTAAAAGTAAGTGGTGGACCCATAATTTTTTTTGTTATGAGATCACCTTTTTTGATAGCTAGATTTCGCATAGCCTATTGATAGAATTTTGGGGTCGTTGGGTTGGGTCCATACAAGTTTTCATTTTTTGAAAACGGTCCATTACGTCTTCGACTTAAACACTGGCAAGAGAGTCTTTTTCGATATAACAAATGCAAGATAGTTGATATAATCATCAATCATTAGCCCTAAAATTCAAGTTTCAACAAAACTAAAATCACAAATTCGTATTCACGAAATATTCCATTAGCAAAACCACGAAATTCCTATTCATATATTCACAACTAATTCACATATTTCAACAAATACATGACAAATTCATTGAAAGAAATAGAATCTCTACTTTATATATTAGGGGTGTGGAATAACCGAACCGAAATTAATCGAAAGTCGGTTAACGAATATTTTTTTTACCATCGGTTAACCTAAATTAACCGAGCCGAGCCGAATCATTTATTTCTTTATATATTTTTAGCTTTTATACCTCTATTTCATGTATTTCATGTTTTATATTTTCATTTCATGTACTAATACCTCTATTTCATTTATTTATGCTTTCATTTCATTTATTTATACATTCATTTCATTTATTTATACCTTCATTTTATCTATTTAAACATCTATTCATGTATTTATACCTTTATTTCATTTATTTAACATCAATTTCATGTATTTATAAATCTATTTCATGTATTTATACCTCCATTACATGTATTTCTTAGCGAAAAATTAGCCCTTGTTTGAATTAGTTATTAACCGAACCGAACCGAAAACCAATAAATTAACCGAATTAACCGAACCGATTAACCGATAACTTCGGTTACGGTTACGGATAATGCTAATAATCGAACCGAACCGTCTACACCCCTATTATATATTCACAACTGATTCACATATTTCGACAAAATACATGACAAATTCATGAAAGAAATAGAATCTCTACCTTAACAGGGGTGGGGGTTGATTGAAACATGATGGAGAAGGGGGATTGTGAGTCAAAATCGTGACGGAGAGTGGTCATGTGAATGTGAATGTGAATGTCTGATTGTGAACCCCAAAATAAGTTAATTACTTAATTATTGAAGTCCGTTTAAAATAGACTAAAAATGATGCTTGAGGGACTCAAGACCATGACCATCTTATGCAAAAACAGAGGGTTTACTGCTAGGAAACCTTTTGAATTGTTATAATGGGGTCACTATAAAAACCTATTATAGAGTCACTTAAAAATTCGTTTATATAAACTCTATTTTTTATAAAATCAACGGGGGCATGTGCCCCGGATCTTTCTAACGTGTGTCTGTCCTAAAAGTAGGCCCTTCTAGTGAAATGAGACTAGGCCTAGGCGCAAGCATAGTCACGCAATCGTTTGGTTCTGTACAACCATAAAATATAAATCGTAAAATACTTTTATGATGTTTATTGTCACACATCTTAGATGTATAAATGTGTGATTCGTATCGAAGTACAACATTCTTTTAAAAAATATATTGTGTCTGATAAATTTTTTTCTTTTTCATAAATATTAAATGTTTAAGTATTGTGTGGTCAATGAGTGGTATACTATTGGCGGCCATTCGACGACTTTAGAAATTGCCAACCAATTTTCATGCAACTTCGATATGGTATTCAAAGACAATGCTACGTGTCGAAGCTTTATTGGTTCATTCCATGTCATCACGATTGCAAGCAATCTTTTAAAATCCGGTTTTTATACCGTACCGGATTTGGCCCAGAAACAGTTTAACTAGGTGCATCGGGTGGTTCCACCGGGTGTAGCGAGTGGTTTAACAGATTCTACCGAACGGTTGAACCGGTACAACCGGCTGGTTTAAACCGGTTTTTAAAACACTAATTGCAAGTCGCATCGTGTTCGTCAGGTGACATATAATAATAATATTAAATAAATTGTTCGAATCAAATACATTTTTTTGTGTTAAGATATAAATTAAATATATGGATAATACATCAAGTGGTGATATAACCACAAATCGTATATTCGTATTGGTTCAAAGAACAACTTATTATTTAAATTGCTTGTTGTCACAATTTGTCACTGTAAATAATTAATTATTCCCAATTGTAGCTCCTGACCAATCGACACTGCCAAAATAGTATTTTGGACTATGGCTCGATAATAATAATCATAGGTTTGTTTGATGCTGAAAAAAAAAAATATGCCCATACTTGTTTTTATATCATTTTTTTATAAATTATCAAATAAATTTTTGTAGAAAAAATAATCATGTTACGTTGAAATAATTAGTTATTATTATTAGTTTTTATAAACCTCTAGGTTATGAAAAACCTTACATGGAAAGGATTCATGTTAGACCTCAATCTCATCAGGGTGAAGGGAGTGGTTAAACAGGTGAAAGTGGCAAACTTTAAAATGAACCAATCAGAGAGTGCCACGTCAGAGAGGGTAAAAAGTTTAAACTTTGCTGAAAAGTGTTGGCAATGGTTTAGACACTTGAAAGTGGCAAACTTTTTTTTTTGTTTTTTTTAAATTATATGTTAAATAAAAACAAATAAAACATTAAATTAATAAAAAACAATTACATTAAAATGAAACTTAAAAAAAAAACTTAAAATTCATAAAAATTACACGACACTAAAACAACGCAACCCCTAAAAAAATTAAAAATTACACTACTCTTCGTCAGAATCAACCAACAGGTGGGGCAAATCTTGACTTGCGAGATGAACCGTGAGATCGTGTTTAAGTCTCCAATGCGTATCTTCATCCATTAGCTCGCCCAACACCCTATCATCAAACGCGGGCTCGACCGGAGGATCCCGAATGTGTACCGGTGCAATCGCGTTTCCGTCGTCTTTTAAAATCATGTTGTGTAAAATAATACACGTGTACACAACATTCCTAATTTTTTTAACCGTCATTGCTCGCATCGGCCGATTCAAGACACCCCATTTTGACTTCAAAACCCCAAAAGCCCTTTCGACGTCTTTTCTTGCCGCCTCGTGTTGCCTTTTGAACATCTTTTCGTCTACTTCTTGAGGGTATGGGATCGATTTCACAAACACGGACCATTTTGGGTAAATTCCATCCACGAGCAAATAACCACGTTTGTAATAATGGTTGTTGACGTAAAATGGACATTTTGGCGCGGTTCCGTTTCGTTCCGTTAAGAATAACGGCGATTGTCCTAGCACATTGATATCGTTCTGCGAACCCGGTGGACCGCAAAAAGCATGCCAAATCCATAAATCTTGAGACGCCACTGCTTCGAGCATAACAGTCGGGTATCGGTGATCTCCTCTCATATACTGCCCTCGAAGCTCGGTGGGACACATTCGCCAGACGAAATGGGTGCAATCAAGGCTACCGCACATACCTGGAAGGTGATGTTGTTCTTCATGTGCGTCGTATAACAGTGTCATGTCGTGGCTTGTCGGCCTACGTAAGAACTCCGAACCATATATTCTGCAAACCGTTTCGCAAAAATATTCTAGGCACTCGCGGGAAGTTCTTGCGGCCATATGCAAGTACTCGTCTCCTTCGTCTGGAGGGTTACCGGTTGCGAGCTGTTTAATAGCTGATGTAACCTTTTGCAGCGGCGTAAAGCTCCTCCGACCTCGCGCATCGTAGGCCTCTTGAAAGTATGCGTCATTCGCTTCCACGGCGGTCACAATATTTAAAAACAACCGTTTCGACATACGGAACCTTTGGCGAAAAATTGTGTCGTTGTATTTCGGGTCTTCGACAAAATAATCCGCCATGAGGGTCTCGTGCCCAACCTCCCGCTGACGTTCAATGTATCTCCTTTGGTTTGATGTACCAGTGTCTTGTAGTTCGGCTTCTTCGAGTAGATTTTGGAAAAAAAGAATGCTATCATCGGACGAGTCGTCGCTACTATCGGGTGGAAACCACAACGGGAAATCATCCGCCATTTTGCGTGGCAATACTTGGGTTAGTGTTTTGTATTTTTTGGTTTGATTTGGGGGTGATTTTGTAGAATATATAGGATTAAAATGTGTTTGTTTTGAATATATAGGGTAAAACTTGAAAAATTAATTTTTTTTTTATTTGAACGACATTATAGCCGTTAAAAGGCAACGGTCAACATGCACATTTAATGTTTGTCGATCGGTGAGGCTTAGCCGAGAACCAACGTTTGCCGCGCGGGTTGAAGGGGTGGCGGCGGTGTTGCCGCTCGGCAATCGGCTTTGCCGATTGCTTTGCCGTGCCACTCCCTTCACCCTCATACACATCTTCATCTTAGAGAAAGAAATTAGAGTTAGAAACTGTAGAACAAGCCCAAAATTGCACGGGTTGACTACATCCAGATTGTTGTAAAGTGTATTTTTCAATATCTTAAGGACTATATCTTATAAAAGTATCAACACTTGTTATTTCTCATTGATACAAGATTTACATTTATATAAAAAGAGTGCTAAAGACTAGGAATTAAAGGGTGTTAAAGACTAGGAATTAAAGAGTGCTAAAGACTAGGAACTAATTACATGGTAAGTTACAACAAGTAATTAATTTTGAAATTCAATTTTCTTTGGTGGGAAATTCTGTTTTGACCGAGGTGGTTCTAATATGCCCCCGCAAGATGGACGATCGTGAGAGGAGACCAATCTTGGTAGTGAGAAGCTGGAACCGTTGTCGTAGTAAGGGCTTAGTTAAAGCATCCGCAAGTTGATCATCTCCTGAAATATGAGTTACGCAGATGGTACCGTCTTGAACCTTTTCACGGACGAAGTGGAAGTCTAAGGCAAGGTGCTTCATACACGAGTGAAAAACCGGATTTGCTGAATAGTGAGTTGCATTTAGATTGCCACAGTAAATGGCAGGGGTAACCGTTGATTTGTATCCAAGTTCAACCATTAAGGATATTAGCCATTGCACTTCGGTTGTCGTGGAAGCTACAGCCCGAAACTCAGCTTCAGTGGACGATCGAGCCAGTGTCGGTTGTCGTTTAGAGCTCCATGAGATCGGATTTTGACCTAGGTAAACAATGTAGTCTGTCGTGCTTAGATAAGACGGGGGATCACCGGCCCAATCCGCATCAGTGAAGGCGTTGAGTTGTAGAGGCAAGTGACGTCTGGAAAATATTCCATGATTTAGAGTGCCACGTAAATAACGGAACAATCTCTTCAAAGCTTCCCAATGTGTAGTAGTTGGCTTATGCATGAACTGTGAAAGCTTATTAACTGTAAAAGAGATATCAGGACGGGTTAAAGATAAATATTGTAATGCTCCAACAAAGGCACGGTATTCGGTCGGGGATGGTAAGGGGTCACCATCCAATACGGTGATAGTAGGAGAACTAGACATCGGTGTGGGCGACGGTTTGCAATTACTCATGTTGGCTTTTGTGAGAATGTCAAGGATGTATTTGGATTGAGATAGGAATAGACCATGGTTGTGAGGAATGACCTCGATGCCAAGGAAGTAGGAGATGTCACCAAGATCTTTTAGAGAAAATCTAGTGGCAAGTGTTTGGATGAAAGAATTAATGAGAGATGGATTTGCACCGGTGATGATTATATCATCAACGTAAACTAGAATGAAGATAGGAGAAGATGTGACTTTGTTGATGAAGAGAGAGGGATCAGAGATAGAGGGTTTAAAGTGAACCGACAGAAGATAGTGTTTGAGTTCGTTATACCAAGCACGGGAGGCTTGACGAAGACCATAGATAGCCTTGTTAAGTTTGCAAACATGTGTAGGGTAAGAAGGATCCACGAACCCGGGTGGTTGAGACATGTAAACCGATTCGGTTAGAGTGCCTTGTAAGAAGGCATCGTTAATGTCAAGTTGGCGTAGAGGCCAATTGAAAGAAGTGGCTATGGCAAGGATGAGGCGTAAGGTGGCAGGTTTAACCACAGGACTAAAGGTTTCAATATAATCTAAACCGGGACGTTGATGAAAGCCTTTAGCAACAAGTCTTGCTTTTAGGCGGTCCACCGAACCATCGGGTTTGAATTTAGTGCGGTAGACCCATTTGCATCCAACAAGGTTAGGAGCATTATCGGGAGGAACGAGTGTCCAAGTTTGATTACGTGTGAGAGCATCAAACTCGGATTGCATGGATTTTCACCATAACGGTTGTTTGAGGGCTTGGGTAATGGTAGTGGGTTCGGGAAGGGTATGAGTGGTAGAGTGGTATAAGACGAAGTCGGAGTTGTGATACTTTGGGTTCGGTTTACGGGTGGGTCGAGTTCGATAAGAAGTAGTGGATTCGGGTGTAGGGGAGGGAATGGGTTCCGTAGGTTGTGAAGAGGAGGACGAGTCTGAGGGGATGTGTGTAGGGGATGGAGGCGTCGGGTTGGTATTGGTGGGAGGGTCGGTGGGTGGGTTTGAAGTAGATGGTGTAAAAGCAGTGGTAGTGGGATTGGAAGGGGTTGAATTTTGAGGAGGAGTGGAAGAAGGTGTAGAAAGGGAAATTGATTGTGTGGTGAGGGGTAACCAAGTATCGGGTGCGGGTGAGATGGGGGTACAGGTTTGAGAAAGGGATTCATAGGGAAAGATGTGGTCAAGAAAATGGACATGACGTAAAGTGTAGATTCGATGAGTGAGGGGATCAAGGAGATGGAAAGCACTTTGAGAGGATGAGTAGCCGATGAAGATGCATGGTTTTGACCGAGACTCGAGTTTATGTTTTGAGTAGGGTCGCAACCAAGGGTATGATAAGCAACTGAAACTATGAAGTTTTTCATAGTTTGGATAGATGTGGAAAAGGTGAAAATAAGGAGAATCATTATGCAAGGTGGAGGTGGGTAATCTATTTATGAGATAAGTGGCGGTGGTGAAAGCAAAAGGCCAAAATTTGAGAGGCATTTTAGCATGAGAAAGTAATGATAGGTCGGTTTTGACAATGTGGCGATGACGACGTTCGGCATAGCCATTGTGTTCGGGTGTGTGAGGAGGAGAGGTGAGATGAGAAATGCCACAAGAGACTAAGTGAGAGGATAGTTTGATGTATTCTCCACCATTGTCTGAAAATAATTGCTTAATTTTGGTTTTGAAAAAATTCTCAACAAGTTTTTGAAATCGAATGAAAGTATTAAGAGAGTCTGATTTATGTTTTAATGGATAAATCCAAATGTATTTTGTGAAATGATCAACAAAAATTGTGTAATATTTGTAACCATCAAAAGATGTAATTGGAGATGACCAAACATTGAAAAATATTAATTCTAGAGGTGTATTAGAAGTTAAAGAAGATGAATAAAAGGGGAGTTTGTGACTTTTATTAATGCAACAAGAATTGCATGATTCATTTGTAACAACCCTCGGTAAAACCAATACCTTCATAATAATTCCGATACTCTAAATATATTATAAAATATCTCAATATGTTTTGTATTACACCCCGTATGTGAAAGCCGAGCCCTAGTTATTTTATAGTCTATAAAAATAAAATAGAAATCTGAATTATAAGCTGAGGCGGGCCGCATAAGACCTCACCTCAAGCTTAAGCGGGCCGTATTAAGACCAGATTGGACTCCGCTGATTTCTTTAGTTCATGCGGGCCGCGTAAGAGTTTTGATAAGTTCATGCGGGCCGCGCGGACTCATAACACGCGATCGCACCAGAGGACGACACGTGTCGTAATCGTGTCAAGTATAGTGATGACCCAGCTAAGCTATATGTTGACTGCGCATTGACGCGGGCCGCGTAAGGCCTAGCCTTACCTTACGCGGGCCGCATGGAAGGCAGATTACACAACTATAAATAGCATGCATCAGTTTTCAGTTTCTGTCGCTCATTTCTTATTCTCAATCTCGAATTCTGAAGTTATAGACATAATATTTTGGGTATTATACCCCTAATTAGCGAGGTTCTGCTCCATTGTAAGTATTATAACCCTAGTTTCATAATAGTTACGCTGCCCGATTGATTTAGGGTTCCGTAACAACTGTCGTGGTTCTGCCCGACGTAGTTGTTGGAATGCCGTCTCGGGGAGGGTATTATTAATAATTTCAAAGGGTTATGATACTAACCAATGTACATTTGTATAAATTATAGATTATACCCAGGAAATCCTTACGAAAAGCCTAAGACAGCAATGTGAGTTTATCCTCTTTTTGTTAATGTTTTTGGTAATGTTTTACCAAACCTTAAATGTTTTACTATGAAATTAAGGCGGTGATTGAGTCTTTGTAATTCTTCAATTACTGCCGGTATTATGGGGTTTTGTATACAAAATTTACTACGAGTAGTAGTAAGTCTGAATGACAGTGCATTACCATTGGACGACGAGTTAGCCAATGGGTAATTTGACCATAGCCATAGATCCGGTCGAGTGGCAAATACTGAATGAGTAATTGTGTAGAAATAAACAATGTGATCGCTCTCAATACTGTTTTAATTGATAAAATGTTTCTTGATTAAACTGGGATTCACTCACCAGTATTTCCGACTGACAAATGTTTTTAAAACGCGTTACAGGTAACACAATGTGAACAGCCAATTAGTGAAAAGCCAGCTGGAGAGCACTGAAGGCTTGGGAAAAATGTGGCTATAAAAGTTACCTAATAAACGATGTTTTAAATTCAATAAAATAGGATTTGTCCCTATGACGTATTGTAATAAGAAACTTGGGTTTTGCCCATGTATTTATTAATATCAAGAAAGGTGGTTTTACTCTGATAAATATTTCCTAACTACGGTCCTGCTGTAAATTCCGTTGCGAGACTAAACAAACTGATACCACCAAACTCTGAGCTCACGTCCGCCCGTTCCCGGGGAATAAGGGATCGGGGGTTGTGACAGAAGGTGGTATCAGAGCTTAGCCACTGGTTCAAGCCAAAGAAGTGTTCTGCTGACACTTAAATTATAAAACTTGTTTTAGGAAATAAATTACGGAATTATGTGCATAACTGTAATTATTTGTTATGTGTTATTTGACTATCTGTTAGTTTTCAGTATGAGTGATCAAGGACCATCAGACGTGAATCGTCAGTTATTTGATTCACCTAGGAGTGAAGGTACATCATCCCAGCCTGCCCTTTCATGGTATACTGCTGATCAGGAAGATGGGATATTTGCCTTTAGAGCTAAATCTGAAGAACCATTCCCTACGAAGAAACGAGGATGGTTTAGTAAAGAAGCTTTTGCTCGTAGGAAGAGAATGCGAAAATTGCAACAGCAAAGGGCTTTAGCAGCTATTAAGAGAGAGACAGATGCTCATACTCAAGATATGCTAAATAGAAGCCTAGCAAATTTCCATATCTTAGCTACGACTGCTACTGACCCAGGTCTGGAACAACTAGTAGCCCCACAACCACAAAACCCAGAACACCCTATAGAGATAGAAAATCAGGAAAACCAGGTGGAGATGCATGACTTTAACCCAGAAGAAATCCCTCGGGTACCTGCACCAAACCCCCTAGACCCGAATTATGACCCCTGGTGGGACGATAATAGGGACTTTGTGCAACGTTACCCTGTTCAGGATTATCCACCCATACAGAACATAGAAGTTTACCCAGGTATGGACCCTTTAGATCCCTATTACCAAGATGAATATATTAGGGAAATATTAGAGGATCCTTACCAATTTCAGGAATTGTCACCCCCATATCAGGAACCCGTACCCCATATTCCCAACCCAGTCCGAGAACCTGCACCCCCAATGAGTGCAGAAAACGTTCAAGAACTTAGGACTTTCGGGGAGGAAATTTTAGAGAGCAGTGAGAGAATGCGTCAGGTGGGAGAACGTCTCGTATGGAAATACGATGAGCGCAATATGGATTTTTGGATAAATCCATATCCGTGAATGTTAAGATGAAGGAAACGGTAGTAGCAATAATAATATAATAAAATAAAAATAAAATAAAATATGTGTGTACGGATGCATATTACTATTTTATTTCTGTTGGTATTGTAATCTTTATTTCTGTACTAGTGTGTAATAGACGCATAAGTATATGAAAAGAGTAAAGTAGCAATGATCTACGTTTTTGGTTAGATTGTGTGTCATATGATCAACTATATTACTTACTATCTTGTGATATTAATATGGAATAAATGTTTAAAATTCAGATGGCCGACGAAGAAAATCAAGGAAATATGAATAACGATACCCAGAGTAACATTAACGTGGTTAATGATAATCCGAGTGTCAATCACAATGGAAATCAAGTGAATAATAGTGCTATCCAACACATAGTAGCACAGGGAATTATAGATGCTATGCCATTTATACTACAAACTGTTAAAGATGCTGATAATAAAAGTAAGCATAGTAGTAAGCGACCCATTGAACCAGAAAATAGTGTAAACAATGGACCGGTACTTCAAATGCCTATTCCCAAAAGAAGAAGAACCGTGCCTAACGGTTGTTCTTATAAAGAATTCTGGTCTTGTAAACCAATGGAATTCTCGGGCAATGAAGGGGCCATTGCAACCTTACGTTGGATAGAGAAGACTGAGGCAGTCTTAAGGATAAGTAAGTGTGCTGAAGAAGATAGAATACTGTTTGCTTCTAATCTGTTTAAGAATGCAGCACTAGAATGGTGGAACACTATCCTCCAGACAAGAGGAAGTGATCGAACCTATAATAGGGAATGGGAAGAATTTAAGGATAAGGTAGAAAGGAAATTCTGTCCACCCAATGAGAAGGAGCATATAGCAAACAAATTCCTAAACCTTAGAATGACCGGTGTAGATAGCAAAGGGTACACTAAGTTATTCTTCGAATATGCTAGGATAGTGCCAACTCTTGCTTCACCAGAACCAGTATTAATTTCCCGTTATATTTGGGGATTAATTGGGGAAATTAGACACGTAGTCAAGGCAGCTAGACCACAAACCATAGAAGAAGCTGTAGAATTAGCCAATACCTTGACTGATGAATTAGTCCGTACCCGAGAAGAGGATCAAAGGAAAAACCTAACCCAGAAATTGACTCAATAATTTCGTTCTGGAAATTCTACCCGTGGGAGAAATGTAGGATCTACCTCTACGCCCTACTGTAGGTATTGCAAAAGAAAGCATTCAGGAAGATGCTCCATATATTGTAACTTTTGCAAAATGTCGGGACACAAGGAAGAAAACTGCAGGAAGAAAGCTAACAGCAGGGTATGTTACAATTGCGAAGAACAAGGTCATATCAAACTGAACTGCCCAAAATTAGCTCCAGCTCCAGATAACAAGAATACTAAAAATGCTAGAGCATTTGTTCTGACTGCAGAAGAAGCTAAAATGATTCCAGATGTCATAGCTGGTACGTTTTTAGTTAATGATGTTTTTGCTAAAGTATTATTTGACTTTGGTGCAAACCAAAGTTTTATTAATACATCGTTTTGCAAATTTCTAAATCAGTCATTAACTAAACTACCACTAGAATGCGTAGTAGAGACAGCTAATGGAGAAACCATTAGGATTTCTGAAATCTTGCAGGGTGCAAGCATAGAAATTTTAAATCAAAAGTTTAATGCAAACCTGTATCCCATGAATCTGGCAGGATTTGATGTTGTTTTAGGAATGGATTGGTTAATAGCCAATAAAGCTAGTATTTTATGTGATCAAAAGTTAATCCAAATAAATTCACCAAAAGGTAAAAAGATCACAATTAAAGGAGATAAGTTCTCTAGATCCACAAAATTCATATCTGTGATGAAAACTGCAAGTTGTATAAGAAAAGGTTCTGTAGTGTATTTGATTTCTATAATCACTAACACTAAAGGAAAAGAACTAAAAGATATTCCAGTAGTATCTCAGTTTTCAGATATCTTTCCAGAAGAATTACTAGGACTACCTCCGAATAGAGAAGTTGAATTCAGAATCCATTTAATACCAGGAACGTCACCGATTGCCAAAGCACCTTACCGTTTGGCACCTGCAGAAATGCAAGAATTGAAGAAACAATTAGATGAATTGTTAGAAAAAGGATTTATACAACCAAGTTCGTCGCCATGGGGAGCGCCGATACTGTTTGTTAAAAAGAAGGACGGATCAATGCGTATGTGCATTGATTATCGTGAATTAAACAAGGTCACGATTAAGAATCGGTACCCATTACCGAGAATCGATGATCTGTTTGATCAACTGCAAGGAGCTTGATTTTTCTCTAAGATCGATTTAAGGTCAGGATATCATCAATTAAAGGTACAGGAAGAGGATATTCCTAAAACCGCATTCAGAACGAGGTATGGTCATTATGAATTTACTATCATGCCATTTGGTTTAACCAATGCCCCAGCTGCATTTATGGACATGATGAACCGAATATATAAGCCATATTTGGATAAATTCATGATTGTATTCATAGATGATATTCTAATTTATTCTAAGAATAAAGAGGATCATGCAAAACATTTGCACGCACTTTTAAGTTTGTTAAGAAAGGAAAAACTTTATGCTAAGTTTTCTAAGTGTGAATTTTGGTTAGAACAGGTACAATTCCTTGGACACCTAGTTAATCATAAAGGAATTCATGTAGATCCAACAAAGATTGAAGCAATTACAAAATGGAAAACCCCTGAATCACCAACTGAGGTTAGAAGTTTCTTAGGATTGGCCGGTTATTATAGAAGATTTATTCAAGATTTTTCTAGAATAGCCATTCCTTTAACTAAGTTAACCTGCAAATCTGTTAAGTTTGAATGGGGATTAAAACAAGAAGAAGCCTTTAGAATTCTTAAGCAAAGATTGACCCATACACCTATATTAGCATTACCAGAAGGAACTGAAGACTTTGTAGTCTATTGTGATGCTTCCAAATTAGGTTATGGATGTGTGTTGATGCAACGACAAAAAGTTATAGCTTACCCATCTAGACAACTTAAGAATCATGAAGAGAATTATTCAACTCATGATTTAGAATTAGGAGCTATAATTTTTGCTCTTAAGATTTGGAGACATTACCTTTATGGTAATAAATTTACCATATTCACAGATCATAAGAGTTTAAGGTATGTATTCATGCAAAAGGAGTTGAATATGAGACAAAGACGCTGGATGGAATTTCTTAGTGACTATGATTGTGATATTCAGTATCATGAAGGAAAAGCAAATATAGTGGCAGATGCTTTAAGTCGAAAATATCCTGAAAAGCCAAAAAGGGTACGTTCTCTTAAATTAAATCTGCAAGTAGATTTAAATGATCAAATAAGAGAAGCACAGGAATCAGTAATCAAGGATGATTCTGAAAAATTAAAAGGTATGCTAAAAGAATTGGAACAAGGAACAGATGGAATTTGGAGGTTCCATAAAAAGAGAATGTGGATACCTAAATTAAGAAACCTGCGTAATCGTATATTAGAAGAAGCTCATAAGTCTAAATATACGATGCATCCAGGAAGTGATAAAATGTACCAGGATTTAAGGAAAAATTTCTGGTGGATAGGAATGAAAAAGGATGTAGCAGTTTATGTTTCAAAATGTTTAACTTGTTCACAAGTTAAAGCTGAGCACCAGAAACCCTCAGGTTTGTTACAGCAATTAGAAATGCCAGTTTGGAAATGAGAATTAATAACAATGGATTTTGTTACTAAATTACCCAAAACTAAGAAAGGAAATGATACAATCTGGGTGATTGTAGATAGACTAACCAAGTCAGCTCATTTTCTACCAATGAAAGAAACGATTAGTATGGAACAATTATCTAAATTGTATGTAAATGAAATTGTTTCTTTACATGGCATTCCTTTATCAATTGTTTCTGACAGAGATAGTCGATTTACATCTCATTTTTGGTCAAGTTTCCAAAAGGCAATGGGAACCAAGTTAAAGCTAAGTACGGCTTATCATCCACAAACGGATGGACAAAGTGAAAGAACAATTCAGACAATGGAAGATATGCTTAGAGCTTGTGTAATTGACTTTGGAGGTAATTGGGACGATCACTTACCTTTAATAGAATTTTCTTATAATAATAGTTATCACACAAGTATCAATGCTGCACCATTCGAAGCACTTTATGGAAGAAAGTGTCGAACCCCAGTCTGTTGGGCAGAAATTGGGGAACAACAACTATCTGGACCTGAAATAGTGCAGGAAACAACTGATAAGATTATTCAAGTCAAGGAACGATTGAAAGCAGCACGTGATCGACAAAAGAGTTATGCTGATAACCGATGCAAACCCTTGGAATTTCAAGTAGGAGATAAAGTATTGTTAAAAGTCTCTCCTTGGAAAGGAGTGGTAAGATTCATCAAAAGGGGAAAGCTAAGTCCCAGCTATGTTGGACCTTTTAAGATTATTAGAAGAATAGGACCTGTAGCCTATCAGCTACAATTGCCAGAGGAAATGGCAGGAATACATAACGTGTTTCATGTATCTAATCTTAAAAAGTGTTTAGCGGATGAATCATTGATAGTGCCTCTTAAGGATATAGAGGTAAATGAACAACTCAAGTTTATAGAAAGACCTCTACAAATTGAAGACAGGAAAATCAAGAATCTCAAGCATAAAAGACTAGTTCTAGTCAAAGTGAAGTGGGATTCCAAAAGAGGACCTGAATACACATGGGAATTAGAGTCAGAAATGAAAAGAAAATACCCGCATTTATTTCAGTAGATCTCGAGGACGAGCTCTAAAACAAGGTGGGGAGAATGTAACAACCCTCGGTAAAACCAATACCTTCATAATAATTCCGATACTCTAAATATATTATAAAATATCTCAATATGTTTTGTATTACACCTCGTATGTGAAAGCCGAGCCCTAGTTATTTTATAGTCTATAAAAATAAAATAGAAATCTGAATTATAAGCTGAGGCGGGCCGCATAAGACCTCACCTCAAGCTTAAGCGGGCCGTATTAAGACCAGATTGGACTCCGCTGATTTCTTTAGTTCATGCGGGCCGCGTAAGAGTTTTGATAAGTTCATGCGGGCCGCGCGGACTCATAACACGCGATCGCACCAGAGGACGACATGTGTCGTAATCGTGTCAAGTCTAGTGATGACCCAGCTAAGCTATATGTTGACCGCGCATTGACGCGGGCCGCGTAAGGCCTAGCCTTACCTTACGCGGGCCGCATGGAAGGCAGATTACACAACTATAAATAGCATGCATCAGTTTTCAGTTTCCGTCGCTCATTTCTTATTCTTATTCTCAATCTCGAATTCTGAAGTTATAGACATAATATTTTGGGTATTATACCCCTAATTAGCGAGGTTCTGCTCCATTGTAAGTATTATAACCCTAGTTTCATAATAGTTACGCTGCCCGATTGATTTAGGGTTCCGTAACAACTGTCGTGGTTCTGCCCGACGTAGTTGTTGGAATGCCGTCTCGGGGAGGGTATTATTAATAATTTCAAAGGGTTATGATACTAACCAATGTACATTTGTATAAATTATAGATTATACCCAGGAAATCCTTACGAAAAGCCTAAGACAGCAATGTGAGTTTATCCTCTTTTTGTTAATGTTTTTGGTAATGTTTTACCAAACCTTAAATGTTTTACTATGAAATTAAGCGGTGATTGAGTCTTTGTAATTCTTCAATTACTGCCGGTATTATGGGGTTTTGTATACAAAATTTACTACGAGTAGTAGTAAGTCTGAATGACAGTGCATTACCATTGGACGACGAGTTAGCCAATGGGTAATTTGACCATAGCCATAGATCCGGTCGAGTGGCAAATACTGAATGAGTAATTGTGTAGAAATAAACAATGTGATCGCTCTCAATACTGTTTTAATTGATAAAATGTTTCTTGATTAAACTGGGATTCACTCACCAGTATTTCCGACTGACAAATGTTTTTAAAACACGTTACAGGTAACACAATGTGAACAGCCAATTAGTGAAAAGCCAGCTGGAGAGCACTGAAGGCTTGGGAAAAATGTGGCTATAAAAGTTACCTAATAAACGATGTTTTAAATTCAATAAAATAGGATTTGTCCCTATGACGTATTGTAATAAGAAACTTGGGTTTTGCCCATGTATTTATTAATATCAAGAAAGGTGGTTTTACTCTGATAAATATTTCCTAACTACGGTCCTGATGTAAATTCCGCTGCGAGACTAAACAAACTGATACCACCAAACTCTGAGCTCACGTCCGCCCGTTCCCGGGGAATAAGGGATCGGGGGTTGTGACATCATTCTTGCTAGAAATAAAGGGAACAGAGAAAGCTAAATGTTGTAAAACACGCAAATGTGGATGTCCTAGGCGGTGATGCCATGAAGACTTCTTGGTGGTTTGCAAGTGAAAAGCTTGAGGAGACTTGGTTGATGAGAGCTCGTAAAGACCATGACTAGTGATTCCCCGAAGAATGGTTCGGCGAGTGGGAAAGTCTTTGATGACAAAATAAGAAGAGAAAAATAAGATTAGTATGTTGTTATCAAGGCATAAGCGAGAGATAGATATGATGTTACGGGAGATAGAAGGAACACAAAGAACATTTTTAAGAACAATAGGAACATTAGAAAAATAAAGAGTCATGGTGCCAATGTGAGTAATTCTAAGAGACGAACCATCACCGATGATAAGTTCCTCGGTACCATCGTATGGGCTATGCGTAGAGAGTGCACTAAGATCATTGGTAATGTGATGAGAAGCACCACTATCCTTCAACCAAGATAAATCAGAGTCCACGGTGGGGTGTGTTGCCATCATGTGTGCTTGGGGTTTTGGTTGGTTATTGGATCGGTTGTAGGTTGGAGGTGTGATTGAGGGATGAGCTTTCTTAAATAATGGGCATGAGGTTAATGAATGTCCTTTGGTAAAACACCATTGGCATTTACCAAGGAAGGGTCGTTAGCTAGGGGCGGAAGTGGGTGTGGGAAGCAGGCCAGGGGCGTTGGTAGAAGTGAGTTTTAGAGATGAAGGGAAGTTGATCATGGTGACCGAATGTGTGGTTGTTGTGCCGGCGATCACAGTGGTGGTGGTGGTAACAGCATTATTGGCCATGGAAGAAAGGGTGGTTGTGTTTAGGTTTTGCAAAACCTGGCTGATACCATATAAAAGTATCAACACTTGTTATTTCTCATTGATACAAGATTTACATTTATATAAAAAAAGTGCTAAAGACTAGGAACTAATGGGTGCTAAAGACTAGGAATTAAAGGGTGCTAAAGACTAGGAACTAATTATATGGTAAGTTACAACAAGTAATTAATTTTGAAATTCAATTTTCTTTGGTGGGAAATTTTGTTTTGACCGAGGTGGTTCTAATATATCTCTCACGAGTAGATTATAAGTAGGGTATCTAGTCTTATTGTTCATCCCTACACAGATGCCGACTAGACAGGTTGCTCATTCATCGTCACTTTAAGACAAGTAGCACTAATCTCATCAATTGGAGTTATAAGACACATATAGTTGCTAACTCTAGCACTAAAACCAAGTATCCTTCTATTATTCACATGCCTCTTACCAGTCCACTCCATGAGGCTTTGGAGTAACAAGTCGCGTGCTTAATAGACAGTCATTAGCGTATGAAACATCTTGAGATTGACTTAAGTTTCATATGAGATACGATACTTGCAGATGGCCTCAGATTTCAATATGTTATGACTGATGCTCAAAATTTTGACATCGTCGCCAAAGGTTTACCATCCACTCGATTTGCTACATTTCGCTCCAAAACATCCAGTTTGAAGGGCCATATTAACGAATATATTACCTAAATATTTGGTTTTGTCACAATGTTACATTGGATTTTATTGTTATCATTTAATAGAGTATAATAAATAATTACAACTTATTAGAGTTTATCATGTACTGTTTTTATTGATTATAGGAGTTTCTAATTATCGTTGTACTAATTATCATTGTACTACCTCTATATTAACGAGATTTTCAATAAGACAAATATTCAACATCATATTAACTTTGATTTTTCTAATATTGAATTTCGACCAACTTTATGTTTTATGTTTTCTTTAGTATCGACCAACTTTATGTTTTGTGTTTTGTTTAGTAGTTTTCTCAAGAGGTTAGGTGTACGATGTTCTGTATATTTATATATATCTCAATTTGGATCTACATATGACATAGTTTTTCATAACCATAATCACTATAGAAGATATAATATCTTTACCTGCTACTAACAAATTTTGATTTTTTTTTCCTTAAAAAGAAGAATATTAAATTGTGTCTAATCATAATTAGGTAGTAGTTACAATGACTTCGGTATGCATGATGGCGTATTTTTATGTTTGGTAAAGAATATTAGATTGTATTTACAATTTTATTTGCTGTTGATCCAATCATATATCATAACAAATGTCAAAATCATGCAAATTAAATAATAAGGGTGTCTTAGAATGATAAGATATATTAATAAGCATTATTATTAAATTAAGTACACATATAATATGCACCACTAACTCCAAAAAAAAAAAAAAAGAAGTTTTATCGCATTTACTTTGATTAATCAATTACAACATAGTTTTCATTTATTTTTTTAACGATTGCAAATGTGGTCTTGAATATTTTGTCGGTGAGGTCATGCAAACATTTAAAAATAATAAGAAATGTTTATTTTCCTTTTTATCATCTGGTGCATTTTTGTTGTGCGGTTCAAATGTAGATAAGCCTGTGCGGTGTGGGGGTCGTCCCCGCCCAGTCCTGGATCGGCGCCGCCGTCCTCCCCATTTCGCCCCCATCGCTGGCGTCGTGAACGTCCGCAGGAAAATGATGGAGACGGGCCTCCGCCTCTCTCACACACCTATACATAGAATATATACATATATTATTTTAGGTCCATCCCTCATTTCCTAACCTCCATACTCTTTGCCCCATCCTCACACCTCCAAGGATGGACCATCACCATACCGCATAGACTAATAACATTAAATCATTAAAAAAGGAAATGAAAATCAAACACACATTTTTGAAGGAGAAACTAATAGACCCTCTTAAATGCTTTTGTGTGTACATCTGGTAGGATATCACACATATTCTTAAATGGTTTTGTGTGTATATCTTGCAGAATACCACACATGTAGTAATAATAATAATAGTAATAGTCATAGTAATAGTAAAATTTCAATAATTTTGTTCAATAACTTTTTTTTCATATAAAACTTTCAATTTCCATTGTCATAAAAATGTCAAACAAACAAATTACAAACAATAAACTGGGTCGCGGCCACTTTTTTAATTGCAAAACCGATCCTCCTAAAACCGATGCTAAAAATTTATTTAAATTAAAATTAGAACATTAATAACTATATAAACATTTATACACATTGTTTTAATATGATACATAAGACATGTATGTGACCATCTAATCTCTCTAATCTTCTCGATTTCTAAACTTACTTCAATGTTTATTATAGGACTATAGGAATATAATCTTAAACCATTTATTCTCGCTAAGTCACAAACCCTTTGGTACTAAATTTGGTATACACTACATATTATTTTCTACTTAAAGTTGGTGATGTATAGTATATTTATAAAACGTGTCCCCGCTTTTATACCATTGAAATGTAGAGGATAAAAAAGTTATTAATAAAATAAATTAAAAATATATGTAGAAAAATATATGAAAATTGTATAAATTTAAGATAAAATCATACTACAGAAATTTAGGGTAAAGAGCAATCTACAACCTCTGAATATATAATAAGATACATTATCGTATAGCACAAAAGATAAAAGCTAGAAACCCAAAAAGACTGAAGATGTATTTTTTATTTGCATAAACATTACTTCTAAGACCATGTGTAGTGGTAGAAGGTTATAATGCCCCCACCATGGGGCATTATACGACACGTGGCGTCCTAGTCAGCAAGGGGGCTTTATAGCAAAAGTGGTGTAGTGGGTATAATGCCCCATAATGCCCCATATTATTTTTAATTAAAAAAAAAACAAAAAAACATGTGGGTGTGTCAGGTTGAAAAGTAAGTGGGCATGTGGGTGTCTCAAATTCATTGGTGGATTCATTGAAAAGTAAGTGGCATGTCAGAGATAATGCCCCAACCATTTGCAACTTCGGCGTTTAAATTCAAACGCCCACAACAAATTTTCCAAAAAGTAACGCCCCAAAACGCCCCCTGTAATGGGGGGTTGGGCGTTATAGGGCGTTTTCGGGCAAAATTTTTTACAAAAAACGTCCCACTACGCATGGTCTAAGTGTTCTATATGTGGCTATGAATTAATGGTCGGTCAACATATATAAATAAAAACAGCCCTAACCAAGAAGGGGTGGCAAAGGCGGTCGAATGAATTATAGTTGTCCATATAATGATAACATACTTATCCCTTAAAAATGTACTAAATTGTTTTATTGATAAGTAATATAATTTCTAAAAAAACCCAAGTAATATAACTATAATAATACATATGTTTGACCTCATATGTTGTGTAAGTTTCAAATGAGAAAGAATATATTTTATTTTAAATTTCGTTTTATCTTGATAACTTTTTATTCATAATTGCCAAGTTACATCAAAATAGAAGGTAGACGGGCAACAAGCTGTGCCGCCACCTCTTTCTGAATTGCAAACCCTAATATACCAAAGACAAAACCTCGTCCCCCTGAGGCTGAGCAATTGTTGTGGATGACCCGTTGGACCCTGGTCAGGAGTTAGATAGATTCTGGCGTTAGGGAGCCAAATGTGTCAAAGACAAAAGGGACAAAAACATGCTGATAGATTAGAATGTCTCATTTTGCTTCTTTTAATATTTGTATTTGTATTCAATTTTATTGTAAGGGTATATTGGTGATTTTACATGGATTGTTAATTTGCAATATTTCACTTTAATAATTAACTACATTAAATTTGTAACTTATTTTCAAAATATATTTAAAAAAGAGGAACTAATTTAGATTGTAGAATAAATTATGAGTTGTGTAAGATAAATTTTAACATATGTTACATAAATTTCGAAATGTGTAGGATACCTTTTAACGTGTGTAGGAAAAAAGATTTAGTGCGGAAGATGATAGTTTTTATGACTAATTTAATTAGTCAAAAATAATAAATAAATGAGATAAGAGAAAAACTATTTAATGTTTACTTGTACCCTTTATTCTTTTTTCTTCTCAATTAAATGTTTTTTTCTCAAATGAACCTCCTATTTTTTTTGTGTATTAATCACTTAATTAATGTAGAACTAAATCAATGTATTTCAAGTTGCACCCCATGAGTAAGGATTTACATTGTTTTGGAACAGCAAATTAACTTACTTTTAATCTGTCGCCTTATGAGGTGTTTCCACCTCATATCCGGTTTGAAAATAAATCACGATAAATCAAGTCTATATGGGATAGGGGTGGAGGAGGCTTTAGTGGAGAATGTGGCTAACTCAATAAGGTGCTATGTCGGTAAATTTCCTTGCAGATACCTCGGCCTTTTGGTGGGTGCAAATATGAACCAATCAAAGCATTGGAAAGGAGTGGTGGATATTTTTAAAGCAAGATTGTCCAAATGGAAATCAAAGATCCTTTCTTTCGGTGGTAGATTGACTCTAATAAAATCTATCTTAGATAGCCTTCCGTTGTATTTTTTCTCCATTTTCAAAGCTCCTAAACGCGTCCTTGAAACTTTGGAAGCCATCAGGAGGCGGTTTTTCTGGGGGGGGGGGGGGAGATGAAGAGAAGTCAATAACGGCATGGATATGTTGGGAAAAAAACAATTGGGCCAATCGAAAAAAGTGGGCTAGGTTTGGGCTCGTTAAGGGATATGAACATCAGACTTTTAATAAAATGGTGGTGGAGGTTCAAACACGAAGAAGGCAGTTTGTGGCATAGGGCGATCTCAGCTTTCCATCATAATGCGGCTTCCTGGTCATATCTCACAGTTCGAACAAGCTTATCAGGCACTTGGAGTGTGATTTGTAAAGTAGAGAAGAATTTAATGAGTTAAATATAACACCTGTCACACCCCAACCGATGGCGGAATCATCGGGGTGCGACACTGAGCGAAACAGATTGTCCAGGAGAATCCATAACAACTATTTGTTATAATATATTAAAGGTTCATGTCCCATACCACAAACATATAAAATAAAAACCGTTATTACAGACATTGTTCTCAAAGACAAATATCCATTCCGACAACTCATATTTTATTTAGTTTGTTTCTAGACTCCATCCTAGCTCGATTGCATCAAACAACAAGCAAACATCCTAAGCACCTGTCACATACGTTAAAATAGAGGTCAATACACATAGTGTAAAGGTGAGCATACAAGTTTAGTAGTAATAGTAGAGTTCGAAATCGTTTACGCATAACCAGCATGTAACATGTATAGTGCGAAGCTAGTAGGTTATCGACAATGAAATATGCACAGACTAGACTGCGAGTTGTAGAATGCGTAACACATATCACCACTGTGACACGTGAAGAGGTAACCTTAACAACCCCTGTCCACGACAGGTGCTGAGTCCAAACAAATAGTACTATCGTTGCTAAGGCGTCAGGCAACAATCACTGTGTTAACATAACATACAAACATTCATCGAGTAACACGTATCATGCAGTAATGGTCAGCGTATACATAGTGTTTGCGTTGTTTGTCGATGTGATTTAGAATAAGTAACGTATGTAACACCCAAAAGTGCATAAAGCAAAAAGGGATCGAGTATACTCACAGCGATGGAAATGGATTGAAGGGAGCTCTAGAGTTGTTAGCCTGAACAGTTAACGATAGCATAAGCGAAGAGCGGTGCGTAAATCGGTGGAAGTGACCAAGTGTCGAACGGTAATCCGATCGGATGGCAATCTGATCGGATGGTCATTCGATCGGATGTCAATCCGTTCAGATGGTCATCCGATCGGATGGCCATTCGGATGGCCATTCGGTCGGATTGACATTCGTTTGGTAAGGATGTGTTTGTGTGTGATGGCTTTGAAGTTTTCGTTGTAACATTTTAAAAACAGAGAAGTATCTCTACCCTTCAGGTCGATCGATCGAACGACTGTTCGATCGAATAGCGATCCAATTGGCAGGACACTTAGTGAGAACAAGTTCACAGCAGGATGGTCACTCGATCGGATAACAATCCGTTGGAAACTGTTGTTCTTTGAAAATTGAAAATGATTAAGTGTTGGAAACTCAAGTGCAATCCGATCGGACGGCAATCCGTCCTACGAATCTGATCGTTTTGAACTTAATTATTTTGCTAAGTTTGAAAAGTTTTACGGTTTGCTCGAGACGGTATGACAACATGCTAGACAACGGAAAACTCCGTCAGTCCCAGACTATCCGATCGAACGGGAATCATCCAATCTGATCAATTGACTGTTCGTGACGGGTGTTTTCATGTTCAACCAGAAATCAGTTGTCTCGTTGATAGGATTCAGATCCCAAACCGGCACATCACTAGAGAAGAGTAAAAGGCATGAATGAGCTCCGATTCCATCAGTTTTGAGTGCATTGAGTGTAAATGAGTTGAAAGAAGGTTGGAAACCATCTTTCAATCCTTTTAACTTTGAAAATGTTTAGATCTATGCGAAATCGTTGTTAAATCATGTGAAAATCCTTCAGATCTGAGTTGTTCTTGGTGGAATGAAGTCAAATCTTGAAGTTCATAAGAACTCCATGATGACGTCATCCTAAAACACCTCAAATCCATGGATTTCACGGTTAAAAGTTAAGATTTAAAGATGAAAATGATGAAGAACTGCGTGTAGATCATAGAAGTACAAGATTTGAGTTGAAAACTTACAAGAATCACGAGAAATCGAGAGAAAAGAGGGCTTGAGTGCTGCTGGTCGAATGGGAGAGCTGTCACATCACTTGTGATGTGACAGGAGGGTATTTATAGGGTTTCCAAAAAGGGAAAGTGCACAAGTGTCGGATTGGGGACCGATCGGATGGCGCTTCGATCGGATGGCCACTCGATCGGTTGGCCATTCGATCCAAGTGTCCGGCGTGTTGAGTTTTGTCGTTTCGTTTTGCTTGTTGAGCGTTGCGATGCGATTCGAGTGAGCGATGTGATAGTATTATCTATTAGTTACACAAATAACCTAACTACTATATCTAACATACAAACACTATAATTACTTGCGTTTAGCGTTTGCGATTAGGTTGCGATGCGATAGAATTGCGATTGCGATTGAGATTAAACACCTCAACATAAACATAACATGCACAAGTAGCACATAATAGCACACACACGTAAAACAATATCCAGAATGCATAATTCGAGTTGCGAATGCGATAGCGATGCGGTTGCGATAAGTCGATTAACGATTAAACATGCGATTAAACCTCGATTATTAATAGATACTCCACATAATACAACTAAAGCGATTAAATAAAAAGATTCGATTACAAGTCATTAACGTACAATCAATAGTTAAGCAAGGAGTGACAGATCGCAATTAGCACTCTTTTCTTCCTTTGACTTTCCAAAAAGCGGGTTGTTACAACACCCGGGCTTCTGATCAAAGGAAAAGTAATTGACGGCAACTCGATAAGGTTCTGGGTCGGTCTTTGGTTTGGGAACTGTGTATTAAAATACAAATTCCCAGAATTATTTCGTCTAGATTAACAGAAAAATGCCACAGTAGCCTCGCGTTTAACAAGGAGGGAGTGGAAGAGAGCTCCGACTTCGAACACGGAGTTAAATCAGTTAAATCAGCTCAATACCCTCATCAGCGGATCGACAACTATGGCAGGCAGGGATAAATGGACATGGGATCCCGACAAAGATGACGTTTTCTCCATTGCATCGTGCCGCAATCTTCTGTCAAGGCACTCGGTACCTTTTTGTCTGTTCGAATGGATAAAGTGGGTTCCAAAAAAAGTAAACATTTTCGGTTGGCGTGGGTTTCAAGATAGGCTTCCAACTCTTAAAGGATTGAATAAACGAAACATCTTTCACGGTTCTACGTTGTCCAGATTATGTGGGGAGGCCGAAGAGGATGCGGAACACCTTTTCATCTCTTGTTATGTGGCAGTCGTTCTATGGCAAAAGGTTAGTGTGTGGTGTAATATTCCACAAATTTATGCTTTTAATATGAAAGACCTGTTTCAAACACAAAGGAACTTGGCGGTATCAAATCACAAGAAGGAGATGGTTCAGATGATTATATTGGTGGCATGTTGGGTGATCTGGAAGACTCGAAATGAGCTAGTTTTTTTCAGGGTGTTGTCCGAATATTGATAAGGCATTTGGAGAGCTGCAAGCTATGTCCTTTCTATGGTTAAAAAACCGGGCGAAACAAATCAATATGGAATGGAATAATTGGGTGAATTTTTCGGGCTTTGAATAATGTAAATCGGGTAATCTAGGGCAATTGCGGGGCTTACATTTAGTGTTTAGAAGCTTGTAAACATTGAATGTAATTTTGGTGGTGAATAAAAATGTCCTTTGCTGTTCAAAAAAAAAAAAAACTTACTTTTAATATACTCTTGTCAACTACTAATACATCCAGGGTGCAACATATTGGGGGCGGAAGAGGGCGGACGATCCTCCAAACTTTTCGTTTAGTGGAGAGTAATGCTGTCTACATCTTACCTTTCTCAGACCCTACCTTAGATTTGTTATTGATGGGATTTACTGAGTATGATGATGACGACGAGGAGGAACCACTACACTTATTTACTATTGAATTAATGACTAATTAGTTAGTGTTTCCCAAGTTAGGGTTAGGTCATATTCATTTAAAAACTTAAACTGCTTAGTATTAAATAACATGTAAGGTAGACTAAGATCATTTGAATAAATAAATTGATTGTTGTGTATATGTACACGTTTGCACACATAAATGCACACACATATAAATATGTACATTATATGAGTATATAAAAATCCCAACAATGTATGGTTTTAATTTTAAATGTAACCGTTATTTATTTTTTTGAATGGTGTCAATATTTTAGAAGGATTGTTTCGTATTCATAACATGTGGATTTAAAGTATGTCTATTTTCAAGTTTAGTGGTATCAAAAATAATAGATGATAAGAAAAATCGTTGCTTCGTCCCAAATGAGTATGAATAATATGATAATTTCTCCCGATTTGTAGATCGTTTGTGTTTCACTTTAACTATTTCAATCAATAAAGGATTATGTTAGGATATCACTTTAAGTGGAAGATTTTTTCCAAGAATTTATAAAATAGGCATTTTTTTAGTAAAAGTTGACTTATTTTATAGGGCCTTGTCTTAGTTTAGATGATGATGAAAAACAAGAAACTTTTCTTATGTGACCAACCAAATGTTAGCATGTAACACCTTAAAAAGAATCTAAGCAAACATCCTTGAGAGATTAAAGTGTTTATGATGGTGCTTTTGTATTTTTGTCCTTCAAAACTAATTTCACTTTGCTTGGTGAAGCTTTCAACTTTTTATTTTGGAAAAATTACACTTTTCGTCCTTTATGTTTGTATCAAATTGCAATGGATAGCCTTTAACTTCAATAATTACAGTCACAGTCCTTTTTTTGTAAAACCAATTACACCCTACGTCCTTTACCACTAACTTGGTTAAAATTTTCAGTTAAATCCTATCAAATAAGGGTAATTTAGTCTTTTTACCAATTAAATTAAATTAAATTTAAAAAAAAAGCTTTAATATTTACCCTCAACCCCTCCATCTCTCTCTCAACTCACACTATCCCCTCAACCCTCTTTAAATCATCTGAAATAAAACCACCTAAAAATTTTTCAGTTAAATCCTCTGATGACCTACAAAATCAAGACTTCCACAACCCCTTCATTCTCATTCTTAACCTTCATCCCCTCACAATCTCACTAATATCAAATACTCTTCATCTGTTAACAACCTATCAAGAGAGAGAGGGCGTGGTGGTGGTAGGTTGGGTCGCAGGTCAAGAGAGATAGGGTGAATGTGATGGGGCGGTGATGGCGGCAGATCCGGTGATGGTGGTGGTGGTTAGGTCACGGGTCAAGAGATGGAGAGGGTGAAGGTGATGAGGTGGTGATGGCGGCAGATCTGGTGGTGGTGGTGGTGGTTAGGTCACGGGTCAAGAGATGGAGGGGGTGAAGGTGATGGGGCGGCGGCAGATCTTGGTGGTGGTGGTGGTGGCGGATTTGGTGGTGGTGGTTGTCACAGTTGGGTGTCACGAGCAATTTGTTCTAATGGACATGTAATGTTACTTCATGATCAATTTGGGTTGATTTGATTGAAGAAAACTCAGACCCATCAACTAACAAAGATTAAACCTCTGAATGATGGCATTATTTGATCGAAATTGCTGCGATTTCATGGGTCATTTGTTCTTGAAGGGGGATTGTTTAGAATATGAAATAGGGATAAACCCTATGCGAAATTGGATGAAAAGATCTTTCAATGTGGACAGTCTTCCGTCTCGTCCTCTGGCAGTTTCAGAGCAATTTGGAGTCATTTTTGTTGCTTATTCATCTGGTTAGGATCGTTCATGTGTTCGTTTATATATATTATTATCATTAACTGGATAAAATTTATTCAAGTGGTAGTGGTGGTTTTCAGTGGTGTGGTGGTGGGGTTTGGTTGAAGAGAGAAAGAGAGAGAGAGAAAGCTGAGATAGATAGAAAGAGAGAGGGGTGATGGTAAATATTAAGTTTTATTCTAAATTTTAATTTAATTAAATTGGTTGAAAGACTAAACTACCCTTATGTGATGGGATTTAACTGAAAATTTTAACCAAGTTAGTGGTAAAGGACGTAAGGTGTAATGGGTTTTAAAAAAAAGGACTGTGACTGTAATTATTAAAGTTAAAGGCTATCCATTGCAATTTGATACAAACATAAAGGACGAAAAGTGTAATTTTTCCTTTTATTTTTAGTGTATGGATGGAAGAAAGAAGTTGGTAACCTATAACACAAAGGCTAAGACTATCTTTCACAAGGGAAAAAACACTCATAAATGCGTTCACACTTATAAATACGTTCATACACATGTCAAATAAGATTTCAATTAATCCTTTAAAAACAATAATTTTATGTACATTCTACAAAAATCCTTATAAATCCTTACATTTCCACACCATAACAACTATTTAATGTAATTTCTTAATCAAATTATTTTTTATACCAAATAAAAATACATTTAAAGTTATTAGTTAAATTATTATAAAAAATACTTTGTTAGTAACTATATTTATAAATTATAAAAGAAATAAAACTCGTGTAAAATTTAAACTAATAATTGTATTACTTTTTTTTTGTTATTTTACCTAATTACTATTTTTAAGATGATTTAAATTAAATGAAAAAGGAGTGTATAAGAAATTATATTATTATATATATTATATTATATATATTGATTTCGATAGACGATGAATAGTAATTTTATTTTAATAATAATATATAGTTTTTTATTATTTTATTATTTAATATATTATATATATTGATTTCGATAGACGATGAATAGTAATTTTATTTTAATAATAATATATAGTTTTTTATTATTTTATTATTTAATATATTATAATAGTTTATTATTATATTTACTTTTAATAACATATTTTTTTTAATTTCTATTTCATTTACCTTTTTTTTAATAATTGTTTTTTTTCTTTTTTATTAACATACATTAATTTATCGATTAATTTTATACTTCTTTAAAAAGTTACGTTTATAACTTTTTTCGAAAAACTTAAGTACGTAGTTGTGCTTGATTTCCTTCCCTTACATACCGTTATAAATTTTGTTAAAACGAGGTAATACTCAAATTACATATATATATGATGAATAGTAATTTTATTTTTATAATAATATATAGTTTTTTTATTATTTTATTATTTTCTTATTTAATATATTATAATAGTTTATTATTATATTTACTTTTAATAACATATTTTTCTTTTTTTAAACATCTATTTCCTTTACCTTTTTTTAATAATTGTTTTTTTCTTCTTTTTTTAACATACATTAATTTATCGATTAATTTGATACTTCTTTAATAAGTTACGTTTATAACTTTTTTCGAAAAACTCAAGTACGTAGTTGTGCTTGATTTCTTTCCCTGACATTCCGTTATAAGTTTTGTTAAAACGAGGTAATACTCAAATTATATATATATATATATATATATATATATTGATTTCGAGGGACGATAAATAGTAATTTTATTTTTATAATAATATATAGTTTTTATTATTTTATTATTTAATATATATAATAGTTTATTATTATATTCACTTTTAATAGCATATTTTTCTTTTTTTAAACATCTATTTCCTTTACCTTTTTTAATAATTGTTTTTTTTCTTTTTTAACATACATTAGTTTATCGATTAATTTGATACTTCTTTAATAAGTTACGTTTATAACTTTTTTCGAAAAACTTAAGTACGTAGTTGTGCTTAATTTCTTTCCCTGACATTCCGTTATAAGTTTTGTTAAAACGATGTAATACTCAAAATAAAGTATTTATTTGGTATCATAAAACGGTACGATGATAAACAACATGTTTTATTTTCAAATCATGTTTGTTTTACATTATCATTTGCTTGGTTTCTCCGCAACGTGGGATATAAAAAAACTAGTTTTAAATTAAAACACATGATGTACATTGGTTGAAGCACACAAAAAGATTAACAACAAAGGAAAAAAAGGTTTTTTTAACGGAGATCACAGTTTTGAACGGGTAAAGCCCTTGTTGGCGGCCAAACCCACTAAGAGCACTATGCTCCATTGGTGTCCTTCCCGTAAATTTCCTTACCTCATCCCACGAACAATTCAAGGGCGCATGTATGGAGAAAACCTAAAACCTTCTCTCCATTTGTAACACTCCTTAGAGTCTGTTTGGTATGAGGTAATGGAATGGATGAGGTAATGGAATTGCATTCCATGTCTTGTTAGGTTACCATGTGAGAATGGAATGAACCATTACTTTTTGTTGTTTGGTATGCGAGAAAAGACGAAGGAATAAAATCGGATGGAGGTGGTCAATGATGGGCGGCGATGGTGGGTGGTGATAGGTGGCAGTTGTAGTGGCAGCGGTGGCGGTGGGTGGAGACGGCGGCGAGTGGAGACGACGACGGGTGGTGACAGCGGTGGTGGGGGTGGGTGACGGTGAAGGTGGGTGGCGACGGTGGTCAGAGGTGGTAGCGGTGGGTGGTGGTGGTGGTTGATAGCGATGGCGGAGGTGGAGGTGGGTGGCGACTGTGACACACGGCTATTTAGGCTGTACCGTACAAATGTAACACGTGTCGTAAATGAATAAAAGGCTGTATTTGACTGTTATTAATGTTCATGTGTGATATTTGATGAGTTGGTAAATCCAAACTTTGATAAAAGTTATGTTGGTAATAATAAGATAAACCCTTATCGCGTAACAAAAATACGAAACGAACGTCGGTGACCGCCCGATCAATGTTAAAATCCTAAAAATAATTCATTATGATTAGAATGGCAATTTTAATCATGTCCGGAATGAAAAATAAATTAAAACGCTATGAAACTCTATTTTTTGAGTTTAAGCGCGTACCGCGCGATATTGCGCGTATCTGACAAAATACTGTCAACGCAGCCAGTCAAGGACACTGATAATTATTTCAGTAATATTTTGGCGAGTTTATTTTTATAGAACGTTAAAAATAATTTAAAATGTCATAAAACGGGATTAAAACGCTAGATAAAATACCCGGTATCCAGTAAAATACCAGTTTTGGTCTATATTATATTATATATATATATATATATATATATATATTTACATGTATGTGTGTGTGTAGAATGCAAGATGGCAGCCATGCAAGGTGTTTTCTCTCTCTCTCCTCCATGTGTTGGCTAGAGGATTTAAAGGTGATGATTATGTTGCAACAATATCTTCCATAATCTTCTAATATCTTCTCATTTCCAAGAAACCAATTTCAAAACACAATTTCACTATCTCTCCCTCTCTCATAAATCTCGGCCGAACATGATACATACAACCATTTTCATTTTCAACTTATTTCTTGACGATTCATGTTCATACAACCATGTTTCAAGTCCATTTGAAGGTTTAAAGGTGATTTCAAGGTGTTTTAGGCAACAATCAAGCTCCATATCATCAAAACTTTATCAAAACCCATCAAAATCTTGAAGGTATAAAACTCACTTAAAAAAAACTTGTTCTTGATTCTTGATGATCTTGATGATTATGGAAGTTTCTCTTGTTCTTGGATTTAAACACTAACTTGAAACTAATAATAAATGGGTTTTCAAAGAAAGTAAAAATGGATGTATGTGTATATGTATGTATGGCTGTGAGTGTGTGTATACATGTGTATTTGAATTGAGTTTTGATTTGATTGATTCTTGTTTGATTTGATTCTTGGAAGTGAAATGCATGCATGATCAAAAGGTAACTTACAAAAGTTCATACGATTAAAAGATGAACATGATAAAGTAAAGTTTTGAAATCATATGTATGTATGTATGTATGTATGTATGTATGTATATATAAGCTGTGTATGTATATATAGGTACGCATGCATGTGAATTTTTGATGATTAAAGTCTTAAATGTGTAAGAATATAAGCATACGTCTTACATTTATGAATAAATGAGTAGATGATGATGATGTTAAGTATGACATGTTTGAATATTTGAAACATGAGTTAAATGAAGGTCTAGATGCATTCAAGTTTATGCAAGATGATTTAGACATGTTATGGATGCATTAGATGCATTTACTTGAACATGCATGTTAAAATATGATCATGAAATGATGATTAGAAAATGATTTGATAAAAATAAATTTTACTCAGATTCTAAACACTAAAAATATAATTATTTGAAGTGTTAAAATAATATAAAACTTTGTCATAAAGTTTACTAGCTTTGCATGTTGTACTTGGTGCTTTAAGTGTTGTAAAATACGTGAAATCACATGATTTATGTGACTTACACAAAAACTGCACTAATCTAATTATAAAATCATTATAATCAGTAAATAACATGTATTATGTTAAAATATCAAGTCGTTACGAGTTGGGATGGTTATGGTAACGTTTAACGCAAAACTATGCGGTAAAATAGTTAAAAATCGGCTTTTCGAAGGGTTTTTATAAAACTATCAGTAAGTAAACTGATATTTTTAGTTTAAATATAAGTATTTTAACTTATATTAAGTTTACTTGGTGTTTGGTTAGTCATACGTGACTTCCGACGCCCGAAAACGTTACCGAATCACTAAAATACGTGTTTTACAATGTACATTAGCATGAGTTATTTATGTGTGAACCTTATGTGTTAAAATGTGATTTAGATATGTGTATATGATAATATGCTAAGTGTTGACATGATAGTGGGAATTTAGACTATACATGTACGCTTAAAGCGGTAGAATCGGTAAAATCGCGTTAAATGTGTAACTTGTTTGTCGAGCATGAAAATTGATACATATGTTAACTTGGTAAGTTATTTCATGTATACGTGCTTTAAAAATGATAAATGAATAAGTTAATGAGACTTCCCGTGTTATGATATTAAGTTATGTGTACGTTTATGTATATATATTACGACGCGCAAATCGTAGATATATTACGTATAAAAGGGAATGTTAATGGATTTACATGATAATGGTCACCAATAAAACCGTTCAAGTCGCAAAATCTTATATATATATATATATATATATATATTAACATGTGATGTGTGTCGGTGTGTATATATATTTAAGTATATTTTAAGCCATTTTTAACACTTTAGTCAAGTTTTAAATTTATAAAACACGATATTTTACTAACACTAAACACACATATGGGCAAGTGCACCCATCGTGAGCGTAGTATAGCGTTGGTAAGATACCGAGGTCGTCCAAGGACACAAGAGCTTTTAGTACCGGTTTATCATCAACGTCTAATCAAATAAAAAATTTAGAAAAAGGTTTTAAACATGAAAATAAAAACTAAAAATGCTGAAAATAAAAAATAAAAATAAAAACAGATAGACAAGATGAATCACTTGGATCCGACTCGCCTTTAGTGTAACCTTTGATGTTTTTCGCACTTTTGCACTTTTTAAGAGATTATCTTAGTTATAGTAGTAGGCCCCTCTTTTGAAGGTGACGTTACCCTCAACCCAGTAGTTTGAGTCAGCAATGATACAATCCTAAAGGGTTGGATTATTAGAAGATAATTAATTAAGTTATTAATGCGTAATGTGGTAGGCCCCTCTTTTGAAGGTGACGTTACCCTCGGCTAAGTGGTTTGAGTCAGCAGGGATACAATCCCAAGTAGCCGGGTTAATGTATTAATAGTAGTTTACATATGAGGGGATCAAGCCATTCGCACCCCCGCCATCCAATACCAGTGGGTATTGAAGGAGATCCTAGTAAGCTTGACCCAGGTCCTTGCAGGATCTATACACTGAACAAGGCAAGAACCTTACCAAACCATTCCCTTAACCCCCGACCAGGTAGCCAACATATCTCCATATAGACCGTGGAGATATGAATGGTGTAAATCTTTTATTTTATATAGACAGTAAAATAACGCCAAGACACCACGGACAAATGATAAGGAAGTTTCACCTTCAACATAAGAAACTAGTTATTAAAGTCATTAATACAAAACCAAATAAAAAGTGCGAAAAGATTAAAAAACAAAAGTATTACACTGAATGCTTGTCTTCACCAAGTGATGTAAGAGACTTAGGCAAACATGGCCTTTGATTGTCAAGAACTCTTACTATCAATCTTGGATCCCGAGACTACTACACACACTCTATGATGGATGATGGGCGATGGTGGTGGATGTGGGTGTTGTGATGGTGGTGGAGTGTGGTTTGTCAAGGGATGCCTTTGAAATGAACCGAGCACCTTTATTTATAGCCTGCACAGAAGCCCGGACACGGCCCCGTGTCCATCCACTTTCTCTTTCTTCATTTAATGCAGTTTGTTTGCATTAGTTGACCACGCCGCCGTGTCCGCTGGGCACGACCCCGTGTGCAGAAGCGTATCTGTAATATCAAGATTTGCTTGGATTCTGCGAATCTTAGCGTTGACCACGACCGTGTGGAGCTGGGCACGCCCCCCATGTTGGGAAATAGAAGCTTCTACCACTTTGTCTTTTCTACAGACACTTGGGCACGCCCCCGTGTCCGCTGGGCACGGGGCGTGTTTAGCCTTCTGATATCTTGTTTTTGCTTGGGAAGATGCTGTCGAGGGGTCGGGCATGCCACGTTTATTCCTTTTCTTGTATTTGTGTTGGATTTGGCTGTCTTTTTGCTTCTTTTGTTCATTTACGCTCATTTAATCCTGAAAATACAAAAGGAAGTCAAAAGCACACTTTTTTCAACATTAGTACTAAAAAAAGGGTTAGTTTTATGCCTCATTTAATGTAATTTATATGTTGCATTTTACACACATCAACGTGCCAACATAATAAAAAATAATAACTTTTTGAGAAAATCTCAAAGTTATGTGAAAATTCTAAGATATGGAGAAACTTAGAAATTTTGTAATATATTGATTGATAAATCGTTCCTACTTATATTAGGACATGTAGAAATCAATTTGTGGGATTGCACTATTTATAATACGCACCCAAAGGTGAGTGTCACTAAACCCACTCTTTTTACTGTTTTGTATATGTCTTGGGGGAAGAACACGCCTTAAAAAGGGTTTAATAATATTTTTGAATAAAACATACCTTTTGATATATAACATGTCTATTTTAATTGAAAATATATGGATTTGTTAAATGTATATATGTTTCTGGGAGAAACGGGGATTCGTACGGTGTTTTCAGAGAAAGTGACCGTGTAGTTGGGACGAATTTGCTTGATCTCAAAAGAGTACCTTTCGGTGGGGACTTCAGGGAATTCGTACAACATCATATATTAAATTTATCATTATTAGTAGGATATATATATTGTATGTGAGGCAGGCATCATAGATGGCCTCGATATGGGCCATGCGCAAGTGATGTCGTTTAATCATTTAAGTATTGCACGAGAGGAATTGTTGGTAGATCTATCAGGTTGACAACCCCGTCATGACTGGTCACCCCGTCTTGAGTCAAACGACGAATTGATATTCTGTTCATAGTCTAGCATTGATTATACCTTCATTGTTAATATATAGTTCTTAATGTCTTGCTAACTTAAGAGTCTGAACATTTGATTCTATCAATTTAATATGTAAACTCGGGAAGATGTCTATGGTCAGAAGGTTCTACGAAAATGCTTGCGACGGCTGACCCTTGAGTTTTTACAAGGAAATAAATTAACATTCTTAAAAAAATTATATTGATGTTTTTATGATAAACACATAATTAGAAAGTTTTTCCTTGGATCAAATTATTTAAATTTGAATATGTGAACTCACCCTCCTTTGTTTTGACACTTGATTTTAACATGTTCTTCAGGTACTTGAGTTTGGCTTTGGGAATTATGGCGTATCTTGTGGTCGTTGATGCATGTTTGGTTTGAAAATGTTTTGGACAAACTTTCAAAACTAATTTGGGACCAATATAATAAGATCCATAAGGATCAAGACAACTTAACTGTGATGTGGTTGTGACGTACTTTAAGACTTATGTTTTAAAATCCATGTTTTAATTAAGTTAAAATGTCCAACATTATGATGCGTCGTTCAGCAAGATATTAATGGGCACCAACTTTCGTCACCACTACGTTATATATTCCGCTGCGACGTTTTTGGGGTTTGACAGAAGTTGGTATCAGAGCCAACGGTTGTTAGCGAAGTAGATGTTTTCTGGGAAAAACTCTAGACTTCAACCAAAGAATTTTGAGATTTAAGTCCAAAATTCACGAAGCCAATTTTTTTAAATAAACTTATATTTTTATCATGTATGAAAACCGTTGCGTGTTTATGTGCATACGTGTTAATCTGTTTATTTGGGCCATATGTGTTATATTTTTTTTTCATTTGAACACACTTACTTTGTACGGTTACGTTATGTCACGTCTCGGCCTATAGAGCCATTTGTAGTCCTGCTCACTGATACTGTCGAGCCTACACTTGAGATTCCTCCGCCCGTCGTTACATAATCATCTATTCCGCTATTCGAGTCACGTGCTTTGCTACACCTCTTTTAGTCTACACTCTTTGTAGGAAGAGGACTCGACCCGTTGGAGAGATCGCATCGACTTCGAGAGCTGAGACAACGTCCGCTTTGAAGAAGCAGAAGGGGATTTGGGTCAATCACTCTTACTGCGATCGTCAGTTCGCCACGTTACGCGGAGACTTAAAGACGACGAAGGGCAAGACGAAGGATCTAGAGGGTCAGATGCACTAGAGGATAATTGAGCTAGAAGAGCTTGTTTGGAAACTACTGGACTTCCTAGGTTTGAAGCGTTAGTTGTTGATTGTTTCTGTTGTTTGGTATGTCTCATTTGATGAACCCTATTTATGGCTTTCATGCCAAATTTTCGGATATTTAGGAGGAAATTTCATATAGACTTGTTGTGGGTGTTGATGTAGACATTCCAAATCTTGATTAGTCGATGTACTAAAGACAAGTTTTGTAATTTCTGGTATAAATATCGAATGGGTCACTTTTGGTATAAAAATTGTTCTCATTATTATGTGGATATTATACATGCGCAATGTTTGGTCCACTAACACTTAATGATTAAATTATTTTTGGATATCGTCTTATGTTGTTATTACTGATGTAATAATAGAAACGACGAAATGCCGCCAAAAGTGAGACAGGGTCCTGGACTACCTACCACCCCAGAAGAGTTGGCACACCTCATAGCCCAACATGTTAATACTGCCATGGAACAGAGCGATGCTAACCAGAATAATGGCCAGGAACATGGACGTGGTACTCATGGGCATGGTTTTGGTGGAGCACAGATCGGAAACCCTCCAGGTAATATAATGATCGAAAATTTTTAGTAGTTCTTGTGTTATGATATAATCGGAGCGTAATCCTGATTTTCATTAACTTATGAACAATGCATAAATGTACATGCAAAACATTCCAGGGTTGTAACCCAAGATCATCTACTGGTTCCCTTTGCGAGGAAGTGGCAACGTTTTACGTGAGGTTGGGCCATCACATCGGTCCGACCATTCAAGTAATTCAGCCCTCTGAGCATAGATCTGGAGATTCGCGGAAGCGAAAGTCTGAGAGCTCGAAAATGGATTCCGATAAGAAGCGTAAGAAGAAACGCAATTCTGGTAAGGCGCCTACTGTTAACACCAGTGATTCAGGGATAGATATGGCCAGGGATGACACGAGTGGTCCAATAGAGAGAGCTCATGGCGGTGAGCAAGAGAAGTGCGCCTGATGCGGTCGATCTGGGCATGTGACCCGTAAGTGCTATGCTAGCCGCACATCGGATGGAGTCAGGCTAGAGGGATGCTTCAATTGTGGTGAGCAGGGACATTTCAAGAGAGATTGTCCGAAAGCGAAGGGTCAGAATGCTAAGGGTAGAGCATTCGAGATGAATGCTGGGAAGGCATGTGACGATCCTATAGTTATTACCGGTACGTTCTTGATCAATAACCCTTCTACGTACGTACTATTAAATACTAGGGCTGACTTGAGTTTTGTTTCAAAAAAATCTGAACCATTTTTGTGCTCTCCAACAAGTAAGCTAAGTAATAAGTACTCGATAGAACTAGCAAATGGTAAATTGATAGATACTAGAGAAGTCATTCGTGGTTGTAGTATTCGGTTAGGCGATCATAGTTTTAGTATCGATTTAGTACTAGTGGGGCTGGGTAGTTTTGATATAGTTGTTGGGATGGATTGGCTATCCAAGAATAAAGCTGAGATTATTTGCTTGGATAAGCAAGTGAGGATACCTCGTCCTGGTGATGGTGAAGCTATAGTTGTTAACAGAGACCGATCGAGTCGAGTGTCGAGTGTTGTTAGTGTTATGAAGATGCTTAAGATGTTGCGTAAGGGTTATCCTACGATCTTAGTTAACGTAGTGGATACGAAGGCTGAAGGTAGGAAGATCGAAGAGATTCCTATTGTTCGTGATTACCCGGAAGTTTTCCCTGAATACTTACCTGGATTGCCCCCTGCGAGACAGATCGAGTTTAGAATTGATCTAGTACCCGGTTGTGACACTTGTGCTCCGTAAACACACACGATGTAGGACACTATCTTTTATCAAAGAAACAATGTATTTTGGTCTCAAATTTTGTTTATTTGTGTTTTACAATTTCACGTTTTGATTCTAGTTCATTTTCAAGCTTTTCATTTTCAATCTTTAAATCGCTTTCTGGAAAGTTATACGTGAACTGATGCGTAAACGTAATCATTTTAATGCGGAAAACACTTCGGAACAGTGACATAGGCTTAACATACCTTAAATAACTTTTATATAACTTAGAAATAGGTTTTGAAAGCTTTGGTGTGTCAAAAACAAGTTTATTCACTCTCAGGGACTATTTGCGTCAAACTGTGAAAGTCTGCTGATTCGTATAGTAACGAACATTCCGGAACTTGATAATAAGCTAAACTCACCCTAAATATCCTTTACATAGCTTAGAAATAGGGTTTGAGGGGTTCGTTATGCGAAAATATGCTTAATTGATCAATAGGGACTAAAAGCGTCAAAAAATGCATAAGTTTGCATTTACGCGCATATCTTACGTTCTGAATATATCCGGACATCCAAAATTTTTTGTAATCATTAAAATATTTTATTTTAGTGTTTGGAATGTTAGAATTTCACTCGTCGCGTAATTTGGATCGATTTCGCGTTCGTTACGACTTCCGTCGTAATTAACCGAACAACGCGATCGTACGACCAAACGAACCGACATCCGAGATGTTTTTGAGCATATTTTAAGTTCCCTATAGTTTAACTTCATTTTAGAGCCTTGAAATGGGGTTAACGGGGCTTAAACGTGCCGAAAACTGAGTTTATTGCATGCAGGGACCATTTCTGACATTCTGCCATTTTGGTCTCTGGCGGGGCGCGACAGGCTTCTCGCGGGGCGCCAGAGACTAATCTGGGTAGATTCTTTGATTCAGCAACTGGATCGAATTTCAGGGGTTATTTATGTAATTTTCTCAATACCTTGGGCTGGATTTTGATGGTTCTTATATACCCCTTGTATTTTAAAACCTTGTGCCCAAATGTATGGCCATGATCGAAGCACGATTTACGAGAAACGATCTTAACGGTTGTGGGAATTCTATAAATACCCACCACCTTTCATTCTTGCAACTCGATATTGAATCATTTCTGCTCTAAGTTGAAGCTTATGCTTCATACCTGAGTATTTTTTATTCAATTCTTCCTAGCTTGGACCATTTGTAAGTTTCTTTCGTTCTTTTATGCGTTTTCAAGCACGAAAGTCAAACAGTGTTTGACTTTCTGCATTGACCAGTCAATGGTCAACACGAAGTTCGTTTGAACTTCACAACGTGAGCGTAATCACGATGGTCATAGTCCTTTGTGACTATACCTACTGATTACCACGTTATTTAGGCATAGTGACGAGTCATAGTTTCGGTCAAAATGCGCGTTTATGCGTATTTTGCAACCAAACTATTCTTGGGTATCAAAACCCTTTGTTTTGATATCAAACTTGTTTTCTAACTTCGTTAAACATGTTTTAACATGTTTAACTCGTCACTTTTAGTTTAGTGCTTGTATAGTCTCGTAAGATAAGCGGTCTAAACAACCGCTTAGACTTCCGAACCCGACCCGTTTGGTCGATCATTAGGATCCGACCAAACATATATTGTGACCATAGTTGTCTAGGGAATAACCTTCCGAGGTTATACCTTATGGTCACTTCGTTTAGTTAGTTGTATGATAGGTAGTTTATATGCCTTAGGAAAATGACTAAAATACCCTTTTTGCGCATAATTTCATTTTAAGCATATGTAACACATATTTTGACATCTAAACTGATTATATAACATAATTAGATATGTTAAGGCATATAATACTTGTCATAGGACTAATTAGGCATCTCGAACGCGCTTTCGCGTAAACGACGCGTTAACGTAGCATAAGCTACCTTAACGAGTCGTAATGGGTCGTAAGCACTTAGGATAGGTTCCGATTTAGAATGTAGGCTTTGTTAAACCATATCACATGAGTTCCAATACTCGTTTGGTTTACAAGATCTCATTCTACCCGATCTTCCGATTTAGGTGTCGATTCACTAACATAGTATCCGTTACCCGAAGAAGCGCTTCAACACTTGAACTCTTGGTCTTTTGAGCTTTGTTATACCCTTTGAACCGGAACTATACGCAATCCCAGGCGAGTACATAGTTCCCCTCTTTTATCGTTTTCAAATGTTTTGGGGTGATTCATATGTGTAATCGATTTGTTTTCAAAATGTATGGCATGTATGTGTTTACTAAGTGATTTGAGGTATCTTATTCCGATTATGCAAATACAGTGATTATCTAGAATCCTTATAGCATCTATCTATCTTCATAGATTTATTCTTATAGGATGTTTGAAGTATAAGTCTTAGATCTTCCTATCTTCATAGTAAGGTTTTAAGAAGTACTTTACGACTAGATGGTTGGTTGTGTGTAGATTGTTGGTGATTTAGATAACGAAACTAGATAATACAATAAGCACATGGTGGATACGCCGCTGGTACTTCCTATATATAAGTGTGCTTATTGTATTACCCTTCGTGGCATTATCCCGAATCACCATTAGGATTTACGATGTTGTGATACAGTGATTCGATGTGACAAGAACCTGATCCTTTAAGTATTCATCTATCTTCATAGCTAGATATACTTGTAGGATGTTTAGAGTACTAATATTGGAGCCCCTGTTTGGATTCATTGAGTACTTTAATGCATGTTAGATTAGCCGAGGTAATGAGAACCTGATCCCTGTAGTATCTATCTATCTTCATAAGCTAGACCTATATGGGATGTTTAGAGTACTAATATTGGAGCCCCTGTTTGGATTCATTGTGTACTTTAATGCATGGTTACGAGATGGAACAAGTTGACGATTATGTGTTTATTTGGTAGTTGTGATTTAGATAACAAAACAGGTGTAACAAAATAAGAACATGGTGGATACGCCGCTGGTACTTCCTATATATAAGTGTTCTTATTTTATTATTCTTGTAGCGTTATCTGGATCACTTTAGGATTTTGTGTATGATTGTTTCAATGTTCGAGTATCGAAATCTTCGTAGAATTTCCCATATTTTTATATGTTAGATTCTTAGAAAGATATGTGAAGTATTATCATGACTCATTGATTTGATTTATATAGTACTTACATAAGTTTTGATTTATTTCAAAACAGTTATTATTAATCCTTGATTGGATTTCTAATAACATATTAACAAGTTTTTACGATGGTTTAAAGGAGATTACAATGTAAGGCATAAAAATGACTTAGTAATAATCATATTGCCATATACAAACCTATTTTGTCACGAGTTTTCACAATTAAGATTATGTATTGCAAATGCTAAATTTTTTCCATTCTTTGGCTTCAAGATTTATTTTCAATTGACAGCTCTCGTAGCTATTAAAGTATTGCAATACCAAATGTTTTGCCATTTATTTGGCTAATAAAACCTATGTATTCGCCGGCATTTTTATGTTGACTGTTTTTCACATATGTTTCAGGTTTTCGACAATTCAAGCATGCAACGCATAGGACTGCATACGGCCCTTAGACTTCTAAAATAAAAGAACAATTACATTTATTCTTTGTTTGTAAAACGATGTTAATGATATTGAAATAATTTAGTACCAGTAGTTGTGAGCAATTTGTAACGTGACTCCCCGATATTTCCACCGCGTGTTGTTGTATTACGCGATTGGGGTGTTACAGATTGGTATCAGAGCACTGGTTATAGGGAATTAGGTTATTAGCATGCCTTAAACCTAGTCTATAACCTTCCTAGGACCAAAACATGAGTAGACTTAGGAACTCTTTCCTAAATCCTCATCCTTATTCATGCCATAACTACTCTATGATTTATAAATCATCTAGCCTTAGATGATTTATCCTGAACCTTAGGCTTCATGCCTTAGGGTATTCCTCAAAATGTTTTCTCAAAACATTTTCATTGAAATATTTTTCAAAATGTTTTCTTAAATGTTTTTATCAAAATATTTCACAAACGTGTTTTATCTCAAACGATTTGTATCAAAAGATTTCTTAAATGTTTTTCCTCAAACATTTTTCATCGAAATCTTGGGTTTTAATAAATGTGAACACATGCAATCTGGAAGGGTGGGTGCCTGTACCCCGAGTTTTCTGTCTAAGGCTAGAGTGTTCGTACAAATCCGCATTATCGGACCAGTCACTCTTACCTGGGAACTCTTAGGGTGAGTGTCCACTTATAGGCTAAAGCATGTCTTCATGAAGCATTATAAAAACCTATCCATCTTGACCCTACCGAGCGATTTCTAAGCGACCTTTGTAACACTACTCATTCATATTACCCTCGGTAATATGTTTGCTCTTCATGAGAACCGAAACAACTTTCCATTCCCAATACTATTTCATCATATTACCTTCGGTGATATGTTTGATTCGATACAATTGAAATGAATTTCATTTCATTTCACGAGACCCTATTTCATTTTCAAAACACTACCCTTGTCTTTCAAAAATTTCAAATTTTTACCATTTGGATGAGAATTTTCAAAATTTCAAACACAAAGTTTCTTTATTTTAAAATATTAATTTAAAAAGATTTTGTCTTAAAAGCAATAAATTTTTAACAGGTAAAAAAATTTATAATACAAACCATTAACTCGGTTTGTATTCTCTCATCCAAAAAATATTACAAAAATTTTTATTTTTCAAACAACTTTTGTTTCAAAACAAAATCCACAACACCATATATTCTAAGTACAAGAACAAGACCAATGAACAAGATTCTACTAGATCAAAGTTTTCACAATACAATAATGTTACAAACTCATAACAATTGGATAAATCTAACTTATCTGGTTTTCTCTATAGCTGTACTTTCAAAATGCCTCCTCGACGAGATGCACAACCTCAAACCAACGAAGAAATCGCAGCCCTTGTCACTCATCAGATGGCTGCTGTGCTTCCGAACATAGTAACCCAGGTTCATCAGATATACAACAAAAATAACAACAACAACGCCCAGTGTAGTTTCAAGACCTTCAATTCAGCCAAACCGCTAAAATTTTCTGGGTCTGAAGGAGCAACTGCACTCCTACAATGGTTTGAAAGTATAGAAAGCACCTTCCGCCATGTTCAGTTTCCTAATGAGCGCAAGGTAGATTTTGCTTCGAGTGTCTTTCAAAGGAGAGCACTCACTTTGTGGAATGGTATTATGAGAGACCGAGGTGCCAATGTAGCAATGGAACTGACGTGGGAAGAATTTAAAGATCTTATGAAGAAAGAATTCTGCCCATGAAGCGAAATAAGGGCACTTGAAAGTGAGTTCTATTATCTAAGACATGAGAGTGGGGAAAATCGTGCCTACACTAACTGATTTGAACAGTTAAGCCTACTTTGCCCCACTATGGTCACACCTTTGGATCGGGCTATTGAAAAATACATTGATGGTTTACCTGACCCTGTCCAAGACATTGTCACTGGCAGCCAACCTGCAACGCTTAGGGAAGCTAAGGAGTTAATAGCTATCTTAACCGACTCCCAGGTTAGAAAAGGTAAACTGTTTCGAAAAGGAGATACGAAACAAAACACTGAATCTGTTGACAAGAATTCGAAAAGATCAAAGGCCGAATCTTCTAAAAGTTCTAGGAAGCGCAAGGCTTCAAAGAATTTTGCAATTCCTGCACCTGCTCCACTGAACTCAGTACCCTTTAAGGGATTTTATCGTGGGAAGCAACCTCGGTGCAATCATTGCAACTATCATCATGCATCAATTTCCCCTTGCCGCCAGTGTACAATTTGTGGTTTATTTGGACATCTAGCTGTGACCTGTCGTATCCAAAACCGAGCAGCCCCTACTCAGACTCGCCCGAGAGCATGTTTCAATTGTGGTGACTTAAATCATTTCAAGCAAAACTGCCCCAAGCTTGCCAATTCTAATGGACGAGTATTCAACATCAACGAGGCTCAAGCTAATGATCAAGCGCTTATGATCATCTGAAGTCTGAACCTCTATATTTTCTGTTTATTTTCAAAAACAATGTACATATTTCAACTATGTTTGTAATGACAATACGAATTTCAAGAAGTTTATTTTATTTTTGTTAATCATTTTTCCAGTTTCAAACTCTAATGTGATTACACTATGAGTAATTATAATTACATGCTGATTTTGAGGATTCCGTTCTTTAAGAACTAAGTCTTATAATTTAGCATAATATGATTGCACTCTGGTGCATTCGTACGAACTTGGTAACACGAACGATACGAATACTATGAACAAGTTAGTACCATTTTATGATCATAGCATTATATACATGATTTGTTTATCTAATATATATAATACATGATTATAAATACAATTTGATTCGTATGTTGATTTAACGTACTTAGTTTGTTAACTTAGCATACCTAGCGCATGATTTGAAAACATTTTCTTGATATGCTTACATTATGATGATAATGTATGATTAGTATATGTTGCATTCCACCTGTTTGGTTAATGTGAAACATATATATAAACATTTGTACTAGAATAGCACACCTACTACTAAATTGGTTGTATGAAAAATAAGTAGTGTTATCATTGCTAGTATAAAATACGATTCGATTTGGAAAATATTATGTTGTGACGATCTTTATTTGATTTAGACGATAGTTCAACCTTATTATTTGTTACCCTCGCTTAACAAGAGGAGCTATGTGGACCATGCGATGAAACGAGTAATTCTGGGTGCACACTTAATTATGAGATTCGACGCATGAGAATCATAGTAAGCCTTGTTAAGTATGGTGGCATAAAATCTAGAGTGATTAAGGTAACGGGAGAAGTATAATGTGATAAGAACACGGTGGATACGCCGATGGTACTTCCTATATATAAGTGTTCTTATTGTGTTATTCTTCAGAACGTTGCTAAGATCACTTGGTGATTTTATGTTATCTTGGACCATTAGGTGATTATGTGCTTAATTGTTATTTGTGTGGTTATTTCCGACTGACAACAGCAAGTACATTCATTAACTCAAATCGAGTCGATCGGGAGTATAATATGGTGTTAAAGGTGACGATCTTGATGCCATAGGTATGTTGACCCGTCTCCTATGCATGGGATACTCATGGTGCAGTGGATGTACCTCGTGAGGCGTTAGAAACCGTGTACGTGAAGGGCTTGAATGTACACCCCTTTGTTTGCTAGGGATTACACTAGGAGCTTAGTATAACATAGTGCCATACTTAAATGATTTTTGAACACTAGTCGACTTTCACAAGTTTCAAAGGGTTGAATACCTTAAGATACTTTGAATATCCCAAATCACATTTTCAATTCCCTGAAATTTCCAACACCAAATGATGCCCCGCATCTTTTGGATCTAGCAATCTGCTTATCCATCAGTTGTTTCAATTCCACTCTACGGTCTCCTTCGAATAAATTTCGAGACAAAATTTCCTGAAGTAGGGGAGACTGTGACACTTGTGCTCTATAAACAGACACGATGTAGGACACCGGTGCTGCACCAATTGCAAAATCTCCTTATAGATTGGCACCGCCAGAGATGAAAGAATTATCGAATCAGCTTCAAGAGCTACTAGACAACGGTTTCATTCGACCAAACTTTTCGCCTTGGGGTGCACCTGTTTTGTTTGTGAAGAAGAAGAATGGATCCTACAAGATGTGCATTGACTACAGAGAGCTGAACAAGTTGACTATCAAGAATTGGTACCCTCTACCGATAATTGACGATTTGTTTGATCAGCTACAGGGATCCAGCTACTACTCGAAAATCGACCTGCGTTTAGGATGTCATCAGTTGAAGGTTGCTGAAGAAGATGTTCTGAAGACTGCTTTTCGGACACGATATGGCCATTACGAGTTTTAGTCATTCCTTTTGGCTTAACTAATGCCCCAGCTGTGTTCATAGTTCTCATGAACAGGGTATGCAAATCCGATTTGGATAAATTCATGATAGTATTCATCGACGATATACTTATCTATTCACGAACCAAAGAAGATCATGAACAACATCTGAAGTTGATTATGGAGCTGCTGAAGGAAGAGAAGTTGTATGCCAAGTTCTCTAAGTGTGAATTCTGGATTCGAGAAGTTCGTTTTCTTGGACACGTTATAATTGAGAAGGTATACATGTGGATCCGTCGAAGATAGAGGCGATCAAGAATTGGGAAGCGCCAAAGACTCCGTCAGAGGTGCGACAATTCTTAGGACTTGCTGGGTATTATCGAAGATTCATAGAGAATTTCTCCAGATTAGCGCAACCTTTGACGCTATTGACCCAGAAGGAGAAGAAGTTTGATTGGACGGGAAATTAGGAGGAAGCTTTTCGGCTGTTGAAGGAGAAGTTGTGTAGTGCACCTATTCTTTCCCTTCCTTAGGGAAATGATGATTTCGTTGTGTATTGTGATGCATCACATTTGGGCCTCGGATGTGTGCTAATGCAGAAGGACAAGGTGATGGCCTATGCATCCAGACAATTGAAAGTGCACGAGAAGAATTACACGACGCATGATTTGGAGTTAGGAGCTGTTGTGTTTGCCTTGAAGATCTTGAGACATTATTTGTATGGCACACAATGTAAGATTTACACGGACCATAAAAGCCTCCAGCACATCTTTGATCAGAAGAAACTCAACATGCGACAGCGACGTTGGGTAGAGTTACTCAACGACTACGAGTGTGATATCCGTTATCACCTTGGTAAAGAAAATGTTGTTGCTAATGCACTCAGTAGGAAAGAGCGGGAAAAGCCTCTACGTGTGCGTGCTTTGGGCTTGACCATACAGACGAGTTTGACCGATAGAATTCGTAATGAGCAACGAGAAGCTTTAAAGGATGAGAACATGAGGAGAGAAGGTTTGAGAGGATTAGAGTGTGAACTGATACCAAAAGCGGATGAAGTGATGTACTTCATGAACCGGATTTGGGTTCCGCTTAGAGGTAACGTGATCTGGTTATGAACGAAGCTCATAAATCCAGATATTCTATTCACCCCGGTTCTACCAAGTTGTATCAGGATGTCAAGGAGTTATACAGGTGGCTGAATATAAAGAGTGTAACACCCCGTGTTTTCAAGTCAAAGTCAAGGTCAAAGTCAACGACCGTTTTCGCGCAACTTGACCTACAGGAATTTCTTTATTTTATTTGTAATATGTGGAGTAAGTGTTGTTAATGCAATAATTGACGTATGTTAATCGCTATTCAATCGATCTACGACTGTGAATTTTAGGAAGTAACAATGCGATAAAGTTAACTAATCAGTAATCAAGCTATGCTAATCGAACCGACATCAAATCGCAACTCGAGCTACGTATCTTTACTTGTTATTATACGTGTGTGTGTGCCTTACGTGTTACCTGTGCATGTTTATTTATGTTGTGTTGTGATAATCAAGCGAGCTCAATCGAAACTCGAAATCTAACTCGAATCGTGAACGAACTATGATAAATGGTGGAAAATAGATTATGCGAGATATGAGTGTTTGGGACTGAAAGTAATTTGATTAGGAAACCCTATCGTATCGTACCGCTCGCAATAGAAATCGAAATATCAAAAACCGGCGAGCGAAACACTCGAAAAGTGCGACTGATCGATCAGGCTCTCAGCCGATCGAACAGTCAGCCGAACAGACTGCTGTCCGATCGAGCTGCATGGTTGATCGGCCAGCACTTACCCCTTTTGGCATTCTATAAATACCCCTGTCATTGTCATCCCTTCCACTTTTGGAAACCTTTGACCGACCAGCATGCTCAGCTCATCTTTTCGCAGATTCCTTTCGATTCCGGTAAGATTTTATCCTAAATCTTGTACTTTCTTGATCTATACACACTCCTACACCTTTCTATCTTTCAAATCTTAACTTCTAACCGTGAAATCATCAAGATTCAAGTGTTCTAGGATGATGTCATCATGGGTTCTTGAAGAACTTCATGTTTTGGCCTCAATCCACCAAGAATGACTTGGATCTAGCCGATTTCCACATAAATAAACAAAGATCTTTCATAAGATCTAAACTTATACTCGGTGAAAAGGATTGGAAGATGGATTTTCCAACTTTCTTTCAACCCTTTTCACTCAATAACTTCAAAACCTGTAGAAACGGACCCTGAGCCGGTTTACAAATCACTTCGGTGGTTGTATGGCTCAAGATCCGGATTCTACCTACGAGGTTAACAGGAAGCTGACCGATCGGACTACTGTCCGAACGGACAGCCAGGCGATCGGATATTCAGCCGATCGACCGGCCAGCCGATCGGTTAACACATGGTCCCACATAATCAACTAACCTATTTTGAAGACTAGTATTGAACGAACTGTCGTTCGACCGAACTACTGTCCGATCGGATTACTCTTCGGATCATGAGATACTATGCTTCAATACTTAATCGATTTTTCAACGTGTTCAATGCACTAGAGGTGCCACCCGATCGAACAGCCGTCCGATCAGGTGACACCCTGTTGTCCGATCGAACAGCAGTTGTGTTATTCGATCGATCAACTATCCGATCCATTGCACCATACTTTACATTTCATTTAAGGTCTTTGACTAGTTGACCTGTCCGATCAAACACCTGTCCCATCCAAAGACTAAACATTGCAATTCATTTGAATGCCTAACCGATCGGGTTGCCGGCCGATCGAACAGTCGTCCGATCGACCGACCTGAAAAGTAAAGGTACTTCAATATTTTCAAATGCTACAATGAAAACTTCAAAAGTCAAACCATCACACACAAACACATTCATCTCATAGGAAGAAACAATCCACTTGAATCGTCATCCGACCAGGTCACTGTCCGAACGGATGACCACCCGAACGGATTGTTATCCGCACGGATTGCTGTCCGATCGGATTACCATCCGATCGAACCCCTATCCGACCCTTTCATACTTTGTAACGTTTTATGTTTCACTTATCGTTGTGCTATCTAATCTACTCAGGCTAATCTTACCCACTAAGCGCTCCCTTCAATCCATTAATCGCTGTGAGTATACTCGAACCCTTTTTGCTTTACGCACTTTTGGGTGTTACATACGTTACGAATATTCAAACTACAACAATCACACTACTCAAATGCTATTTGAACGCTAACCGTTAATGCATGTTATACGTGGCTTATGAATGCTTGTTTGTTATGTTTACACATGGAATGCTGTCTACCTGCCTTAGCAACGATAGTACTATAGTTTGGACTCAGCACCCGTTCACACGGGGGTTGATAAGGATCATTTACTTGCATGGATTACGGTGGTAATCATGTATTGCGAACTGCCTCGGGCAGTTAACCCGCAGTCATTGGTATCGATGGATCTATGTCGATAACTAACGTGCTTCATTTCACTATGTGTACGTGCTGGTTATGCGTAAACGAATTCAAACTTTATATGCTATACCAAACTTGTATGCTCACCTTTACATTATATGTATTGACTTTTATTTTAACGTATGCGACAGGTGCTTAGGACGCACACTTGGTAGGAATTTGAAGCTAGAATAAAGCTTTAGAGCCCAACAAATAGTTGTCTGTAGTGGTCAAACTAAGGGTCTCTAGAAGCAGATAAACAATTGCTCTATTTTGAAATCTGAGTTGTCGGAACATAATATTTGCCTAGTTTTTGTCTGTAATAATTGTTGCACTGTTTAAGATACGGTATGGGACATATTATTTTAAATTGAATGGTATTGATAATTGTTATGGAAACTTCTGGACAATCTGTTTCGCTCAGTGCCATGCCCCGATGATTCCGCCATCGGTTGGGGTGTGACATATTGGTATCAGAGCCATAACTATAGGGAATTAGGCAAGACTCGACCTAGTCCGGGTCGATGTCTTAGAAACCTAGTCTATAGTTAGGAACCGACAGACCGATTTATGCATAACTAGTAGGAGTTATGTACGAGCTTATTCCTCGCTATTCTCGTTTATGCTACAGTATCACTACACTCAATTTTACAGCTATAAGTAGGCAATAAGGTCGAGATTAGGTGTGAAAACCACAAACTCCCGACTGAATTGCTTAAGTTAATGCTGTTTTATCAACTTATCAATGATTTCTTCTTTCTTTTTCAATAACGAAAGGGGGAAATTATACCAAATCAGGAGTGAAATCCATATTTTGATGAATAATTTCCTCTATTTTATCAAAAACAGGGACAAAGTTGTTGAGCCAGGGGTGAAACCTTAACCTTGACGACTTGTTCCGCACCTTTTACAAAAATCCCACCAAAGTCTCGACGGACTCCAACGACCTGAAGTCACAATATGACCAACGGGATGTGTGCCAAACGCCCAAGAATCGAGGCAGAAGCATAGTCCTGAAGGTCAAAGGTGCGCAACAGATCCTTGTGAATAGTTGAATCGCTTTGGTTAGTCGAAGTCTGCTAGCCACAGACAGTCTACCTCTCGATTTTTACATGTTTCCAATTAGGAGCCCGCAACTGCTGACTCTGATAATTCGTCATTTTTTTATGAGTTTATATGAATTTAAATTTTTGGGATTACTCGGTTTTTGCTTTCATCGACATGTACGACTCACACTGCATTTCTATCTCAAATCATTAGCAAATCGCGAAATTTTGGACAACCTATGCTACGACATACGCTTATATTACGCTACTCTCGAGCAATCGCCGACTTTGACTAATAGGTTTCTGTTTTCTGACTACCTCTAGTGATTAAATGCGTGTGTGTTTCCCTGCTTCTTTGCTCTACGTGCTTAGGTATTATGTGATTATGTGCCCTATGTGCTTATGTGATTTGTGCTCTATGTGTTATGTGTGTACGTAAATGTAAGTGTTACTGAGCTTTAGTAAGTAGTAAACGTGTGAGGTGAGATTTGAATACAATGTGTTGAGTTCCGTGGCGATGTCTAATGCAGACAATGTCGTCTGGATCCCGTCATGCACTTTCTCGTCAAGAAAAGAGAGACAAACGCCTTGCTTCCATTATCGTTAAAAGTGTGGCAAAGGCCGTGAGTGATGTTTACGAGAATGTCAGCAAATCATCTGAAGAATCAAGAACCGACGCTCCCAAAGCTGCCGCAAGGCCTTTCAGCTTCAAGCAATTCAAGTCTTGTGGGCCAAAAGAATTCACTGGCGAAGGAGGTCCTACTGCATTATTTCACTGGTTTGATTCCATTGAGGTTACTCTGCGACAGAGTGGTTGCCCCGATGACCTTCGAACTCTGAATACTACCGGCGTTTTCCAGTCCCGTGCACTAGACTGGTGGACGGCCGAGAGGAACAAGCGAGGGAACGATGCAGCCTACGGTCTGTCGTGGGACGAGCTCAAGGAAGTTATGCTAGAGGAATTCTGCCCTCCTCACGAACGTCAAAAGCTAGAAGATGAATTTTGGCACATACAGCAGAAAGACGGTGACAATGCTGGTCTCACTGCTCGTTTCAAACAGCTCAGCATTATCTGTCCCGACCAAGTCAAGACTCCAGACATGGCAATCAAGAAGTACATCCGGGCCCTGCCCGACTGCGTTGCTGATTTCGTGCAAGCGGCTAAGACTGCGACGATCGAGGAAACTTATCTACCGGCCGCTGAAATCAACGACAAGCAGGTTAAGGCTGGGGTCTGGGATTAGACTTCGAAGCATCTGCATCTGCATCAAGCTACCGCCACTGCACCGACTGTTGAACCCACCTCATCAAGCAACAAGAGAAAGAACAAGAGAAAGAACAGCTCCAGCAACAAGAACTGTGCGATCACTGCTGCACCAGTTCAAACCGTACCAGCTCAACAGCGTCAAGTAGCGGCGCCTGTGGCAAATGCACCGCCTACAAAGCGTGCATACACTGGGCCACATCCGCTCTGCCCTACTTGCACCTACCACCACCCGACTGCAATTCCTTGCCGCTTTTGTGCTCATTGCAATGTATACGGCCATTTTACTGCCAACTGCCGTATTCGTCAAGCTCCTGCCAACCAAGCTCTACTCACCGCCCCACAGGGTCAACAAGCTCCTCCGGCACCCGCGGTCAAAGCCAGAGCCTGCTTCGCATGTGGCGACCCGAACCACTTCGCCAACATGTGCCCAAACAGGGTCGTGAAACAAGAGCCTCAACAACAGCAGCCTCAGCAGCAACAACAACAGCAACAACAACAGGCCGCACGCGCCAGAACTTTCAACCTCAACGTACGCCAAGCCCAGGCCGACAACAACGTGGTCAATGGTACGTTCCTTGTGAATGGTATTTATGCATCATGTTTGTTTGATACTGGAGCCGATAACTGCTTTGTGTCGTTCGAATTTGAGAAACTCCTTAGTCGTAAACGCTCCCAACTTTCCTCGACATTCGATGTTGAAGTCGCTACAGGAAGAACCGTCGCCGTTAATTCTGTTCTTCGTGATTGTACTCTTGAACTCAACAATCACATCTTCCCAATTGACCTTATTCCGATGCAACTCGGAAGATTTGATGTCATAGTAGGCATGGACTTTCTTCGAGAAAACCATGCTGAAGTTGTATGCTTCGACAAGATGATTCGATTCTCGCTCGCGAATGGTGACTTATTGTGTGTATACGGTGATACTACTTCAAAGGGTCTCAAGCTTATGTCATGTGTCCAAGCTAGCAAGTATCTCCGTAAGGAATACAGGGCTTTCTTGGCTAACATTGTAGTAGCGGAGAAGGAAAAGAAAGAGGAAAAGGAAGTGAAAGATGTTCCTGTGGTTCGAGAATTTCCTAATGTTTTTCCAGAGGATCTTCCCGGACTACCTCCAAGTCGTGATATCGACTTTCGTATCGACCTCATCCCTGGAGCCAATCCTATTGCCAAAGCTCCTTACTGACTCGCGCCGTCCGAAATGCGCGAACTCTCAACCCAACTCCAGGAATTACTTGAGAAAGGCTTCATTCGCCCGAGCACCTCTCCTTGGGGCGCGCCGGTCCTTTTCGTCAAAAAGAAGGACGGGTCGTTCCGGATGTGCATCGACTATCGGGAATTGAATAAGTTGACCGTTGTCAAAATACCTCAATAAAACGACAAACGAACAGAACAACCAAGTGTTAGACGAAAGGGCTGATCAGGTCAGGAAGCTGACCGATCGGACTGCTGTCCGAACGGACAGCCAGCCGATCAGATAGTCAGCCGATCGACCGGCCAGCCGATCGGTTAACACATGGTCCCACACAATCAACTAACCAATTTTGAAGACTAGTATTGAACGAACTGTCGTTTGATCGAACTACTGTCCGATCAGATTACTCTTCGGATCATGAGATACTATGCTTCAATACTTAATCGATTTTTCAACGTGTTCAATGCACTAGAAGTGCCACCCGATCGAACAGCCGTCCGATCAGGTGACACCCTGTTGTCCGATCGAACAGCGGTTGTGTTATTCGATCGATCAACTATCCGATCCATTGCACCATACTTTACATTTCATTTAAGATCTTTGACTAGTTGACCCGATCGGACACCTGTCCGATCGAACACCTGTCCGATCGAACACCTGTCCGATCCAAAGACTAAACATTGCAATTCATTTGAATGCCTAACCGATCGGGTTGCCGGCCGATCGAACAGTCGTCCGATTGACCGACCTGAAAAGTAAAGGTACTTCAATATTTTCAAATGCTACAACGAAAACTTCAAAAGTCAAACCATCATACACAAACACATTCATCTCATAGGAAGAAACAATCCACTCGAATCGTCATCCGACCGGGTCACTGTCCGAACGGATGACCACCCGAACGGATTGTTATCCGCACGGATTGCTGTCCGATCGGATTACCATCCGATCGAACCCCTATCCGACTCTTTCATACTTTGTAACGTTTTAGGTTTCACTTATCGTTGTGCTATCAAATCTACTCAGGCTAATCTTACCCGCTAAGCGCTCCCTTCAATCCATTCATCGCTGTGAGTATACTCGAACCTTTTTTGCTTTACGCACTTTTGGGTGTTACATATGTTACAAATATTCAAACTACAACAATCACACTACTCAAATGCTATTTGAACGCTAACAGTTAATGCATGTTATACGTGGCTTATGAATGCTTGTTTGTAATGTTTACACATGGAATGCTGTCTACCTGCCTTAGCAACGATAGTACTATAGTTTGGACTCAGCACCCATTCACACGGGGGTTGTTAAGGATCTTTTACTTGCATGGATTACGGTGGTAATCATGTATTATGAACTGCCTCGAGCAGTCAACCCGCAGTCATTGGTATCGATGGATTTATGTCGATAACTAACGTGCTTCATTTCACTATGTGTACGTGCTGGTTATGCGTAAACGAATTCGAACTTTATATGCTATATCAAACTTGTATGCTCACCTTTACATTATATGTATTGACTTTTATTTTAACGTATGTGACAGGTGCTTAGGACGCACACTTGGTAGGAATTTGAAGCTAGAATAAAGCTTTAGAGCCCAACAAATAGTTGTCTGTAGTGGTCAAACTAAGGGTCTCTAGAAGCAGATAAACAATTGCTCTATTTTGAAATCTGAGTTGTCAGAACAGAATATTTGCCTAGTTTTTGTCTGTAATAATTGTTGTACAGTTTAAGATACGGTATGGGACGTATTATTTTAAATTGAATGGTATTGATAATTGTTATGGAAACTTCTGGACAATCTGTTTCGCTCAGTGCCATGCCCCGATGATTCCGCCATCGGTTGGGGTGTGACAGATTGGTATCAGAGCCATAACTATAGGGAATTAGGCAAGACTCGACCTCGTCCGGGTCGATGTCTTAGAAACCTAGTCTATAGTTAGGAACCGACAGACCGATTTGTGCATAACTAGTAGGAGTTATGTACGAGCTTATTCCTCGCTATTCTCGTTTATGCTACACTATCACTACACTCAATTTTACAGCTATAAGTAGGCAATAAGGTCGAGATTAGGTGTGAAAACCACAAACACCTGACTGAATTGCTTAAGTTAATGCTGTTTTATCAACTTATCAATGATTTCTTCTTTCTTTTTCAATAACGAAAGGGGGAAATTATACCAAATCAGGAGTGAAATCCATATTTTGATGAATAATTTCCTCTATTTTATCAAAAACAGGGACGAAGTTGTTGAGCCAGGGTTGAAACCCTAACCTTGATGACTTGTTCCGCACCTTTTACAAAACTCCCACCAAAGTCTCGACGGACTCCAACGACCTGAAGTCACAATATGACCAACGGGATATGTGCCAAACGCCAAAGAATCGTGGCAGAAGCATAGTCCTGAAGGTCAAAGGTGCGCAACGGATCCTTGTGAATAGTTGAATCGCTTTGGTTAGTCGAAGTCTGCTAGCCACAGACAGTCTACCTCTCGATTTTTACATGTTTCCAATTAGGAGCCCGCAACTGCTGACTCTGATAATTCGTCGATTTTTTTATGAGTTTATATGTGTTTACCTGTTTATGTGTTTAAATTTTTGGGATTACTCAGTTTTTGCTTTCATCGACATGTACGACTCACACTGCATTTCTATCTCAAATCGTTAGCAAATCACGAAATTTTGGACAACCTATGCTACGACATACGCTTATACTACGCTACTCTCGAGCAATCGCCGACTTTGAATAATAGGTTTCTGTTTTCTGACTACCTCTAGTGATTAAATGCGTGTGTGTTTCCCTGCTTCTTTGCTCTACGTGCTTAGGTATTATGTGATTATGTGCCCTACGTGCTTATGTGATTTGTGCTCTATGTGTTATGTGTGTACGTAAATGTACGTGTTACTGAGCTTTAGTAAGTAGTAAACGTGTGAGATGAGATTCGAATACAATGTGTTGAGTTCCGTGGCGATGTCTATTGCAGACAATGTCGTCTGGATCCCGTCACACACTTTCTCGTCAAGAAAAGAGAGACAAACGCCTTGCTTTCATTATCGTTAAAAGTGTGGCAAAGGCCGTGAGTGATGTTTACGAGAATGTCAGCAAATCATCTGAAGAATCAAGAACCGACGCTCCCAAAGCTGCCGCAAGGCCTTTCAGCTTCAAGCAATTCAAGTCTTGTGGGCCAAAAGAATTCACTGGCGAAGGAGGTCCTACTGCATTATTTCACTGGTTTGATTCCATTGAGGTTACTCTGCGACAGAGTGGTTGCCCCGATGACCTTCGAACTCTGAATGCTACCGGCGTTTTCCAGTCCCGTGCACTAGACTGGTGGACGGCTGAGAGGAACAAGAGAGGGAACGATGCAGCCTACGGTCTGTCGTGGGACGAGCTCAAGAAAGTTATGCTAGAGGAATTCTGCCCTCCTCACGAACATCAAAAGCTAGAAGATGAATTTTGGCACATACAGCAGAAAGACGGTGACAATGCTGGTCTCACTGCTCGTTTCAAACAGCTTAGCATTATCTGTCCCGACCAAGTCAAGACTCCAGACATGGCAATCAAGAAGTACATCCGGGCCCTGCCCGACTGCGTTGCTGATTTCGTGCAAGCGGCTAAGACTGCGACGATCGAGGAAACTTATATACCGGCCGCTGAAATCAACGACAAGCGGGTTAAGGCTGGGGTCTGGGATAAGACTTCGAAGCATCTGCATCAAGCTACCGCCACCGCACCGACTGTTGAACCCACCTCATCAAGCAACAAGAGAAAGAACAGCTCCAGCAACAAGAACTGTGCGATCACTGCTGCACCAGTTCAAACCGTACCAGCTCAACAGCGTTAAGTAGCGGCGCCTGTGGCAAATGCACCACCTACAAAGCGTGCATACACTGGGCCACACCCGCTCTGCCCTACTTGCACCTACCACCACCCGACTGCAATTCCTTGCCGCTTTTGTGCTCATTGCAATGTATACGGCCATTTTACTGCCAACTGCCGTATTCGTCAAGCTCCTGCCAACCAAGCTCTACTCACTGCCCCACAGGGTCAACAAGCTCCTCCGGCACCCGCGGTCAAAGCCAGAGCCTGCTTCGCATGTGCCGACCCGAACCACTTCGCCAACATGTGCCCAAACAGGGTCGTGAAACAAGAGCCTCAACAACAGCAGCCACAGCAGCAACAACAACAGCAGCAACAACAGGCCGCACGCGCCAGAACTTTCAACCTCAACGTACGCCAAGCCCAGGCCGACAACAACGTGGTCAATGGTACGTTCCTTGTGAATGGTATTTATGCATCATGTTTGTTTGATACTGGAGCCGATAACTGCTTTGTGTCGTTCGAATTTGAGAAACTCCTTAGTCGTAAACGCTCCCAACTTTCCTCGACATTCGATGTTGAAGTCGCTACAGGAAGAACCGTCACCGTTAATTCTGTTCTTCGTGATTGTACTCTTGAACTCAACAATCACATCTTCCCAATTGACCTTATTCCTATGCAACTCGGAAGTTTTGACGTCATAGTAGGCATGGACTTTCTTCGAGAAAACCATGCTGAAGTTGTATGCTTCAACAAGATGATTCGATTCTCGCTCGCGAATGGTGACTTATTGTGTGTATACGGTGATACTACTTCAAAGGGTCTCAAGCTTATGTCATGTGTCCAAGCTAGCAAGTATCTCCGTAAGGAATACATGGCTTTCTTGGCTAACATTGTAGTAGCGGAGAAGGAAAAGAAAGAGAAGAAGGATGTGAAAGATGTTCCTGTGGTTCGAGAATTTCCTAATGTTTTTCCAGAGGATCTTCCCGGACTACCTCCAAGTCGTGATATCGACTTTCGTATCGACCTCATCCCTGGAGCCAATCCTATTGCCAAAGCTCCTTACCGACTCGCGCCGTCCGAAATGCGCGAACTCTCAACCCAACTCCAGGAATTACTTGAGAAAGGCTTCATTCGCCCGAGCACCTCTCCTTGGGGCGCGCCGGTCCTTTTCGTCAAAAAGAAGGACGGGTCGTTCCGGATGTGCATCGACTATCGGGAATTAAATAAGTTGACTATCAAGAACCGCTATCCCCTACCTCGCATCGACGATTTGTTTGATCAACTACAAGGTGCTACGTGTTTCTCCAAGATCGACCTACGTTCAGGATATCACCAGCTACGTATTCAAGAAGAGGATGTACCCAAAACCGCATTTCGCACTCGATACGGTCACTACGAATTCGTTGTCATGCCTTTTGGTTTAACCAACGCACTAGCGGTTTTCATGGATCTGATGAATCACGTGTGTAAACCATATCTCGACCGTTTTGTCATCGTATTCATCGACGATGTCTTGATCTATTCCAAATCGAAAGCCGAACACGCGCAACATCTACGTTTGGTTCTTGAGTTACTCCAGGGGAACCAACTCTTTGCCAAGTTCTCCAAGTGCGAATTTTGGTTAGAGGAAGTTCAGTTTCTGGGTCACATTGTAAATAGTCAAGGCATTCACGTCGACCCTGCGAAGATTGAAGCTGTCAAGGGTTGGGTTACGCCTAAGAACCCGTCTGAAGTCCGCTCTTTTCTCGGACTAGCGGGCTACTATCGAAGATTTATCAAAGGATTCTTGAAGATTGCTGTGCCGCTTACCTCTCTTACGCATAAAGATCAGCCTTTTGTCTGGGGAACCAAACAAGAGACTGCCTTTCAAACCCTCAAGCACATGCTCTGCAACGCTCCTGTTCTCACGTTGCCCGACGGAAACAATGATTTCATTGTCTACTGTGACGCTTCCAATCTTGGTCTTGGTTGCGTTCTCATGCAACGGGACAAGGTCATAGCTTACGCATCTCGTCAGCTCAAAATCCACGAGAAGAACTATACAACCCATGATCTCGAGCTAGGCGCAGTTGTTTTTGCGTTAAATATTTGGTGGCACTACCTGTATGGTACCAAGTGTACGATCTTCACCGATCATAGGAGCCTACAACACATCTTTAATCAGAAGGAACTTAATATGCGTCAACACCGATGGGTAGAACCTCTCAACGATTACGACTGTGAGATCCGTTATCACCCAGGCAAGGCGAATGTTGTTGCCGACGCACTCAGCAGAAGGAGTTATCTGCTTAGCACTCGTAATGTTCAAGCCCAACACGATCTCGAAACCCTCATCCGCGATGCTCAACATGCATGTTTTAACGAACGCACCCTGAAGAAAGAAAGAATCTACCACGATGGAGCCCAACTTGTGAGCAAATCGAATGGGATATTCCACTTCCTAGACCGAATTTGGATTCCCAAACGAACGGATTCGCGACAAATCTTGATGGACGAAGCCCACAAATCCTGGTATTCTATTCATCCCGGTGCTGATAAAATGTACCAGGACCTTCGTTATAAGTACTGGTGGCCGGGTATGAAAAGGGATATCGCTCTCTATGTCGGAAAATGCCTAACTTGTGCTAGAGTCAAGGCTGAACATCAAAGACCCTCTGGCTTACTCGAACAACCACCAATTCCTATGTGGAAGTGGGAAAGTATAGCTATGGACTTTATAACCAAGCTACCGCACACGTCATCAGGTCACGACAGCATTTGGGTTGTGGTCGACCGTTTGACTAAATCAGCTCACGTTTTGCCGATACGAGAAGACTACAAGGTAGAACGATTAGCCCGAATCTACACTGACGAGATCATTTGTAATCATGGGACGCCTCGCGACATCATCTCTGATCGTGATGCTCGGTTTACCTCGCGACTGTGGGAAACGTTTCAAACGGCACTCGGTACAACGCTTAATCTAAGTACCGCCTTCCACCCTCAAACCGACGGTCAGACTGAAAGAACGATTCGTACTCTTGAAGACATGCTCCGTTCGTGTGTCTTAGACTTCGGTGGTAATTGGGATAAATACCTGCCGTTAGTCGAATTCTCGTATAACAACAGCTACCATTCTAGCATCCAAATGGCACCATTCGAGGCATTATACGGAAGAAGATGTCGATCGCCTATTGTGTGGCACGAGATCGGTCATTCGCAACTAACCGGTCCGGAGCTACTACAAGAAACGACAGACAAAATTTTCCAGATTCGAGACAACCTAGTGAAAGCTCGGGATCGACAGAAAAGCTACGCCGATAAGAAGCGCAAGCCCCGTGAATTTGACTTTGGTGACCACGTACTCCTAAAGGTATCACCTTGGAAGGGTGTGGTCCGATTCGGCAAGAAGGGAAAACTCGCGCCTCGATATGTTGGACCTTTTAAGATTCTGGAAAGGATCGGAAAAGTCGCCTACAGACTCAAACTACCGGAGGAACTTAGTAATGTCCACCCGACTTTCCACGTGTCAAACCTCCAAAAGTGCCTAGCCAACCACGACTTACACGTTTCTCTAGATGATCTACAAGTGAACGAAACATTACACTTCGTGGAAAAGCCTGTCGAAATCATGGATCGCCAGACCAAGCAACTCAGACGCTCTCACATTCCTATCGTGAAAGTCCGATGGGAAGGCAAACGAGGCGCAGAGTTCACTTGGGAACTCGAAAGCGACATGAAGGCAAAGTACCCGCAGTTATTCGAAGAGAAAGTCTAGAAAGAGAAAGTTCTCAAACGTGAATCATGGCAGTTGAACAGCTTTCAGCCTAATTTCGGGACGAAATTCCCTAAACAAGGGGAGGCTGTAACACCCCGTGTTTTCAAGTCAAAGTCAAGGTCAAAGTCAACGACCGAAATTCCCTAAACAAGGGGAGGCTGTAACACCCCGCGCAACTTGACTTACATGAATTTCTTTATTTTATTTGTATTATGTGGAGTAAGTGTTGTTAATGCAATAATCGACGTATGTTAATCGCTATTCAATCGATCTACGACTGTGAATTTTAGGAAGTAACAATGCGATAAAGTTAACTAATCAGTAATCAAGCTATGCTAATCGAACCGACATCAAATCGCAACTCGAGCTACGTATCTTTACTTGTTATTATACGTGTGTGTGTGCCTTACGTGTTACCTGTGCATGTTTATTTATGTTGTGTTGTGATAATCAAGTGAGCTTAATCGAAACTCGAAATCTAACTCGAATTACAATCGAACCCGAATCGTGAACGAACTATGATAAATGGTGGAAAATAGATTATGCGAGATATGAGTGTTTGGGACTGAAAGTAATTTGATTAGGAAACCCTATCGTATCGTACCGCTCGCATTAGAAATCGAAATATCAAAAACCGGCGCGCGAAACACTCAAAAAGTGCGACTGATCGACCAGGCTCCCAGCCGATCGAACAGCCAGCCGAACGGACTGCTGTTCGATCGGACAGGCTGTCCGATCGAGCTGCCTGGCCGATCGGCCAGCACTTACCCCTTTTGGAATTCTATAAATACCCCTATCATTGTCATCCCTTCCACTTTTGGAAACCTTTACCGACCAGCACGCTCAGCTCATCTTTTCGCAGATTCCTTTCGATTCCGGTAAGATTTTATCCTAAATCTTGTACTTTCTTGATCTATACACACTCCTACACCTTTCTATCTTTCAAATCTTAACTTCTAACCGTGAAATCATCAAGATTCAAGTGTTCTAGGATGATGTCATCATGGGTTCTTGAAGAACTTCATGTTTTGGCCTCAATCCACCAAGAATGACTTGGATCTAGCCGATTTCCACATAAACAAACAAAGATCTTTCATAAGATCTAAACTTATACTCGGTGAAAAGGATTGGAAGATGGATTTTCCAACTTTCTTTCAACCCTTTTCACTCAACAACTTCAAAACCTGTAGAAACGGACCCTGAGCCGGTTTACAAATCACTTCGGTGGTTGTATGGCTCAAGATCTGGATTCTACCTACGAGGTTAACAGGTTACGGGTTAAGCGTTAAACTCCGTTCCGAACAGTCCACCGACCGGATTTGGGTGATTCCTGTCCGACCAGGGGAACCAAGTAAGGACGAGGGATCTATGGTTCTACCCGTTGTCAAAATACCTCAATAAAATGACAAACGAACAGAACAACCAAGTGTTAGACGAAAGGGCTGATCAGGTCAGGAAGCTGACCGATCGGACTACTGTCCGAACGGACAGCCAGCCGATCGGATAGTCAGCCGATCTACCGGCCAGCCGATCGGTTAACACATGGTCCCACACAATCAACTAACCTATTTTGAAGACTAGTATTGAACGAACTGTCGTTCGATCGAACTACTGTCCGATCGGATTACTCTTCGGATCATGAGATACTATGCTTCAATACTTAATCGATTTTTCAACGTGTTCAATGCACTAGAAGTGCCACCCGATCGAACAGCCGTCCGATCAGGTGACACCCTGTTGTCCGATCGAACCGCAGTTGTGTTATTCGATCGATCAACTATCCGATCCATTGCACCATACTTTACATTTCATTTAAGGTCTTTGACTAGTTGACCTGTCCGATCGAACACCTGTCCGATCCAAAGACTAAACATTGCAATTCATTTGAATGCCTAACCGATCGGGTTGCCGGCCGATTGAACAGTCGTCCGATCGACCGACCTGAAAAGTAAAGGTACTTCAATATTTTCAAATGCTACAATGATAACTTCAAAAGTCAAACCATCATACACAAACACATTCATCTCACAGGAAGAAACAATCCACTCGAATCGTCATCCGACCAGGTCACTGTCAGAACGGATGACCACCCGAACGGATTGTTATCCGCACGGATTGCTGTCCGATCGGATTACCATCCGATCGAACCCCTATCCGACCCTTTCATACTTTGTAACGTTTTACGTTTCACTTGTCGTTGTGCTATCAAATCTACTCAGGCTAATCTTACCCGCTAAGCGCTCCCTTCAATCCATTAATCGCTGTGAGTATACTCGAACCCTTTTTGCTTTAAGCACTTTTGGGTGTTACATACGTTACGAATATTCAAACTACAACAATCACACTACTCAAATGCTATTTGAACGCTAACCGTTAATGCATGTTATACATGGCTTATGAATGCTTGTTTGTTATGTTTACACATGGAATGCTGTCTACCTGCCTAGCAACGATAGTACTATAGTTTGGACTCAGCACCCGTTCACACGGGGGTTGTTAAGGATCATTTACTTGCATGGATTACGGTGGTAATCATGTATTGCGAACTGCCTCGGGCAGTCAACCCGCAGTCATTGGTATCGATGGATCTATGTCGATAACTAACGTGCTTCATTTCACTATGTGTACGTGCTGGTTATGCGTAAACGAATTCGAACTTTATATGCTATATCAAACTTGTATGCTCACCTTTACATTATATGTATTGACTTTTATTTTAACGTATGTGACAGGTGCTTAGGACGTACACTTGGTAGGAATTTGAAGCTAGAATAAAGCTTTAGAGCCCAACAAATAGTTGTCTGTAGTGGTCAAACTAAGGGTCTCTAGAAGCAGATTAACAATTGCTCTATTTTGAAATCTGAGTTGTCGGAACAGAATATTTGCCTAGTTTTTGTTTGTAATAATTGTTGTACTGTTTAAGATACGGTATGGGACGTATTATTTTAAATTGAATGGTATTGATAATTGTTATGGAAACTTCTGGACAATCTGTTTCACTCAGTGCCATGCCCCGATGATTCCGCCATCGGTTGGGGTGTGACGAAGAGAGATATTGCGGTTTAGGTGAGTAAATGTCTAACATGCTCGAAGGTTAAGGCTGAACATCAGAAGCCTTGTGGGCTCCTGCAGCAACCAGAGATTCCTAAGTGGAAATGGGAACATCTTACGGTGGACTTTATCACTAAGTTACCCCGTACTTCGCGTGGACTTGATACGATATGGGTAATCGTGGATCAATTGACAAAGTTTGCTCATTTCCTAGCGCTTAGGGAAACATACAATACGGAGAAGATATCGCAGTTGTACCTTAACGAGACTGTAGCCCACCATGGAGTACCAGTGTCAATAATCTCAGATAGAGATGGACGGTTTGACTCTCGGTTTTGACGATCTCTTCAAGAATCGATGGGTTCTCGTTTGGACATGAGTACTGCATATCATCCTCAAACAGATAGTCAGAGTGAGAGAACATTCAGACGCTAGAGGATATGTTGAGAGCATGTACGATCGATTTCGGTGGAAGTTGGGATACTCATTTGCCTTTGGCTGAGTTTTCTTACAACAATAGTTACCATGCTAGTATCAAGGTCGCTCCGTTTGAAGCTTTGTAAGGAAGGAAGCATCGATCAACCATTTGTTGAGCTGAAGTTGGCGAAAGGCAACTAACTAGACCCGAGCTTATCTAGGAAACCAGCGATAGGGATTGCCTAGATCAAGGGAAGGTTAAAAGTCACCATCGGTCGACAGAAGAATCACATGGACAATCGAAGGAAACTGTTACAGTTTCAGGTCGAAGATTGTGTTTTGTTGAAGGTGTTACCTTGGAAAGGTGCTATTAGGTTTAGCAAAGAGAGAAAAGTTGAGCCACATTAATTAGGTCCTTTCGAGAGCCTATCTTGAGTTGGATCATTCGCTTATAGGCTCAAGCTACCATAGGGATTGAATGGAATACATGATGTGTTTCATGTGTCCAGTGATGCGTGTGAAGTGTCGTATAGTTTTTAATGTATATTTTAAGCCCTTTAACACTTTTTAGCCAAGTTTTAAATTTATAAAACACGATATTTACTAACACTAGACACACATATGGGCAAGTGCACCCATCGTGAGCATAGTATAGTGTTGGTAAGATACCGAGGTCGTCCAAGGACACAAGAGCTTTTAATACCGATTTATCCTCAACGTCTAATCAAATCAAAAGTTTAGAAAAAAGGTTTTAAACTAGAAAAATAAAACTAACTATAATGCTGAAAAATAAAATAAAATAAAAACAGATAGACAAGACGAATCACTTGGATCCGACTCGTGTTTAGTGTAACCTTTGATTATTTCTGCACTTTTTCACTTTTTAAGAGATTATCTTAGTTATTGTAGTAGGCCCCTCTTCTGAAGGTGACGTTACCCTCAACCCAGTAGTTTGAGTCAGCAAGGATACAATCCTAAAGGGTTGGATTATTGAAAGATAATTAATTAAGTTATTAATGCATATTGTGGTAGGCCCCTCTTCTGGAGGTGACGTTACCCTCGGCTAAGTAGTCTGAGTCAGCAGGGATGCAGTCCTAAGTAGCCGAGTTAAAGTTTTAATAGTAGTTTACATATGAGGGGGTCAAGGAGTTCGGGGCCCCGCCGTCCAATACCAATGGGTATTGAAGGAGGTCCTACTAAAGTTGACACAGGTCCTTGCAGGATCTATACACTGAACAAGGCAAGACTCTTACCAAACCGTTCCCTTAACCCCCGACTAGGTAGCCAACATACTTCCATATAGACCGTGGAGTTATGAATGGTGAAAATCTTTTATTTTATATAGACAGTAAAATAATGCCAAGACACCACGGACAAACGATAAGGAAGACTCAACATCAACATAAGAAACTAGTTAATAAAGTCATTAATACATAACCAAATAAAAAGTGCGAAAAGATTAAAAATAAAAAGTATAACACTAGACACTTGTCTTCACCAAGTGATGTAAGAGACTTAGGCAAACATGGCCTTTGATTGTCAAGAACTCTTACGATCAATCTTGGATCCCGAGACTACTCACACACTCTATGATGGATGATGGATGATGGTGGTGGATGTGGGTTGTGATGGTGGTGGTGGGTGGGTGAAGTGTGAGAGAGGTGGTTTGCCAAGGGATGGTTTGTAAATGAGCCAAGCACCCCTATTTATAGCCTGCACAGAAGCCCGGACACGGCCCCGTGTCCATTGGGCACGGCCCCGTGTCCACCCGTCTTCTCTTCCTTCATTAAATGCAGTTTGTCTGCATTAGTTGATCACGCCCCCGTGTCCGCTGGGCACGAACCCGTGTGCAGAAGCGTATCTGTACTATCAAGATTTCCTCAGATTCTTTGAATCTTAGAGTTGACCATGGCCCCGTATCCGCTGGGCACGCCCCCGTGGTGGGTGAAAGAAGCTTCTACATCTTTGTCTTTTCTGCAGACACTTGGGCACGCCCCCGTGCTCATTGAGCACGGGGCGTGTTCAGCCTTCTGTTCTCTTGTTTTGCTTGGGAAGATGCTGTCGAGGGGTCGGGCATGCCACGTTTATCCATTTCCTTGTATTTATGTTAGATTTAGCTGCCTTTTTGCTTCTTTTGTTCATTTGAGCTCATTTAATCCTGAAAATACAAAAGGAAGACAAAAACACACTTTTTCCAACATTAGTACTAAAAAAGGGTTAGTTTAATGCCACATTTGATGTAATTTATATGTTGCATTTTGCATACATCAAATACCCCCACACTTGAATCTTTGCTTGTCCTCAAGCAAAACTCTTTATAATGTGGCTTTACACTCCCAAATGGAATGGGTAGAAGAGAAGGTTTTGGGCTTGTCATAGGGTGTCAGGATTTCCAAGATTCTTTATTAAGTTTTATTTTTATTTATTTACAATCCTATTCGTCATGATTTATTTAAAACATTACATAAGATAAATTACTTATTAGGGCATAACATGCCTCTTTAAAATTCCATTTATATACAAGTTCACATACCTTACGGGGGATCACTCAACACTCGGCCGAAGGTGTATTTTTGTGAAAACTCTCGAGAGCGGCATGGAACTTACTTCTACCATAAGCTTGCCAAGCAATCAATCCTCCTCCTTTTTAACTATATACCTTTGTAAATATCAAGAGGACTGGGGGAAGGGTTAGGCTTGGGTTAAAGGTAGGTGGTTGGGTTAGTGGTTAGTAGAAAAAGGCAAAAGGCGTAAAAAGCGTCGGTTTTCGCAAAACATTTTTGTGACTTTTTATTCCAATGAAGCATTATTCAAACAAGCCCTCTTTTGATGAGCTTTGTTTGTTTATTGCTAACTTCATTTTTTTTTCTTCTTTATCAATTTTTTTTAAGGAAGTCACACGAAAACTGAGTTTTGTTACTAAAATAAAGGATTTAAAATGAAAAAGGGTTTTGGTGGGTAAAAGGGTATTTGATTTGGGTTAAGAAATGAAAAGGTTTAGGCTCAAAGGGGTTAACTAGGGGGATTTTAGGTAGGTGGTAAAAAAAGAAACATAATGGTGTTGAAATAAAAAGGGTTAGTCCTAATGCCTCCATCATTTACTTATTCGGGTTTAAGTTGGTAAGGACCGGGAATGTATCGTCATGGCAAGTTCTAGAGTCGTAAGAACCAAGCGGCTATTCACACAAGAAACGAAAAATAAGCATTTAGTTTATGTGTATTTGTATGCTCAATAAAGGCTCAAAACTCACTTTTTGTGGGAATGGGTTTTTATGTGATCAAGTACATATAATCAAATTTTAACTAGATTTGTCATGCCGTTTCATAATTTTCTTATGTTGGTTCTTTTTATCACGACGCTATCGGTTGTAAATTTGTAAAAGTATCACCTTTTTAGAATTTGAAATTCCCAAATTAAACCTAGACAAGTAAAAAAAATGAAAGATTTTTTGAAAAAATTTGGGGTGTTTAGCGGTTCCAATAGAGTTTTGTGTAAGGCTTGTAATTAGGACTTGCAAAATTCAAGGTTTTAGCATCCCCCCCCCCCCACACTTAAATTACACATTGTCATCAATGTGTCCCAAAAATAAGTTTTTAGGTTGATCGAATGTGTACAAAGTTGTGAAATAGCAAAAATTTATGTTACTGGGCGTCTGGACACGGCCCCGTGTCGGATGAACACGACCCCGTGGTCAGATTGCCAGTAACAAGAACTTACAGAAGGTGGACATGGGGGCGTGTCGACTGAGCACGACCCCGTGTCTGGTAAAAATCTGCAGAATTTTGACAAACAGCAGGTCTGGGGCAATGGGCACGGGGGCGTGTCGGCCGGACACGGCCCCGTGTAGACAATCTGCAAAGGTGCAAAACAGGTTTCTGGCTTCGGTTTTGCTGTCCGTGATTTAGTAGCACTAATGTTTAGTACTCTAAGCCTCATATGTACCTGTTTTATCAATAAACACTACACCAAACCATAGCAAGCATCCTAAATTACCATTGTTCAAACATCCATACCACAAAGTTAAAATAAAGAAAATGCAGAAAAGTAAAAAGTGTTAGAGGAAAGTAAATTGTTCAACACACGGCACACATGCCTGAAATTGTTCATGAGAAAAGGGATTAACCTGTGGACCTCCAACCATGAACCGCTACCTCCACTCCTCCCGCCTAATCCATGTCCTCGTCTTCATCATCATCGTCTCCTCCGTGCCCCGCCATGTATTCCCGGATGTTCCCAATGTCATCCTGTATGTCGGATATGTTTCGCTCTATCGCTCCGACCCGGGTGTACGTATAGCTGGCCATATTGTAGGTGTTCCTGGTGCACATGGGGTTTTCCTGCAATAAATCATGTAAACTTTGGAAGTTAGGAAAACCGCCTCCTTTAGAGGAGGATTGACCCGGATCACCCTAGGGCTGGTAATGGTACTGAGGAGGAGGTTGGAAGTGTGGAGCATGTAAGACGAGTACCTCTTGTGGGTTCCATGCATGCCCCTGGACTCTTTGGAAGCTGACCATCCCGTCTTCTGCTTCATAAATCAGGTTCATGGAGCGACAGATGGTCATGTCCACTCTTCCTGACCATGGGCTCTTTTGGAAAGACCTAGGCATGTTCACGAAATGCTTGAAGAGACGGTATATCCACTCCCCAAAGAAAATAGGGGTCGGTGGAGTAGCGAGCTGGTTCCAGTGCATGTTTCGGAGCAGGAGGTACAGAACGTCAAGGTTGGTGCGGGTATGAATGCAATGAAGGACCACCAGATCTCTTAACCCTACAATGCCACTGCTGTCGTGCCTTTGGCTAAGAGAGTAAGTGAGGACCCTATGGATATAATGGTAAAGAGGGTCCCTCAACTTAGTGCTCTTAGTGCTGCTTGGATTGTAGTTGCCTTCTCCTATTTGCGCCCATGCAGCCTGGCGTTGGTTTTCCGGTATTTCACGTAAACCTCCGGTGTTTTCTTCATCCCCCGCATCTTCCTCCGCATACAACCCAACTCTTGACCCAAACTGTGCTATCGAGATTGAGTACTTAGTCCCTCCACACCGGAATTCTACCCCATCATTATTGAATGGATCGACTCTCGTTTTGAATGCGAATGTGCTGTAGAATTCCAGATTATATTCGTGGACTGAGCGAAGTCGAGTGCACAGTGCGGCTCTCAGCGGGCCGGTTACTAGGTTGTTGAATCGGTCAAGCTGGTTCACTGCTCCTAGAAGATCCATGCATACTGTTCGTGGGTATTTCTCCGGCCTGGTTCGAAGCACGTCGTATCTTGCCTTATCATCCAACTTATTTGCATTGAACCGCGTGAATTTCTTGGACATCTGAAAGGAAACACCAAACAATTAGCACGAAAGAGTGAAATTTTCGGAGAAAACTGAAAACAGTCGGCTGAACACGGCCCCGTGTTCAGCGGACACGCCCCATGTTGGCCTGAGTTTGGCTGGTGTCGCAACCCCCGATCCCTAATCCCCGGGAACGGGCGGCCGCGAGCCAGTTTCGGTGGTATCGCGTGATTGTCTAATTTGGCAGAGGAAATTTTCATCAGGACCGTAGTTAGGAAACATTTTATCAGAGTAAAAATACCACATTTTCATAATATTAAACACATGGGATAAAACCCAAGTTTGCATTATACACATTTTCATAGGAATAAATCCTATTTTATTAAATAAAAACATCTATTTTATTTTAGGTAACTTTATTCCCACTTTTCTAAGCCTTCAATGTTGTCCAGCTGGCTTCTATTTGGCTTTCACAATTTGTTACCTGAAACGCGTTTTAAAAACATTTATCAGTGGGAAATACTGGTGAGTGAATCCCAGTTTAATCAAGTTCAAATAAAAACCATTGTACAGTATTGAGGGCGATCTCGCAATTACATTTGTTTCCAAGTTATATCAATTAACATCCATGGTACTGTCAGACCCTACTTGTGGAAATGTTACTCTTTGACCAGGTGGTAACAAATTTTGTATACAAAACCCCAACATACTCATGATAATTGTATTCTTACAAATACTCAATAACTACTTAATATATATTTAATGGTATGAGGTTTTGAAAAAATAGTTAACAAAAGATTTACAAAAAGTGGATCAACTCACATTGTTGTCTTAGATTTTTTGCAAGGGTTTCCTGGTGACAATCTATAATTTACACAAATGCACATGCGTTAGTATAATAACCCATTTTAACATTAGTAATACCCTCCCCAAGACGGCATTCCAACGACTACGTAGGGCAGAACCACGACAGCCGTTACGGAACCCTAGATCAATCGGGCAGCGTATCTAATACGTATCCAGGGGTTATAATACTTACAACGGAGCAGAACTTTGCTATTTAGGGGGGTATAATACCCGTAGATTATGCCTACAATTCAGATTTTAGAGAAAGAAAACGTTTTGTGAGCGAGTTCGACTGAAGATCCAAGGCATGCTTATATAGGGCCTCACTTCAACTTTTACGCGGCCCGCGTAAATGTAGACAAGGGTCTATGAGGCCCGCGTTAAACCCGGTCAACGCTGTAGCTTGTCCGGATCAGCTACTAGACTCGCCACGATGATGACACGTGTCATCACCGGGCTGCGCCACATATTTGATCTCTAGCGGCTAGCGTAAGACCCTTAAGAGGTCTACGTGGCCCGCGACAAACCCAAAAACATCATTTTTAATTAAATTGAATAATATTTTAGGTATTCGGGGCCCGTTTTCACGTATGGGGTGTATTTTGGGACATATTGGGATATTTTAAAATATATTAAGGTGTCGAAAATAATTCGAGGGTGTAGGTTTTCTTGAGGATTGTTATATCCTCCCCACCTTGTTTTAGAGCTCGTCCTCGAGATCTACTGGAATAAGTGTGGATATTTTCTTTGCATTTCAGATTCAAGCTCCCATGTGTACTCAGGTCCTCTTTTGGAGTCCCACTTCACTTTGACCAGAACTAGTCTCTTATGCTTGAGGTTCTTGACTTTTCTGTCTTCAATCTGTAGAGGCCTTTCTACAAACTTGAGTTGTTCATTTACCTCTATATTTTTAAGAGGCACTACTAGTGATTCATCAGCTAAACACTTTTTGAGATTAGATACATGAAATACATCATGTATTTCTGCCATTTCCTCTGGCAGTTGTAGCTGATAGGCTACAGGTCCTATTCTTCTAATAATCTCAAAAGGTCCAATATACCTGGGACTTAGCTTTCCTCTTTTGATGAATCTTACTACTCCTTTCCAAGGAGTGACCTTCAATAATACTTTATCTCCTACTTGAAATTCCAATGGTTTTCGTCGGTTATCAGCGTAGCTCTTCTGTCGATCACGTGCTGCTTTCAGTCGTTCCTTGACTTGAATGATCTTGTCGGTTGTTTCTTGTACTATCTCAGGTCCAGATAGTTGTTTTTCCCCAATTTCTGCCTAACAGACTGGAGTTCGGCACTTTCGTCCATAAAGTGCTTCGAATGGTGCAGCATTGATACTTGTGTGATAACTATTGTTATAAGAAAATTCTATTAAAGGTAAGTGATCGTCCCAATTACCTCCAAATTCAATTACACAAGCTCTAAGCATGTCTTCCATTGTCTGAATCGTTGGAAACTTGACCAAAAATGAGAGGTAAAACGGCTATCCCTATCAGAAACAATTGATAAAGGAATTCCATGTAATGAAACAATTTCATTTACATATACTTTAGCTAACTGTTCCATGCTGAAAGTTTCCTTCATTGGTAAGAAATGAGCTGACTTGGTTAGCCTATCTACAATCACCCAGATTGTATCATTGCCTTTTCTTGTTTTGGGTAATTTAGTAACAAAATCCATTGTTATTAATTCCCATTTCCACACTGGCATTTCTAATTGTTGTAACTAACCTGAGGGTTTCTGATGTTCAGCTTTAACTTGTGAACAAGTTAAACATTTGTAAACATAGGCTGTTATATCCTTTTTCATTCCTATCCACCAGAAATTTTTCCTTAAATCTTGGTACATTTTATCACTTCCTGGATGCATCGTATACTTAGACTTATGGGCTTCTTCTAATATATGATGACGCAGGTTTCCTAATTTAGTTATCCACATTCTCTTTTCATGGAATCTCCAAATTCCATCTGTTCCTTGTTCTAATTCCTTAATCATACCTTTTAGTTTTTCAGTATCATCCTTGATTACTGATTCTTGTGTTTTTCTAATTTGATCATTTAAATCTACTTGTAGATTTAATTTAAGAGAACGTACCCTTTTTGGCTTTTCGTGATACTTTCGGCTTAAAGCATCTGCCACTACATTTGCTTTTCCTTCATGATACTGGATATCACAATCATAATCGCTAAGCATCTCCATCCAGCGTCTTTGTCTCATATTCAACTCCTTTTGCCCGAAAACATACCTTAAACTCTTATGATCAGTGAATATGGTAAACTTACTACCATAAAGGTAATGTCTCCAAATCTTAAGGGAAAAATTATAGCTCCTAACTCTAGATCATGGGTTGAATAATTCTCTTCATGATTCTTAAGTTGTCTAGATGCGTAAGCTATAACCTTTTGACGTTGCATTAATACACATCCATAACCTAGTTTGGAAGAGTCACAATAGACTACAAAGTCTTCAGTTCCTTCTGGTAACGCTAGTATGGGTGTATGGGTTAATCTTTGCTTAAGAATTCTAAATGCTTCTTCTTGTTTTGGTCCCCATTCAAACTTAATGGATTTACAAGTTAACTTAGTTAAAGGAATGGCTATTCTAGAAAAATCTCGAATAAATATTCTATAATAACCTGCCAATCCTAAGAAACTTCTAACCTCGGTTGGTGACTCAGGGGTTTTCCATTTGGTTATCGCCTCGATCTTTGTGGGATCCACATGAATTCCTTCATGATTCACTAAATGTCCAAGAAACTGTACTTGTTCTAACCAAAACTCACACTTTGAAAATTTAGCGTAAAGCTTTTCCTTCCTTAATAGACTTAAAAGTGCGTGCAAATGCTTTGCATGATCCTCTTTATTCCTAGAGTAAATGAGAATATCATCTATGAAGACAATTATGAATTTATCCAAATATGGCTTACATATTCGGTTCATCAGGTCCATAAATGCGGCTGGGGCATTGGTTAAACCAAATGGCTTGACAGTAAATTCATAATGGCCATACCTTGTTTTGAAAGCGGTTTTAGGAATATCCTCTTCCTGTACCTTTAATTGATGATATCCTGACCTTAAATCGATTTTTGAGAAAAATCGAGCTCCTTGCAGTTGATCGAATAGATCATCGATCCTTGGTAATGGGTACCGATTCTTAATTGTGACCTTGTTTAATTCACGGTAGTCAATGCACATACGCATTGATCCGTCCTTCTTTTTAACGAATAATATTGGTGCTCCCCATGGCGATGAGCTTGGTTGTATGAATCATTTTTCCAACAATTCATCTAATTGTTTCTTCAATTCCTGCATTTCGGTGGGTGCCAAACGGTAAGGTGCTTTGGCAATCGGTGTTGTTCCTGGGAGCAGGTGAATTCTGAATTCAACTTCTCTATCTGGCGGTAGTCCTGGTAATTCTTCTGGAAATACATCTGAAAACTGAGACACTACTAGAATGCCTTTTAGTTCTTTTCCTTTAGTGTCAGTGAGTATAGAAATCAAATACACTATAGATCCTTTTCTTATATAGCTTGCAGTTTTCATCACAGAGATGAATTTCGTGGATCTAGATGGTTTGTCTCCTTTGATTGTGATCGTTTTACCTTTTGGTGAATTTACTTGAATTGACTTTTGATCACATAAAATACTGGCTTTATTGGCTATTAGCCAATCCATTCCTAATACAACATCAAATCCTGCCAGATTCATTGGGTAAAGGTTTGCAATAAACTTTTGGTTTAAAAACTCTATTCTTGCTCCCTACAAGATTTCAGAAATCCTAACAGTTTCTCCATTAGCTGTCTCTACTAGACATTCTTGTGGTAGTTTAGTTAATGACTGATTTAGAAGTTTGCAAAATGAAGTATTAATAAAACTTTGGTTTGCACCAGAGTCAAATAATACTTTAGCAAAAACATCATTAACTAAAAAAGTACCAGCTATCACGTCTGGAATCATCTTGGCTTCATCTGCAGTTAGAACGAATGCTCTAGCATTTTTAGTGTTCCTGTTGTTTGCAGCTGGAGCCAATTTCGGACAGTTTGACTTGATATGACCTTTTTCTCCACAGTTGAAGCACAGTCCATTACTGGATTTTCTCCTGCAATCTTCTTCCTTGTGTCCTGGCATCTTGCAGAAATTGCAAAGAGTGGAGCATTTTCCCGAATGCTTTTTCTTGCAGACCTTGCAGAATGGTGCAGAGGTAGAACCCATATTCCTACGATTTTAATTCCCCGAACGGAATTCTTGAGTAAGCCTTTGGGTTAGGTTTCTCCTCTGATCTTCTTCTCTAGTACGGATTAATTCATCTGTCAAGGTATTTGCTAGTTCTACAGCTTCTTCTATAGTTTGGGGTCTAGCTGCCTTGACTACATGTCTAATCTCTCCAATTAATCCCCATATGTAACGGGAGATTAATACCGGCTCTGGTGATGCAAGGGTTGGTACTATTCTAGCATATTCAAAGAATGTAGTAGTATATCCCTTACTATCTACCCCGGTCATCCTTAAGTTCAGAAACTTATTCGCTATCTGTTCTTTTTCATTGAGATGGCAGAATTTCCTTTCTACCATATTCTTAAATTCCTCCCATTCCATGTTGTATACCCTATCACTTCCTCTTGATTGGAGGAGAGTGTTCCACCATTCTAAGGCTGAGTTTTTAAATAGATTAGAAGCAAACATTATCTTGTCTTCTTCAGCACACTTCCTTATTTTTAAAACAGCCTCAGTCTTTTCTATCCAGCGTAGAGCTACAATGGGTCCTTCATTGCCCGAGAATTCTATTGGTTTGCAAGACCAGAATTCTTTGTAAGAACAACCGTAAGACACAGTTCTTCTTCTTTTGGGAATGGGCGCTTGAAGTACAGGGCCATTGTTCACGCTGTGTTCTGGTTCAATTGGTCGCTTACTGCTATGCTTACTTTTATTATTCGCTTCCTGAACCGTTTGAATAATAAATGGCATTGCATCTATAATTCCTTGTGCCACTATGTGTTGAACGACACTATTATTCACTTGGTTTCCATTGTTATTGATGCTTGGATTCTCATTAACCAAGTTAATGTTGCTCTGGTTATCGTTATTCGGATTTCCTTCGTCGGCCATCTGAATTTTAAACAGTTACCCCGTATTAATATCATAGAATAATATTTAATATAGCCAATCACATGACACGCATTTTGGCCAAAAGCGTCGATCATTACGACTTACTCTATTCATATAGTATGCATCTATTACACACCAGTATTGAAATAAAAATTACAATACCGACTGAAATAAAATTACAGTAATTGTAATAGGCATCCGTACACACATATTTATTTTTATTTTATTATTTTATTATTATTACTACCGTTTCCACCATCTCATCTACGGATATGGATTCATCCAGAAATCCATATTGCGCTCGTCGTACTTCCAGACGAGTCGCTCTCCCACCTGTCTCATCCGTTCGCTACTCTCTAAAATTTCCTCACCAAATGTCCTTGTAGGATCGTTTTGCGACCTAATGAGTTGTTCAGAGTCAACACAAAGTTGTTTGAAAGGCGGAAACAATCAAACAACCACAAATCAGTGTAAGAAAGGTGTAACCACAAAGCTGTAGCATCCTCAGGCTCTTCATTCACATCATCATGAAGATAATCATCGACATTCTCTTCATTCGACGCTTCTGTTACTTTAATTCCTGTACCACCCTGACCATCGTCATCATTATCATCATCACTGTGACTACTAGCAGAGAATACATCATCCGCATCATCTGTTTTGTCTTCATCAACATCCTCTTCTTCATCATCCTCTTCAACATCATCCTCATTATTAATAACATCATCAATTAAAACATCTTCCTCAAAAATACCAGATACAGCAGATATAGGACGAGGATTCTGAATAGGTGATTCAGGTACAGTTGATGGAACAATTGCTCTCTCAGCAATTTCAGAAACTCCTTCAATACCTTTACCCTTGTTCTTCATCTCAGCATCAATCTCAGCTTGACGTCGAGCTCTAACCTCTTCAACTTCAATCTCTTCAAATCTCTACTCAACAGACTTTCCAAACAAGTTTTCTAACACTTTATTCATCATGTACATCTCGTGTTCTTTCATTGCTTTAGCAGCTTCCAATTCTTTGTTCTTTAACTCAAAGTACTTATTCTGCTCATCTCTGCGTGCTTTCTCTTCTTCCAACTCTGCAACTTTAACTTTCAGAATATCAATCTCAGCTTGATCAGATTCAACTTTCTTTAACAATGAAGAATTTTCAGCTTCGACTGTCTTTACACGCTTTTCTAGTTTCTTCTCACGATCCAACAACTTCTTGTTTTCAACCAATACTTCCTCTACCTTCTTTTCCAACCTTTTTACTTGCTCTTCATTCACAAAACTAAAATCCCCAATATCTTCAAGAGGAATATTTGGAACGTTTGGAAAATTTTTGAAACCATAAGATTCAGGAGTTGATTGTACTTGTGGTTGTGAAGATGGTGGTGTTTGAAGTATATGTTGTGAAGTAATTTGAATTTGTTGAAGTGGTGATTGTGGTGGTTGTTGTGGTAGTGATTGATGTGGTGATGAAATATGTGGTGGAGGTGATGGTGGTGCTGTGGGTTGTTTTGGGGGTGTAGGAGGTTTTGATTTTGGTATACGTTTAGGCAACTTGACAATCAACTTTCTCTTTGCGGCTTTTGGAGAAATCACACGCTTTCTTGCACTAACCTTCTTCTTGCCACCAGATGATGGAGGTGTTTGAGATTCTATAACATTCTCAGGAGATGGATTGTATAAATCATCATCTTTATCCTCTTTCCGCTTTCTCTTAAGCTGTTTCTCTTTTTCAATCTCAGCTTTAATTGTCTTTGCACGTTCTGTTTCATCAATTTCTTCATCAGACGAGCTTGATGAGCTTTTATCTACATCATCACCTTCTTCATCACCGGCTATCTTTTCTGGTTCAGCATTAAACTCATTAAGAGATTTCAAAAACTTAGTAGATTCAGGAGACAAATAAACATCTCCTTCAACATTAACTTCAGCTTCAGCTTCATCTTCTTTATCAGATTCATCAACAAGCATAGTCTCAACACTTTTCTTTTGACGCTTTTTCTTTGGCTGAGATGATGAACCCTCCTCTACTTGAACTTTTGGAGTTGCTTTCCTGCTCCTCTTTTTCTTCTCCTCTTTCAAGAACCACTCGTTTCGAGTTTCTTTGAAGTTTGCAAGTGTTTTCAACTCATCTGCATAACTCTTTTCTTTCATTTCTTTCTCATTTCTCCAGTTTTGATGATTGATTGGATCTGGATCTTGATAATTCTTATCTTTGACGAAACCAAAGAATTCAGCTTTCGTTTTTGGCTCTGGATGATTTGGGTGATATATGGCCAATTGTTTCAAGGACTCATTATCCATATGGAACAATACCAACAGATCATTGTTTTCATCTTTCTCCAAATCAGGATAAGCGTGATCTATCATCATCTGAACAAATCATGGATATACCCAGGTCTTGCTCTTTGAAGTAATGTTCTCTACCATATAATGAAACACAATCTTCGAAAAATTATACTTCTTGTTTAACACGTGAGCTGTCACCATGTTCATTTGATAGTCCCTCATCACATCGTAACCTCTTTTCCTGTGACTGAGTGCATGCAATACTGAATGTATAACAAACTTGTAAGACTTTGGAAAACACGCTTTCAAGTAATTGGCCTTGTTTAGTGGACCATTGTAACCCATCCGCAACATGCATCCTTTTACCATCCTCTCTGGGAACTTTTTTGGAGAATTCTCATCATCCGGAAAGTTTATCACCTCTCGTACAAGATGCTCTGTGATAATTATTGGTTTATCTTGGCCGTTTAAGCTCACAATCGAATTTATTGTCTTTTTTTCTTCGTCATATGTTGCCTTCTCCCAAAATCGCTCAATATGTGATCTGAATACCAAATGTTGATTCGTCAAAGCTTTCTGAATCGGTAACCTTTCCATGAACTCTAGAATCCCTGTGAATTCAGCCATCTTTGGTATCTCCTTATCGTAAACACAACAGATGTTGTGTAGTGGATCAAATAACACATTCGACGCCTTTCCCATGATCTAAGATGTGCAAACCAAACTTAGATCTTGAATATGAATCAACAAACACGCAAGAAATCAACGATTTTGTGTTTTCGCTTGAAATTGCTTTGACAGGGTTTTTGAAACGAAATTAGAAGACTAACCTGTTCAAGCAAAATACCTTCACTATTTATAGACAGCCTTATTTCATGTGAAATAGGCATTGAGACCTTTTCAAACAAATTACCTTTCAAGCGAAATTAATGTTTTCAAGCGAAATCATACAATTTTTTTTCAAAATTTTTCAATTTTTTAACTTTTTGATATTTTACCATCACACCCAGTTAACCAAGTCCAAGTTAATGACCCTGGTCAACTGTTTATCCTACCAAGTCCAAGTTAATGACCTTGGCTGACCATTTTATGAAGTTTGCTGACCTTTTGAAACAAATTAAGTTCAAGTTAATGAACTTTTTAAACTTTCAAGCAATTACCAACACCTTTTCACATTTATCTGCTTATCCAACCCTCATGATCCAGACTTGTTCAGCACATTGAGACTTTGATCATCAGATCCCTAACGTCCGTTGTTGAAAATAAGATGAAAAACAAATCTTTTTGGATTTTATAAAATGCTAAACAAACAGACAATCTTTTTGGATTTTTGATAAGCAACAAACTGTACATACAATATTTTTGGTGAGCGTGTTAGGGAATCATATCCGCTTTCGACAAGATACAAGTACCGTTAAGCTTTGATTTCATATTCAGCATTAAACAATTCACATTGATTGTCGATATACTGATCCACTTAAATTTTCACACAAACTTCAATCTGTTCAGGATACGAATTTAGTGTTTTAAGGCTTAACTTTTACGAGTGTACCACCTCAGAATATACTCCCGTATCCAGACCACTATATTCAGTCTTACAGGTGAGTGCACACTAGTGATTTCTGTAGGGGGTTAAGTGTTGAGGCCATGAGAGCTCAGGCTATTGCTTCCGCAAAATCAGAGAGATGATGGCTCAACTATAGGTGGGTCCCCTTTGGGGATCTTCTTTTACAACAGCACATGATTAGCATTTTTCAATGTTTCGTCATTTTTATGCTGAGGGGTGGCTTTATGAATAAAGCTGTGCAGAGTATTATACGAGGACTAGGCTATTGCTCCCGCAAAATCAGAAGTCCAGGTATAATACCCCAGATATCACCACGTACAAAGACCTAGTATGTCAGAAATAGGATCTTTCAAACAGGATTTCAGGGGTTACCTATATATCCTGGAGATGTTCCCCACATAAAAGCAAGTAATGATTTAGGTTTATATCCCAAACAAACCTACTAAATGTGTAAAAACCTATCGGCACATCATCAGCAAGACTGCTTAACACTTTTTATCTTTACATTTCTTTAGCGTACTGCATCTGTCTAGCTGATGTACTATCATTTCCCCTTTTTACACAAACTCATTTTGACTTTTTCAATGTTTTTGGATTTTGACATTTTATCATGTTTTTGGATTTTCTGCAAACTTTCTCCCCCTAAAAACAAAAACATATTTTTGTGTTTTTGGTTTTATCAAAAGCAGAAAATAAACTGTACAAAAAACTTTGACAACACGACGTGGATCACATCAGATCGCCTTCCTCCTCGGCTTCACATTCAACAACCCTCCCAGAAAACAAATTTTTCAACCCATTTAATTTCAAAAGATAGTTAAATCCCTTTTTATCAAAAGGTTTTGTGTAAAAATCAGCTTTCTGATCATCGGTGTGTATATGTTTAATTCGAATCAATTTCTTCTCGTAGCAATCACGGATGAAATGATGTCGAATTTCAATATGTTTTGTTTTAGAATGATGAACCGGGTTTTTAGTTATGTTTATCGCTGCCTCATTGTCCACATAAATGGGTGTATCCAAGAATTGTAAACCAAAGTCCCTCATCTGCTGCTGGATCCAGAGGATCTGAGAACAACAGCTGGAGGCCGAAACGTATTCAGCCTCACACGTAGAGAGAGCGACTGAGGTTTGTTTCTTGCACTGCCAGGTAACTAGTCGAGTTCCAAAGAACTGACAACCTGCAGTGGTGGACTTCGCATTTTGCTTGTAGCTTCCAAAATCAAAATCAGCAAAACCAGAAAGAGAGAAGTCACCAGACTTAGGATACCACAAGCCGGTACTTGGGCAGCCTTTCAGATACCGTAATATTCGTTTTACTATCGCCAGGTGTGACTGTCTTGGACTGGACTGATATCGAGCGCATAAGCAAGTCAAATACATGATGTCGGGGCGGGAAGCAGTTAGATACATCAAAGATCCAATTATCGACCGATAATACGTCTCATCCACTTTCTCTCCACCTTCATCTGGACAGATTCCGTGATTCTGAGCTAAGGGGGTCGATGTTCGAGTAGATTCAGACATGTTGAACTTTTCCAGAACATCGTTCACGTATTTAGTTTGATGAATGAAGATTCCTTCGGACATTTGATCCACCTGCAGCCCTAGGAAGAACTTCATCTCCCCCATCGAGCTCATTTCAAACTTTCTTTTCATCACTATTTCAAAATCTTGACACAAATCATCATTTGTTGATCCAAAAATGCTGTCACCGACATAAATCTGCACGATCAATAGATGCCCTGCAACCTCTTTGGTAAACAACGTACAATCAACCATCCCTCTGGTGAACCCGTTGGCCAGCAGATATTGGGAAAGCGTCTCGTACCTGGCTCTCGGGGCCTGGTGTAATCCGTAAAGCGCTTTATCCAGAAGATAGACTTTGTTTTTGTGTACTGGATCTGTGAACCCCGGCGGTTGTCCAACATACACTTTTTCTTTGATTTTGCCATAAAGGAATGCAGATTTCACATCTAGCTGGTATACTTTGAATCCTTTCCAGGACGCGAATGCCAGGAAGATTCTTATTGCCTCAAGTCTAGCAACAGGCGCATACACGTCGGTAAAATCAATGCCTTCTTGCTGACTGAATCCCTGTACTACCAATCGTGCTTTATTTCTTACGATCACTCCTCTATCATCTCTTTTACACTTAAAACCCCACTTAGTCTTTATCAACTTCTAATTTTCAGGAAAGATCTACCAATCTCCATACTCCTAGCTTCTCAAACTGCTGCAGCTCTTCCTGCATAGCGTTTACCCAGCTTTCTTCAGTTAAAGCTTCTTTATACGTTCTTGGTTCAACCTGTGAGATAAAACATTTTAGTGAGAAATCAACTTGTAAAGGAGCAACAGATGTATAAAAACATGTAAAGGCTCTGTTGATCTGATCTCGCGTTTTACTCCACTCTGAAGATCTCCAATTATCTGCTCTGAAGGATGATAAGATAAAGTTCTCGGCATTACAGTGTCAGGCACATTCACTTCCGATTGCAAGTTCGTAATATCTTGATCACCGGTGTGATCCTCTGCTTCTGTCGTTGCAACATTTGGTTCCTCGTCAAAAATCGGACCGTCTTCCGATTCTGAGTCATCGGAGTTATCAAATGTTGGAGCTCGTTCCTCTGGAGGTTCTTGAGCAGTTCCACTTGGACTAGCCTCGTGATTGTTTGAACCCTCGGTGGGTGGATAAACTACTAGCGGTCTTGGCACTTGTTCTTGTGACATAGACTGCTGGTATTGGTACAATAGTGCTAGTTCCTCTTCACTTGGCTGAGTCGGCAGTTGGAAAGACTCCCAGAGTTTGTCATAGTCGAACATCAATCTTTGTCCGGGAAGTTGAGGTGGAGTAGTATGCTTCTGACAATCAACATGCTGAACTTGAATTACCTTCCCCAGGCATGGAACGAACACCCTCTTGAGCGGACTCGCGTAACCTACAAAGAAACCCTCATTAGATTTTGCACCAAATTTGCCATCTGGATCTATAAAAGTACAAGGAGATCCAAACGGTTCTAAAAACTTCAAATTTGGCTTATAACGATGAAGAAGTTCAAAGCAAGTTTTCTTGTATTTCTTCACTGTGAGGACACGATTCAGTGTATAACACGCTGCTGCAACTGCTTCACTCCAGAAAAATATTGGCAACTTGGAATCGGCGAGCATTATTTGAGCTGTTTCAATCAAGGTGCGATTCTTTCTTTCAGCTACACCATTTTGTTGTGGAGTGTATGGTGCACTAAATTCATGAAGAATCCCTTTTTCATTACAAAACTCGAGCATGCAATTATTCTTGAACTTCGTTCCATTATCGCTTCGTATTCTCCTGATCGGCAATTTATACAGTGTTTCCATCTTCTTGAATAAGATCATCAGTGAATCAAATGTTTGATCTTTTCTCTCCAGACACATCACCCATGAAAATCTAGTGAAATCGTCAGTGACTACTAGACAGTACAAGTCTCCACTAATGCTCTGCACATTAACTGGTCCAAAGAGATCCATGTGGAGTCTCTCAAGCGGTACCCTGATTGAGTTTAAGAGCTTCTGTGGGTGTGTCTTCTTTGTTTGTTTTCCCTTCTTGCACTCTAGACAATCATCATTCAAATGAAAATTTTTAAGATTTACACCTTCAACAAGATCATTGTGTACCAGGAAATTCATTTTTCTGACATGAATGTGGCCCATCTTTCGATGCCACATTTTTTACTCTTTTTCAGTCGCTTTTTTTTTTTTACAAAACATTTTGGTTTCATATCTGTTGTTGTTGCAATACTCATATCCAGGACATTCAAATCGTTTTCCCGGGGAGCTCGCATCAAAACCATGTCCTCAGGAATTTTAAAACCAGGTTTTATGATTAAACACTTATTTTTAGTAAAGTGTACTGTAAAAGACTTGTCACAGATCTGTGAAATGCTCAACAGATTGTTTTCAAGTTCGATGATATAGTTCACTTTGTCAAACGTCACGACTCCATTTGTCAGAGTTCCTTCACCAACTATTCTGCCACCCTGATTGCCTGCAAATCCAACATATCCTCCGTTGATAGATTTGACATCATAGAGTAATGCCAACATTCCCGTCATATGCCTTGAAACTCCGCTGTCCATGATCCACTTTGAGATTATTGACCTCGGAAGCCCCTGCATACATCAAAGAAATTCATTCAAACAATGAAGCCCATGATTTCTTCACCTTTGGAACACTACCAAACACTAGATCACATGACACATCAACTTTTGGAATGTTAAAGATGATGTTTGTAACAACAGGTTTAGGTTTTGATTTAACATCTTCCTTTTTAATTGGAGGAAATTCCTCAAGCAACTTGTCTAATTCAAATCCCAGTTTTTCAACATCATTGTCAAAAACTTTTGATTCAGATTTTAGCTCATTTTCCATCTTCTTCTCTTCAACTGATTGTTTTGATTTTGCCACCCATGACTGATTTTCAAAAATTTTTGTCTTTGGATAAATCTTTGAAGTCTTTTGGGTTTTCGAAGATTCACCAATTTCAAATGTTGATTTCGGCTTATCCTCGGTCTTCAAAGATTCACCTCTTTTCAAAATACGAACGGGGGAAACCATTGGTGTTTTACCCTTAACATCAGTTGGAGTTTTACCCTTAACATCATTTGAAGTTTTAGGTTTGAGTTTTTGGAAAACAGGTTTTTCAATCTTCTTCACACACTGCTTGGCCATGTGACCAATTTCATTGCAGCGGTAACAAATTCTTTTGTCATACTCGACAAACGTTGATTTATAAGTCTCTTCTTTTAATTTCTTAGCTGCATTGAAATCGTCAATGGCTTTTTGACTGAAAATATAATCCTTTTTAGCATCAACACTAGGACCAGCAACAAAAATATCACTCATCTTTTCTTTTGGCTTGACATTGTTCTTAGCCAATTTCTTTTCAAATCCAATACCTTTGTTTTTGAAGTTGTTACCATTTCTTTTGTTAGACCCATTTTTACCCACCCAATCCTTTTTCCCAGGGTTGTTTGGTTGTTGTTTCACAAAAGAATTTTTAGGTTTTGAAAGAAACTCGTTATTGTTAACCTCAGAAATGTCAATCTCCACAAGCTTAAACACTTTTTCAACATTTTGCATGTTCGCGTTCTGGATTGGATACTCAAAATCAGAATAGAGTTTGTCAGTTCCGGTCATTGTGTAAACCACAATGATCAAATCATCATTCGCAACTTTGTCTGATTTTGGTATGAACTTGTCTAAGAAGTTACCATCTTCTTCAGAATCAGAAATGGAATTTTTAAAATGAGTTTTCACAGTATCAAACTCCGAGTTATCACTTTCTTCATCTAACACTTGGTCAACAACGGTTTTGATCACGTGACTCATTATCAGTGTCGGATGGAGAAAATGTAACATCAATACTCTCAGGTAACTCATTCTCCACGGTTCTCAATTTGAGATTCAATGCAGATTCCACCCCATCTGGATACTTTTGAGTGTAATGATTCCACATTTGGGGTGGAACACTTTTGAAGACAGATTTTGCATCATGTTGCTGCGGAAGAATTTGATCAATCACATATGATGAAGCATCATAACTCATCAGTTTCTTATCAATTCTCTCAGTTTCAATTCATTAACTCAAGTTCTTTTTCTAAGAAGCAATTGTGTCCAGATGGATGTTAATTTCCATTTGTTTATCCATGACAGTAGATTTTAGCAATTTTGTGGCTTTATCATTTTCAAAACTTTCCTTTTTAATCATTTTGATTGATCGTGCCAACGTGTCATATGCTTCTTTTATTTCACTGAGATCATATTTTACTTCATCAGTAAATTTCTTCAATTCTTGAAATTTCTTGTCTTTTTCAAGACAGTCCATGCATGATTTTGAACAGTTTTTGCATGGAATTTCAAGAATCGAAACAACCTTTTCGATAACCTTTTCTTATTGATCAATTTTAATATCTATTTTACCAAAACCATCAGACTATGACTCAGCCTTTTCTGCTGATTTGATCTCCTCATTTTCCGATTTCTTGTCAGACTCCTTTTTGACCGTTTCAACAGACACACTTTCAACTGACTCTGTTTCGACATACTTTGATTCAACAGATTCTGTTTCTACCTCTTTTAGCTTGCCCATCAATGCTTTGTCAGCAATCTCTTTTAGGGTCTCTTCATTCATTTCTTTTGAAACATCTATTATCTCTTCAACAGGAGCTTTCTCAACGTCGTACTGTGGGCAGAATCCGGTAGTTGGCTCGCCAAAGAAACCTGCAAAAGATTCAAACATATTAGGAGGCATTATTGATTTAAACGAACTAGCAATAATCTCTTGTTCAGATTGATAGTAGTAAACTTCTGCAGCAATTTCTTCAAGATCAGCTAAACTTTCTTCAGATGTCACTGACTTCTTCTGTCTCAACAACGCATTCCGGTTGTTCCACAATCTCTGCCATCATTGCCCTACCCTCACTACCAGGGATGTACTTATCCCAACAAAAACCTTCAGCAACCTTTTCATCATCCTAATTAACCAAAAGAGCTTTCTCAGGCTTGTTTTCGATCTGAGGTCTTTGGGTGAATGGTTGTTGACTTGTCTTGTGATAGATTGCTTGTTTGTAGTAGTCGTTTGTGAACGGGTTTTGATGATTGTTGACCTCCCTGTTTGGACACTCACGCTCGAAATGTCCCATCTCTTTACATTTTAAACATGTGACTTTTGATTTATCAAACCCAAGTTTTTTATCTGGTCCTGAAAGACTGTTCCGACCAGTTATTTCCATAAATCGTTGAGCTCTTCTCACCAAGCTTGCCATTCCCCATTTGATGTCGATCAACTCCAACTCCTCTGGATCGATCTGATCATAGTCTTCCTTTGTCATATCGGGGTTCCCAATTCTACCTGCAACCAAGCTTTCATACGATTCAAGCACTGAAGCAAGAAGTGCTATGTGCTGCTTCGCTGATGATTCGGTAAAGTCTTGAGCATTCTTTATGTTCACTGCTATGTTGCACAGAATTCCTGGACCTTGACTTTGACTGTTTGATCCTGACGAACTTTGCGTGTAAGATTGATCAGGTGAATTTTGAACCTTTGGATTTGGTTCAAAACTTGCAAATGGTGAGTTATTGTTGCTTGATGTAACAGATGATACTCCGGATGTTGAATCTGCACTAAAGGCTGTCTGCACTTTTGGACTTAGACTCGATGTTGCTAGAGTACTTCCTTTGTAATACAATGAGACATCTTGTTGAACACTTGAAGTCTTCATCTTTCTAATCTTTATCAACTCAAGCTCGTGCGACTCAATCTTTTCAATGAATTTGATTGAATCCCACATACTCCAAATTATTCTTCAATACCAACAGATAAGTGCCCCATTCATCGTATGGCAATGCATCTGCCAATTTATCAACCCATTCCTCATCCGTTTTGGTTATTCCCAATCTCTTCATCTCAACAACCAGATGGCAATATCTTTCAATCAACTGTTTTGTTGTTTCTCCCTTTATACCCGTAAAGATATCAAACTCTTTCTTCATCAAAGCAGTTTTGCTTTTTATCATAGACACACTTCCAAGAAACTTTACTTTCAAAGAATTCCAAACGGACTGTGAATCACCCTGATGTTGTAGCAGAACTAAGATATCCTCTTTGATGGCTTGTTGTAGAATGCTCATCGTTTTCTTTTCTGGTTTGAAATCATCTTGTTCAATTGGAGTCAAACTGCTAATCGTTTTCTCAATTCCCGAACCATTCTTTGGAGGAACATATTTAGACTCGATTTTCATCCAACATTCAAAATGGTTAGCTTGCACCCAAGTCTTAAACCTTTCCGACCACCCAGCATACTCATCAATGTTCATCAACTTCGGCGGTTTCTGCATAGTACCGAGTTCATTTTCCATGTTCACATTTTGCACGATACTGGCTGGTGTTTGTACTGCCGTCATTCCCCCACCGGCAAAGAAGTTGTAAAAATCTTGGTTATCCATTTTACGAAAACAGTTTACGGAAAATTTTTCAAGTTTTGAAAACTGGTTACTTTCAAGCTAAAACACTTTCTACACGAAATTAACTTCAAACGAAATACCACGAATGAAATGGACTTTCAAACGAAAACAGGCTTTCAAGCGAAATCAGCTTTTTCAAGCGAAATCAGCGTTTTCAAACGAAATCAGGTTTTCAAACGAAATCACTTCTCAAACGAAATAGCACTTTCATGCGAAATCAAGTGCCATTTCACACGAAAATAGTTGTTTTCAAGCGAAATAGCCTATTTCATGCCAAATCAAAGTAGGTTTCAAACGAAATAATGAAATTTCATGCGAAATAGCTTATTTCGTATGAAATCAACTCAGATTTTTCAAGCGAAATAGCACTCGTTCAAACGAAATCAACTGTTTGGCCCATTTTTGTCACTTTTAGTCAGAATTTAGGTCTAATTCTTTCAAGGGTTTGTTAAAACTGTATTTTACACGTTATATCAAAAGATCAGTCCATTTTGTCCATGAATTTGTCCAGAAGTCCAAAAAATGAGTAGAAAAAGCACTGATTCAAGTGTATTGACTCATCCTGAGCTCTGGTACCACTTGTAGGATCGTTTTGCGACCTAATGAGTCGTTCAGAGTCAACACAAAGCTGTTTGAAAGGCGGAAACACTCAAACAACCACAAATCAGTGTAAGAAAGGTGTAGAAACAAAGTATGATACTTAAAACAAGCTTCTCATTGATATTTGACTTGATTACACAGTGAAAATTGGACAGCACTTCGTTACACCTTGACTAATTTCATACCAAATAAGAAGCATCACATGCCTATATATAGGCAGTTAATTTCGTATGAAGTTACCACTTGTAATTTCATGCGAAATTACTTCAATACATCATAAAATTACATTTAGACCCCTATACAAGCTACCGACATGACCTAGACTTTAGACGTAGGCTATAGACATTATGCACCAACAGTCCTAAGTTCTTGTATGTTTTCTACACTCATTGGGGGTGCAGGTTCTAGGACTGGGTTCGGAATATGGGGTGCGGGTTCCTGGTATGGGGGTGTAGGTGCCTGGAATCGGTAAGGATTTTCTAAAATCTCCCTAATGTATTCATCGTGGTAATAGGGATCTAAAGGATCCAAACCTGGGTAGGCTCCTAGAGTTGGCATGGGAATGTCTTCATGTATCGGGAAACGTTGCACGTAGTCCCTATTGTCGTCCCACCAGGGGTCGTAATTTGGGTCTAGGGGGTTTGGTGCTGGTACCCTAGGTATTTCTTCTGGATTGAAATCATGCATCTCTACTTAGTTTTCAGGGTTTTCTATCTCCATGGGTTGGTCAGGAATTGGTAGTTGTGGTTGGGGTGCTATTATTTGTTCCAGATTAGGGTCAGCTGCAGTGGTTGCTAGGATGTGGATGTTGGCTATACCCCTATTGATCACGTCCTGGGCATAGGCATCTGTCTCTCTCTTGGCTGCTGCTAGTATTCTCTGTTCTTGTAACTTTTTCATACGCTTTTTACGCTCGTGTGCCCCTCGACTGAACCATCCCCTCTTTTTCTGAGGAAATGGCTCTTCTGACTGAGCCTTAAACACAAAGATTCCTTCTTCCGTATCAGCAGAGTACCCTAAGAGGGCAGGCTGAGAAGAGGAGGTGCCTTCGCTTCTAGGCGAACCAGACAATTGACGATACGCGTCAAATGGTCCTTGGTCGCTCATACTGTAAACTAACAAATAGTCAAATAACACATAATAATAAATACAGTTATGCACGTATTTCCGTAATTTATTTCCTAATAAATTGAATTTTGATGTCAGCAGAACACTTCTGTGGCTGAATCAGTGGCTTAGCTCTGATACCACCTCCTGTCGCAACCCCCGATCCCTAATCCCCGGGAACGGGCGGCCGCGAGCCAGTTTTGGTGGTATCACGTGATTGTCTAATTTGGCAGTGGAAATTTTCATCAGGACCGTTGTTAGGAAACATTTGATCAGAGTAAAATACCACATTTTCATAATATTAAACACATGGGATAAAACCCAAGTTTGCATTACACACATTTTCATAGGAATAAATCCTATTTTATTAAATAAAAACATCTATTTTATTTTAGGTAACTTTATTCCCACTTTTCCAAGCCTTCAGTGCTGTCCAGCTGGCTTCTATTTGACTTTCACAATTTGTTACCTGAAACGCGTTTTAAAAACATTTGTCAGTGGGAAATACTGGTGAGTGAATCCCAGTTTAATCAAGTTCAAATAAAAACCATTGTACAGTATTGAGGGCGATCTCACAATTACATTTGTTTCCAAGTTATATCAATTAACATCCATGGTACTGTCAGACCCGACTTGTGGAAATGTTACTCCTTGACCAGGTGGTAACAAATTTTGTATACAAAACCCCAACATACTCATGATAATTGTATTCTTATAAATACTCAATAACTGCTTAATATATATTTAATGGTATGAGGTTTTGTAAAAATAGTTAACAAAAGGTTTACAAAAAGTGGATCAACTCACATTGCTGTCTTAGATTTTTCGTAAGGGTTTCCTGGTGACAATCTATAATTTACACAAATGCACATGCGTTAGTATAATAACCCATTTTAACATTAGTAATACCCTCCCCGAGACGGCATTCCAACGACTACGTCGGGCAGAACCACGACAGCCGTTACGGAACCCTAGATAATCGGGCAGCGTATCTAATACGTATCCAGGGGTTATAATACTTACAACGGAGCAGAACTTTGCTATTTAGGGGGGTATAATACCCGTAGATTATGCCTACAATTCAGATTTTAGAGAAAGAAAACGTTTTGTGAGCGAGTTCGACTGAAGATCCAAGGCCTGCTTATATAGGGCCTCACTTCAACTTTTACGCGGCCCGCGTAAATGTAGACAAGGGTCTACGCGGCCCGCGTCAAACCCGGTCAACGTTGTAGCTTGTCCGGATCAGCTACTAGACTCACCACGATGATGACACGTGTCATCACCGGGCTGCACCACATATTTGATCTCTAGCGGCCCGCGTAAGACCCTTAAGAGGTCTACGCGGCCCGCGACAAACCCAAAAACATCATTTTTAATTAAATTTAATAATATTTAAGGTATTCGGAGCCCGTTTTCACGTATGGGGTGTATTTTAGGACATATTGGGATATTTTAAAATATATTTGGGTGTCGAAAATAATTCGAGGGTGTCGGTTTTCTTGAGGATTGTTATAGCTGGACACGCCCCCGTGCTCAGCGGGCACGGCCCCGTGTCCAGACGTCTGTTTTCCCAAAAATCTCATTTTTCGACCCGGTCCCGAAAACTTGAAAATTTTTGGTCCAGTAGGGGCGGTTTTCCCTGAAAATGAAACCCCAAATGCCGTTTTTCCCAAAACAAACCGTTTACCCCTTCAATTTTATCTTTTTCGGTTCAAAAACAAGGGTTTGGGGGTTTTGTGAGAAATCGGGCAAATCTATGAACAATACAAGTTAATTTACTTCCTATAACACGTATCTAAACTAATGCTAACATATCTAAGCAAAAATTTGAGGTTCGATCCGGATGAAGTTCAAGAACCCTAGATTTTCCCCCAAATTTTTGGTGTTTTAACTACATGCAAATGCTTAATCTAACTACTAAAGATGATAGAATCATACCTTGATGTTGTTAGAAGTAGAGGAGACGTCAGAATCTTACAGAAAAATCGCCTGAACCAGAGAGTTTTCGGGGAAACGGGGCGTGTGGAAATGAAGAAACTGTTTGGAAAAGGCGTTTTTTCTCGACAGTTGCGCGGACACGTCCCCGTGTTCGGGCGAGTTTTGAAATTTTTTTTAGTGCTCGTGTGAGTGCCCTGTTTCCCAAAAACTTGGTTAGAAGACTTACCGATTTAGATGTCAACCCGCTTATTCATAACTTACCAGGTATGATGTTGATGCTTTCATTCTTCGATCGTTTGAAACGAGATTTCTTCCTCCTCATCCTCAATGAATCCTTGATAGAGCTTCAGCCGTTGGCCATTGAATTTGAATGGATTTCCATTTCGAGATTTAATTTCTACTGCACCGTATGGGAAAATATGGGTGATGGAAAAAGGTCCTGACCACCTAGACTTTAATTTACCAGGAAATAGCCGAAGTCGTGAATTAAACAATAGAACTTGATCTCCTATTCGAAATTCATTAGGTTTAATGTGTTTATCATGCAAATTTTTCATTCTTTCCTTATAAATTTCTGAGTTAGAGTATGCATAATTCCTAAGTTCGTCTAATTCATTTAATTGACAAAATCGGTTTTTACCGGAAAATTCTAAATCTAAGTTTACATTTTTAATTGCCTAGTAGGCCTTGTGTGCAATTTCTACTGGTAAATGACAGCTTTTTCCATAGACGAGCTTATATGGGGTGGTACCTATTGTAGTTTTATAAGCAGTTCGAAAAGCCCATAAAGCATCATCTAATTTATCGGCCCATTCCTTCTTATTTAACCCTATGGTTTTTTCGAGTATCCGTTTTAAACCTCTATTAGTTACTTCAGCTTGTCCATTTATTTGAGGGTGATATACCGTTGAGAGCCGATGATAGACCCCATATCTTGTTAAAAAAATTTCAAGTTGATGGTTACAAAAGTGGGTACCTCTATCACTTATTAATGCTTTAGGTGTTCCAAAATGAGAGAATAACTTTTTCAGAAATCTTACCACGACTCTTCCATCATTTGTTGAAAGTGCCTTGGCCTCGGCCCATTTAGACAAGTAATCTACCGCCACAAGTATATATTTGTTTCCTTTTGACGATGGGAAAGGTCCTATAAAGTCGAGTCCCCACACATCAAAAATTTCACAAACAAGAATGCCATTTTGTGGCATTTCGTTTTTGGAAGAAATATTACCTGTTCGTTGGCAAGCATCACATGTCTTGACAAGACTTTGGGCGTCTTTGTAAATGGTTAGCCAATAAAATCCTGAATCAAATACCTTTCGTGCGGTACTAGCGGCACCATGATGTCCTCCGTATGGACCTTCATGACAATGGCGGATAATTCTTCTTGCTTCACTACCATGTACGCATCGTCGGATGTGCTGATCGGCACACATTTTGAAAAGATAAGGATCTTCCCAAAAATAATGCTTCACATCGGCAAAGAATTTTTTTTCTTTGATGATGTGGCCATCCTTTGGCGACTATACCGCTAGCTAAGTAGTTAGCATACTGGGCGTACCATGGTTCTTCTCTGTATTCCACCATTTCCAAGGACTCCGTTGGAAATTTTTCATTGATTTGTTCATCCCTGGTTGCCTCCAAAGCTGGGTCTTCTACGCGCGAAAGATGATCTGCTGCGGTGTTTTCTGCTCCTCTTTTGTCTTTGATTTCAATATCAAATTCTTGGAGGAGTAGAATCCACCGAATCAAACGCGGTTTAGCATCCTGTTTCTTGAAGAGATATTGAATGGCTGCATGATCTGTATAGACTATTGTTTTAGAAAGAACAAAATAAGAACAAAATTTATCAAAAGAAAATACCACAGCTAGTAACTCTTTTTCTGTTGTTGTGTAATTTTCTTGTGCATCGTTAAGTGTTTTACTAGCATAATAAATTGGGTGAAAATGCTTTTCTTTTCTTTGTCCCAAGACTGCTCCAACTGCAAAGTCACTTGCATCACACATGATTTCGAAAGGTAATTTCCAATCAGGCGCTATCACGATAGGTGCATTGACTAGCATTTCCTTGAGCGCTAGAAATGCTTGATTGCAATCCTTGTCAAAGATGAAAGGGGCATCTTTTTCAAGTAATTTTGTTAGAGGCCTTGAGATTTTAGAAAAGTCTTTGATAAATCACCTATAGAATCCAGCATGTCCTAGGAAACTTCTGATAGCTCTAACGGAGGATGGGGGTGGTAATCGAGAAATAGTGTCTATCTTTGCTCGATCAACCTCCATTCCTTCGCTTGAGATTTTATGACCGAGTACTATTCCCTCCGCTACCATGAAATGGCATTTTTCCCAATTAAGGGCGAGGTTGGTTTCCTCACATCGGGATAGCATTCGTTCAAGGTTATCGAGGCATTGGTCGTATGAATCTCCAAAGATAGAAAAGTCGTCCATGAAGACTTCCATTGTTTTTTCTATCATGTCATGGAAGATGGCCACCATGCAACGTTGAAAGGTTGCAGGGGCATTACATAGACCAAAGGGCATGCGTCGATAAGCAAAAGTTTCATAGGGACAAGTGAAAATTGTCTTTTTTGGTCTTCGGGTGCTATCGGGATTTGAAAGTAACCTGAAAAACCATCCAAGAAGCAATAAAATTTATGACCGGATAATCTTTCTAACATTCGATCAATGAAGGGTAAGGGAAAGTGATCTTTCCTTGTTGCTTCATTTAATCGCCTATAATCTATACATACCCTCCATCCTGTGACGGTTCTTGTTGGTATTAATTCATTCTTTTCGTTAGTTATTACCGTCATACCTCCTTTCTTTGGAACTACTTGGACGGGACTTACCCAAGGACTGTCGGAGATAGGATAAATAAGTCTGGCGTCAAGTAATTTGATGACTACGTTTTTAACCACTTCTTGGACATTTGGATTTATACTACGTTGTGGTTGTATTACCGATTTATAGTCATCATTCATTAAAATTTTGAGCTTGCACATGGAAGGACTTATGCCTTTAATATCTACAAGCTTCCAAGCGATCGCATTTTTGTGATTTTTCAAAAGTGTGATTAATTTTTCTTTTTCTACCCTAGTTAATTTAGACGAAATAATTACAGGTGATTTACCATCTTTGTCGAGAAAATCATATTCCAAACCTTTTGGAAGTTCTTTGAGCTCAAGAGGTGGGTCTTTAGGAGACTCCTTATTTGGTTGCTCATTTTGATCAAGAACTACAAAAGTTTTGTTGGTGCAGTTGTCTGTCGACTTCATCTTTGTTCGAGTCTTAAATTAGAATTGATAGATTAGAGCACGTAAAACGAGAAATGGGAATATAGGTGATTCCGCTTGAATGACACAGAGTCATTTCAAGCGAGATCAGGTGGACAAGTTCAAGCGAAATCTTGAATGTAATTTCGCTTGAATGATGTTTCTCTTGAGAATGTCATTTCGCTTGAAGCATGTTCAAGCGAAATCACATGTCTATAAATACCCACTCAAGCGTAATCAGTTGTAGAGTTCTTGTTTCCGACGCCGAGGTGCTGTCGAAGTGTCTCCAGCTTTGTAATCGAGTTTTGAGCAATACAAGAGACAGTTAATAGTGATTCTAGTGTTATACAAGCTAAACAAAGACAGAATCAATGAATTCCGCCTCTGATTCTGTCTGAGCACTCTTCTGATCGACTCGTTAGGTCGTTTCACGATCCTACATGTGGTATCAGAGCTCAGGAGGAAGAGTTCTTACCGTTTAGCTCGTTTTCGCTGGAAAATTCTGATTTCTACACCTTCTTTTCACAATTAAACAAGTTTTTACGGTTAAAATGGACTGATTTTCACATATAGTGTGCGAAACATTGAATTAACAAATCCTTGAAAGAATCAGACCTAAAATCGGCTTAAAACTTGACCAATTTTGCAAAAAATCAGATCGAATTGATGATGTCAACACATTTCAAGCAAAATTAGCAGTTTGATTTCGCTTGAAAACGAGGTTTCGCTTGAAATTTTGACCTCATTTCGCTTGAAATTGAGGTTTCGCTTGAAATTACACCTTATTTCGCTTCAAGTTGATATTTCGCTTGAAGTGCATACTTCTTCAAGCGAAAGCAGTATTTTTGATTCAGGGTTATTTCGCTTGAGAGGTATTTCGCTTGAAAGTGTGTTTTGAGTGAAATTTGTTGGGACTATTTGAAAAATGGCAATAATGTTTGATGAAAAAGAAAACGATTATATTGAAAGTTTAAATAGTTGGTATGTGAGAAATTTGAATAACTGTTATAGAAATGTAGAGGTGAGTTCTTGGGTTAAAAGTTTTGAACATTTCTTGTGTCGCAAAGATGAAACATTGGATGATTTGGAAAAACGTTTTGAAATTGTAACAACAAATTTGAGGAAAAATGATATTAGAATATCAAATGATGATCTGATATCGAAATTGGCAGATGCATTACCTGTTAAATGGGATAAATTCTTGATTGAACTAAAAAGAAAAGATATTTTTCCAGAACTTTATCCAAAACAATTCTTCAATGAGGTTAATGCAGAGTGTCGTAAGGAATATAAAAAAAGGAAGGAATTGATGAATGAAGTGGAAAAGAATTTACAAAAAATGGATTTGGATGTAATTGCTGAAATAGATAAAAGAATTCGTGTGTGTCTGGCAACAAAGAATATTTTGAAATATGATATTAGAAGGAAATATTATATCGACGAAAATATGAATCCTTTTGATTTCGTTAAACTCTTTTGTGCAGGAACATACAAGATGGAAACAAAGGAAATTTCAAAGAATGAAGAATCTGTGAAGCTTGGATCTTCGAATTTTGATTCAGTGTGCTTTAAATGTGACAAATTTAAAGCTGACAATGACAAACTCTTGAAAGATGCGGAAAGTTTGGCATTGGAGATCAAAAATTTGAAAAATGAGATGAAATCAGATGTTAAACAGATTCTTGAAATGAAGGAAAATTGTGAGAAGTTGAAATTTGAAAATGACAAACTGTTAAGTAATTTGAACAGTTTGACATTAGAAAACAACAATTTGAAAGAAAATGAAAAAGATTTTGAAAAGAAAATAAAAATTTTTGAAAATGAAAAAGTAAAAACTGAAAAAGAAATTCAAAGTCAAATAAAGATTCTTGAAGATCAGAGATCTGTTTTTAGCAAAAATAACATTGAAAAACAAAGTGCTATAAACTCTCATCTTCAGACGATTATTCGACTTGAAAAAGAAGCTGAAAAAGCTCGGATTAAAATCAAAGAGCTTGAAGAGGAATTGAAAGGTTTTGTGTAACAACTCTTATTAAAAGTTATATTAATTAAATTAATTTGTCCAAAAGGAAACCCTAATTGAGACACCCAAGTGATTCTACACAAACCCTAAAATTTTCAGAATTTTCAGAATCAGGATTAGGGCCCCTAAAACTCAGGGGGGGTAAAACCCTAGTTACGATTATCCATATAACTCTCTGTCAAATTTGAAATTTACAAAACTGTTGACTCAGCAAGCCTACCCATGCACGTAGCTACCCTATGGTAGAATAGGGGGCCTCGCGTCACGCGAAGCCTAGGGCCGGACCCCTCGCGTCACGCGAGGGGGGTCAAAAAATCGTGTATAAATAGTGGACATTGGCAATTGAAATTGGGCACTGAAACGACGAACAAATTCCAAATATACGCCGAGTTATAGTCTGTTTACTATTTCAACACACACGAATCACTAATTGCTGCCACAAAACAGGGTAATAACTCGATCGCTATTATGATTCATTGTCCGATCGATCAATGTACTCAATGGATGTTTAAGTGATGCCCACATTAGGGTGATGCTTTGTCATTAGTTGTTAATTCGATGGATGTTTAAGCATAGCACTTTGTCATTCGTTGTGAGGGTTGATCTCGTGAATTATCGTAAATGCTGTATTGATTACTAACCCAGTTTTGTGTGCATTATTATTTAAATTAGGTTAACAAGGCTAATCCATAGACTAGACTCTGTCCGTGTTAAATCTGCAATGTGAGTCATTCTCTTTTTATCAAATTTATTTACAAAAGCATGTTTATTTTCAAAGGTTATAATTACAGTGATTAAGTTTATGTAATCACCAAGTTACAGCCGGTATGTGGGGTTTTATATACATTACTTGATAATCTTCACCATTGGGGCAGCCAAGGGGTGATATGACCATAATCACAGACACCATTGGACGAATGGGCCAATGGGTCGAGTGATAAAGTACTGTGGGTAGTTGGTTGATATCAGAAACATTGTAATCTTCCTTAATACTGTAAATTATAACAAACAGGTTGTTTTAATAAATAGAATGATTCACTCAGTATTTCCCACTAACAAAACCTTTTTCAAACATGTTTCAGGTGATCTGTTGTGATTCAGGAAAGGTGCTGTGGAGCACTACAAGCTTAAGAAAGTGGCTCATTATAAAATAAAGAAATGTGTTTTGTAAAATAAAGATTTCTCCGTGAAATCATAAGTATTGTAAATTATCGGGGTTTTTCCCGAGTTGTGAAATAAAATAATCGGGAAAATTTTAGCTTTACAATGATCCTGATAATAAACTTCCGCTATTAAACTCAATAAATACCACGGGATTTCTGTCCCGCGGCTCCTGAAACGGGTAAAACCGGGTCGGGGGCCGTGACAGAAAAAGGTGGTATCAGAGCCACTGAGTTAAGCTAATTAAGTATTTAGAAATACTTAATTTTTCCTGATTACTATTATGTGATTATGTGTTTTATTAACTGACTATTTGTTAGTTACAGTATGGGTAGGAAAAAGCTTTCAAGCATCTATCTTAAATTAGATAGGTCATCCAACGAGAAGGGAAGTTCATCCCAAACTAAATCCTCAAAACTCCCTGCAATTCCTGAAGAAGGAATATTTGTTCGAAAAGCCCAATACGAGAAACCACTTTCTCCGAATAAAAGAAGTTTAATTTTAAAGAAAAGTCAAGAGGAAATAAAGAAAGCCCGAGAGAAGAAAGTTAAAAAGGAAACCCAGAAATTAACCAGTAAAACACCTTGGGATGACAAATTAGATGAAAAATGGGCGGATCTTTATATGCTAGCTACTGTAGCAGTAAATGTTAATATTTAAAATACCATGACTCCGTAATAGTAACCTTATTTACAAACCGAAATATCATCTAGTAAATAAATAAAACCTAGTATGTTTAAAATTGTTCATTTTCTTTTGTGTAAATTAGTCACAAGATATGCAATAAAATTTAAAGGTTATTTCTAAATTTTGTTATAAATTTTAATTTAGCATTTTTGTATTTTACTTATATATTAAACAGCATGAATGGGTTATCGGAAGCCCTAGAGAATCTCAACCTATACCCTGTAAATCTAGAAGTTTCTAAAGAGTTTACTGGGTATTTTCCTGATGTGGAACAACCTGTAGAATTCAACGCTCCACCTTTGAAAAAGCCAAAACCAAAGAAAAGAAGGAAATACGTATGGGGGAGTCGTATACGTAGGAAAAAGCCAGCTACGAAACTTCCTAAAATAAACAATCCTTTAGAAAAAGGAAAAGAAATTGTAACCAGGAAAAGTTCTAGACAGCAGGAGATGGAGACTGAAGTCCAGGAAGATTCTAGGCAAATGGGAATGCAGTTTGAGGAATATTCTAAGGAAATAGAAATGGAGGTTGGGAAAGGTTTTAGACCAACTCAGATGGAAGTTGGAGAAAGCTCCAAACAAAACCAGGGAATGACTTTTCAGGAGGAAATAGATTTTATATTGGCAAGCTGTGATACTATTCAGCCTGTCAATACAAATATTTTTACTCGTCCTATTGGAAATCAACTCCCTATAAATCTTGAACCAGCAATCCCAGAACCAATAGTCCACTCCCAATCTTTAGGAATGGACGAATGGTGGACGAATGATTGGCAATTCCAAAACATTGTCAACAGTCCTTATTCTTTTCTTCCGCAATTCGATCCAGAACCATTACCAAATCCACCCATGAGTAACGAAAATCTGGCTGAACTTCGCCATTTTGGTGAAGAATTAATGGATGCGGGAAGTAGAATTCGGGAGATAGGGGGACAAATTGCTTGGAAGTATGATGAAAGGGAGCTTCGTTTTTAGAAAGACAAATGACAAGAGATAATGGGTTGGTAAAACTGTGGTTGTGTAATAGTAATAGTAAAATCAGTATTTGTAAAATAAATAATATAACGGTTGTATATAGAGGCATGATATAATCTATAAAATAAATGAAATTTTAGATTTTGTTTGTATATTCGTTTATGTGATTATGTGCAATTAATTGTGACATTGGATTATTTCTTTTATACTAATTATTTATCTATAAATTAATTATCAGATGGCAAACATTGGTAATGAACCAGTAAATGAAGTAAATCAATCCGAGCAAATTCAGGAAGAACAATTGTTAAATAGACAAGATATAGAGGATATCGTTGCACAAGGAATAGCCAATGCTATTCCAGCAATCGTTGTTGCTGTTCAAAAACCTGTTAAACCGCAATCAATCATTCCTAGTAAACGTACTCAAGGCGATAACTTTAGTAACAGTATAAACGGAGGCGGAAATCATGTTAATAACAATAATGATCTGCAAACCCCAATTTTCAAGAAAATGAAAGCTGCAACACCTGGTTGCACTTACAAAGAATTCCTTGCCTGTAAACCAACTGAGTTTTCAGGTAACGAAGGGGCTATTGCAGCATTACGTTGGTTAGAGAAAACTGAGGCAGTAATTGCTATAAGCAAATGTGCTGAAGAAGACCAAGTTATGTATGTGTCTAATCTTTTTAAAGAAGGGGCGTTAGAATGGTGGAACACAGTGTTACAAGCTAAAAGAAGGATTGTGGCCTATGCCATGAACTGGGAAGAATTTAAGAGTCTTGTAGAAAGAAAATTCTGTACCGAGTATGAAAAAGATCAAATGGAAAATAAGTTCCTAAACCATCGGATGGTTAATGTGGATTGTCGAGGATATACTTCAACATTCTTCGAATATGCTAGGGTGGTACCAACACTGGCTTCGCCAGAACCGGTACTCATTTCTCGCTATATTTGGGGATTAATTAGCGAAATTCGCAATATCGTTAAAGCTGCGAGACCTCGCACTATTGACGATGCAGTGGAACTAGCCAACACTCTAACTGATGAACTGGTACGCACAAGAGATGAAACCAGGAAAAAGGAACTGGCTCAGAAAATTACCCAAGGATTTCGTGTGGGTAATAGTAATAACTTCAAGAAAAGAGGAGCAGGGCAATCTTCCAATCCACCTTTCTGTAGGAATTGCAAAAGAAAACATTATGGAAGATGTAATGTAACCTGCAACCTTTGCAAAGCTGTAGGACATCGTGAAGAAAACTGCAGAAAGAAAACCATAATCTGTTTTAACTGTGGAGAAGCGGGGCATTATAAAACAGAATGTCCTAAATTGGCCAAACCAGTAGACAACAAAACCAAGACGACCGACGGAGCTACTAAGAAGAATGTCAGAGCATTCCAGCTAACCACTCAAGAAGCAGAACTTATTCCAGATGTGATAGCTGGTACGTTCCTAGTTCACAACGTATATGCAAAAGTATTATTTGACTCTGGTGCAAACCAAAGTTTTATAAATACTTTATTCTGTCAAGCTCTTAAGTTACCTTTAACCAACGTTAGGCAGATTTTTACAGTCGAAACTGCAGATGGGAATTCAGTTAAAATAGATCAGGTTTTGCAAAAAGTAGAAATAGAACTTTCAGGTCATAAATTTTCTGCAAATCTGTTACCTATGAAATTAGCTGAATTTGATATTGTGTTAGGAATGGATTGGTTAATAGCCAACCATGCTCGAATCCTTTGTGATAAGAATTCTGTAGAAATTCAGGCAACTACTGGAGAAATAATCACGATTACAGGAGATAAACCAAGTAAGCCCATGAAGTTCATATCAGTAATGAAAGTTGCTAGTTATGAACGAAAACAAGGAATAGTATATATGATTTCAGTAATCATTAGTACTAAGGGTAAAGAACTTAAGGAAATTCCTGTAGTCTTAGAATACCCATATATATTCCCAGAAGAGTTACCTGGATTACCACCAGATAGGGAAGTAGAATTTAGGATTCATCTAATTCCAGGAACTACACCGATAGCTAAGGCACCTTATCGGTTAGCTCCTACCGAAATGTTAGAACTGAAAAAGCAATTAGATGAATTACTAAGTAAAGGATTCATACAACCTAGCTCATCCCCTTGGGGAGCTCCAGTGTTGTTTGTAAAGAAGAAGGATGGTTCGATGAGAATGTGTATTGATTATAGAGAATTGAATAAAATTACAATTAAGAATCGATACCCATTACCTAGGATTGATGATCTTTTTGATCAACTTCAGGGGGCTAGATACTTCTCTAAGATAGATTTACGCTCTGGATATCATCAATTAAAAGTACAAGAGGAAGACATACCTAAGACTGCTTTTAGAACTAGGTATGGTCATTACGAGTTTACAGTCATGCCCTTTGGGTTAACGAATGCACCTGCAGCATTCATGGACATGATGAATAGGATCTGTAGATCGTATTTGGATAAATTTGTAATTGTCTTCATAGATGATATACTTATTTATTCAAAAAGTCAGGACGAACATTGTCAGCACTTGCATGCACTCTTAACTTTGTTAAGAAAAGAAAAGTTGTATGCCAAATTCTCAAAATGTGAATTTTGGTTACAAGAAGTGCAATTCTTAGGACACATGGTGAATCATGAAGGTATTCACGTAGATCCTGCTAAAATAGAGGCAATTACCAATTGGAAGGTTCCACAAACCGCAATGGAAATTAGAAGTTTTATAGGTTTAGCTGGGTATTATAGACGGTTTATTAAGGATTTTTCCAAGATAGTTGTACCATTAACTAAGCTAACCTGTAAAGCCATTAAGTTTGAATGGGGACCTAAACAAGAAGAAGCTTTAGAATCTTGAAGCAGAAATTAACCAATGCTCCAATCTTAGCCTTACCAGGAGGAACTGAAGATTTTGAAGTATATTGTGATGCTTCAAAACTAGGATTGGGATGCGTGCTTATGCAACGTAAGAAGGTAATTGCGTATGCATCAAGACAATTGAAAAAGCACGAGGAAAACTATACGACTCATGATTTAGAATGAGGAGCCGTAATATTTGCCCTGAAAATCTGGAGACATTATCTGTACGGAAGTAAGTTTACTGTCTATACAGACCACAAAAGTTTAAGATATATATTTAGGCAAAAAGAGTTAAACATGAGGCAAATGAGATGGATGGAAATCCTAAGCGACTACGACTGTGATATTCAATATCATGAAGGAAAGGCAAATGTAGTTGCAGATGCCTTAAGTCGTAAAAACCATGAGAAGCAACGAAGAGTTCGTGCTCTCAGATTAAATCTACAGTTAGATTTAATGGAACAAATAAAGAGTGTTCAGGAAACAGCAATAGAGGATGTTGCTGAAGGAATAAAAGGACGAATAAAAGAATTAGAACAGGGAGATGATGGAATTTGGAGATTTCATAAGAAAAGAATTTGGGTACCAAAGCAAGGCGAATTAAGAAATAAGATTTTAGAAGAAGCTCATAAATCTAGGTATACCATACACCCTGGAAACAATAAAATGTACCAAGATTTAAGAAAGAATTTCTGGTGGATAGGAATGAAAAAGGATATAGCTAGATATGTTTCTAAATGTCTTACTTGTTCACAAGTTAAGGCAGAACATCAGAAACCTTCAGGTCTACTACAACAATTAGAAATGCCGGTATGGAAATGGGAACTCATAACAATGGATTTTGTTACTAAGTTGCCCAAAACCAGAAAAGGTAATGATGCGATTTGGGTAATTGTAGATCGATTAACCAAATCAGCTCATTTTCTACCCATGAAGGAAACCTTTAGTATGGAAAGACTGGCAAAGTTGTATGTAGATGAAGTCGTATCTCTACATGGAGTTCCACTCTCCATTGTATCAGATAGAGATAGTCGTTTCACTTCTCATTTTTGGAAAAGTTTCCAAGAAGCAATGGGAACTCGACTAAACCTAAGCACGGCATATCATCCACAAACGGACGGACAAAGTGAAAGGACGATTCAAACTCTAGAAGACATGCTCAGAACATGTGTAATAGATTTTGGTGGAAATTGGGACGATCACTTACCATTAATTGAATTCTCCTATAACAATAGTTATCATTCAAGTATTGAAACTGCTCCATTCGAGGCACTTTATGGAAGAAAGTGCAGAACTCTAGTATGTTGGGCAGAAATAGGAGAAAGTCAATTATCAGGTCCAGAGATTGTGCAAGAAACTACTGATAAGATCACACAAATCAAGGAAAGACTGAAGACGGCTCGAGATTGCCAGAAGAGTTATGCAGACAATAGATGCAAGCCATTAGAATTCCAAGTTGGAGACAGAGTACTGTTAAAAGTTTCTCCTTGGAAAGGAGTTGTTAGATTCGGTAAGAAAGGAAAGCTAAGTCCAAGATACGTAGGACCATTTCCAGTAATCCAACGTATAGGACCAGTTGCTTATCGTCTACAACTACCAGAAGAATTAGCTGGAGTACATGATGTATTTCATGTATCTAATCTCAAGAAATGTCTAGCAGACGAATCTCTGGTAGTACCTCTTCAAGACATAGAGGTAAACGAAAAGTTAAAATTTGTTGAGAAACCTCTTCAGATAGAAGACAGAAAAGTGAAGTTTCTCAAGCACAAACGACTAGTGCTAGTTAAAGTCAAGTGGGATTCAAAGAGAGGAGCTGAATACACTTGGGAGCTGGAATCAGAAATAAAGCGAAAGTATCCTCATTTATTCCAGTAAATCTCGAGGACGAGATTTTTATTAAGGTGGGGAGAATGTAACAACTCTTATTAAAAGTTATATTAATTAAATTAATTTGTCCAAAAGGAAACCCTAATTGAGACACCCAAGTGATTCTACACAAACCCTAAAATTTTCTGAATTTTCAGAATCAGGATTAGGGCCCCTAAAACTCAGGGGGGGGGTAAAACCCTAGTTACGATTATCCATATAACTCTCTGTCAAATTTGAAATTTACGAAACTGTTGACTCAGCAAGCCTACCCATGCACGTAGCTACCCTATGGTAGAATAGGGGGCCTCGCGTCACGCGAAGTCTAGGGCCGGACCCCTCGCGTCACGCGAGGGGGGTCAAAAAATCGTGTATAAATAGTGGACATTGGCAATTGAAATTGGGCACTGAAACGACGAACAAATTCCAAATATACGCCGAGTTATAGTCTGTTTACTATTTCAACACACACGAATCACTAATTGCTGCCACAAAACAGGGTAATAACTCGATCGCTATTACGATTCATTGTCCGATCGATCAATGTACTCAATGGATGTTTAAGTGCTGCCCACATTAGGGTGATGCTTTGTCATTAGTCGTTAATTCGATGGATGTTTAAGCATAGCACTTTGTCATTCGTTGTGAGGGTTGATCTCGTGAATTATCGTAAATGCTGTATTGATTACTAACCCAGTTTTGTGTGCATTATTATTTAAATTAGGTTAACAAGGCTAATCCATAGACTAGACTCTATCCGTGTTAAATCTGCAATGTGAGTCATTCTCTTTTTATCAAATTTATTTACAAAAGCATGTTTATTTTCAAAGGTTATAATTACAGTGATTAAGTTTATGTAATCACCAAGTTACAGCCGGTATGTGGGGTTTTGTATACATTACTTGATAATCTTCACCATTGGGGCAGCCAAGGGGTGATATGACCATAATCACAGACACCATTGGACGAATGGGCCAATGGGTCGAGTGATAAAGTACTGTGGGTAGTTGGTTGATATCAGAAACATTGTAATCTTCCTTAATACTGTAAATTATAACAAACAGTTTGTTTTAATAAATAGAATGATTCACTCAGTATTTCCCACTGACAAAACCTTTTTCAAACATGTTTCAGGTGATCTGTTGTGATTCAGGAAAGGTGCTGTGGAGCACTGCAAGCTTAAGAAAGTGGCTCATTATAAAATAAAGAAATGTGTTTTGTAAAATAAAGATTTCTCCGTGAAATCATAAGTATTGTAAATTATCGGGGTTTTTCCCGAGTTGTGAAATAAAATAATCGGGAAAATTTTAGCTTTACAATGATCCTGATAATAAACTTCCGCTGTTAAACTCAATAAATACCACGGGATTTCTATCCCGCGGCTCCTGAAACGGGTCAAACCGGGTCGGGGGCCGTGACATTTTGAGACTTCGTCATCAACTCCAGATTATCCATGTCCAAAACCGATCAATTCTGTTCCAATAAGTGACAATGTCACAAACTTTGACAAAGTCAAAGTTGAAGATTGTGATGAGAAAACTGATGATGATGAGAAAAGAAAAATATTTTTGAAATTAAATGAAATGTTTCAAGAAACTGTTCTACATTCTACTGAAAAAGGTGAATGCTCAACTCAAAAACCTGTAAAGAAGAATGTGGAACAAAAACAAAAACAAAAAGATAAAAAGCCGAAAAATCTTCATAAAGAAAATAAAAGCTCATCAGTTCAATCATCCAATCATGATAAAAAATCACAAAAATTAGAAAATCAAAACTCAAAAACTGTTGGTAATAAGTTGTGCAGGTTTGACCACAGTGCTCAAAAGCCAAATCCAGCAAACAAGAGGAGAAATGATTATCACCAAGCCAAACAATGTTATGATCTGAATGTTTGGACTGAAGATGGTGATTGGTACGATAACAGGGTGTGTTACACTTGTGGTGTGAAAGGACACATTGCTGTTAACTGCCAGAATTGGAGGTTTGAGACAAGAAGATGCTTTGAATGCAATATCAAAGGACACATTGCCAGGGATTGCCCAATGAGATTAAAGGGAAGATCGAGGGCTGAATCTCAGAAAATGGCAAAGAAACCAGTCAATGTCAAAGCAAAACCCAAAGAACAAAAAGTTCTAGAACCGAAAGTGAAGCTTTCGCAGGGGCAAAAAGACAGACTGAGGAAGAAGAGGAAGAAAGCGAGAGAGTATCTCGAAAAGATTTTGTCTTCGGATACAACTGGTAAAACAGATAAAAGTTCTGATAAATCGTCTTGCTCGCCAAAGAAGAACAATTCAAGCAAAACGAATTCATCAGATACAATTCTGAGGACAGAGGAGAGAGTAAAGAAAAAGAAAGAGAAGGCAGTTAATCAAGAGATTAACAAATCTGGTGATGAATTTGTTTCTCCGGAAACAAAAGAGCCAGTTGTTGGCAATGAATCTGACTCTTCAAAGTCAGACAAGTCATGTACAGGCGATGAATCTGGTGTGATAAAGCCAGAAGAGCCATGTGTTGAGGTAAAAGTTGAGAATTATGGTCTAACAATGGATGATGAAAATTTTCCATCATTGTTGAACAAGAATTCAAAATCACCCAAGGATCGTCAGGCTTGGGTGAATCTGTTTAAATGAAAAACCTGACTTGCCGGAGCTCCCAGGTTGGTAAGTGTGGAGCAGGAATCGGCATCTTTATTGAGAAATTCACAAAAGTGATTTCGTCTTACATGTGGTAAATCAAGGACATTAAATTGTACTTGATTTTCTACACATGATTGTGTTGAGAAAATCAGGAAATGTAAAATCATACAAGTGATTAAAGAAAACAAGGTGATGAATGATCCCCATGTTTGAGAAATGACTTACAAAACTTATTTTCCGGAAAAACCATTTTGATTAAAACAAACTTAAGTGTTTTGAAATCACCATGGGAAAATGTTTTGTTGTCAGGGGGAGTTCTGATTGTTCAAGCCAAGTGAATGGAGAATTGAAGTAATTCTCATCATGTTGTCACGTTATCTTTGTACAATTTGTTTTCAAATTTTCTCAGAAAATCAAAATTGAAACATAATTTGATTTTAGGGGGAGTAAAAATTTTAAAAAAAATTATTAGAAAATTTGAAAAATTCCAAAAACATTGAAAAATGAAAAAAAAAATGAGTTTTGTTGTATAAAAAAGGAAATCATAGTAGATCAGTTGGACTGTTACAGCACGCTAAAGAAATGGAATGATAAAATGTGATAAACGGTCTCACTAAAGATGTGACGGTAGGCTCAGCTAGACTAGTAGATTTGCGATAACGATACAAACTTAAATGAAAAAGCCTAGTTCTAGTGGGAAACATGGTCAAAAGCATAGTACTTAGTTTTGTACTTCTTGATTGTGTGCCTACTCAGTAATCAATGATTGTCGAAAAACATAAAACTAGTTAAGTCTGTGAATTTTCACAACTTTGCTGATAAGTCGCTGTGATTGTGCATTTTATTTTGCAAAGATTTAAACTTGTTTTATTTCTTTATTTTGTTTAAGCATTGGACATCCCCTGTGTATACGTGAGTATCGACCTGGATGTTATTGCCTAAACGTTCTGCTTTATTTTCTTTGGTGTTTCGTTTAAGCTTTGGACCTCATCTGCGTATACGGAAGTATCTACCTGGTGGTTAAAGCCTAAACAACTTCAACTTATTTTTATTTTTCTTATTTTGTTTAAACATTGGACTTTCTCTGTGTATACGGAAGTATCGACCTGATTGTTAATGTTTAAACATTCTGCTTTGTTTTCGCACAAATCACGGTTGATAAAAGTTTAAAGGCATTATTTGAGTCAGTGTATTACATGATGAGGGGATATGCTGAGATCGTGGGGTCCATAAGAACTTAGTGCAAAATTAATATACTTTAACGTATCGGTAAGGATTTTGATAATTTTTAGATTGAGTTTAAGTGGACAACAATATCGTCAATCAACGTGAATCGTTTAGAACTGAAAATGTTTAAAGCTTAACGGTGCTAGTGATTTGTCTCATAAACTGATATGATCCTCTTACGCAAACTCACAAAAATAGTGTCTGTAAATATTTCTTTATTGCATTTCTGGTACATTCAAAAATCCAAAAAGATTTTAGTGTGTTTTAGCATAAATTTTTGAAAAATACAAAAAGATTTTCGACAACTGATGTTGGAGAGCTGATTTTCGAAATTCCAAGTGCTAAACAAGATGAACTGGTTTGGGAGTGTGTGTGCTGAATTGATAAATTTTGATTTAAGAAGAAAGTTAGATTAGTTAATCAAGATCATTAATTTGAACTTGATGTAACTATTTCAAGTAAGTTTTTCTTATTGATTTAAGTAAAAACTTATGATTTGATTGAGAATTGTGTAGGAGATAAGCTGAACAGAGTTAAAGCCAGGATTTGATTTCAAAGGTGATAACTAATTCCAGACTGAAAATCCCAGCTTGATGAAAGGGGGAGTCTGACGAGGTTAGAGCTAGAGAAAAGATCCGGGTACATGATTCCAGGAGAAATTCCTGAAGCAGACTGATCAAGATTGAAGAGTCGCCATGTTGAAGACTCTCACTGAACATTCCGTCAACATTCAAGGGGGAGTCTGTTGGTGCAGTTGTCTGTCGACTTCATCTTTGTTCGAGTCTTAGATTAGAACTGATAGATTAGAGCACGTAAAATGAGAAATGGGAATATAGGTGATTCCGCTGGAATGACATAGAGTCAGTTCAAGCGAGATCAGGTGGACAAGTTCAAGCGAAATCTTGAATGTAATTTCGCTTGAATGATGTTTCGCTTGAGAATGTCATTTCGCTTGAAGCATGTTCAAGCGAAATCACATGTCTATAAATACCCACTCAAGCGTAATCAGTTGTAGAGTTCTTGTTTCCGACGCCGAGGTGCTGTCGAAGTGTCTCCAGCTTTGTAATCGAGTTTTGAGCAATACAAGAGACAGTTAATAGTGATTCTAGTGTTATACAAGCTAAACAAAGACAGAATCAATGAATTCCGCCTCTGATTCTGTCTGAGCACTCTTCTGATCGACTCGTTAGGTCGTTTCACGATCCTACAAGTTTGTTCTTTGGCGACCTCTTCTTCAACAAAGTGGTCAGTTTCTTCTCTTGTATCAGGTGGTTCATCTTCATCTTCAATTAGGGGGTCATTATTGCCGAATGGATATTTCATTGAACGCTCAAGATCGACACTCTTTTTAAATGCCCCTAATTGAATAGATAGATTGTTGAGCTTACGGTTTTTCAAAGCTTCGTGGGTTTTTACAAAAGGTCGTCCCAACACTAGAGGAGCATCATCAAGGATGACAAAGTCGGTTGGGATTACCATTTGATTTGTTTGAACCAAGACATCCTCAACTACACCGATTGATTTCATTACTTTCCGATTGGATAGAAAAATGGGTATTTGAAGTGGAGAAAAATCACCAATACTTAATTTTTCGAAAATGTAGTTTGGCATTATGTTAACACAAAGATCTTTATCAATTGTGATATTACTAATAAATGAATTTTGAAAAAAAACATGGAACCGGTGTAATGTTAATTTCAAATGGATCTTCTTTTATTAGCGAAGTTTGATCATTAGTTAACTTAACGCTTACTGTTTCGTCAATTTTAGTGTTAGTGTTTAACTCTTTTAAAAACTTAGCATGAGTGGGAACTAAACAATGATTTTCGAAAGAAGGTGACAAGAGATTAATTCCTTCAAAATTAGACTCTTCTTGAATTTTAACGTTATCGGACTCACCTTTTTCGTTATTTAACTCATGTGTCGGCTTTTCACTTATTTGTTCTTCCATTTTTATGTTTTCAACTATCTCTTTTTTATTTAATTCTTCTCTTGCGCGGGACTCCTCTTCCCTTGCGCGAGATTCTAATATGCAACGTTCGATAGTTTTAATTTTTTCTATTATCCTGTCGGCTATGTCGGTGATAGAGTTAGGATCGGGATCCTCAAAGCTTGAATCCAGTTGTTCGATCCTTTGTTCCTCATAATACTCATAGGAAGTAGATGGTTCACACCATTGTCCTTCATTGTAAGTATATGATGGATAAGGGTCGTAATTTTGTTCTTCATAATACTCATATGAGGTGGGTTGTTCACGCCATGGTTCCTCATAATAAGCATATGAAGGTGGCGGCTCATATCTTGGTTCCTCAAAGTATGAGTATGAAGGCTCATACCTTGGTTCTTCAAAATATGAGTATGAGGGAGGAGGTTCATACCTTGGGTCTTCATAGGTTGTGTATGAAGTTGATGGCTCGTAACTGGGCTCCTCATAGTAGGTGTATGAAGTGGATGGTTGAAATAAGTCACAATAATGAACCGAGTGCGGGTCACCACAATTAATGCAATAGTCTTCCCTATAATCATCCTCCTCATAGGTGTAGTTGTAACCTCCTGAGTATTTATCCATGAGAATCACTCAGCAGACCACAACAAAGTCTCGAGACCAGAAAACAAAAATAAAAACGGAAACAGAGGCTGGACACGGCCCCGTGTTCAGTGGACATGGCCCCGTGTTCAGATTCTGTATCTAGGCGTTTTAATTAAAGTTACTGATTTCGTTGAGCACGGGGCATGTTCAGTGAGCACGACCCCGTGTTCAAACTCTGTTACTGGGTGTTTTATAAAAAAAAATGCAGCACGGCCTCGTGTTCAGTGAACACGGCCCCGTGTTCAGTGAACACGGCCCCGTGTTCAGGCTACTGTAAATGCAAAAACTAACTAAAATGCAGAAAAATGCGCGCGTTTTAAAAAAGGTTTTGAAAAACTGATTAGGCCGTCGATTTTAAGCTTTCCTAAAATCCTTTTGTCCCCGACAGCGGCGCCAAAAACTTGATGCGTGTGAAGTGTCGTATAGTTTTTAATGTATATTTTAAGCCCTTTAACACTTTTTAGCCAAGTTTTAAATTTATAAAACACGATATTTACTAACACTAGACACACATATGGGCAAGTGCACCCATCGTGAACGTAGTATAGTGTTGGTAAGATACCGAGGCCGTCCAAGGACACAAGAGCTTTTAATACCGGTTTATCCTCAACGTCTAATCAAATCAAAAGTTTAGAAAAAAGGTATTAAACTAGAAAAATAAAACTAACTAAAATGCTGAAAAATAAAATAAAATAAAAACAGATAGACAAGATGAATCACTTGGATCCGACTCGTGTTTAGTGTAACCTTTGATTATTTCTGCACTTTTGCAATTTTTAAGAGATTATCTTAGTTATTGTAGTAGGCCCCTCTTCTGAAGGTGACGTTACCCTCAATGCAATAGTTTGAGTCAGCAAGGATACAATCCTAATGGGTTGGATTATTGAAAGATAATTAATTAAGTTATTAATGCATATTGTGGTAGGCCCCTCTTCTAGAGGTGACGTTACCCTCGGCTAAGTAGTCTGAGTCAGCAGGGATACAGTCCTAAGTAGCCGGGTTAAAGTTTTAATAGTAGTTTATATATGAGGGGGTCAAGGAGTTCGGGCCCCCGCCATCCAATACCAGTGGGTATTGAAGGAGATCCTACTAAAGTTGACCCAGGTCCTTGCAGGATCTATGCACTGAACAAGGCAAGACTCTTACCAAACCGTTCCCTTAACCCCCGACCAGGTAGCCAACATACCTCCATATAGACCGTGGAGATATGAATGGTGAAAATCTTTTATTTTATATAGATAGTAAAATAATGCCAAGACACCACGGACAAACGATAAGGAAGACTTACCTTCAACATAAGAAACTAGTTATTAAAGTCATTAATACATAACCAAATAAAAAGTGCGAAAAGATTAAAAATAAAAAGTATTACACTAGACACTTGTCTTCACCTAGTGATGTAAGAGACTTAGGCAAACATGGCCTTTGATTGTCAAGAACTCTTACGATCAATCTTGGATCCCGAGACTACTCACACACTCTATGATGGATGATGGATGATGGTGGTGGATGTGGGTTGTGATGGTGGTGGTGGGTGGGTGAAGTGTGAGAGAGGTGGTTTGCCAAGGGATGGTTTGCAAATGAGCCAAGCACCCCTATTTATAGCCTGCACAGAAGCCCGAACACGGCCCCGTGTCCATTGGGCACGGCCCAGTGTCCACCCGTCTTCTCTTCCTTCATTAAATGCAGTTTTTCTGCATTAGTTGACCACGCCCCCGTGTTCGCTGGGCACGGCCCCGTGTGCAGAAGCGTATCTGTACTATCAAGATTTCCTCAGATTCTGCGAATCTTAGAGTTGACCACGACCACGTATCCGCTGGGCACGCCCCCGTGGTGGGTGATAGAAGCTTCTACAGCTTTGTCTTTTCTGCAGACACTTGGGCACGCCCCCGTGCTCATTGAGCACGGGGCGTGTTCAGCCTTCTATTCTCTTGTTTTGCTTGGGAAGATACTGTCGAGGGGTCGGGCATGCCACGTTTATTCCTTTTCTTGTATTTTTGTTAGATTTAGCTGCCTTTTTGCTTCTTTTGTTCATTTAAGCTCATTTAATCCTGAAAATACAAAAGGAAGACAAAAACACACTTTTTCCAACATTAGTACTAAAAAAGGGTTAGTTTAATGCCACATTTGATGTAATTTATATGTTGCATTTTGCACACATCACCATCCTGAAAAAGTGTATAATAGATGCAAAAGGGGAAGAAAACGAGCTCATGGGATTATATACTTTCGAAAGCCCATCTCGAGTTGGATCAATCGTATGTAGACTCAAACTACCTCAAGTATAGGATAACCTATATGTGGTTAATCATATGTCAGACCTGAAATGGTGGAGCACTGACCTTACCCTTCTGATTAAGTACTCGTAAACAATGAACCTTGTAGAAAGTAGAGAGCATTGAGACGAGAAATTAGGAAAAACAGGATTATTTAATAAAGGTCTACAATGATTCTTCGTAAGAATCAAAGTTTCTTGTAGAAACTACAAGACGATACTTAACAAGACTGTTCTTACGATTTCCACATAGTGTGAAAACACAACCTGTGAAGTAGAATTTCGGGGACGAAATTCCCTAAACAGGGGGAGACTGTGACACCCGGCTATTTAGGTTGTACCGTACAAATGTAACACGTGTCGTAAATCAATAAAAAGTTGTATTTGACTGTTATTAATGTTCATGTGTGATATTTTATGAGTTCGTAAATCCAAACTTTGATAAAAATTATGTTGGCAATAATAAGATAAACGCTTATCGCGTAACGAACAAAATGAGAAACGAACGTCGGTGACCGCCCGATCAATGTTAAAATCCTAAAAATAATTCATTATGATTAGAATGGTAATTTTAATCATGTGCGAAAGGAAAAATAAATTAAAACGCAAAGAAACTCTATTTTTCGAGTTTAAGCACGTAACGCGCGATACTGCGCGAATCTGACAAAATACTGTCAACGCAGCTAGTCAAAGCAACTGATAATTATTTTAGTAATATTTTGGCTAGTTTATTTTTATAGAACGTTAAAAAAAATTAAAACGTGATAAAACGGGATTAAAACGCTAGATAAAATACCCGGTATCCAGTAAAATACCAGTTTTGGTCTATATATATATATATACGGGTATGTGTGTGTGTGTAGAATGCAAGATGGCAGCCATGCAAGGTGTTTTTTCTCTCTCTCCTCCATGTGTTGGCTAGAGGATTTAAAGGTGATGATTATTGTTAGGACCGGTTTTAGACTCCGGAACGATTGCGAACCGAACGTGTGACGTGCGGAATCCGTACTCGAACGTGACCGAACACAAGAACGTACAATTTAACGTGATTCTATTGAAAGATATGACGAATAAAATCATCGTGAATCACCTATGAAGACTTTCTCTCTCTAAGCTTAGCTCTCCAAAATGTCAAATGAGCAAAAGTCCTAAAACTAAAGCCTAAAGCTCCTATTTATAGGCACAAGGTTATAAGGGATTTCCCCTTATTTACAAGATTGTCACCTTGCCCTTTTAACTACATCATGTAACACAAAGTCTAGATCTTTTCTATTTCTGCTACGGTTTTGATTGACGGAGCCGATAGACATACTGCACTAACAGACTCCCCTTTGGATATTGCCGCAGTCAATCTCGTAGCGTCTTATCTTTTCTTTCTCTCTTAGTCTTCTTGAAGGTTTGACGGTATCAGCAACCATAGACTCCCTCTTTCTCGAACAAAATCCCCGTGGATCTGTCTTCAGGCTTCCGTTGCTTTTGGGATCGACACCTGGCTTTCCGGATACAAGCTCCTCCAGGATAATTACCTGACTCCTTGAATGCACGCTCTCCCTTGCGTTGAGCTTATCTTCAGACTCCCCCTTAGACTCTGCTATCGGGATCGTAATCTGGAATACCATCTGCAAATCTCATACATTCATAAGTAAAAACATTTTGAATCTCCAGGATTGATGACCTGGCCCTCTCAACATATACTAAAATATTTTTACAGTGAAAACATTTTCAGTTGTCCAGGAATTGTAACCTGGCACTTTTAAAAACATTTCAACTTCCCCTATCAACAAACTTCAAATATTTGACGATTTAAGCAACCAAATCGAAAACTATCTCTATATAACAGATTTTAACAGATTAAACAACCAACTCCCTCACAGATTATCATCCAAGTCCAACTTAATGACCTTGGAGATATCACAAACTATTTTTGATTTTTGAGTTTAAAAACTTCAAGTTTCAACTTAATGAACTTGTTTTATTTTCAGAAACACATTCAGCATACTTAGATTTTGAAACTCAGCATTCAGACATCGGTTGTCGAAAATAAAGCGGAATCAAAAATCTTTTTGAAGTTTTCTGAAATATAAAGCAGTAAAGAAATATTTACAAACGTATTTACAAACAATATTTTTGTTTGAGTTCGTGTTAGAGGATCATATCAGTTTATGAAAAATCACTAGTACCGTTGAGCTTTAATCACTCTAAGTTTTAAACAATTCACATAGAATGACGATATTGTTGTCCACTTAAACTCAATCTAAAAACTTTCGAAATGCTTACCGATACGTTAAGGTATATTAATTTGCACTAAATTCTTATGGACCCCACGATCTCAGCATATCCCCTCATCATGCAATACACTGACTCAAGTAATGCCTTTAAACTTTCATCAACTATGATATGTGCGAAAACAACGCAGAATGTTTAAACATTAACAATCAGGTCGATCTTTCGATACGCAGAGAAAGTCCAATGTTTAAACAAAATAAGAAATAAAAACAAGTTGAATATGTTTAGATCTTAACCACCAGTTCGATATTCACATATACGCATAGGTGATCCAAGATTTAAACAAAACACCAAGAAAAAATAAAGCAGAATGTTTAGGCACTAACATCCAGTTCGATACTCACGTATATGCATAGGATGTCCAATGCTTAAACAAAATAAAGAAATCAAACAAGTTTAAATCTTTGCAAAATGAAATGCACAATCACAGTGACTTTTTCATCAAGTTGTGAAAGTTCACAAACTGACCGGTTTTTATGCTCTTTCAGTATTCAGCGATTACCAAGTAGGTACACAGTCACAAAGGATAAAACTAAGTACTATGCTTTCAACCGCGTTTCCCACTAGAACTAGGCTTTTTCATTTAAGTTTGTATCGTTATCGCAAATCTGCTAGTCTAGCTGAGCCTATCGTCACATCTTTAGTGAGACTGTTTATCACTTTTTAACTTTCCAAATCTTTAGCATAATGTGACAATCTACTGATGTACTATCATTTCCTCTTTTTACACAAAACACTAATTTTGAATTTTATCATGTTTTTGGCTTTTTCAAATTTTCAAATGTTTTTTAATTTTCTGAAATTTCTTACTCCCCCTAAAATTCAAAACCATTTAAAGAAAATTTGACAGACCGATGTAGACAGCTTTGTCTCGCCATCCATTTCTGCATCTCATGCTCTGTTTTTGCAGAAATATAACGTACCCCCATGATTTACAACACATTGATTTTCGACAGTTTGAAAACCGTTTTTCAATCTTGTGAAAGTAATCATGTTTGTTCCGCCGTGAGGGTTTCGGCATATTCAAGCAACATTTTTTTTTAAATTTTGATTTTTGACAAATTTAAAAAAACAAACATATTTTTTATTTTTCAAAATTTTCAATTTTTAGGGTTTTTGAAATATTGTTTATTTATGTACAAAAACAAATAAACTCCATGTTCAACCAAACCAGGGTTCAGCAGCCTTCTCTTCCTGTGCCAGGCTGCTCATCAATTCTCTTTCTTGACAATCAAACTTCATGAGCACCTACACATTCACAAAAACTCAATTACTTGAACAATTTAGCCCAGGTCTGTCTGACCTTAGGCATTTCAACACAATATTCATTCAATGATGGAAAATCTTTGTCATCTTGTAAAAAAACTTTTTCATCTTTGATTTTGACTTTCTCATCATGCACAGTAGTCACTTGTTTCTTAACCACCCAGTTTTGACCTTTTGTCGCATTTCGTTTGTAAAATCGTGACTCTGTGTTTTGATTTTGAACAACACTTGGTTTCCAAAATTGATTAGGCTTTGTCATATCAACTGATGTTTGCCAACTTTGTGTTGTTCTGAATCTGGAAGTGTGAAAATTTCGGGTTTGTCTTGAATCAAACCTAGTCTGGTTTGATTTCCCGGTTTGATTCGAAGCAAACTTGTTTGTGTTATACCTCCAAGTTTGTTTGGAATCAAATATAGTAGTTCTTTGTTTCACACTCTTAGATTTCTGTTTTTCAACATTAACATGCTTTGTGTTTGGACACTTACGTGCAACATGTCCAATTTGATCACATTTAAAACACGTTTTCTTTGAAACATCTTTAGCATGTTGTTGTTTCTTTTTCTGAGCATAGAACTCTTCATTAGACTGTCGTCTAAATTGGAGTTCTTTCTCTTCTTCCGAACTTTTCCCGTGAACAAAATTCATTTTCTTTTGAAAATTTTGCTTTTCAAACCTTTTATTTTGACTTTGTTTCTTTTTATAACCCAAACCTGCCTTCATGTTCTTCTTTTTGTAACCAGGTTTGTTATAAAAAGCTTTCTTGCTTTTACCAGCAAATTTTGAAATTTCTGACTTTTCGATCTCAACCAGTTTAAACACTTTGTCAATTTTATCTGCAATCACATTCTGAATCGGGAACTCGTTATCTGAGAATAATTTGTCCAATCCAATCATGGTATAAGCCAATCCTTTTGGATCATCATTCACAACATTCTCAGATTTTGAATGTTTGAGATAACCATCATGAAAATTTCCCTCATTTTCTTCCTGTGATTCAGACTTACCTTTGGTAGACTCATCTTTCAAAACGCTTTCAACAACCTTACTTACCACCTCTGAATCATCAACTTCATCAGATTTGGTGTAAGTCACATCGATACTTTCAGGTAATTGGTCAACGATATTCAGACCTTTTGCCACCTTTTCCTCATCATAAAAAGTATATTTATTTCTCAATGGTGAAGGAACCTGATGATATTCTGAATCAATACCTTTTTTATTCTTGTCAGTATCTTTGTCATCTGGTGTGATGTTGAAAATGCGTTCAAGAATGTACGAAGAGTTATGATAACTTTGAAGTTTTGTAACAATCTTTTCTTTTTCAACCAGAACTTGTTTGAGATTAGCAACTTCATCAACACACTTGTTTAATTCAAGTTGCTTTTCTTTAAACTTTCTCTCATACAGTTCTTTGGTTGTTAAAGTTTTAGACAATATTTCATCAAAACATTTGACTTGTCTCTTCAAAGTATCATAAGCTTCTTGTACTCTCTGATTTGACCACTTCAAATTATCGTACTCTTTTTGAAAATATTGAAACTTATTTTCTTTTTCAACACAACCAACACATTTTGTTGTACACATTTCTCTCAAAATCTCATTTTCTTTTTCAAAATCTTTACATTTCTGTGTTAACTTTTCAACCTTTTGTTTCAAAATTTCTTCTTTTTCAATCATTTCTTTATATTTTATTTTGAAAACATTTTCAAGTTTATTTGTTTCAATATCTTTTGTTTTTATCATTTCATCTTTTTCAGTACAGATTTTGCACATTTCTATGCAATTCCTGCACTTGTTTTTATTTTTATCAACAGTTTCAGCATTTGATAAATCAGAAGATTCATTTACCTCAGTTTCTTTTAGCACCGATGATTCTTCTGTTTCAACTTTCTGGACTTCTTCTTTCTTTTCTTCTTCCATCTTTCGTTCTTCTTCAACATCATTATTTGCCAGAATCTTCACCTCTTCTACCAGCCTTTTCAACTCTTCTTCTTTCCTCTTCTTCATTTCTACCACCTTTGGAAGACTTGATTCAAAAATTTCTTTTATTTTGTTCAACAGATCAGCCTCATAACCTTTTTCAGATAACCTTCTTGTATTATAAGTGTCCTGATCTGGAAAAAGATTTGTTACTACATCAAAATCCACCTTATCCGGATCAACCACTGGATTACCCTGTGTATCCATGTAACATTCCAGTTCAGCATTCCATCTATTGGCTCTTCGAGCTACTTTGAATGGTTCTTTCAACTTTCTAATCTCATATCTCGCACTATCTCTTCTCCACCAATTTTCATAAGCTGCATCAGCTACAAATGCGGATCCAACATAATCTTCTTCAGGAAGAATTTGACTCCAGTCATAACCTTCATCGTCTTGAATAACCGCCATCGCCCTAGATCTTTCCTTTGACGATCCTTCATCGATCTGTTTCTGACTCACATTTGATGATCCACTGTTGCGATGATAAATTGCTTTCTTATAATAATCATCTCTGAATGGATTTGTGGGTTCGTCAGTTTCCCTGTTTGTACACTCTCTCTTGAAGTGTCCTTTCTGTTTGCATTTGAAACAGGTAACTTTTGCCTTATCAAACCCCAATTTTGAATCAGCAGATCCCAAAGACGATATTCCAGTGATCTCCATGAAGCGTTGTTGTAACAACTCTTATCAAAAGTCCTATTTATTATTTTATTTTGTCAAATAGGAAACCCTAATTAAGACCCCCAAGTGATCCTGCATAAACCCTAAAATTTTCAGAATAATCGGAATCAGGATCAGGGCCCCTAAAACTCAGGGGGGTAAACCCTAGTTAGTATTATCTTGACAGTTTTACGTGTAAAACGAATTTTAACGCAAAACCAACTCACCTGAGCTACTGGGACACGGGGCTACCCTATGATAGGGTAGTACCCCTCGCGCCACGCGACGACCCCTCGCGCCACGCGAGGGGGTCGGTTTTTCAGCTATAAGTAGTAGACTTTGGCACTTGCAATTTCGCGTTGGTTCGACGTAGAAATTCAATATGTACACTGAGATATAGCAGAAACAGTCCTAAAACACACACGATCACGAAACGCTGCCGCTATAACAGGGTAATAACTTGATCGCTGCTACGATTCAATGTCCGATCGATTGAAACAATCCAATGGATGTTTAAGTGCTGCCCACATTAGGGTTATGCTTTGTCATTCGTCGTGAATTCGATGGATGTTTAAGTATCGCACTTTGTCATTCGTTGTGAGGGTTTAATCTCGTGAGTTATCGTAAATGTTGTATTAGTTACTGACCTAGTTCGTGTGCATGTTGTTTAAATTTAGGTTAAAAGGCTAATCAGTAGGCTAAACTCTGCCCGTATAAATCTGCAATGTGAGTCATTCTCTTTTTATCAAAAGCATTTTTACAATACTCCATTTTCAAATGTTATAATTACAGGGAGTAAGTCGTGGATATCTCGAATCACTGGCTAGTGGGGTATTATGCACATTACTAATTTCTCTCCCAGTTAGGTTCATTGACCTAACAGGGATAATCATCACTACTTGGGTGACAGGACCCAATAGTGGTATGACCATCGTCACACAGTGTGACACGGCGCCAGATAAAAATAAGATAGAAGCCATTGTAATCGCTCTTATGCTGTAATTGATAACTATGTGTCGTTTTATCAAATTTGAGTGACTCGCCAGCATTTCCCCGCTGATAAAATATTTTTTTAAAACATGTTTCAGGCGACCTGCTGTAAATCAAGGAAACATGCTACGGAGCACTAACAAGCTTGAAGAGGTGGCTCAGTTAAAAATAAATAAACATGTTTTAATAAATTAGGGAATTTCCTAGTTAAATTCCTCTATTGTAAATTATGGGTTTTATCCCAAATTATGGAATAAAATAATTGGGCATTTTGAGTTTTAAAAGATCCTGTTAAAAATCTTCCGCTGTCGCATCACAGATACCACGGGTTCCTGTCCCGCTGCTCCGGACCGGGTCAAACCGGGGCTGGGGCCGTGACAGGAAAAGGTGGTATCAGAGCTACTGAAAGAGCCACTGATTTAAGCCTATTAAGTATTTTAAATACTTAATTTTCCTGATTATCATTTTGTGATTAGTTGTTTTATTAACTGACTACTTGTTAGTTACAGTATGGGTAAGCAAAGAATTTCGGATATCTATCTTAAATTAGATAATTCACCAAAAGGAAAGCTCATCCCAATCAAATTCCTCAAGATACTCAGTAGATACTGAGGAAGGAATATTTGTTCGAAAGGCACAATATGAGGAACCACTTTCTCCTAATAAAAGAAGTTTGATTATTAGGAAAAGTCGGGAGAAAATAAAGAAATCACAACAAAAAGAAAGGAGAAATCAAGAAACTCAGGAACTAGGCAGTAACCCACCATGGGAAGACAAGTTAGATGAAAAATGGGCAGATCTCTATATGCTAGCCACTGTAGCAGTAAATACAAATCTTTAAATAACCTGACTCAGTTCTAGCACCCATATCACCTACAAGCCAGAAACTTTACCTAGTAAATAAATAAGTTTTCAATAAACCCTAGTATGTTTTAATTTCCAGTTGTCCTTTGTATTAAATTAGTCACATGGTATGCAATAATACTTGAAGGTTATCTGTGAAATTTTGTTATAAAATTTTAACTTAGTATTTTTGCATATATGCTAAACAGCATGAATGAGTTATCTGAAGCCCTTCAGAATCTCAATCTCTATCCGGTGAAAGTAGAAGTTTCCAAAGACTTTACTGGTTACATACCTGATGTGGAAGAACCTATGGAATTCCACGCTCCACCACCGGAGAAACCAAAGCCTAAGAAAAAGAGAAGATTCGTAGGCTGGAGGCGTGTACGCAGGAGGAAACCAGCAACTAGAAAGGTTCCCAAAATAGAGAATCCCATAGATAAAGGAAAAGGAATTATGATCGGGGAAGATTCAAGGCAAGTAGGGATGGAAATTGGGGAAAGTTCTAAGCAAGTTGAGGAATTTCCATTCCAGGAGGAACTGGATCAAATACTGGCAAGCTGTGATATCCTTAGGCCTATCAATACAAATCTTTACTCTTATCCTGTCGAAACTCAACTTCCAATAAATTTGGAACCAGCCATCCCATAACCTTTAATCCATACCCAACCTTTAGGAGAAATGGACGAGTGGTGGACCAACGACTGGCAGTTTCAAAACCTCCTAAATAACCCTTATACCTTTTTCCCTCAGTTCGACCCAGAACCTATACCAAACCCACCAATGAGCAATGAAAATTTAGCTGAACTCTGCCATTTTGGCGAGGAGCTGATAGGTGCAGGGAATAGGATTCGGGAGGTGGGAGAGAAAATCTCCTGGAAGTACGACGAGAGGGAGCTTCATTTCTGAAATACCAGCAAAAGGGATGGTGTGAGAACGTAGCTGTGATTGTATAATAATAATAATAATAATAATAATAGTAATAAAAATATAATCCTGAAAAATAAAAATAAAACTTTGTAACATAATAGTGTATACGGATGCATAATATGATATATAAAAAGGGAAATCGAGGAATCGATAATTTTGGATATATATGTGTGTTGTGAAATTTGTATGATTGTTTTGTGTATAATTGTTATTTACTCTATACTAATAAATTATATATATTAATTATCAGATGGAAAACGCTACTAATGAACCAGTTAACGAGATTAACCAATCTGAGCAACACCAGGAGGATCAATTTATGACTAGGCAAGATATCGAGAATATCGTTGCTCAAGGAATAGCCAATGCTATTCCAGTAATCCTTGCTGCTGCCCAGAAACCTGTTGAACCTCAACAAATCATTCCTAGCAAACGTACTCATGAAGATAACTTCATTAATAGTGTAAACGGAGGCGGCAACAACAACAATAACAATAACAATAACGATAATGTTCTGCAAGCCCCGATTCTCAAGAAAATGAAAGCTGCAACGCCTGGTTGCACTTACAAATAATTTCTTGCCTGTAAACTAGCTGAGTTTGCAGGTAACGAAGGGGCAACTGAAGCACTGCGTTGGTTAGAGAAAACCGAGGCAGTAATTACCATAAGTAAATGTGCTGAAGAAGACCAGGTCATGTATGCGTCAAATCTTTTTAAAGAAGGGGCTTTAGAATGGTGGAATACAGTTCTACAAGCTAAAGGAAGAACTGTGGCGTATGCTATGAACTGGGAAGAGTTTAAAAATTTCATAGAAAGAAAATTCTGTCCCGAGTATGAAAAGGAACAAATGACAAATAAGTTCCTAAATCATCGAATGATTGGTGTAGATTGTCGAGGATATACTTCGACATTCTTCAAGTATGCTAGAGTGGTACCAACCCTGGCTTCGCCAGAACCGGTACTTATTTCTCGTTATATTTGGGGATTGATTGGCGAGATCCGTAATATTGTCAAGGCCGCGAAACCCCGCACAATTGATGATGCGGTGGATTTAGCCAATACATTGACTGACGAACTGGTGCGGACGCAAGAAGAAAATAGAAAGAAGGAAGTGGCCCAAAAGATTACCCAGGGATTTCGTATGGGTAACCGTAACAATTTCAAGAGAGGAGGAACTGGGCAATCTTCCACTGTTCCATTTTGCAATAGTTGCAAAAGAAAGCATTTTGGAAGATGCAAGGGATATTGCAATTTTTGCAAAATTCCAGGGCATCAGGGGGAAGATTGCAGGAAGAAGAAATTCACAGTTTGCTATAACTGTGGAGAAAATGGACATATTAGGCCAGACTGTCCGAAATTGATCAAACCAGCTGATAACAAAGCCAAACCTGCAGAAGGAACTAACAAGAAGAACGTAAGAGCCTTCCAACTGACTACTCAAGAAGCAGAGCTAATTCCGGATGTACGTTTCCAGTTCACAACGTCTATGAAAAAGTATTATTTGACTCTGGTGCAAACCAAAGTTTTATAAATACTTCATTCATCGTGAATTCTATGGATGTTTAAGTATCGCACTTTGTCATTCGTTGTGAGGGTTTAATCTCGTGAGTTATCGTAAATGATGTATTAGTTACTGACCTAGTTCGTGTGCATGTTGTTTAAATTTAGGTTAAAAGGCTAATCAGTAGGCTAAACTCTGCCCGTATAAATCTGCAATGTGAGTCATTCTCTTTTTATTAAAAGCATTTTTACAATACTCCATTTTCAAATGTTATAATTACAGGGAGTAAGTCGTGGATATCTTGAATCACTGGCTAGTGGGGTATTGTGCACATTACTAATTTCTCTCCCAGTTAGGTTCATTGACCTAACAGGGATAATCATCACTACTTGGGTGACAGGACCCAATAGTGGTATGACCATCGTCACACAGTGTGACACGGCGCCAGATAAAAATAAGATAGAAGCCATTGTAATCGCTCTTATGCTGTAATTGATAACTATGTGTCGTTTTATCAAATTTGAGTGACTCGCCAGCATTTCCCCGCTGATAAAATATTTTTTTAAAACATGTTTCAGGCGACCTGCTGTAAATCAAGGAAACGTGCTACGGAGCACTAACAAGCTTGAAGAGGTGGCTCAGTTAAAAATAAATAAACATGTTTTAATAAATCAGGGAATTTCCTAGTTAAATTCCTCTATTGTAAATTATGGGTTTTATCCCAAATTATGGAATAAAATAATTGGGCATTTTGAGTTTTAAAAGATCCTGTTAAAACTCTTCCGCTGTCGCATCACAGATACCACGGGTTCCTGTCCCGCGGCTCCGGACCGGGTCAAACCGGGGCTGGGGACGTGACAGTTGTGCTCTCCTCATTGCGCTATCCATGCACCATTTAATATCCATTAGCTCCATCTCCTCTGGATCGATTTGATCATAATCTTCCTTTGTCATTTTTGGATTTCCAACTTTTCCTGCGATCAAACTTTCATACGATTCCAGGACGGATGCTAAGAACACCATTTGTTGCTTGGTAACTTCTGCATTCAGACTTTGAGAGTTTTTCAAATCTATAGCGATATTGCAATTGACTATGTTTGGATTTGATGAATTTGAACCAATTGAATGATAACCCAAATCTCTTGAAGAACTTTGCTGAGGTGAATCCCTTGAGCTTCCAGCACTAAATCCCGTTTTTCACTTTTGATCAAACATGTTTCCTCTGTAGTATAAATCGACATTTTGTTTATATAGCTGGCTTCCTATTTTGTTTTGTTTCCTGATTTCTAGATCATGCCCCTCAAGTTTTTCAATCAGCCAGTCTAGAGTCACCTTGCTCATATCATTGCTGTTTTTGAGAATCATAACATAGTATAACCAGTCGTCTTCATTTGGAACAGCTTCTATCAACTTATCAATGATCTCTTCATTATTTTTTGACACACCAACTCTCTCCATTTCAAGTTTAAGATGACAGAATCTTTCAATCATATGTAGAACAGTTTCACCTTTCATACAAGCAAACAAATCAAATTCTTCTTTCAATAACGAACGCTTGTTTTTAATAATCAGCTCACCACCAGTACATTTTCTTTCTAAAGCTTCCCACAAACCCTTTGATGTTTTCTCATGTTCAAGTAGTGAAATAATGTCTTCTCTCACTGACTGATGTAACAATGTAATCATTCTGTGTTCAGCTACAACATTTTTTAAATCTTTTTCTGCGAACTCTTCTTCGGTTAATAACTCTCCTCCTTCTTTTGTTGGTTCTTTATATCCTTGTTTTAATTTTAACCAACTTTCAGTTGCAAAATCTTTTACCCAACCCTCAAATCGATTTTTTCACCAGTTATAATCTTCAACATTCATTAATTTCGGTGGTTTCTGTTGGTTTCCGTATAAATTGTCATATTTCAAATTATCTGAAATCTCTTTTGAATAATCTCTTGTTTCAGATCTTCTTTCGGATGATTCTGAAGTAAAAGCATTGTAAAACGTGTTGTAAAATTCTTCACCACCGCTTGACATCTTCAAACAATTTCTTGAGATTCACACTTTGTATATCTTGAATCACTTTGAACAATGTATTGAATATTGTTATTTGATTGGACCGCAAAAAATGAAGTTCACTTGATGACCTGATACACTTAAAATCTGATTGGGCCTCTTGATTTAGTGGACTGACAAAGATTCAATTCACATGCAAACCTTGGGTTGTTCACACAATTCAAAATTCTTTCACGTGATGCATGTAATCAATTAACTTGTTGGGCCGTGTAATTCATTAAATGAGTCCACATGTGATAACTTGTAATGGCCGACACCTTTTCAACACACAAACAATAATTGGACCGAGCACAAATGATCAGATCACATGCAATCTTGATATTTTAAAATGGCTGACACCTTTATATATCAATTAACAATGGCCGACAAGTTTTATGATTCAATTGGACCGAAGAATTTTGACAGCTGATCAATCCGTGAGACCTGAATTATTTTTAAATGATTTGAGGCACAATCTCACATGACCTGATGATATAATCACCACTTCGCACGACCTAACAACAAACTTAAACGAACTGGTGATATTTCATGCGAATTGATGAACCTCCAAGCGAACTGGGCTCAATACGTGTGAACTGAATGATTTAGAACTCAATCCGTGTGAAGTGAACCTCCAAATGACCAACTCGTGTGAACTAAGTGAGTATCTCAAACGAACTGACAGCTTTAGAACGAACTGACATGATTTCGGACCAAAAATCTTAGATTTCTCCTAAACGGTTTTGAATTAAGATTTGAAACTTTGTAGGATTATAGATCAGGTATTTTCGCACAACATATCAAAAAATCAGCTAATTTGGACCGTGAAAACTTGTGTAATTTGGTGATTTTCAGTTAAAAACGTGAAGATATGAAAAAGATGAAGAAATTGAGCAAATCTGATGCGATTTTTTATCTGAATCTGATGAATTATGGTGCGAAATTGTGTGTTTGATCCTCGCAATTGAGCTCCCGCTCTGATACCACTTGTTAGGACCAGTTTTAGACTCCGAAACGATTGCGAACCGAACGTGTGACGTGCGGAATCCGTACACGAACGTGACCGAACACAAGAACGTACAATTTAACGTGATTCTATTGAAAGATATGACGAATACAATCACCGTGAATCACCTATGAAGACTTTCTCTCTCTAGACTTTCTCTCTCTAAGCTTAGCTCTCCAAAATGTCAAATGAGCAAAAGTCCTAAAACTAAAGCCTAAAGCTCCTATTTATAGGCACAAGGTTATAAGGGATTTCCCCTTATTTACAAGATTGCCACCTTGCCCTTTTAACTACATCATGTAACACAAAGTCTAGATCTTTTCTATTTCTGCTACGGTTTTGATTGACGGAGGCGATAGACATACTGCACTAACAATTATGTTGCAACAATATCTTCCATAATCTTCTAGTATCTTCTCATTTCCAAGAAACCAATTTCAAAACACAATTTCACTCTCTCTTTCTCTCATCAAGCTCGGCCGAACACCCTCATACATACAACCATTTTCATTTTTCAACTTATTTCTTGAAGATTCATGTTCATACAACCATGTTTCAAGTCCATTTGAAGGTTTAAAGGTGATTTCAAGGTGTTTTAAGCAACAATCAAGCTCCATATCATCAAAACTTTATCAAAACCCATCAAAATCTTGAAGGTATAAAACTCACTTAAAAAAAACTAGTTCTTGATTCTTGATGATCTTGATGATGATGGAAGTTTCTCTTGTTCTTGGATTTAAACACTAACTTGAAACTAATAATAAATGGGTTTTCAAAGAAAGTAAAAATGGATGTATGTATATATGTATATATGGCCGTGAGTGTGTATATACATGTGTATTTGAATTGAGTTTTGATTTGATTGATTGTTGTTTGATTTGATTCTTGGAAGTGAAATGCATGCATGATCAAAAGGTAACTTACAAAAGTTCATATGATTAAAAGATGAACATGATAAAGTAAAGTTTTGGAATCATATGTATGTATGTATGTGTGTGTGTGTGTGAGAGTGTGTGTATGTATGTATGTATGTATGTATGTATGTATGTATGTATGTATGTATGTATGTATGTATGTATGTATGTATGTATGTATGTATGTATGTATGTATGTATGTATGTATGTATGTATGTATGTATGTATGAGCCGTGTATGTATATATAGGTATGCATGCATGTGAATTTTTGATAATTAAAGTCTTAAATGTGTAAGAATATAAGCATATGTCTTGCATTTATGAATAAATGTGTAGATGATGATGATGTGAAGTATGAAATGTTTGAATATTTGAAACATGAGTTAAATGAAAGGTCTAGATGCGTTCAAGTTCATGCAAGATGATTTAGACCTGTTATGGATGCATTAGATGCATTTACTTGAACATGCATGTTAAAATATGATCATCAAATGATGATTAGAAAATGATTTGATAAAAATAAATTTTAATCAGATTCTAAACACTAAAAATATAATTATTTAAAGTGTTAAAATGATATAAAACTTTGTCATAAAGTTTACTAGCTTTGCATGTTGTACTTGGTGCTTTAAGTGTTGTAAAATACATGAAATCGCATGATTTATGTGACTTACACAAAAACTGCACTAATCTGATCATAACCATCATTTTAATCAGTAAATAACATGTATTATGTTAAAATATCAAGTCGTTATGAGTTGGGATGGTTATGGTAACGTTTAACACAAAACTATGCGGTAAAACGGTTAAAAATTGGCTTTTCGAAGGGTTTTTATAAAACTATCAGTAAGTAAACTGATATTTTTAGTTTAAATATAAGTATTTTAACTTATATTAAGTTTACTTGGTGTTTGGTTAGTCATACGTGACTTTCGACGCCTGAAAACGTTACCGAATCACTAAAATTCGCGTTTTACAATGTACACTAGCATGGGTTATTTATGTGTGAACCTTATGTGTTAAAATGTGTTATGTGATTTAGATATGTGTATATGATAATATTCTAAGTGTTGACATGATAGTGGGAATTTAGACTATGCATGTACGCTTGTATGCTTAAAGCGGTAGAATCGGTAAATCGCGTTAAACGTGTAACATGTTTGTCGAGCATGAAAATTGATACATATGTTAACTTGGTAAGTTATTTCATGTATACGTGCTTTAAAAATGATAAATTAATAAGTTAATGAGACTTCGCGTGTTATGATATTAAGTTGTGTGTACGTTTATGTATATATATTACGACGCGCAAATCGTAGATATATTACGTATAAACGGGAGTGTTATTGGATTTACATGATAATGGTCACCAATAAAATCGTTCAAGTCGCAAAATCTTAAAAATATATATATATGAACTCATATATATATTAACGTGCCAACATAATAAAAAATAATAACTTTTTGAGAAAAGCTCAAAGTTATGTGAAAATTCTAAGATATGGAGAAACTTAGGAATTTTGTAATATATTGATTGATAAATCGTTCCTACTTATATTAGGACGTGTAGAAATCAATTTGTGGGATTGCGCTATTTATAATACGCACCTAAAGGTGAGTGTCACTAAACCCCCTCTTTTTACTGTTTTATATATGTTTTGGGAGAAGAACACGCCTTAAAAAGGGTTTAATAATGTTTTTGAATAAAACATACCTTTTGATATATAAAATATATATTTTCATTGAAAATATACGGATTTGTTATATGTATATATGTTTCGGGGAGAAACGGTTTTTGTGAATAAATATGTTTCGGGGAGAAACGGGGATTGGTACGGTGTTTCAAAGAAAGCGACCGTGTAGTTGGGACGAATTTGCTTGATCTCAAGAGAGTACCTTTCGGTGGGGACTTCGAGGAATTCGTACAACATCATATATTAAATTTATCATTATTTGTAGGATATATATTGTACGTGAGGCAGGCATCATAGATGGCCTCGATATGGGCCATGCGCAAGTGATGTCGTTTAATCATTTAAGTATTGCATGCGAGGAAATGTTGGTAGATCTATCGGGTTGACAACCCCGTCGTGACATGTCGCCCCGGGTCAAGTCAAACGACGAATTGATATTCTGTTCATAATCTAGCATTGAGTATACCTTCATTGTTAATATATAGTTCGTAATGTCTTGCTAACTTACGAGTCTGAACATTTGATTCTATCAATTTAATATGTAAACTCGAGAAGATGTCTATGGTCGGAAGGTTCTACGGAAATGCTTGCGATGGCTGACCCTTGAGTTTTTACAAGGAAATAAATTAACTTTCTTAAAAAAATTATATGGATGTTTTTATGATAAACACATAATTAGAAAATTTTCCTTGGATCAAATTATTTAAATTTGAATATGTGAACTCACCCTCCTTTGTGTTGACACTTGATTTTAACGTGTTCTTCAAGTACTTGAGTTCGGCTTCGGGAATTATGGTGTATCTTGTGGTTGTTGATGCATGTTTGGTTTGAAAATGTTTTGGACAAACTTTTAAAACAAATTTGGGACCAATGTAATAAGATCCATAAGGATCAAGACAACTTAACTGTGATGTGGTTGTGACGTACTTTAAGACTTATGTTTTAAAATCCATGTTTTAATTAAGCTAAAATTTCCAACATTATGATGCATCGTTCAGCAAGATATTAATGGGCACCAACTTCCGTCACCACTACGTTTTATATTCCACTGCGACGTTTTTGGGGTGTGACAGCGACGGCGGCGGTGATCGGAGGTGGCAGCGGCAATGGTAGTGGCGATGATCAAAGGTGGGTGGTGGCGGTGATTGGAGGTGACAACGACGATGGTGGATGGCGGGGATGGAGGTGGGTGGCGACAACGACGACGGCGGGTGACGACGAAGGTGGGTGACGACAGCAGATGACAGTGGTGGTGGGGGTGGCAACAGTAGTGGGTTGTGGTGTTGTTAATGAAGGGTGAAGAGGGAATGGAATGGAAAAAGAACACGGGGAGAGATGGAATGATTTTGAGGGAATGAAATGCGGCGGGTATCATCGAGGCTCTTTTAAAGAGCGCAATCTAACTCGACCTGCCTTAAACACTGATTATATTTGGCATTATTATTATTATTATTATTATTATTATTATTATTATTATTATTATTATTATTATGTAAATATTTAGTAATTATATACTTAAATATTAAGATAATATTTAATTTAAATACTTTTTAGTTATAAAAATATAAATAGTATATGTAGGTTTTTTGGAGAGCGCAATCGAACCTAGTCTGACATGAAACTGTTTTGCCCCTTAAAATAAGATGATACTTGATTTAAATAGTATTTTGTTAAAAAATATAGAGATTTAATGTAAATTTAAATCTTAATTTAAAGTTTTATAAGTAAGATTTAGTTTAAATATATTTAGATATAAAATCATAAATAGTAAATGTAGCTCATCTGGATAATGCAATCTAACCCGAAATTGTTTTATTCCTTTAAATAAGATAATACTTAATTTTAATTTACATATGTAAAACCCTTGTTTATTTAACTAAAACTTTATAGAAAATTTGTAATTATGTATTCATAATGCAATTATCAGACCATACATCATTGTATGGTCATTAAAAATTTACACCATTTTAAAAGGATTACTACATTTTAACAATGTTCGGTTTGATAAATAACTAAACCAAAAATGCTGAAGCTTGAACTTTTGATCATGTTCGGTTCTTCATTAAGCTTGATCGTCATCCGGTGCTTCAAACCATTACCTATATTTCATAAATCATGAAATACATTAGTTACAAGGAGTTTATAGCATAACTAATTAAGCCTAAATGCCAAAAATAACAAAACAAAAAATTTTCCAAATGATTGTAAAACATTTGCCTACATATTTAGCCCAAGATCCTTAACCCGGATTCTTAGCTTTTATGAATTACGCATTTGGTACCCAATTTGTGCATATAAATTATTTGGCCCGTTTCAAGATTTGTGTACCAAACATCAAATCTTGCTTATTCTTTTCATACGTCCTATTTCCGCACTAAGACTTCCATTTATTTTCCACCAAAGCTATATTTGTGGTGAATTATTTTAATGAAAGCATTATATGCCGATTCTACCCTCTGGATTGACAATCTATGAAAATGACCCGTTAGGCGGTATTTAACTAGAAAAAGTTTACGCATTTCACTTTTATACCACCGAATGGGTCTACCCAAATATAAAAATCCATTTTAAAACCACCCCCAGGGGTCATTTGCCTGATTTGCTATTCAGGGCCGTTTTAGTCAAGTTTTAGTCATTTTAACTACGAAGGACATTTTAAAAGCTTGTTTTGACCAAGTGGGCACTTTTTAACTCATGTTCTATTTAAAATCATTGTGTTCCTAAGAACATAATATTTCCAATTTAAATTATTAGATATACCTGACTTTAGGTAATCCAATGTCCATCTATGACTCGTTTAACTCTCATCGGACCCTAAGTCCTTATTGAGAGTTTGACCCATTACACATACATGGCTCGGGTCATAGCGTTGACCCGTTTTAATACTTGTATTATTAGTTGCTAATTAAAAGAAATGCAAGCCATACGCTAATCTTCTTGTGAGCACAAAACTCGACAAGCAACCATTAGTCATTATTGTCTAATGGTGATAACATCACCATTTAACCCGTTTGGCCTAAATGGCCATTTTACCCGCCTCTTGACTTATCCCTATTGCATTGGGACGACCAAACTATATGTATTGTGAGATTGTATTTATTTACCATCTCACCCATTTAGCTCGTTTCGGTTTGTATCATATGATCATATTACTTAATCGTCGTTTCATTATTCATTTGACCCATTATGACTTACGCATAGGGTGTCTTTTCAAAACTCATTATTTATCCGTCAACTCGTGACCATATTACCATTTTACCCTTTTTACCCTTTATGGTTTACACAATAAGGTAACTTTTTAAAACTCCTTGTTTATTCGTCAACACATGACCAAATTACCATTTTACCCTTTTTACCTATTATGGTTTACACCATAGGGTAACTTTTCAAAAGTTCTTGTTTATTCGTCAACACATGACCAAATTACCATTTTACCCTTTTCACCATCAGATATGGTTTTTTAACATTTTCACTTGTTCTGATCCATATCGATTCACGTCTTACCCTTTTCACCATTAAATATGACATAATTTCATTTTTGGATCATAATCCAACAATCTAATTGCAAGTATTCTACTTGTCTCAAGTTATGACTTTCACCAATCTAGGTTTTTAAACATACCTTATGTTCCCTGAAGAAACAGGGATCTAATTGGACCGGAGTCAATCAGGTCGGAGGTTTTGTCTCTGCATAAAAAGGGTTAATCCTCTCGTCGATTCGGTGGTTAGCTAGCTTTCCTCTCCGGTGATTACTACAAAACAGAAAACCGTTAGACTCGCCACGGGGAGAATGGGGGTCCTCTCCGTGACCACCATCCGGCGTGAGAATAAGTACAGTGATCTCAAGGAAGAAGATGTAGTAAAAGTGAGAGTAAGTGAAGTAACTTGTGAGATCATACCTACAGTGCCTTATTTATAACCGGATTTTGGCGGGAAAATGGTGTAATGGAGAGAGTAACGGAAAGCACTTTTTCGTTAGTGGTTATTCTACTTTCCGTTTAATAGTGAACTTCACATCCATGCACACGGATTATGAGCTTAATCAACGGCTAGGGAGATGCCACATGGAAAGTGGTTTTGTGTAGATCCTCCTTCAAGTGAGTGTCATCATCGTGATTTAGATGGGCGTCCACGATTGTGCCATGTCACAGTCAGTTGTAACCGAGTGGCCATGCACGATGAGCATTTAAACCCTTCTAGAAGATCTACAGTTGTAAAACTTTATGCCTTTGCCACGTGTCTATTCTGTTGTAATAGAAAAGATTCCTTTTGTTCAAGTCTTGACTTCAGGCGCACGGAGATGTTTAGGTTTTACTTTTTAAACTTAACTGTGCCCTTGCATGAGCCCGCGCAAAGGTGTTAGTTGAGTGTTTGTCTCCCTTTTCCTCCGGCGCATGGTTATCGAAGACTGTTTTCTTCCAAATCCTGTTTAGAACTTTTGCGCAGCCGCACAAGGTTTTGTTTAAGATGTTCTTTGGAATGAAGTTAGGGTATGGTCTTATGCGCTTGTGCAGGGTTTTTGGGACCATGCCCCTTCAAGTCCCCCAGTCCATTGATGCTCCTATGCGCCTATGGCAAGTAGGGGGAGCACTGGACCATAAAGATCAAGTGTGCGCTTTTGCTGTTTGAGAAGTAGCAAGGTTTGTTTGGCGCAAAGTGGGAAGAATCTTCTTGTAGAAGATATTTTCCTGTTTCTTCAAGTTAAGGTTTCCATGATTTCAAATTTTGAAAAACTTGGCCTACGGCAGGAAGTTGGTAAAAGGTACTGTCTTAATGTTGACATGTGACGGTTAGGTGACAGGCCGTCACTTGTCAGACGTCAAATATTAATTGGGCGTCGTCAACCGTGGTTCATACGCGTGCGTGAGGTTATTTCTTGTTCCCCACTCGCCCTTGTTGTCTCGGTAACTGCATTTTCCTTAAAAATGGGGTTTACGGTTTTCGAGAGCATTAATGGTGATGGGTATATAAACCCTTGAGTGACTTGCCTTTTCTCATTAGTTGTTCTTGAGTTCTTTCGTCTTCTCCAATTTACTTTAAAGAGAAACCTGCAACTTGTGTCTTGTTTCCCTTTATGTCTACCGGAAAACATCCCGAATTTTCTGCAGAAGAGATGTTTGCTTCATTGCCACCGCTGAAGTGGTCAAAGGAGATTTTTGACGGACTGGTTCAGAATTTCAAGTTTCCCAAGAGTTGGGGTGTGATGTATCCTGAGGAGGCACAGACGGCGGCCCATGCTCCGGCCGGTTATATCACCCTTTTTTGGGACTACTTTACCGAGGGTAACTTTCGATTACTGGTGACAAGATTTATCCTTGATATTCTTGATTTCTACAAATTTCATATCTCTCAATTAAATCCCATGGGGATGGTTCGTGTTCGCCATTTCAAATTTGTTTGCCGGTCGATGCACATCGAACCTACTGTTGATCGTTTCCGAGTTTTTTATCAACTCCATTGTGCTCAAGGCTTCTACTCGTTTGCTCAACGTCCAACCGCCAAGAAAATTCTGCTCGTACCTCCAAAATCTTTTCACGAGTGGAAACCCAAGTTTTTCTTCATTAAAGCCGGAGTGATTCCGATGAAGATGACTTTCCGGGGTGTGGAAGACATTGAAGTGGAGGCCCTGAAGACTCCGGAGACGGAGATATGGTATCAAGATTTGAAGGATGTTCTATCCATTGAATTGCCTGAGAGGGCTCTGGTTGCTGCTGGAATGAGTCTGCACTGGAAGGCAGATCGTCACGACAAGCCCGTGTATGTGGAAGACGATAAGGGTAAGTCATTGGATCTTTTACTTCATTTTGTGGAATTGTTTTGTTTCTGATTTTCCCTGTTGTAGTTGTTGCATTGTACGTTGTGGCATACAAGTGAGAACACGGAAAAATGACAATTGTGTAGAAAGGTGTGAATGAAGAACCGTGGTACCACCAAATAATAAGGAACTTTGCGCTTCCAAGGGATCTAGACTTGAATGCGCGGCCTTCTACCAATTCTGTAACACCCCGTGTTTTCGAAAAGTCAAGGTCAAAGTCAACGACCGATTTCGCGCAACTTGACTTGTAGAGAATTTCTTTTATGTGCTTAATTTAGTTGTATTATGTGGAGTAAGTGTCAATAATTACAACAATCGACGTATTACAATTGCCATCTAATCAACTTACGACTGTGAACTGTAGGAAGTAACAATGCGATAAAGTTAACGAAACGATATTCAAAGTATGCTAATCAAATCGACATCGAATCGAATCTCCACTCGAACTACGTATTTTAGTTACTGTTATACGTGTGTGTGTGCCTTACGTGTTACCTGTGCATGTTTATTTATGTTATGTTGAAGTAATCAATCGAAACGCAATCGAAACTCAATCGACATCGAACTCGAATCACAATCGAACTATGATAATTAGTGGAGAAAGGATAGCGGAAGATATGAGTGGTTGGGACTAAAAGTAATTTGACTAGGAAACCCTATCGTATCGAACCGCTCGCAACCGAAATCGAAATATCAAAAATCATCGCACCGAACACTCGAAACGTGCAGCTGATCAATCAGTCTACCAGCCGATCGAACAGCCAACCGACCGGACTGTTGTCCGATCGGACAGGCTGTCCGATCGAGCTGCCTGGCCGATCGGCCAGCACCTTCCCCTTTTGGCATCCTATAAATACCCCTGTCATTGTCATCACTTTCCACTTTTGGAAACCTCTGTCCGACCAGCTCGTGTTCCTCACCGTTTCTCCGATTTCTCTCAATCCAGGTAAGATTTCGTCCTAAATCTTGTACTTTCTTGATCTACACGCACTCCTACACCTTTCTATCTATCAAATCTCAAATTTTAACCATGAAATCATCAAAATTCAAGTGTTCTAGGATGATGTCATCATGGGTTCTTGAAGAACTTCATGTTTTGGCCTCAACCCACCAAGAATAGCTTGGATCTAGCCGATTTCCACATAAACAAACAAAGATCTTTCATAGATCTACACATATACATGATGAAAAGGATTGAAAGATGGAATTTCCAACTTTCTTTCAATTCTTTTTCACTCAATGCCTTCAAACCGATGGAAACGGAGCCTGTGCCGGCTTACAAATCATTCCGGTGGTTGCATGGCTCAAGATCCGGGTTCTATCCACGAGGTTAACCGATTTCGGATTAAACGTTAAACTCTGTTCCGAACAGTTCACCGGCCGGATTCGGGTGATTCCTGTCTGACCAGGGGAACCAAGTAAGGACGAGGGATCTATGGTTCGAATCGTTGCCAAAATACCTCAATAAAACGACAAACAAACAAAACAACCAAGTGTTAGACGAATAGGCTGATCAGGTCAGGATGCAGACCGATCGGATTGCTGTCCGAACGGACAGTCAGCCGATCGGACAGTCAGCTGATCGACTGGCCAGCCGATCGGTTAACACATGGTCCCACACTTAATCAATTTATTTTGAAGGCTAGTATTGAACGAACTATTGTTCGATCGGACTACTGTCCGATCGGATTACTCTTCGGATCACGAGATACTATACTTCAACACTTAATCGATTTTTCAACATGTTCGATGCACTAGGAGTGCCACCCGATCGAACAGCCGTCCGATCAGGTGACTCCTTGCTAAGAATTTGCCATGGTTGTTCATGCATGTTGTCCGATCGAACAGCATTAGTGTTCGATCGATCAGTTATCCGATCCACTGCACCACACCTTGCATTTCATTAAAGTTGTTGACTATTGTTGACTTGCCAACCGATCGGTCAGCAAATCATTAAGTTTTTGACTTGTTGACCTGTCCGATCCAAAACAAATCACTACAATTCATTAAAATACCTAACCGATCGGGTTGCCGTCTGATCGAATAGCCGTCCGATCGACCGACCTGAAGGGTAAAGGTACTTCAATGTTTTCAAATGCTACAACGAAAACTTCAAAAGTCAAACCATCATACACAAACACATCCTTCTCAAAGGAAGGAACAATCCACTCGAACAGCCATCCGATCAGCATACCGACCGACCGGACAGCAGTCCGAGCGGACTGTCAACCGAACGATCAGCCGTCCGATCGAACTACCGTCCGATCGACCAGCTGTCCGACTCTCCAACACTTGTTATCCGTTTTGCGCGTCGCTTATTATTATGCTATCAAACTATTCAGGCTAACCCTACTCGCTAAGCACTCCCTTCAATCCATCAACCGCTGTGAGTATACTCGATCCCTTTTTGCTTTATGCACTTTTGGGTGTTACATACGTTACAACTATTCAAATCACATCAAACACACTACTCAATACTATTTGAACACTAACCGTTAATGCATGTTATACGTGGCTTATGAATGCTTGTTTGTTATGTTTACACATGGAACGTTGTCTACCTGCCTTAGCAACGATAGTACTATAGTTTGGACTCAGCACCCGTTCATACGGGGGTTGTTAAGGATAATTACTTGCATGGATTACGGTGGTAATCATGTATTGCGAACTGCCCCGGGCAGTCAACTCGTAGTCATTGGTATCGATGGATTTATGTCGATAACTAACGTGCTTCATTTCACTATGTGTACGTGCTGGTTATGCGTAAACGAATTCGAACTCTATATGCTATTATCAAACTTGTATGCTCACCTTTACATTATATGTATTGACTTTATTTTAACATATGTGACAGGTGCTTAAGTTGTTTGTATGCTTAGCTCACTGTGAAATCGAGGCTAGGAAAGGTCTAGGATGCTCTCTGCGCAGTGATGAAATCGAAGCTAGGAAAAGAGGTCCTAGAAACCAATAAATAAACAATCTATGTATAAATCTGAGTTGTCGGAACAGAATTACTTGCCTAGATTTTATCTGTAATAATTTGTTTACTGTTTGAGACATGGTATGGGACATGTTATTTTAAATTGAATGGTAATGATAATTGTTATGGAAACATCTGGACAATCTGTTTCGCTCAGTGCCATGCCCCGATGATTCCGCCATCGGTTGGGGTGTGACAGATTGGTATCAGAGCCATAACTATAGGGAATTAGGCAAGACACGACCTAGTCCGGGTCGATGTCTTAGATACCTAGTCTATAGTTAGGAACCAACAGACCAACTTGAGTACATCCAGTAAGGATTAAGTACGAGCTATTTTCTCGCTATTCTCGCACACGCTACACTATCACTGCACTCGAATTTTCAACTATGGAAGAGTAACTAAGCCGAGAATAGGTGTGAAAACCGCAAACTCTCGACTAAAGTTGCTTAATCAACCCGCATTTTTATCTACAAACGGGGAGAATTATGCCAAATCTGGAGTGAAATCCGTATTTTGATGAATAATCTCCTCTATTCTATCAAAACCGGAGCGAAGTTGTTAAGCCACGGGTGAGACCCAAACCTTGACGACTTGTTCCGTTCATTTTACAAACTCTCACCAAAGTCTCGACGGACTCCAACGACCTGAAGTCACGATATGACTAACGGGATGTGTGCCAAACGCCCAAGAATCGAGGCAAAGGCATAGTCCTGAAGGACAAATGTGCACAACGGATCCTTGCGAATAGTTGAATCACTTTGGTTAGTCGAAGTCTACTAGCCGCATACAATCTATTTCTTGATTTTTTATGTGTTTTGATTCTGAGCCCGCAACTGTCGACTCTGATGATTCGTTGATTTTATGTGCTATAAGTGTGTTTACCTGTTTATGTGTTTAAATTTTGGAGATCTACTCGATTTTTGCTTTCACTTCGATCGACACGTACGACTCGCACTGCATTTCTATCCCAAAACGTTAACAAGTCGTTGAATTATGGACGACCTTATGCTACAATAAACACTATACTACGCTAATCAATGTACTAGGCGCGACCGTTATATTCGAACAAATCGCAGACTTTAGATGATAGGTTTCTGTATTCTGACTACCTCTTAAATGATAAAGGAACACGTATAATCATAAGAAGGTGGATACACGCAAAATATGTGTTTAAGTAAGTTATGTGCTTATGTGCCCATGTCCTTATGTGCCCATGTGCTTATGTGTCTATGTGCTTATGTGCCTATGTGATCCTGTGCCTTACGTAATTGTGTGCTTCCGTGTTTATGCAAATCCGTGATTATGTGTATGCGTAGTTACATGACTGTGTTCCTGAGCTTTAGTAAGTAGTAGACGTGTGAGGTGAGATTCGAATACAATGTGTTGAGTCCTGTGACGATGTCTGTTGCAGACAATGTCATCTAGATCCCGTCATTCCTTACTTTCTCGTCAAGAAAAGAGAGACAAACGCCTTGCTGCCATCATCGCTAAAAGTGTAGCAAAGGCTGTGAGTGATGTCTATAAGAATGTCAACAAATCGTCTGAGGAGTCGAGAACCGAAGCTCCTAAAGCTACCACCAAAGCCTTCAATTTCAAGCAATTCAAGTCGTGTGGGCCAAAAGAATTCACTGGCGAGGGAGGTCCTACTGCACTATTCCACTGGTTTGATTCCATTGAGGTCACTCTACGACAGAGTGGTTGCCCAGATGACCTCCGAACTCTGAATGCTACCGGCATTTTCCAGTCCCGTGCACTAGACTGGTGGACGGCCGAGAGGAACAAGCGAGGGAACGATGCAGCCTACGGTCTGTCGTGGGACGAGCTCAAGGAAGTCATGCTGGAAGAATTCTGCCCTCCTCATGAACGTCAGAAGCTAGAGGATGAATTTTGGCACATACAGCAAAAGGATGGTGAAAATGCTGCACTCACTGCTCGCTTCAAACAGCTCAGCATCATCTATCCCAATCAGGTCAAGACTCCAGATATGGCAATCAAGAAGTACATCTGAGCCCTGCCTGACTGTGTTGCCGATTTCGTGCAAGCGGCTAAGACTACGACGATCGAAGAGACTTATCTACTGGCCGCTGAAATCAACGACAAGCGGGTCAAGGCTGGTGTTTGGGATAAAACTTCAAAGCACTTGCATCAAGCTACCAACACCGCACCAACTGCTGAAACCACCACCTCATCGAGCAACAAGAGGAAGAACAAGAGGAAGAACAAGAGAAAGAACAGCTCCAGCAACAAGAACTGTGCGATCACTGCTGCACCGATTCAAGACGTACCAGCCCAACAGCGTCAAGTAGCGGCGCCTGTGGCAAATGCACCGCCTGCAAAGCGTGCATACACTGGGCCACACCTGCTCTGCCCTACTTGTACCTACCACCACCCGACTGCCATTGCTTGCCGTTTTTATGCTCATTGCAATATGTACGGCCATTTTACTACCAACTGCCGTGTTCGACAAGCTCCTGCTCATCAAGCTCTACTCACCGCCCCTCAGGGTCAACAAGCTCCTCCGGCACCCGTGGTCAAAGCCAGAGCCTGCTTCGCATGTGGCGATCCTAACCATTTCGCCAACATGTGCCCGAACAGGGTTGTGAAACAAGAGCCCCAGCAGCAGCAGCAGCCTCAACAGCAGCAGCAACAGCAATAACAGGCCGCACGCGCCAGAACTTTCAACATCAACGCGCGTCAAGCCCAAGCCGACAACAACGTGGTCAATGGTACGTTCCTTGTGAATGGTATTTATGCTTCATGTGTGTTTGATACTGGAGCCGATAATTACTTTGTGTCGTTCGAATTCGAGAAACTCCTTAGTCGTAAACGCTCTCATCTCTCCTCGACATTCGATGTTGAAGTCGCTACCGGAAGAACCGTCGCCGTTAATTCTGTTCTTCGTGATTGTACTCTTGAGCTCAACAATCACATTTTCCCAATCGACCTTATTCCGATGCAACTCGGAAGTTTTGATGTCATAATAGGCATGGACTTTCTTCGCAAAAACCATGCTGAAGTTGTGTGCTTCGACAAGATGATCCGATTCTCGCTGGCAAATGGTGATCTATTGTGTGTTTACGGTGATACTATTTCGAAGGGTCTCAAGCTCATGTTATGTGTTCAAGCTAGCAAGTATCTCCGCAAGGAATACAGGGCTTTCTTGGCTAACATTGTAGTAGCGGAGAAGGAAAAGAAAGAAAAGAAGGAAGTGAAAGACGTTCCAGTGGTTCGAGAATTTCCTAATGTTTTTCCAGAGGATTTTCCCGGACTACCGCCAAGTCGTGATATCGACTTTCGTATCGACCTCATTCCTGGAGCCAACCCTATTGCCAAAGCTCCTTATCGACTCGCGTCGTCTGAAATGCGTGAACTCTCGAACCAACTCCTGGAATTACTTGAGAAAGGCTTCATTCGCCCGAGCACCTCTCCTTGGGGCGCGCCAGTCCTTTTCGTTAAAAAGAAGGACGGGTCATTCAGGATGTGTATCGACTATCGGGAATTGAACAAGTTAACTATCAAGAACCGCTATCCCCTACCTCGCATCGATGATTTGTTTGATCAACTACAAGGTGCTACGTGTTTCACGAAGATCGATCTACGTTCAGGCTATCACCAACTACGTATTCAAGAGGAGGATATACCCAAAACCGCGTTTCACACTCGATATGGCCACTACGAATTCGTTGTTATGCCCTTTGGTTTAACCAACACACCAGCGGTTTTCATGGATCTGATGAATCGCATGTGCAAACCATATCTCGACCGTTTCGTCATCGTATTCATCGACGATGTCTTGATTTATTCCAAATCGAAATCCGAACACGCGCAACATCTACGTTTGGTTCTCGAGCTACTCCAGGGGAACCAACTCTATGCCAAGTTCTCCAAGTGTGAATTCTGGTTGGAGGAAGTTCAGTTTCTGGGTCACATTGTTAATAATCAAGATATTCACGTCGATCATGAGAAGATTGAAGCTGTTAAGAGTTGGATTACACCTAAGAACCCGTCTGAAGTTCGTTCTTTTCTCGGACTAGCGGGCTACTATCGATGATTTATCGAAGGATTTTCAAAGATCGTTGTACCACTTACCGCTCTCACGCATAAAGACAAGCCTTTTGTTTGGGGAACTGAACAAGAGTCTGCCTTTCGAACCCTCAAGCATAAGTTTTGCAATGCTCCTGTTCTCACATTGCCCGACGAAAACGATGATTTCATTGTCTATTGTGATGCTTCCAACCTTGGTCTCGGTTGTGTTCTCATGCAACGAGATAAGGTTATAGCTTACGCATCTCGTCAGCTCAAAATCCACGAGAAGAACTATACAACCCATGATCTTGAGCTAGGCGCAGTTGTTTTTGCGTTAAAGATTTGGCGACACTACCTGTACGGTACCAAGTGTACGATCTTCACCGATCATAGGAGCCTACAACATATCTTTAATCAGAAGGAACTTAATATGCGTCAACGCCGATGGGTAGAACTTCTCAACGATTATGACTGTGAGATTCGTTATCACCCAGGCAAGGCAAATGTTGTTGCCGACGCACTCAGCAGACGGAGCTATCTGCTTAGCACTCATAATGTTCAAGCCCAATACGATCTCGAAACCCTCATTCGCGAAGCTCAGCATGCATGTTTTAATGAACGCACACTGAAGAAGGAAAGAATCTACCACGATGGAGCCCAGCTTGTGAGCAAATCAAATGGGATGTTCCACTTTCTGGACCGAATTTGGATTCCCAAACGAACCGATTTACGACAGATCTTGATGGACGAAGCCCACAAATCCCGGTATTCTATTCATCCCGGTGCCGACAAAATGTACCAGGATCTTCATTACAAATACTGGTGGCCCGGCATGAAAAGGGATATTGCCCTCTATGTTGGAAAATGCCTGACATGTGCAAGAGTCAAGGCTGAACATCAAAGACCCTCTGGCTTGCTTGAACAACCACTAATCCCCATGTGGAAGTGGGAGAGCATAGCTATGGACTTTATAACAAAGCTACCACACACGTTAACAGGTCACGACAACATTTGGGTTGTGGTTGACCGATTGACCAAATCAGCTCACTTTCTGCCAATACGGGAAGACTACAAGCTAGAACGATTAGCCCGAATCTACACCGACGAGATCATTTGTAATCATGGGACGCCTCGTGACATCATCTCTGATCGTGATGCTCGGTTTACCTCGCGACTGTGGGAAACATTTCAAACGGCACTCGGTACATCGCTTAATCTAAGTACCGCTTTCCACCCTCAAACCGACGGTCAGACTGAAAGAACGATTCACACTCTTGAAGACATGCTCCGTTCGTGTGTCATAGACTTAGGTGGTAATTGGGATACATACCTGCCGTTAGTCGAATTCTCGTATAACAACAACTATCATTCCAGCATCCAAATGGCACCATTCGAGGCTTTATACGGAAGAAGATGTCGATCGCCTATTGTGTGGCACGAGATCGGGCATTCACAATTAACCGGTCCTGAGCTATTACAAGAAACGACAGACAGAATTTTCCAAATTCGAGACAACCTGGTAAAAGCTCGGAATCGACAGAAAAGTTATGCCGATAGACGACGCAAGCCCCTTGAATTTGACGTTGGTGACTACATACTCCTAAAGGTATCGCCTTGGAAGGGTGTGGTCCGATTCGGCAAGAAAGGGAAGCTCGCGCCTCGATATGTTGGACCTTTTAAGATTTTGGAAAGGATCGGAAAAGTCGCCTACAGACTCGAACTACCGGAGGAACTTAGTAACGTCCACCCGACTTTCCACGTGTCAAACCTTCGAAAGTGCCTAGCCGACCATGACTTACACGTTCCACTCGATGACCTGCAAGTGAACGAAACATTACACTTCGTGGAGAAGCCAGTCGAAATCATGGATCGCCAAACCAAGCAGCTCAGACGCTCGCGCATTCCTATCGTGAAAGTCCGGTGGGAAGGCAAACGAGGCGCAGAGTTCACTTGGGAACTCGAAAGCGACATGAAGGCGAAGTACCCGCAGTTATTTAAGGAGAAAGTCTAGATAGAGAAAGTTCTCAAACGTGATCCACGGTGTTGTACAACTTCCAGCTTAATTTTGGGACGAAATTCCCTAAACAAGGGGAGGCTGTAACACCCCGTGTTTTCGAAAAATCAAGGTCAAAGACAACGACCGATTTCGCGCAACTTGACTTGTAGAGAATTTCTTTTATGTGCTTAATTTAGTTGTATTATGTGGAGTAAGTGTCAATAATTACAACAATCGACGTATTACTGTAGGTCCCGTAATCTGAGGATCGATAACGAACCAAATCACTTGTTTATAGCAAACACGGTTACGTGTGCGGAATCCACGTAACTATGCCAAATCAAACATGTAAAACAATAACGACACGGTATAATCAATGATACACACTCGATTGATTAAACGGGATGAGAACCGATTACAAACTGATACAAACACAGTTTTAACAGAATTTTGACAGAGTTTCTTTATGTGTAATCTCTCATCTGTTTTCAACTGTGAAAGCAGATGTGTTTATATAGTCTCTGGGCCCAACAGTCGACGAAACACAAAGTGTCTCGGCGAAACAGAATATGGGCCAAACATTGGGCTTGAAGCAGCCCAATACACGACGAATCAAGTGTGATTCGTCATGAATGTCGGCGAAACAGACATAATGGACATTGGTCTGTTTCGTCATAATGTGTTCGACGAAACAGACCTGTTTCGTCGAGGTCTGCAACTGTTGTGGTTGTTTCTTCAAACAGACAGCAACAACAGCAACATATAAACAACTTATAATGACCATTCTACCCTTTGTATGCAACATGCATTGTTCGAATAGCATTACATATTAAACGGAGACAAACAAGTCAGACACAAGTGGATAGGAGGATATCCGACTTGGTCGACATCAAATACATACTTGATAAACATAAAAGACCGTACAAAATACATCATTAAGTACAAGACTAGTTACAGACACTAAAAATGCATCAACAAACTCCCCCTTGTCTGTTACTCGTCTTCGGTCTTCTAATCTTCCATCTCAGTGTTGTTCGGACCATGAACTGCCCGAATGTATGCCCCGGTAGTAACAAAAACACGCTACGCACTGAAACTTTAAAGCTTGACGTGCATCCTGATCTTCATAGAAAATATCATGACGATATAATCTGCTAATATCAGCCTCGGACATGTTGACGATCCACATCGGATCCAACATCCGGTAATTTGCACGATTATCTCTAAACACAATTACAGCTTCATGAGTATCCGAGTGATAGCACCATAATGCCATGTCTTCAAGAAAATCCTGCTGCATAGGCATCAATGGGATTTTATCTACTACCTTCGGAGGCTGGTACACAAGTTTGTATCTGCAAGTGTTGGTGTCCGGATCAAGAGTAAACTTGATCGGTTGATAGACAGGAAATTGTGGCTTGTATGATTCATCCTTCCAGCCCGTCTTCTTGTTTACTTTAACCAGTCTCTCAAATAAAGTAGCGCCATCGTATTTTGATCGATTGATAAGCTCAAGCCTTGTCAACGCAGCAACATCATAAAATGGTAAGGAAAGAATGCTCAGCAGTGAATTGAAATACAGAATTCCGTATTCACGTTTGATAGCAATGCAGTGTATATCTTGAACAAACATCCAGCATAGAATCCTTCCACTTGGCTTTGCCTTTTCAAATTGCAAGTAGTCGACTTGAGCTTTTTCAGGCACAGGCTTGGAGACTTTAGATAGAAACTGTTTTCTCCATTCAGAAAATGCATCTGTGTCTTTTTCAGATGAATTTCGATTCTTTAAGTGCTCGTCTATGTCATCAATATTCTCCTTCATCCAATCTTCATCAAACGAAGAAAATTCAGTACCATCTGTTCGAACATACGTTGATTTTGATGCTTCACCTTCAAACACAATCTCATCAATATCTTCAACATTAGTTGTATCAGTCTCAGTCGACATTTTATCTATCTCAGCATCATCAATTTCTCTCATAGAATGTAGAATACTCAATTGTTCCTGAGAAATATCTTCTATTAACTCTCCTTCTTCAAGCAACTCTCCCGTAAATGGATGAATAGCCTGTAAAGCAATATCAGCACTGCTTACTACAGAAGAAGTACCTTCTATCTGTTGAACTTTTCCAGTAGAAGTTCCCTGAGATGATTCGACCACTGTAGGTTGAACTGCAACAACTTCAGAAGTAAGTGCGGTTGGCTGCTTCTGTGATGTACCAGAAGTGTCAGGATTCCCTTGGTCTTCCGTATCATCATCCTTTTTCTTCAGTACCTCTTGTTGTTTACAATGATAATCCCACAAAACAGCAAGCCTTCTCTCTTTCTCTTCATCAACAGCCTTCAAGTGAGCATTTTCAGCTTTAAGCAAATCAATTTCAGCTTGTTGTCGCTCTGATACCAATTGTAGGTCCCGTAATCTGAGGATCGATAACGAACCAAATCACTTGTTTATAGCAAACACGGTTACGTGTGCGGAATCCACGTAACTATGCCAAATCAAACATGTAAAATAATAACGACACGGTATAATCAATGATACACACTCGATTGATTAAACGGGATGAGAACCGATTACAAACTGATACAAACACAGTTTTAACAGAATTTTGACAGAGTTTCTTTATGTGTAAGCTCTCATCTGTTTTCAACTGTGAAAGCAGATGTGTTTATATAGTCTCTGGGCCCAACAGTCGACGAAACACAAAGTGTCTCGGCGAAACAGAATATGGGCCAAACATTGGGCTTGAAGCAGCCCAATACACGACGAATCAAGTGTGATTCGTCATGAATGTCGGCGAAACAGACATAATGGACATTGGTCTGTTTCGTCATGATGTGTTCGACAAAACAGACCTGTTTCGTCGAGGTCTGCAACTGTTGTGGTTGTTTCTTCAAACAGACAGCAACAACAGCAACATATAAACAACTTATAATGACCATTCTACCCTTTGTATGCAACATGCATTGTTCGAATAGCATTACATATTAAACGGAGACAAACAAGTCAGACACAAGTGGATAGGAGGATATCCGACTTGGTCGACATCAAATACATACTTGATAAACATAAAAGACCGTACAAAATACATCATTAAGTACAAGACTAGTTACAGACACTAAAAATGCATCAACAATTACAATCGCCATCTAATCGACTTACGACTGTGAACTGTAGGAAGTAACAATGCGATAAAGTTAACGAAACGATAATCAAAGTATGCTAATCAAATCGACATCGAATCGAATCTCCACTCGAACTACGCATTTTAGTTACTGTTATACGTGTGTGTGTGCCTTACGTGTTACCTGTGCATGTTTATTTATGTTAAGTTGTGGTAATCAATCGAAACTCAATCGACATCGAACTCGAATCACAATCGAACTACGATAATTAGTGGAGAAAGGATAGCGCAAGATATGAGTGGTTGGGACTAAAAGTAATTTGACTAGGAAACCCTATAGTATCGAACCGCTCGCAACCGAAATCGAAATATCAAAAATCGTCGCACCGAACACTCGAAACGTGCAGCTGATCGATCAAGCTACCAGCCGATCGAACAGCCAACCAACCGGACTGCTGTCCGATCAGACAGGCTGTCCGATCGAGCTGCCTGGCCGATCGGCCAGCACCTTCCCCTTTTGGCATCCTATAAATACCCCTGTCATTGTCATCACTTTCCACTTTTGGAAACCTCTGTCCGACCAGCTCGTGTTCCTCACCTTTTCTCCGATTTCTCTCAATCCAGGTAAGATTTCGTCCTAAATCTTGTACTTTCTTGATCTACACGCACTCCTACACCTTTCTATCTTTCAAATCTCAACTTTTAACCGTGAAATCATCAAAATTCAAGTGTTCTAGGATGATGTCATCATGGGTTCTTGAAGAACTTCATGTTTTGGCCTCAACCCACCAAGAATAGCTTGGATCTAGCCGATTTCCACATAAACAAACAAAGATCTTTCATAGATCTACACATATACACGATGAAAAGGATTGAAAGATGGATTTTCCAACTTTCTTTCAACTCTTTTTCACTCAATGCCTTCAAACCGATGGAAACGGAGCCTGTGCCGGCTTACAAATCACTCTGGTGGTTGCATGGCTCAAGATCCGGGTTCTATCCACGAGGTTAACCGATTTCGGGTTAAACGTTAAACTCTGTTCCGAACAGGTCACCGGCCGGATTCAGGTGATTCCTGTCCGACCAGGGGAACCAAGTAAGGACGAGGGATCTATGGTTCGACTTGTTGCCAAAATACCTCAATAAAATGACAAACAAACAAAACAACCAAATGTTAGACGAATAGGCTGATCAGGTCAGGATGCTGACCGATCGGACTGTTGTCCGAACGGACAGTCAGCCGATCGACTGGCCAGCCGATCGGTTAACACATGGTCCCACACTTAATCAATTTATTTTGAAGACTAGTATTGAACGAACTGTTGTTCGATCGGACTACTGTCCGATCGGATTACTCTTCGGATCACGAGATACTATACTTCAACACTTAATCGATTTTTCAACATGCTCGATGCACTAGGAGTGCCACCCGATCGAACAGCCGTCCGATCAGGTGACTCCTTGCTAAGAATTTGCCATGGTTGTTCATGCATGTTGTCCGATCAAACAGCATTAGTGTTCGATCGATCAGTTATCCGATCCACTGCACCACACATTGCATTTCATTAGAGTTGTTGACTATTGTTGACTTGCCAACCGATCGGTCAGCAAATCATTAAGTTTTTGACTTGTTAACCTGTCTGATCGAACACCTGTCCGATCCAGAACAAATCACTACAATTCATTAAAATATCTAACCGATCGGGTTGCCGTCTGATCGACCGACCTGAAGGGTAAAGGTACTTCAATGTTTTCAAATGCTACAACGAAAACTTCAAAAGTCAAACCATCATACACAAACACATCATTCTCAAAGGAAGGAACAATCCACTTGAACAGCCATCCGATCGGCTTACCGACCGACCGGACAGCAGTCCGAGCGGACTGTCAACCGAACGATCAGCCGTCCGATCGAACTACCGTCCGATCGACCAGCTGTCCGACTCTCCAACACTTGTTTTCCGTTTTGCGCATCGCTTATTATTATGATATCAAACTATTCAGGCTAACCCTACTCGCTAAGCGCTCCCTTCAATCCATCAACCGTTGTGAGTATACTCGATCCCTTTTTGCTTTATGCACTTTTGGGTGTTACATACGTTACAACTATTCAAATCACATCAAACACACTACTCAATACTATTTGAACCCTAACCGTTAATGCATGTTATACGTGGCTTATGAATGCTTGTTTGTTATGTTTACACGTGGAACGATGTCTACCTGCCTTAGCAACGATAGTACTATAGTTTGGACTCAGCATCCGTTCACACGGGGGTTGTTAAGGACAATTACTTGCATGGATTACGGTGGTAATCATGTATTGCGAACTGCCCCGGGCAGTCAACTCGTAGTCATTGGTATCGATGGATCTATGTCGATAACTAACGTGCTTCATTTCACTATGTGTACGTGCTGGTTATGCGTAAACGAATTCGAACTCTATATGCTATTATCAAACTTGTATGCTCACCTTTACATTATATGTATTGACTTTATTTTAACGTATGTGATAGGTGCTTAAGTTGTTTGTATGCCTAGCTCGCTGTGAAATCGAGGCTAGGAAAGGTCTAGGATGCTCTCTGCGCAGTGATGAAATCGAAGCTAGGAAAAGAGGTCCTAGAAACCAATAAATAAACTATCTATGTATAAATCTGAGTTGTCGGAACAGAATTACTTGCCTAGATTTTATCTGTAATAATTTTTTTACTGTTTGAGACATGGTATGGGACATGTTATTTTAAATTGAATGGTAATGATAATTGTTATGGAAACTTCTGGACAATCTGTTTCGCTCAGTGCCATGCCCCGATGATTCCACCATCGGTTGGGGTATGACAAATGTTGATAAGTTTCTTTTAGATTTTTAAGCAATATTGCAATATTACTCTTTGCTGACTTTGCGCGTTGGGTAATATTGCAATATTTCTTTTGAATAGGCGAGTTGACTAATTTGAGCATATAACCTAAGAAAAAGAAGAAGCGTGCCCTGGCTGATTCTGCTGTGCCAAAGAAGGTTGATGTGCCTAAGGCGAAAGTTCCCAAGGAAGAGAAGAAAGGTACGCGCCATTTTTCTGAATCATGGTGTGATTATATAGTGGTGTTTGACACATTGGAAGGACTTGCGTCTGTAGCTGTAAGGAGGCCAAATGCGGAGCCTCGAGATACTGCGGATCTTCCGATGCCGAACCCTGATGATCCTATTGACGTGGACTCAAGTCTTGAGCCCTTGCTGAGGACTAAAGCGGTAAAGAGGAAACTAGAGACTGAAGCTGCGGAGCAGCCTGCCAAGAAGATTATCAGGAAAAGGATCAGTAAGAAGGGTAACCTGGATGCTCTTGCTGCGAAGCTGTCTCCGGGTGAGTGCTTTCTTTAACCTTTGCTTCGTTATACTTTTAAGTTGACATGAACTTTGATTTTGCAGAAAAGCCTATTCCTTCTGTTCGTGTGGAATCATCATCTATTTTTAATAATGATCTTCTGCCATCACCACCCCACGCATCTATTAGAGAACAGTTGGAGGGTACCAAGTCTGTAGAGGCGGAGGTAGAGAAAGCTGTTAAAGTGGAGAAGCCTGTTGAGGTTGAGTTAGAAGTGGAGAAGGTTGTGGAAATGGAGACTGCTGACGTTGGTGCTGCCACGCCCAAGTCTCCTGAGGTTGTGGCGCATGAGCCAGAGAAAGGGAAATCCATTCAGGAGGATCCTGTTATAACCATTCTTTTTTCAACAACTACTTCTGCTCCTCCCAGAGATGATGTTGAGAAAAGCCCAGTTGGTGTTGATTAGGGCTTTATTTACCATGATGAGAAAGACTCTCCTATTCGCCCGGAGGAAACTCTAGGGGATTACTACTATCGATCTTATTCTGAGAAGAGAGCTTCCGAAATTCATGCGCCTGTGTGGAAGCTTAAGCAAGACAATACCTTTTCTGACTGGAAAGTTTGCCGAGACTGGTTGCAAGTTGTTTTTCCTCCCGCTGAAGTTAAATTTCAAGAGGAGCGCTCCCATGATCAAACTTATCACTCCTATCTTGAAGAAACTGCTAGCTCAACTTCCACCGCTCACCGTATAGTGCGCGAATGGCGCATCATGCACATAGGAGTGGAATGCTTTTGAAGCGTCTAAAAAGGAAGTTACTGAAGAGAAATCAAAGGTTGCCTTGTTGAGAGCCAAGCTGGAGGATGATCAAGCCAAATTTGAGAGCGAGCAGAAGACAGAGGAGTGGTCTGCTGCGGGATGGAAGAGGAATGCTGAATCTGAAGGTGCTCTTCTTTCAGAAGAGCGAAAACGTTGGAGAGAAATTTGTGATAAGGATAATAGTGAGAAGATGGTTCTTCGGAACAGTATCAACAATCTCAAGGCGGAGATTGAAAAGCTAAAGAAATAGAAGACAGAGGCTGAGGCGGCTCGTGATGAAGCCCGTTCTCACCGAGAGAGAAGCGAGCAAAGAGATGTACAAACCTGCGCCACTCTTGCCCTTAGAAATAAGGAGATAGAAGAACTCACTTCTTTATTATCTGATCAGGAATAAAACAAGGTAGAGCTTGAGTCTGCCAAAAAGACTTGCAGCTTGAGAGGGTTGACAAAGCCGAAACCTCCCGCTGTCTTGCCTAAATTGAGGAGAATCTAGAGAATTCTGAAACTGCTCGGGTGACGGCGGAGAGTTTGGTTGAACCCTTAAAGAATGATATGTTATGGATGAGGCACCACTGGATTATTAATGTAAGTGTGTCAACCCCTTGTAATATTTCTGATAAGTTTGCACATCTTCTTATTGTGTTCTTGTGTTGCGCAGGTTGCAAATTCGATCCTCAACTCCATCGATTTAGATCAGACTGTTGCCAATCTGATGGTCACCGCGCGTAGTGACGGATATACTCAGGGGTATATAGAATGTACCCAGCATGTTAATGATGTGCTGAAGGTTGACTGGGAAAACAGCAGATCTGCCACGCGTGGAGTTGATATTGTGGCCGCCCATGCTGCTGCTAAGACAGAGTATAACAACTTGCGCCTTCCAGTGATGGATTTGGTAACTGCTGCACTCCAGTCTGATGACTTTGTGGCGCAACTGAAGGACATTCTTCTAGACGAGGCTGATGATGATGAAGACCTAGAATAGGTTGTCTTGTATTTTGTGGTTGTTGAACATGTTTATTGAATAGGTTTGGGATGTAGGTCCCGTTTGTAATATTTTTTTATTGCACTGTTGCGCAAGTAACGTTGTCAGTGCGCTGCCGCACATGTAGTTTTTGTTAATGCGCTGCTGCGCAAGTAACTTCATATGAATACATGGTATGTTCTAATTACAATTTTTGCATGAGTATAATTACTTTGTTTAGGTAAAACAAATAAAGATGGTATAAAGCTCATGTGTGAACGTAGGGCTGGACCTTGCGCAGTACATGTGACTACGGACCGTTCATGAGACTGGTGTTATGTAACCATAGTGTTTTTGTGCTTACCAAAAGAAATTACATAAATTTGTAATAAAACATAGAAGTAATGTAATGAACTTTGTATTGATTCGGATAAGGCGCAGAGGCCGTGTAGTACAAAGCTGCTATTAGGATAAATAATGAAACTTAAGTTACTGGGCATGTAAATAGTCCTGGACCTTAGGCTTATTTAGCTTTTTTGTTACTTCGCCCCTCGTCTCCATGTGTGATCTGCTTGATTTCTTTGCGCATGTTCTGAACTAGATGGGTAAGCTCTCCACTCTTGAGTGCTTTTTCTATTTCTGTGCGGAGACTGATGCAGTTGTTCGTGGTGTGGCCATTGTCTTTGTGGTACTCACAGTAGAGGTTCAGATCTTGTCCTCTTTTGTTTTTCATTGGTGGTGGTGTTTTGAACTGGTAATCCTCAGTGCTAAGCACTTCCGCAGGTGTCTTGGTAAGAGGCGTCCATTGCCTTTCGCGGTTTTCTTGTTTGGCTTCTTTTTGAGCTGTGATCTTATTGATTGTCACGCGGGCGTCATCTAAAGAGTATGCGCCTGAAGTTGAGTCTTTCAAATTTTTCTTGAATTTCCGACCACTGCTTCCGCTCATGTCTTGAGGGCGGTTCTGGGGCAGTGGTAGTCTATTGGAACTTAAATTGCCCTCTGTTTGGGCATAGACTTTGGCTGCTGCCATCAACTTCTCCCAGCTTTTCGGCAATCCTTCAGTCCCTGACAACACTTTGATCATATCATCGCATCTCACCGTGTATTTAAACTGTGCGCGGATTAAGTGCTCGTGCACGTCACCGATTTCCAACACTTCCTTATTGTACCTTGTGATGAAATCTTCCAAACTTTCATCGTCCCTCCGCCATATGTTCATAACATCTGCGGAGTCTCGAATGGACTAGCGCTGCTGACTAAAATGAACCAGAAATTTTTCCTTCAGATCAACCCACGATGTTAACTTACCTACTGATAGATTGTCAAACCAAAGACGTGCGGCGCCTGTAAGGGTTTGGATAAACAAATGGCACCACATAGGTAGGGTCCATCCACCGCCTAGTCCCGCGCTGGTGAACACGCGCAGGTGATCATCAGGGTCTGATAGTCCATTGAATTTTCCCACATTTGAAGGTATTTTTACCCACTCGAGGGGAGCTAGTGCAATCTCTCTGACAAACTTTGAGTTTTCAGCAGCTTCAGCTGGTCGGTAAATCAGATTGTAGTTATACTCCGCTTCTGGGTTGTAAACTGCACGGATTTTGGGTTTGTAACTTGCATGATCTCTCTGTATTCGATTGAAGACGCTTGTGTTGTCGTCTTCATTATACGTCCTGTCATATTCATCAGTTTGAGTGTCCCGCTTCTATGAGAAACGCGGGCCCAAACGTGAGTGAACTGATTGGCGCTTCTGGGAATATTGTTCTTCCCGGTGGTCTCGTCGTCTGGATTCAGAGTGAGTGGATTCATACTTAGTGATAGATTTGGAATAGACTTCCGTATCATCAACTGACATATGTGACAATGCATCGTAATGCAACACACGAGGTGCAGATGGAGCTCGCACCTAAGCTGCAGATCTACGCGTTTGTGGTGCTGGTTGAGCAGTTTGTGCACAAAGCTGTGCATAAACGGCATTCAGCGCACCCTGGGACTTCACGTACCAAGAGATTGGAGTTTTGCCAGGGGGCAAAATTGAGCTGATCGGGATTTCAGGTTGTACTCCTGGTGTAACAGGATCATTCTCATGATTAACGTTGTTCTGAACATCGTTATCATCAGATGCTTCTTCCACAATCCCCTCGACACGGGAAGCATGAGCAAAATTGCCCCTGTTCTCTGGTCGAGGGCCTGGTGGATGATTCAACGGAGCCTCTGCCATTGAAAACAGAAGAGAAGAAATGAATCAAACAAGAAGATGAAAATGAAAATTGAAGAATCGGTGGGCGCCAATGAAGAAACAGGGATCTAATTCGACCGGAGTCAATCAGATCGGGGGTTTTGTCTCTGCATAAAAAGGGTTAATCCTCTCGTCGATTCGGTGGTTAGCTAGCTTTCCTCTCCGGTGATCACTGCAAAACAGAAAGTCGTTAGACTCGCCACGGGGAGAATGGGGGTTCTCTCCGTGACCACCCTCCGGCGTGAGAATAAGTATAGTGATCTCGAGGAAGAAGATGTAGTAAAAGTGAGAGTAAGTGAAGTAACTTGTGAGATCATACCTGCAGTGCCTTATTTATAACCGGATTTTGGCGGGAAAATGGTGTAATGGAGAGAGTAACGGAAAGCACTTTTTCGTTAGCAGTTATTCTACTTTCCGTTTAATAGTTAACTTCACATCCATGCACATGGATTGTGAGTTTAATCAATGGCTGGGGAGATGCCACGTGGAAAGTGGTTTTGTGTAGATCCCCCCTCAAGTGAGTGCCATCATCGTGATTTAGATGGGCGTCCACGATTGTGCCACGTCACAGTCAGTTGTAACCGAGTGGCCATGCACGATTAGCATTTAAACTCTTCTAGAAGATCTACAGCTGTAAACCTTTATGCCTTTGCCACGTGTCTATTCTGTTGTAACAGAAAAGATTCCTTTTGTTCAAGTCTTGACTTCAGGCGCGCAGATATGTTTAGGTTTTACTTTTTAAACTTAACTGTGCCCTTGCGTGAGCCCGCGCAAGGGTGTTAGTTGAGTGTTTGTCTCCCTTTTCCTCCGGTGCATGGTTATCGAAGACTGTTTTCTTCCAAATCCTGTTTAGAACTTTTGCGCAGCCGCGCAAGGTTTTGTTTAAGATGTTCTTTGGAATGAAGTTAGGGTATGGTCTTATGCGCTTGCGCAGGGTTTTTGGAACCATACCCCTTCAACCCCCTTGTATAGTTGATCGTTAATATGTGTTCATGCACTGATTGGGTCTCGAATTGATATTCAATTTGGTGGATTAAGCTTGAACAATGGTTTTACTCCTTGTTCTTTCTCCTGATCGTTACACGCACACACACCTAGTGTGTGTTGTGTTTTGTTTTATTTTTATTATTAAACTTTCAACTTTTTCTCCTTTTGGTCCCTCATGTTTGAGATTTCAATTATAAATGGATATCATCCAATATTTATCACTAACAATAAAATTAATCAACTAGGTTAATTATTCCTAGTTGCCTACTTCCCGCTAATTATCAATAAACATGATAATTCAATCTACTAAGTTCGGGGGTGCTACAACCCGACTTAGATCACGTACCGATAGCCTCGGTCTTTTTATAAACTTTACTCAAAAAGTCATTCATCTATCTTTTATTTAACATTAGGTTTATTTGATTAAATCTTAATGTTTACCGCGTTAGTTTTTACCAATAACGGTATCTTACCCGTTCTTCAATATTAACATGGTTTAATTACCAAACTCGTTTTTGGGTGTTACAAAATACTATGTAGTTATAACGATACAAATAGTAAAGGTAATTGAATGGATATTTCTTAGAAAATTCTTACCCCGACAGTAGAGACCCTAATCTGTGCTTGACTGAGGTTCCATCTGAACAAGATAGATGAACTTGTTGAAACACGACGCTTGGTTAGGTGGGATGGGAACGCATGAACACTTCAATTGTAGTATTCAACCATGCAATAAAGTAGAAGAGAAGCATCCATATTGAAATACCAAGATTGCCCCCTTTTGTGTCTTAAACTTGAGAGAAAATAGCAATTCAACCCCTTTAAAATCGCTTGCACTTTCTTGTACATTTTGCTATAAATTTTGAACTAATGGCAAATTTACATTTTTGTCCATCAAATTTGCTTTAGATAGTTATATAGATAATACTTAATTTAAACTAGGTTCTTTTTACGTCGCGCGTTACCGCGAAACGAAGCAAATAATAATGTAAAACAAACATTATTTGAAAATGTAGCATGTTATTTAGAAAGACTAACCGTTAGAATCGGTTCATATGACATCATCGTACCATATTAGTATATTACGATACCAAATAAATATTTTATTTGGAATATAAATTCGTTTTTAATAAAACTTATACTGATCGAGGGTAAAGATTAAACAAAACTACGTACTTAAGCTTAAAAAATAACGAACATAAGTTATTAAAGAAATATCAAATTAATTGAGAATGCAAAGATGAATTAAAAAAAAGAATTATTAAAAGAAAAATAAACGATAAAGGAAATATGGTTTTAGAAAAGGAGAAAATGAAAATACATTAAAAAGAAATATAATAATAAAAGGAAAAACTGAAAATATGTTAAAAGTTAAAAGTAACTAGCATTAAGCACCCCACGCGTTGCGGCGGGGGCGAACACCAATGCCACACTATTACCAGCGACCTCCAACACTAAAGTTGCAGCGTGTTAATGCTAAGAAATTAAACCGAAACGTAAAACATATAAAGAAATAACTAAGTCGATCTAGGACCCGAGCATTACGATGAACATGTCAAACGGAAAAAAATAGACAATGTAAAAACGTTTAACCACACGCACACGTTGCGTCATGTTAACTCGCAAAATTATTTATAGTATTTAAATGAAATAAAAATTTGTCTTTGTGTTAATGTGAAGAAATTAAACCGAAACGCAAAATACATAAAAAATAACTAAGTCGATTTAGGACCCCGAGCGTTATGATGAACCTGTCAAACGGGAAAAAAATAGACGACGTAAAAACGTTTAACCACACACACACGTTGCGTCGTGTTAACTCGCAAAATTATTTATAGTGTTTAAATGAAAGACAAGTTTGTCTTTAGTGGATACAAGTCACTAAGCATTATGGTACAAACCATAATGCATAGATGTTTTGCAAATTAGATTTATATATAATTACTAAAAATAATATATTGATATAATAAAATATTAAAAAGCTATTAGAAAAGGAAAAAAATGAAAATACATTAAAAAAATATAATAATAAAAGGAAAAACTGAAAATATGTTAAAAGTAATTACTAAAAATAATATATTGATATAATAAAATATTAAAAAGCTACATATAATTTTAAATTTACTATTCATGGTAGCTCGTAAACTATATATATATATAATACTATTTAGTTATAACAATGCAAATAATAATAGAATTTTAAATCTTAATTTAAAGTATTATAAATAAGATATAATTTAAATTGTATTTAGTTATAAAAATAGGGACAAACTATCTACACACCAAGTGTGTAGATAGTCACCAAAAAGGTTGTTTTTGTCCTTATATGCACACCCTGCAGTGTCGAACTGTAGCCAAAACACGGCGTTTTGGTCCGGTTAACCAGACAAAGACTGACGGGTGTCTGACGGGTCTGTTGACCGGACCAAAACGCCGAGCTTTAGCAGCGTTTTGGTCCTGTCAACCAGACCGGGTGTCAGTCTTTTGTCTGATTGACAGGACCAAAACGCAGCCAAAGCTCGGCGTTTTGGTCCGGTCAACAGACCCGTTAGACACCCGTCAGTTTTTTTCTGATTAACCGGACCAAAACGCCGCGTTTTAGCCACAATTCGACACTGCAGGGTGTGCATATAAAGACAAAAAACACCTTTTTAGGTGTGTATATAGTGAGATGGGTGTGCCAATAGGTACACCCTAAAAATATAAGAAGTAAATGTAGCTCATTTGGAGAGCGCAATCTAACCCGACATTTCTTAAACATTGGTCTGATCCGGAAATGTTTTAACCCTTTAAATAAGGAAATACCTATTTTAAATACTATCTAGCTATACAAATATAAATACCACATGCAAATTTAAATCTTAATTTCAATATATGTAATATTTTAAATAGTATTTAGTTAAAAAAAATATAAATAGTAAATGTAGCTCTTTTGGAGAGCGCAATCTTGTTCAAGCTGCCTTAAATAATGTTCTAACCTGAAATTATTTTGACTCGAACCCGTTTTAACTTGAAACAAAATAACATTTTTGTTGTGACATGTTCTGACGCGTCATGTTGCCCGACCCAACCCCATCAATACATATTATTAAAGAAACTTAAAATTAAAATATTAAACTTAACTAATTAATAAATATTAAATATTATGTTGTAAATAAAAATTATATTTATATTGATGTCATTAAATATTGTCTTCGCTAATATTCTAAGAGAGATAAAATGATAAATAATAAGTTTTTTATGCATTAGGATTTGTACAAAATGCATTATAGATTTTTCTTAAATGTAAATATATTAATCTACAATTCTACAAATCCACCCTAAAAGTTTTTTTAAGGTAACAGATTAATATTATCATTATCATTATTATACTTATAATAGTTTTTATTATTATGGTCGTGGTTGTTTCTTCTTTAAATTTGAGAATTTGAGGAATATGAACACAGATGCAAAAGGCAAAAGCCACCCACCATTAGGGGGACGGGGTGATTCACTAGTGATAGAATTTATCACTAACAAGCACCAATCAAGTTCCGCCATGTCATCGACCATTTTTCCATCACTCACAACCTTTTTTAGGCGGGGTGGTCATCACTCACCACCACACCCAACAATTTCCCCCCAACCAACAATACACTCACAAAAAAAAAATAATGGCGTGATAAAATTAAAGAAAATTTGATTTCGTTATATATTAACACGTTATAGATTAAGGTCGGGGTGGGAAAATGGAAGTATAACGCGTTATAGATTTGTTCCCGTGATACTATAACGGACGAGCCCGGGTGGCCTTAGTATTACGTTATACACTATTCCACTTACTGTATGTAGTATTACTAGTTTTTGCCCCGCCCGAGTTGCGGGGCAATAAGGCAAATATTTCTCTCTCATAACATGTATGTCTGTACAGAGGGCAAAATCGGAATTATATTTTGAATAGGAGGCGAAATCATGATTTTAACCTGAGAGCAAAATCATAATTTTGAGCTAGGGGGAAAACATAATTTTATTTTTAACTGTGGGAAAAAACGTAATTTTGAGCTGAGGGCAGAATCGTAATTTTTAGCTAGAGGAAAAAACAACATTTTATTTTTAACTGGGGGCAAAAACGTATTTTTAAAAAAAAAGGCGAAACCGTAATTTTAAACTGGGAACAAAATTTAAAAAAAGAGTTTTTGAACCGAGGGCAAAAGCGTATTTTGAGCTAGGACAAAATTATAATTTTATTTTGAGCTGGGGGCAAAAATGTAATTTTAAACGAAGGACGAAAGCGTAATTTTAAACTTGGGAACAAAATTAAATAAAAAATGAGTTGGTCCAATTGGGAAGTGACAGGCAGCTAATAATTTTGAGCTAGGGGGAAACATAATTTTTTTTTGAACTGGAGACAAAAACGGGGTAAAAACGTAATTTTAAACGGAGGGCGAAACCGTAATTTTAAACTGGGAACAAAATTAAGAATGAGTTTTTGAACCGAGGGCAAAAGCGTAATTTTGAGCTAAGGGCAAAATTATAATTTTATTTTGAGCTGGGGGCGAAAACGTAATTTTAGCTAGGGGCAAAATTATAATTTTATTTTTTAAATTTTAAACGAGGGACGAAAGCGTAATTTTAAACTGGGAATAAAATTAAATAAAAAATGAGTCGGTCCAATAGGGAAGTGACAGGCAGCTAATAATTTTGAGCTAGGGGGAAAACATAATTTTATTTTGAACCGGAGGCAAAAACGGGGCAAAAACGTAATTTTTAACGGAGGGCGAAACCATAATTTTAAACTGGGAACAAAATTAAAAATGAGTTTTTGAATCGAGGGCAAAAGCGTAATTTTGAGCTAAGGGCAAAATTATAATTTATTTTTGAGCTGGGGGCGAAAACATAATTTTAACTAGGGGCAAAATTATAATTTTATTTTTTAGCTGGGAGCAAAATCGTAAATTTAAACGAAGGATGAAAGCGTAATTTTAAACTGTAAATAAAATTAAATTAAAAATTAGTTAGTATAATAGGAAAGTGTCAGGCAAGCTGCATGTCACTATTCCTTTTAACTTGTTAAATGTATATGTAGGTAATGTGTTACTTATTTATAATTTTTAGTATATAGTTTTTTTAATAAATTGGTATAACTATATTGTAGCTTCTACTTATCACACATAAATTAGTTGATTAGTCTTTATAATTTGTTAATAAAATATAATAAATTTAACCTTTTTGCTTAAAGTTTTAATAGATTTAGCAAGTAAAATATGATCCATAGATATATAAATGCTAAAGAACTTTCAACGAGCAAGGACAAATTAAGGTTGTACCAACCATCCACTAATTGAAAAAAAGGTAGTACCGACTAGGCGACTACCGAGTTGAACAAACATTAAATGTTATTTTCTTATAAATAGTGCTATTAAATCCGTGCGTTGCGTCGAAAATTCTCGCGTTGCGCGGTAGGTGAGTATCAGTTCATTTAACTACGGTACTGACACTTGTTATAGCAAGCAATAGAGAAAAAAAAATCATGATATGACAAAAAATAGACAAACACATTGGGAATTTGGCCGGCATTGGCTTGTTTTATTACACCAACTACACTCGTGACAGCAACCCAAAGAGGGAAAAAATCATGATATGACCAAAAAATACCAACACGTGATTTACATCGATAAAAAACAAACGCAAGTCATATAAGATATATAAAAAAACCACGTAACACATATAAAAAAACCACTAAATAACACATATAAAAAAACCTTTAAAACAAATATTATTACTATTCATGCAGTTTATCTTTTTTTTTTAGAGGTGAACTTTACAACAGACGGTTAGTCACACCCGCTGAACGCAGGCCCGCCCCACTACCATTCCCGAGGACTATGTTGTCTTAACCGGGCCCACGCCTCGGGGGAAGTGAGAGCTTTATGGCTCTCCCCGAGAAAATTTCCAGCCCCCTGCCACTTAACAGGAGTTGCACCCTCCACACGAGCCGACCGCCTGTTGTGACAAGCGACTCGCCGGAGTAAGTGCACTGTAGTAGAAAACTCGGGGTGGCTCCCGGGATTCGAACCGGAGACCAGCCCTCCTCCCGTTCATTGCCCTTCCCCCAAATGCAGCAGGTGGGGATCGAACCCTGGTCTCCAAGGAAAACCAAAGCTCTTTCCACCACTCCACTACAACAAGTGGGAGATATTCATGCAGTTTATCTATTAATAGTATATATATATATATATACAATATTTAAAAGTTATGAAATTAAATGTTTTAGCTCTCTATGTATTTAATGTTATTTTATTTAGAAGCTAACCTCATCGATCTTAAATTTTCGTATTACAAACTATTTTTCATCACTAGGTGTACAATTATTTTATGTGTTATATCAGTGGCGAAGTTTGAGATTTCCGACCGGGGGGCGGAAGTCATCGAACCTAAAAATTTCTATAAAACCAGGGGATCGAAAACGTATACACCCAAAAATTTCTATACGAAAACTACATACTCTCCACTACTGAGCGAAGCCGACCCCCTAAACTTTTCGCCCATTTTTTATATGATACTCGATTCTCATTTTTTATATGTTATACATATATTTGTTACTAGAGTAATGTCGATTTGCCAAACACTTGATAGAAACACGAGTAAAAAAAACTTTATGAATCTACTAAAGTCTAGTGGTGATCTTCTCGTACAAAATTTAAAAGTTGTTGCTATTAAAATCATTAAAATTTTTATAGATAACTAAATTAATTAATAATACAAGAGTTTTGAATATAAGTTTTTTTTTTTTTTTGCATTATTAATAACATCTAAAGAAAACAATAATGTCATAGGATTCCAATCTCTTATCATTTTCATTTTATTCCTGTATTTTATTATGAGCCTTGTATATTTGTTGGAAAAAAAATACATAAATTAAGGAAAAGAAAGATGAATAGATTCTTGATAGAGACAATAAAAGTGGTGTGGATAGGTCCACCTGAACTTCGCTGATGTGGCAACTTCATCCAACTATAACCACATGTTAAAGAAACTAGTGTTTGTAAATGACGCGCGTTGCGCGAAAGGCATTGGTGTTTTCGACCGTGGGGTATGGTGGGGCGGGGGTTTGGGGCATGGGTTGACACGTGGATTTCGAGCCCCCCGCTGGTAAGTGACGTGTTGGGTAGGTATGGCGGGGCGGGGCGTGGCTAGCCCGCGTGGGTTGGCCAGTTTTATAAAAATTAAAAAAAAAACCTAAAATTAAAAAATATACACAGAATTAAAAAAAAAAGCCTAAAATTATTATTAAAAGTTCCTAAAAATTACAAAATTCTACAAAAAAAAAGGATTACAAAATTAAAAAAAAGCCTAAAGCGTTAGGCAGATTTCGAACAGGGCGAGCTTGTCAAACGGCTTCCGCTCCTTGCCCCGGAACTGAATGTTGGCCACCGCCACCCGGTCTTCGTGACTTATATCACCGCCCGGGACGCTATCGTAGTAGGCTTTAAAACGGTTGAGATTCGGTCGTACTCCGGAGGTTGTTTTGAATTTTATTTTTTTACTAGGTTTATCACCGTCGCCGTGTTGCGGCGAACTTCTTTTATTATTTAGTCTGTGTTTACATGTGTTTTGAAATCACTACGAGCGCGTTGCGCACGTAACCGTTGACAAGATAAAAAGAAAATGTAGAAAAAACACTAAACGATAACCGAAAGAAAATCAATAAATAAGTTGTATGGTAATGATGTTGTTCGTATGAAATCCGTGGTCAAAGATAAGCAAATGGTACCGAATTTCCCGAACCGAAAGATGTTAAGTACCAATTCGGTACCGACTTTTGGTGTTCCTGGTATCGATTTTTACTTTCATATACCGGTACCGTAACCGGTATTTTTGGTAACAGTATCAATTTGGTATCGGTTAGCACCGAGCTCATCCCTACCCTTAAAAAAAAAGTTGAAGAAAATCTACGGCACCCGTGACCGAGGATGAGCCAATAGTACCGGGTAGCAGTACCGAAATTCCCGAACTAAAAGATTTTCAATATCAATTTGGTACCGACTATTGGCGTTTTCTATACCCGAACTAAACGATTTTCAATATCAATTCGGTACCGACTATTGGCGTTTTCTATACCAGGCTGATACCGGTTTTTACCTTCTTGTACCAATACCAAACATATTAAAAGTAATAATAATAATAATAATAATAATAATAATAATAATAATAGTAGTAATAATAATAATATAATATATAACAACTATTCATTCCGTTGTTATTTTATCATATATATATATGAATGAATTTCACTGAGTTTTTATTTAGTTAAATTCTTGATAGTTTTTTTTAACAACAATTTTTTCAACACCTTTATTTAATCTTTATCTTGCATTTATAAGAATTTAAACCCACAACTTCATGTTTGTAAACAGGACACCATACCATTAGACTAAAGGGTCGTGAGTAATTCTAGATAGTTCTAAATTTTACATCAAATTACTTGGAACGTCTACAATATCAAATTACTTGGAACGTCCACAATAACAAAACAGAACCACTAGCCTAGTCACATGTCACACTAAAAAACTCATTTTTTGAAAACATCTAAAACTAACCCAATAAGAAAACTCAAAAACACAAAAATATTGTCACATAATTACTACTTTATTTTTATTTTTAACAACTCATCTCTCTTTCTACAAATATTTTATAATTAAAATGTATGAGTCCCATCTAAAACCGTTTTTCTAGTTGTTAAGCAAGAGTTACATCAAAAAAACAAATGCCAAAAACGAGCTCCACAATATGGAAGAATGACAAGAAAAATGGAAGTTAAAAACTTATTGCCTACGCTTTAAACAACTAATCAAATTCCTTCATATGATCTGGCTAGAACTCGATATTATACAAAACATAAAAAATGTAGTTACAAAGTTACGTTGTCGTACAGTTTCATGTTGGTACAACTAGCGAAAACTTACTAAAAAAAATACCGAAACCAACTTGTATCGAAAAAAACCCATAAAATGAATATTGGTATCCGTACCGATGTTCGAACGTTATCAGTTTAGTTCTACAAAAAAAAAATTGTTTATGGTTTAATAACACAAAAATTGTCTCATGTAACCAAAACAATAAAGTCGTGATATGCAAAAAATATCAACACGTATTGATTGAAAACCATAAAAAAGAATACCAATATCAGTTCCGATAATACATATACCGTTACCCATGTTGTTTGTTCGGTATTGGTTCAGTTCAATTCGATACCTATGCGGTAACAGTATTTGGTATATTTTACAACACATAAACACATTATTTTAAATACAACTAGGTGTTATCTGGCACGCACGTTGCGCCGCGCTTCATGAATATGATTACTAACACGATTCACCAATAGTAGCAACTTCACTGCTGAAAGCCCCTGGCTGTAAAAACTTCAGATCGTCCTCATTAATCTCATGCCAAGATTCAGGTATGATTCATGCCCTAGTATCGTTTCTGAGTTCCAACACATTATGGGTAGAGATGTCACTAAAAGAATAGAGTGGAGTGTGGGATTTCTTATGGTCATAACACCTGGAAAAAAAAAAACCCTTACATCTATTAAAGAATTTTCTTATTATTGCAGACCCACATCTTTCTTTAAATCAAAGTTCAATGACACCAACCATTAATATAAAATGTAAGGCCCTTGACAATCTAAATGTTAAATCAAAATAAATGTTTAACTAATAAATAATATCCCACATTCATCCACTTAGTTAATCTGAGCTTTTAATTGGCTCAAATCCTATTATTTTTATTAAATGAGTATTTTATTTAGCCCAGATGTTCATATTTTTCACATTTGAGTATGGTTTGTATTCAAATTCTTAACAAAAATAAAAATTAAAAACTTTACCATCAACTTGTGAATCAATATCAATAGTTACCTTAGTCTTGGTTACCCCATCACCTCTACATATGGCCACACTTTTTCAGGCGATCGATTGATACACTGGTCGTCTCTCGGATGGTTTGCCTTCTCATCGATTTCCTATGTAGAAACATGTAAATACATGGATTAAAGATACCTACGTACCTTGCATTATCTTTAAAAAAAATAGAGATGAAAGCTATACAAATTTTGTAAATTTAAAAAATATAATTATTTGCCAAAATGTAAAAGATAAATTACTTACATGTCCTTCCACTTCACCCGAAGTTCTTCACAACACATCATTCCCCATTGCGAGTACTATTCAAACATAAATTCTGTAAAATTATAAAAAAAAAAAAAACAACAAACAATCAAAAACCAAATTAAGAGACCAACAACTGATTCTGAAGTAAAATATGTGTACCTCAAAATCAGGGATTAAGAGCTATTCAAATAAAAAATTAGATAATTATATGAATACTATTCAAACAATCAACTAATCAATTACATAAACATAAAAACTATATTTGAACAAAATTTTAATATAACCTGTGAGAAATTCATTCCTACGGACACCAGACGATGCTTTTCCGGTAACCGTAATCACCCCAGATTCATTCCTACGGACACCAGGCTTTAATCCGCTCACCGGATCTTCAACTGATTATCTTTGTCGGCACTGCTCCTAGAACCCTAGTCGTACCTTCACCGGAACACTTGTGTTCACGTAATCAGAATATATGATCCTTACAAGACTTATTTTGAACCGATATAACAAAGAATAACTTGCAAATGGGTTCGGATCTTACCGGAACCTGGTCTAATTTGGTCGGAATGCTAACCGTCTTCAAGGCCAGCGTCTTCTCTCTCTCAAGGGTTCAGTGTAACACCCCGTGTTTTCACGAGTGAAAGTCAAAGTCAAGGTCAAAGTCAACGACCGATTTCGCGCGACTTGACTCGTAGAATTGTTTTTATTATATTTAGATTATGTGGAGTAAATGTCATACATTACAATAATCGAGTCATGCTAACCGTATTTCAATCGACCTACGACTGTGAACGATAGGAAGTAACAATGCGATAAAGTTAATCAAGCTATGCTAATCAAATCGACATCAAATCGTAACTCGAGCTATGTATCTCACTTGTCAGTTATACGTGTGTGTGTGCCTTACGTGTTACCTGTGCATGTTCATTTTATGTTATGTTGGGATAATCAAGAGAACTCAATCGAACTCGAAGTCTAACTCGAATATAAACGAACCCGGACCCGAATCCCGAGTCGAAACATATAAGAAGTAGTTGGGACTGAAAGTAATTTGACTAGGAAACCCTATCAAATCGCTCGCAAATCGAAATCGAAGCAACATCGCACCGAGCACCCCAAAGCAGGCGGCATCCGCACGGATGGCCAATCCGCACGGATGGCCAATCCGCACGGATTTCCAATCCGCACGGATGACCAGTCCGCGCGGATAGCCTACCCGGGTGCGTGCCATGCGCACGGCTTACCCCTTTCCCTTTTTGGCATCCTATAAATACACGGGTCACTCTCCACTTTTTCCACTTTTGGCAAGTGACGTCCGAACCGCACGCATTCTTCACTTTTTCTCAGATTTCTCTCAATCCAGGTAAGATCTTGCACTAATTCTTGTACATTCTTGATCACTACACAATTCTAAACATTTCCATCTTTCAAATCTTCACTTTTAACCATGAAATCATCCGGATTTGAGGCATTCTCGGGTGACGTCATCATGAAGTTCTTATGAACTTTAAGCTTGACCTCATTCCACCAAGAATAGCTCAGATCCAAACGATTTCTACAAGATTTCACAATAACTTCACCTAGATCTAAACTTTTCTAAGGATAAAAGAGTTGAGAGAAATAAACCTAGGTTCTCTCCTTCTCTTTCCATTAGAATCGGTACGAACCTGGTCGGTTCTAGTGTTCGACTTGTTGATAGTGATTTACTAGTTCTAGATCTGGAATCCTACCCACAGACAACTGATTTCGGGGTCAACCGGAATGACCGTTCTGAATCGCCGACGGGCCGAGCTAGGGTGGTTCCTGACCGGTCTAGTCACGCGAGTGAGAATACAATTCCAAGTTGTTGCCACGTAATCAGAACGTCTCGATAAACGACAACAGAAACCAAGTGTAGACGAACGGAACAACCAGACCAGTTGTCCGCACGGACAAGCTGTCCGCACGGACAGGCTGTGCGCACGGATTACCATCCGCACGCACAGGTCATCCGGACGGGTTGTCACCCGGACGAGCTACCCTTGGGGCCCACCTTCCAAAGCAAGGTTGGAGTATCGACGAATGAGCAATCCGGACGGACGACCTCTGAATGGATTACTCTTCGGATCATGAGATACTAAGGCCTTAAAATGAAATTCAAACAATGTTCATCCGCACGGCCAAGTCGTACGCACGGACAGACTATCCGGACGGATGGTTCCTGCCCGCGCGCACCGACTGTCCGCACGGACTACCATACGCACGAATGGTCGTCCGCGCGACCGACTTGAACGTTTATGTGGTTTCTAAATGCTACAACGAAAACTCCAAAGCACAAGCCATCATACACAAACACATCTTAGGAAGAAACAATCCACTTGAACGTTTATACACACAAACAACTTGACCATACGGATAAGTCATCCGCACGCACAACTAATCCGCACGGGTTACCACCCGCATGGACAGTCGTACGCACGGATAGCTCATCCGGATGGATTACCATCCGCACGGATAGGTCGTGCGCACGGATGACCCCCTCCCACGGATAGCTGATCCGCACGAGCAGCCATCCTAACCACTCTCACTTTGTACTGTTTTACGCGCCACTTATCGTTACGTTATCGAATCTATTCAGGCTAACCGTACTCGCTGTAAAGCGCTCCCTTCAATCCATATCGCTGTGAGTATACTCGAACCCTTTTTGCTTTAGCACTTTTGGGTGTTACATACGTTACAACTAATCAAACTCCAACAATCACACTACTCAAGCTATTTTAACGCTAAACCATTAATGCATGTTATACGTGGCTTATGAATGCTTGTTTGTTATGTTTACACATGGAATGCTGTCTACCTGCCTTAGCAACGACAGTACTATAGTTTGGACTCAGCACCCGTTCACACGGGGGTTGTTAAGGATCTTTTACTTGCATGGATTACGGTGGTAATCATGTATTGCGAACTGCCTCGGGCAGTCAACCCGCAGTCATTGGTATCGATGGGTCTATGTCGATAACTAACGTGCTTCATTTCACTATGTGTACGTGCTGGTTATGCGTAAACGAATTCGAACCCTATATGCTATTATCAAACTTGTATGCTCACCTTTACATTTTATGTATTGACTTTATTTTAACGTATGTGGCAGGTGCTTAGGTTGCATGTTTGCTCTTTGTGCTGTGATGAAATCGAAGCTAGGAACTGGAGTCCTAGAAACCAACGAATAAATTAGTTATGTTTAAATCTGAGTTGTCGGAACAGAATATTTGTTTTGATGTTGACTGTAATAACTTGTTTGACTATTTATGATACGGTATGGGACGTATCGCTTTAAATTAAATGGTAATGATAGTTGTTATGGAAACTTCTGGACAATCTGTTTTGCTCAGTGCCATGCCCCGATGATTCCGCCATCGGTTGGGGTGTGACACTCAGCCATTGTTCCGTCGGTTGGGGTCATTAACGCGCCGGAATCAGGTGGCGCCGCCAACGGTGGCGGTGGTCAGCCACCAGTCCATGACGATTCTCTCTCCCATAATCTCTTTCCAGACATTGCACATCTCACTCTCTCTCACACTCCTTTCTTTAGGGTTTGTATGTATGTGTAAAAGGAAGGGTAGGTGGATGGTTTGGGATTTTAAGCGAGATGTAAGAGTGTAATAAAAAAAAACTGTAAACCGGGACTCGAACCCGGGTTGATACAAAAACCAACTAACACAACAACCACTAAGGCAGACCAGATAGCTGATCTTGTTTTCTAACAACAAACTATATAAATACTTGTTAAGAAGGGGTCATTAGTATTCATTACTATTCACAAGGTTTGTCTATTAATATATAGGATAATTCCGTATTTAAAAAACGATATCAAAGTGTTGACGCATATTTAGGTTTTTTAAGCATAAAAGTGAATACTGGTCCCAATATTGATATTGTTTGGGTGGTATTAGCTCAGTTCATTTTGGTAAAATATTATGTGTCTTACAAGATATTTAATTACACAAAAGCTGTCTCATGTAACAAAAAAAAATGAGCACTTGTTTTATATCGACCGCAACCTATAATAATGAATATCAATACCAATTTCGATAATACCGATATCAGTACCAATGCTAGACATTTCGCTTCGCTTCGTTTCATTACTGATAAACGATATAGTTTATGAATGCAAGGTGACATGGAGAAGTCTTTGAACTCATGCGTGACGATCTGTAATATATTGACACAACATCCGTTAAATTTCAGACAAAAGATCATAACATCACAATCTATGATAATATAATTTTTAACAACAATTGTTTTACACTCAAATTCACCTAATCTTGCACATGTAAGAATTTGAACTCACACCTTAAAAATGATCTTTATATCTTTTGTTATATAACCTTTCAAAAAAAATATCTTTTGTTATATTCTTGTTGATATAGTACTAGAAATGCATAATTATGTCTTTCATCTTACGAAACTAGGAAGATAACCTTAACACAACTTAATAATGTGAGACCGAAAATAAACGCAATGAATGCTTTAGAGATGAATGCTAATGCGACATTCATCATGGACAACTGTCCCCTTGCAACATGTTGTCTTTAATGAAAACAAAACTGAGTTCAAATCCAAGGATCAAGACAGTAAAACTACTAACGTGAAATAATGAGCACATAGGACCAAAATGGCAAACATGTATGTTAAGAAAAAAGAAAAAAAAATATATTTCAATTTTATGATACATAGATATTGAAATATAGTATTTTCTGGAAGGGGTATGGTCTCAGCTATTGGACAAGCCATGATTAAGCCAATCAGAAGGGCTGTGGCAGGGCCACGGCCCGGGCAAGTTTTTCGGCAGTAGTGCTAATTTTCCACATTTCGATCGAATTTTTTTATATACACTATGTTTGGCCCGGGCTTTTTTTAGTGCCCGTGTCTTTCGGCCCTTGCACGTTCAACGGGCAAGATCCGCCACTGAGCACGAGTTGGTTCTTACGTTCCACCGCAGGCTACTCCCGTGGGCGCGAGACCACGCCAACACGGAGGTATAGACAATACAAGGTGAAAGGGACGCAAAACCAATCAGCACTTGCCAGGCTCTGCGCCAAACAACCCCCACGATGTGCGATCGTGCAGGGGACAAGCAGTACAACTAACAGTGACGTGTGGCCAATCAGGGTGCGCCATTTCACCTCTCATCAACCTCCACTAACGGCTGATGACAGACGAGACAATAAGTACATCCTGAAAGCGACGTGTAGCCAACCACGACGCGCGATCGTGCTCCCACCTCCGCGGGCACTAATTGTCATGACAGAGGGGATCAAATGGATATTCCTTAATAGCGACATTTGGCCCAATTATCCCCTCTCCTTCTCCAACCATTCAGCTACATATACCAACCGCCCTTTTTCGTAGCAACAAACTTTCACACCCTCTCTCTATATATATAAACATACACAATATATATATGTATAAAGACTTGTAAAACACATTACCAATTTCTGAAGTGCTGTTTATAACCAAAAACATAATGTAGGTTTTTATTGACTGACATGAAATATAACCAAAAACATAATGTAAGCTTTTATTGACTTACATGAAAGTGTTGTATTTTCAGGACAACTGAATAAAAATCTTTTCATAAACAATATTATATTATACAGGTTAAGTTATTCTACAAATACTTCTAATTGTAAGAAAACTTTATAGAGTGACAAGTGTCCAAAAACTTAAACCCACTACACCACCACCCAAAACCTACCCCCCCCCCCCCCCCCACCCACAACTGGGGGTTTAGGTTTTTGGGTGGTGGTGGGTGTTTAGTTTTTTTTTGCGAAGTGGGTTTATTTTTAGGAGCCTTTATATTTATCCTAAATTCCTAATCCTATATTATACATGCACACTACAAATATGTCGGTGGCCAGTGAGGTCTTTATATATATGTATATTTTTTTTTTCTAGCCGGACGTATTGTTTTTAATTATTTTTCTATTGTGTTTCATTTATCATTTTACTTTAGTGTTTCTCTAGTGGCCAGTGAGGTCTTTATATATATGTATATTTTTTTTTTCTAGCCGGACGTATTGTTTTTAATTATTTTTCTATTGTGTTTCATTTATCATTTTACTTTAGTGTTTCTCTAATATTTTTGTTTGTTAGTTTTTATTAAAATACAAAACACATTAAGTGTAATATTTATTTCATTGAAAATAAAATTGTATTTAAAATAAAATATCTTTTTGTATTGTAAACAAGTTTCGCACGTGCTTAGGTCACTAACTTTGACGGAATATAATTACACGCTTTGACTACCCGATAATGATGAAAAGTAGATGTTTATTTGTTTTTTTTTACTTTAATGTTTATCTCTAGTAACTTTTGTTCACTATTTTTTTTTAAATTAAAAATACACAGTCATGGTTAAAAAAAATTTGTCAACATTCTGATATAATTCTATTGAAAAAAATGAATTGTATTCGAAATACAAAATATTTTAGTATTGTAAATGACTTTTGCATGTATTTGGATCGGTAACTTCCACGGAATGTGATTAATTACACGCTTTGACTATTCGACAATGATGATGAGTATTTTTTTATAATTTTATTTTTTTGTATTTTATGTTTATGTTTGGTAAATGTTTATCATTAGGTAATCACTTTAAAATTGTTAGTATTATTTCTATTTATAAAATTTTAAAAATCATTGAGTGAAAAGTGGTGAATTGTAACGAGTATTTACTACTGATTTTTAGTAATACTTTAAATTTTATGACTTTTGTTTTTCTATTTACATATGTTACATGTAAATAGGCCTGTAAACGAACTGAACGTTCATGAACTGTTCGTGAACTTGTTCGGCAGGAAGTTCGTTTATATTCGTTTATTTAATAAACGAACGAACAAGAACAAAAGTTTTTGTTCGTTTAATTAAATGAACAAACATGAACACACCTTGTGTTCGTTCATTTATGTTCGTGAACGTTCGTTTATTTACGTTTGTTTATGTTTGTTTAAATTTTAGTAAATACATAAATAGTTATATTTATATAAATATTAGGTTTTCTAACTACTTATACAAATATAACTAATTGGTAATTGAGTTTTCTAGTAATAAACAATAAAATTTTAAAATTTTTCTTAGATTGTAACTGGTCACTTAATATTTATATATAAACTACTTAATTTTAGTATCTATAAACCCTATTTTAGATGTGTTTTCGGATAAACTCTAATATATCAGATTTGTTTGCTTGTTTTCACTAATGTTAAATTGTGTTTGTTTATATTTGTTCAATTACGTTCATTCGTGTTCATTTATATTTGTTCAATTATGTTAATATATGTTTGTTTATGTTTATTCAAATATGTTTCATTAAGTTTTTTTATGTTTATGTTCGTGAACTGTTCGTTTAGCTTTAAACGAACGAACATAAACGAACACGAACATGCTCGATTTCTTCATGAACGAACACAAACAAAAAGAGGTGTTCGATTATACGGTCGTGTTCGTGTTTGATTAAAGTTAAATGAACGAACGCGAACATGTGCCTATGTTCGTGTTCGTCCGATTCATTTAGAGGCCTACATGTTATCTAGCATTCTAGCTCATCTTTTGTGTAATACGTTATTACTTACATGCTTGATGAATAGCATGAAAACAACCTCTCAGATACATACAATTACGAATGTTAGCGTGCCAACATTAATTTTGTGAGACGTGTTCCACAACCTTTATACTTTTCGTACGTGAAGAACAAAAGTCGATGAACACAAAAATATAGATTCATTATTTAATTCGTTAAGTTTCTTTGTTAGTTAACAACTTGGTTATTATATAATGAAGTGGAAATAACAATTTGCACTTTACTGAATAAATAATCAATTAAATATGTTTCAGTGAAAAATGTTAAATATAATAAAAATTTCGTATTCGTATTCATATATAATTTATTTTTATTTCGTATGTAACATATAATGAATCTTAATACAACTATGCATATGGTAACTGAACAAACATACCATATTTTTTTTTACTAATTGATGTAACATTATTACCATAATTTTCTTGTTAAAATACAACAGCCTCTATTGTAACATCACATACACACCATTTTATACACCAGTAATGGTTATACGGGTCATATAATGCCATGTGAGGGAACAGTGGAACACATGAAGCGGTGTTCGCCAAATAATCGACGTACATAATGTGTTTGACTAACACAAAAATAACTTATGCAACAACTAACAAAGTCATATGTCGCGTGTAACATTTTTCACCTGTTATGCGAACTCTATTATACATAACATCACATGTGTATTTATAACAACCCATACAATATTAATTAATATTCAAAACGATAAAAGTAAATACATTATTAACGTAATCCTCACATTCCTCCGACTTATCATCTTCAGTCGAGTCCAAACTCAATGATGACAATTAAACATGAGGGCTACGCTCGTTGTAGTAGTCACGTTCATCATTAGACCATGCGTAGTAGTTAAAAAAGGGGGCGTTTTTTTGCCCAAACACGCCCATTGTCGGCCCCTTGGGGCGTTTTTTTCACCAAATTTACTTTTGGTGTGCTTTTTTCCACACCGAAGAAGGGGATGAAGTGGCCAATCACAGTTAATCTCCTTTTTTTGGTCAATAAGATTTTTTTGATGGTTTTTTATTTATTTAATTGTTTAACACCCATTTTAACATAATGTCCCACATCCCCACTAGGCCACTACACCCATTTTAGAAAACTTCCCATAATGCTTCATTGCTGACTAGGCTGTCACATGGCACAAAACGCCCAAAAGTAGGGGTTTTACCACTAGTCCACTACACATTATCTTAAGCTTGTATTGTAACCAATTAATCCAAAAAAAATAAACTTAATCAAGTAACCCGAAACCCAAACCAATAAACACCCTTACCTACAAAACCTAACCCAACACCTTTTTTTTTATAAAAAAAAAAAGTTTCAGTCATTTAATAAAGAAAACCCAAATAACTTAATAATCATCACATCACAAATCACAAAAGAAAAATAAAATAATAGAAGCATGAGACAAAAAATGGCCACTACCCTTAATTTGTTTGTTTTTGTTAGGAAAAAATAATAAGAAAGAAAATCCAGAAAATGCGAATCATTCCTCTCTCTCAAGTTCCATTCAGCTCACGCTTTCTTTCACACCAATTTCCCTTTTTCTTCCTTCCTTCCTTCCACTCATCAAATCACTCAAATTCCTCTTTCACAGCACCAATTCTCATCAATTCACCTGCAAAATTTTCATCTTAAATCATCTATTGCACAAGATCTGTTTCACTATCACAAAAAATCTCTAAAAACCCTATTTTTTGCTGATACAGAACCAATTTCCCCAAATTTCTCTCAATTTATTCTTCAATTTTGCTGATTTGATTCTTGTTTACAAAATTAGTGTTTGATTTGTTATAAATTTACGCATACGGAGACGATTTTGATACTCTGTTCTTCGTTTTTGCTCACAATTTCACGAAATTGTTGAATTAGGGTTGCGATTTTGCTGCTCTGTTTTTCCTTTTTGCTAAAATTTCAGTATGTTACCCGAAGGTTCGTTATCGACGGAATCGTCGCCGGAGAGAGGTGATTTGGGTGGGAATCGAGGGTTTTGGGAGCTTCGAGGGGTGCAGTGGCGTACGGATTTGGGGGTGTTGCCCTGTTCTTCGTCTGCTGATGATGTTCGTCGTGTTACTGCTAATACTCGTAGAAGGTATATCATGTGTCTTTGATTTTCTTGTTAATTTAATGGTACTGCTTGATTTTAATATCTCATTGAATTTAAGTAAGTTGGATTGGATCTGGTTTTTTTTTTACACTCTGCTTTTTGTACATTTTATCCATAATTTCAAGATGATTTATTGAGATCTTTTAACGCGTGTTAAAGAAAAGTTTCGGTATTGGGGCATATCGACTCGAAATCTAGGTTGGTTGTGGCAAATCCTAAAGCGTTCGGTTCTGTCCACCGAAGATATTGGGCCCGTTCCGCCTCACATATCACCAACGCATTAATTAGAGATGTTGGTTGGTATGAGAGACGGGAGAAGTCCACAATTAAGCGTGCTCGGGTAGGGGTAGTTAGAGATGGGTGACTTCCCGGGAAATTTTCACCCGAGCAACTGAAAACAGATCTACAAGCTCTTGGTGGACCAAAGTACCAAACGGACGATGTTGGTTGGTATGAGAGGCTGGATGTTACACGGGTCGTGACGTTAATGTGAATATGTTATTATGTTCTCTTTCGAAACTGTACTTGCTTATTATCTTGATCCGTTGTTAGATCTTGTTTTGAAGTTTGGTAGTATGGTCTGAAATTGGGAATTAGTGCCTTAATCTGGTTATCAAGTACCTTAATCTTATTATGAAGTATGTGTTCTTTTAGTTATATAGTACCTGAATCTGGTCTATGAATTGATTGTGTGCTTAGTAACTTTACAAATAATGCATAATCTAACTTTTGTTTTTGAGCATGTGCATCAATTAACATGTTTTGGTTTCCAGGTATGCAGCTTTAAGGCGAAGGCTCCTGATTGATCCTCTTATACCCAAAGACGGAAGCAATTTTCCAGATCCCGCTATGGACAATCCCTTATCCCAGGATCCCGGTAACTTGTTTATTCCCAAATATAGCATGTTCTTTGTTTCAATCTTACATTTTACAATTTAAGAACTAATGTATGCAGAAAACTTATTAAATTTGGTCATAAGTTGTACATGTGCATTGATTTAATGTCATAAATATTTGGTAAATTTTGGCTATTGATACCACGATGATTCAATAATGTTTAAACAGATAGTATGTGGGGCCGTTATTTTCATAAAGCCGAGTTAGAGAAGATGGTAGACCAAGATCTGTCCCGCTTGTATCCTGAACATGGAAGCTACTTCCAGACTCCCGGTTGTCAGGGCATGTTAAGAAGAATTTTGTTGCTTTGGTGTATTAGTCACCCGAACTACGGGTACCGACAGGGTAAAATATTAATGTACTTTCAATTTTAATCTTTTCACCAAAAAATTAACGGTAAATTGGATGGCGTTAACGGAGGTGGACTGTAATTGTTACAAAAGTGAGTACTGGTACTGTTTTGGCAACTTTAAAACTAATGGAATGTAATGGTTAATTTTTAACAAACCACATGGATGAAAAACATAATTAACTCTTTATTTTTTGCTAGCTTGCAGCCTGTGCTATTTTATGATGCACACATTTTGTATATATCGAGGTATATTTAATCAATATGTTATTATTTATTACAGGGATGCATGAACTCTTGGCTCCTTTATTATATGTTCTCCAAGCCGATGTAGAACGTCTTTCTGTTGTGCGAAAACTATACGAACATTACTTCACTGATAATTTTGACGGCCTCACATTTCACGACTCTGATGAACTTGAAACACAAGACGATCAAGTAAAGTTTCACAATCTCGAAGAACTCGATCCCAAGATTCAAACCATCATATCATTTAGTGATGCTTACGGGGCCGAGGGCGAATTGGGTATTGTGTTGTCCGAGAAGTTTATGGAACATGATGCGTATTGTATGTTTGATGCTTTAATGAATGGTTCTGGTGGTGCGGTTTCAATGGCCAGCTTTTTCTCCCCATCTAACGGGCCACAAAACGGGCTTCCACCTGTAATCGAAGCATCTTATGCGTTATACCAGTTATTAGCCGTTGTGGATTCATCGCTTTACACTCATTTTGTCGAGCTAGGAGTCGAGCCACAGTATTTTGCCCTTAGATGGTTACGGGTTCTTTTCGGGCGTGAGTTTGCTCTAGAGGACCTTTTGGTAATTTGGGACGCAATTTTTTCGTTTGACAACAGTAAACTAAATTCGGAAAATGAGCACGAAACAAACTTTGAAGCTCTTAATTCATCCCGTGGGGCCTTTATTGCATCACTTGCTGTTTCGATGATACTTTATATTCGATCATCCATTCTTGCTACCGAAACCGCCACTTCTTGCCTCCAAAGATTACTAAACTTCCCGAAAGACGTAAATTTAGGGAAATTAATGAAAAAAGCGAATTCGTTAGTAAACGATGCTATCAATGCTATGAGATCAGCCCCACCTCCGTTGTATAGTGACGGGTTCCACGAGCCCGTTAAACCCGTTAAGTCAATGGGTTTCAGAACTCACAGTTTGTCATCTGATGCAGCGGCTCCGAGAAGCCCGTTAAGTGTGGTGCGTGATAGCTACTGGGAAGAGAAATGGAGGGTTTTGCACAAAGAAGAAGAACAAAAACAAACCAACCCGCAGAAGCAAAGTCAAAGTCAACGCAAAGGTTGGTCGGAGAAAGTGAAGTCGCGTTTGTTGAGAACGGAATCTGACCCGTCTTCTTCAAATGCATATGGTGAAAAAACAGGACCATCTAGACGACGCGTTAGGAGAAATTTGCTCGATGATTTAGCTCGACAGCTTGGATTAGAAGAAGAAGACGGAGAAGAAGAAACCGAGACCAAAAAAGCAGTCGGTGGAAATGGTGGTAGTGAAGAGAACTCGTCTATTTTCTCTGACCCGCCAAGCCCGAGCGGTGGTGTTAACGATAACGATAATGATAATGATAATGAAAACGACAGTGAGCATAGTAGCGTGGCTTCAAACTTACCAGTTGATGAAAACGATCGTGACCCCGAACCCGAACTTGAACCCGAGCCCGAGCCCAGTAATGTAGCGGATTCAGGTAATGCCATCCAGGAAGTGGATGATAATGGGCCGGGCCCAGTTTCTGATGGGCCGGAAGATGCTACTACACCGTTGAAAGGAGTCGAGAACGAAGAATCTGCCGGAAAGTCGGGATTGAATTTGAAAGATAGGATCATTCTATCGGGAAAGCAGTGGTTTTGGAAGTTCGGAAAGAACAACGGTGATGGTTCGTTGGAGAAGGGCGGTGATTCTACGAATTCTTCTCTTGTGGGGCGCGATCAGAAGAGTGATGTGGCGTCTTCTGGGACGGATGTAACGAGCAAAGGAGAATCCGTGAACCAAAACAAGATTTGTTCGCTGAAAAATCTTGGACAATCTATGGTGGAAAATCTTCAGGTATGATCATATCCAGTATGACTATAATTTTTTTGTATATGTATATACTTGTAATTCTATATATAAAAATTATATATATTATTTAGTTATTTTATTATAAATTATATATATGACAAAATATGTCATGTAATATACTTGATATATTAAAAAAATATGTTAGTAAACTGTGCTTGTGATCCTAGCCATGGGTTGTGTCGGGTCAAATCGTCAAGTATTATTTCCTTTAGCTAACTCAATTTATCAAACAATGCAGGTGATTGAATCCGTGTTCCAGCAAGAAAAGGGTGAAACGGGTTATGTAGATAACTTGTCGAAGAAGGCACTGGTAGACCGCGGACAGATGACAGCTATGGCCGCCCTGAAAGAGCTTAGGAAAATCAGCAATATTCTATCAGAAATGTGAGGTTATGATATGTGTATGTATGTATATATATTCTTTAGTACTGTTCTACATCTTGAGAGTGCCATAATCCTATAATAAATGCTCTTCATAGCTTCTTATGTGCACTCTCTTAGTAGTTCTTTAGAATAAAGTCAGTTATGTACCGAACGATTCGTCTCTAAATCTAAATGTAGATATATTCAGATTTTTGGTTGTCATGTCTAACCCGGGTTAATAATCAAGACGGGTTTTCAGGTTGTGAAGTTTTAGGAACTTTTTTTGCCTTCTAGTTTTTTAATTCTATAATATTAAGTACAATTATTGAAATTTTAGTTCATTTTATGACTAAAATTTGGTATTTTGTACCTAATTTATTAATCAAAGTGTTGCTTCAATCTTAAACTTATAAAAGATAAATTGCGTAGAGAAATATCACTTTTTTTTTTGACAAACAAAAACTTTTTATTAAATTTATGACTTCAAAGATAAGTTATCTTAAAGAAATATTTTTACAACTAAAATAGATTATTAAAATGAATGACTTAATTGATAAGTTATCTTTGCAGATTTGGTCTGACAAAAAAATTAATTACTAAATCTGTTGGCTTAAAAGATAGGTTTTTTTTTTTTACATATTTCTTCTCTTGAGAGGGTTTAATACAATTTCTTCAAGCAAAAAATTCAATTACATATTTGCCCTTTCTAACACATATTAGTAAGGGTGAAGGGAGTGGTTAAACAGGTGAAAGTGGCAAACTTTAAAATGGACCAATCAGAGTGTGCCATGTCAGCAAGTGTAAAGAGTTTAAACTTTGGTGAAAAGTGTTGGCAGTGGTGTAGACACTTGAAAGTGGCAAACTTTTTTTTTTTTCATTTAAAAAAAATATATGTGTTAAAGTCAAACAAACACACACATCACTGCAAAAGGTCTTGTCCCCCTCCTCTTTGTCGATCGGTGATGCCTTGCCGAGTTCCATAGTTTGCCGCGCGGGATAAAGGGGTGGCGGCGGTGTTGCCGCTCGGCAATCGGCTTTGCCGATTGCTTTGCCGTGCCACTCCCTTCACCCTTAATATAATTCCCTTTTTCATTAAAATGCCTCTTATTAATTACTATTTTGCCTTTAATGAACTTCTTAAATGTCTAATTACGTATTTCCCCTTTCTATCATCAAATTACATATTTCCCTAATTCTTCTATTTTCTCAATTCCTTTAATATTTCATCGATTCGGTTTTCAGGCTTTTCATATCGATTTTTTTTGGTCAAAACTAAATTCAAATTCAGTGTGATTTTCAGAGCGGGTCTTCTTAAAAATGAGACATTTTGGTTCATGTCATAGCAGGTTCGAGTCAAAACAGGTTTTAATTCAAATTGATACCGTTCAAAACGGACTTTAACTCTAGTATTTCATCGATTTTTTATATACACGTATAAATCACATTCTAATTCTAATGGTCTTTAACTTCTTAATAAAACGTCTGCAAAGGGCCTTGAATCGAATATATGCACGTATAAATCACATTCTAATGGTCTTTGTAAATCTAGAAATATTGTACAAGCGGTAAAGCTTAGTGGAAGATATGACATTTATCCTGATACATTTACATACACAACTCTAGTGGATGCCTATTGCAAGGCAGGAGACATGGTTAAGGCTTATGAGCTTCTTCGTCAAATGCTTAATAAAGGGCTTCAGCCCACAGTTGTCACATTTAATGTTTTAATGATTGGAATCTGTATGTTATAAACTTATAATGCTCATCAAGGATTTTGTTAAGAAGAAAAACCAATCGTAGGCCAAAAATATGTTTGAGGAAATGAGGAAAAAATGTTTAGTTGCAAGGTGAAATATTAATAATATGTTCGATCCGACAAACCCGAAAACCGAATCGATGAAATATTAACAATAAACAATTGGTGGCATGTAAGAGGAATTGAAAAAAATAGAAGAATTAGGGAAATATGTAATTGATGGTAGAAAGGAGAAATATGCAATTAGTCATTTGATAAGTTCATTAAGGGTAAAATAGTAATTAATAAGAGTAATTTTAATAAAAAGGAGAATTATGTAATTCATATGAGTTATCTTAACTATTTGTTTTCATAAATAAAATAATGTACTACAATCAGTGACTACAATCTTTACAAATTTCAACCACATTGACAAAACACCATCGAGGATTCGATGTTCATCCTACTAATTAGATCGACGCTATTGATGCAAACATGCGTTTAACCCACACCATGGAAGCTATCGGATAGAAAAGCTTATCATTGCCGTCTCAAGCTACATTCACGTGCGGGATTTTGGTGTGGTAAGGTCGTCACAGAAGATGGTGTTAGTCATAAATCACGCATACATATAATCAACTTTAAGTATAAAACTATAAAAATAATGTGGTATATGAAAGATAATATCGTGTGAGAGATAAACGGGACTGTTAAAATATTGCCATGTATGTCACATATGAAATAGGGTCATCTCTGAGATTTTAAAAACCCTTGGAGGTCCTGTACAAATAGAAAAAACGGGTTGCTAAATATAAACTTATATATAAAAAATAGACTATTGGGCCGTTGTTGTGATATGTTTCTAGTATTTATATGGGTTTAAATGTTTAACTCTTTAAAACACATATTGAGTATTTGGGTTAATGGTATATTCGAAAATCACGAAAAAATTGTGATGTAAACTGAGTGTAAAGCGAATTAATGAAATGTATAACTAAAATATAAAACTATAAGGGTCTGTTTGGTATGGGGTAATGGAATGGACGAATGAATGGAATGGACGAGGTAATGGAATGGACGAGGGAATGCAATGGATCATTACCATTCCATGTCTTGTTTGGTTACCATGTGAATGGAATGAATTATTATTGTGTATTGTTCGGTAGGCAAGAAAAACGGAGTAATAAAATTAGCGGTGAGTGGTGGTGGTGGTCGGTGGTAGTGATTGTGGGTGGTTATAGGTGGCGGTGGTGGGTGTCGGCGACGGTGATGGGTGGTGGTGGTGGCGGCGAGTGGCGGTGCGGCGGTGACGAGGAGTGGTGGTGGCGACAAGGTGGTCGTTGGTGGTGGGTGGCAGCAAAGGTGGCGGTTGGTGGTGGCGGTGGTTGTGGCGTTGACGATGGTGGTGGGCGGCGGCGGCGAGTGACGTTGGCGGTTGGTCGCAGCTGTGGGTGATAACGGTGGCGAGTGGGTGGCGGCGGCGGCGGTGGCTGTCGGGGTGAGGTGGTGGCGGGTGGCGGCGATGGCGTCGGTGGTGGGTGGTGGTGGTGGTGGTGGTGGTGGTGGGTTGTGGCGAAGGTCATGGGTTGTGGTGTTGTTGATGAATGGTGCAAGAGGGGATGAAATGGAAAAAAAACATGGGGGGTGGAAGGAATGATTTTGAGGGAATGGAATGCCTTTTGTAATGGGTGATTCCATTCCATTGACCAACCAAACACTATTTTCTTCATTCCCTCGTAATCACTCATTCCATTCCACCTCTCATTCTTGCGTACCAAACACTACCTAAATACTTTAATAAAAGTATTTAGTTGAGTAATAAAAGAGTTACTAATTACAACTATTGTTAGGATCTGAGGTCCTCATGTTTGAGTTTGTTTGTAATAATTTAACAATAAACAAAGATCTAATGCAGCGGAAATAAAACAAACTTTGTAAACACAATCAAAGGAACAATAGTTTTCATAAACATGTGAATCTCATTAGAGTCGAATGATTATAATCAAAAGATTACATGCATGCTTACATACTAAAAACTCCCCCTCAGCTTGAGCTCCATGGTTGATCGTACAAGATGATAGAATTGAAGGAGAAAACTCCTTAAATAGAACAGTGCAAACTGTTCTATTTATAGTGCACATCAAACCACTGAAGCATCTAAGCTGACGTCACCATGAAAGTGACACTTAACAACCTAACAACCTACAACCCCTGATCCAATACAAGCACTGTTGTCATACCACTGCTTCAGCCCTAGCAGTGCTTTGGTCTTCAGCAGTACTTGAGTCAAGGCAGTCGATTGACCAACGGTACTTAATCTTCAATAGTCTTTGGATGGACATCAGTTGTTGTGGATAACAGTTGTTGTAGCAGAACAGTTGATAGAAGACATCAGTTATTAGAATCACTTTCAAGGGGAAAGTCTAGTGCAAACCACTGCTTATGTAGAATCCACTGTTCTGAACCAGTTTTGGCTTTACATCATCTGTTCCTCTGTAGGGTTCAATCCCAAAAAAAATCCCCCTGGAACAGATGATGCCAAAACCCTTCATTATTCTGGATCTTTATTTTCTCATCAGAAGTTCCCTAACTTGTCCTTTAAATTGCAATTCAAAGTTCATAGAACTTGTATCATCCTCATCCCTACACAGTATAAGCTCAAGGAGATCTTGAAGATCTTCAACACCTAGGCCTAGTGCTTGTTCCCTTGATATGTGCTTTACTTCACCATTGGATCTGATCAGCGTTAATACATGGGTCTTTTGATCAGACATCCATTTTAGTATTTTTGAACCCAATGGGTTTCTTGGGAGAGGTTTATTTGCTAATGAGTTTGGAGATTGTGGCCTTATGAAAATTTGTTGAGCAGTACCCTAGCTTTTGCTAGTTCAGAATTTCCAGCTGTCATTTGTTTGAAAGCCATTTTTATGATGTCATTTGCTGCAGCTATATCTTCTGCAATTTCTTTTTCAATCTGCTCTTGACTCTTTCTTTGATTTAACTCAATGACTGAGATATCTGCTGATGTGAACAGTGGTTCAGAAGTATTGATCTGCTGTTTTGGCTTTTTGTAGTCAGGCTTTTTTGGGTTGTTAGGATCTGTCATCCTTCTTTTCCTTAGCCTTTCATAAGCCTCATCTGTATATTGCTTTGTCCATTTTGATATGGCTTTGGCAGTTCCAACCTTTGCATCAACCAATTCTTGCTTCTTTTGTTTATACTCCAAGGTAAGATCATCAATGGCCTTTTTGTATTTACTCTAGTTTGGTGCTGACTTTTTCATTCCTGGATCATTTTTTATCTTCTCAATTCTGTTTACCTCATGCTTTAAAGCAATGAGTGGCCATTCACTGAACTGTTCTTCTCTCGCTGGATAGAATTTTTCTCTCATGATGAATGTAAGATAATCCTTTCTCATTTCCTTTTGTAGGTCAGCGACTGGTGGCAGATTAGACATTTCTTTGCTCAGGTCTCTAGCATAATCTTCCAATATTTTGACCTTAGTGAGCAAAAACTGTGTATAACTTGAAATTTCATTGTCACTTTTCCCTTCACATTCAAGTTTGGCTCTGGTATTAGCTTGCCTGGCTTTGAGTTTTAAATATTCATCGATGTTGGCTGGATCTCTGTAACCAATTAAGGAAGGAAATTTTCTTTTTGAAGAATCATCCTCTGTGTAGAATTGTCTCATTTCATTCTTTACAGCTTCCAATTCCAGTGGATAATTTGCAGCTATTGGGGTAATATCAGCAGGATCAAAGCCTTCAAGAATTTTTGGATCTTTTAGTGGTCTGGCTAGAATTGATGGAATGAATGGTTGTGGTGGAATCTCATTGTAGGATACAGATGAAAGGGGAATAGGTGCTGGTATTTCTTCATCATTGTCCTGAATTTTTCTTTTTCTGATGTAGGTTTTATTTGGTGAAGGAGTATTTGTTGGTGGCTTTTTAATTGGAGTCCCTTGTGTATCGACTTAAGCACGCCTAGTGCAAGGTGTCGAAACACCTCTCGTTACACAAATTCCAAAATCCTTGAAGTGTAGTGGTGATGTTTTGACTAACAGCTGCTGAAACAACAGGTGTTTCATCCACTGTTGTCATTACAGCTGATGATGTGTCATCAGCTGTCTTCTGATTTTTAGCAGGAGGTGAAAGTGGTGAGATTGTTTTAGGTGGTGAGGTGATTTTTGGTGGTGGTGGTAAGGCAGTGATTGTGGTGTGTGTTGTAGTGGTGTGTGTTGAAGTGGTGGCAGTTGTTTGGCTAGCAGTTGTTGAAACCACTGAAGTATCAACAGTTGTTGATACAGTAGGAGTTAAAACAACTGCTGGTTTAGGAGATTGATGTTTGGAGCCTTTTGTAGGTTTAGAAGCATGTTTTGTTTTTCTGGAAGGTGTGGTTTTGGATTGCCTCACATTTCTTGTGGGCTGATTTCTTTTTGGCTTAGGGTTTTCTTCATCCTTTGGCTCTGAAACACCATGTTCATTCATTTCCATAAAAACTCTTTTCTCCTGCTCCCACCTGGCTTTATCCTTAGCCTTTCTATCCCTTTTTACTTCTGCCAATGCATCAGCAATGGCATTGGTGGTAACATCAATCTTTTTGGACCCATCTGGCAAAGGGATATCTTTGAGCATACTATCTTTTTGTGGCTCAATGTATAGACCATCTTCGTAGCCCTTCTTCTTCCACTGCTTGATTTTCTCCCCCTTTTTGGCATTATCTTGTGGAGGATTATCCACAAATATGATAGAGGGAGGAGCAGTGATAAGTGGTAAAATACACATATTTGTCCCGTGTAAATTGTATAATTTTTGTATAGGTCTTATTTGTTTTTATTTCGTTTTACTGTTATATTATATTATTTTGTGTTGGGTCAGGTCCTGGTGCAAATGGAGCAAAAACGAGTAATATGGAAATGACCAGCCAGTTGGGAAGAGTAGAATGCCAGTGATCGAAGTGAAATTACAGCTATTTTTTGTGAGTGAACTGATGCCACTATCTCTAATTTATAAGTTAGAGAGCCAAGCCCATTACTACATATATTATGTTGAAGATAGAGGGGATGTCTGCCACATTGTTGTTTTTGGGGGATATACACAAGACGAAGATAAATGGCCGCCAATAATTATTGATTTTATTATATTGTGGGGCGACACAATAGAAAGAAAAGGTCCAGCCCAGCGAAATCTTGAAATTTATGATATTGGGCCTTTTGGCTATTACTTATTCAATGTTGTGACATTATATGAAAACCTGGTCCATCATAGTTATACATCAGCCAATTTTGGTGGCACATATGGATGTAATAAGAAGGAATCTTGGATGGAACTATTGGGCCCAACAGAAAACGTGAAGGGCACATAATTCATATTGGACGAATTAATTTAATGGGGAGATATACTATACACGGCTGTACATCAGACGGGAATAAAAAACATTGAGGAGAAAGAAGGGAGGCGAACATCAGAGGACCATACATCACGGCTGGGCATATATTGGGACGAAAGAAAAAGGCAGTTTTGCGGGAATCGTCGGGATCAAGCGGGAAGCTTGGAGAGCAAGGGATTACCGGGTTTTGTTACTCGATTTCTTTAGTTCTTTATTTTTTCTTGTTTAGTATCGATGAATTCTTGTGTGAAACTTTGTTTATTTATTTTTAAGACCATGATTCTTGGCTAAACTTTTATGCCACATAGACTTAGTTGAATGGGTTGATTAATGTTTTTACCTTTTTAGTTAATTGTATGTGTTTATGGATTAATTGTGTTTAGTAAAGAGTTTGTTTTATTGATTTGATGCACATGCGTACTTTAACTTGGTTTATTATTGTCATTTGCTTCGTATGATTCTTAGTGACGGTCTATATCACAACATAGAGTCATACTAGGGTTTAGGATTTTGGTGAGTGTTTATATCACATAAGAAACCTTAACTCTTTAGGGAGAATCGACCGGTGACCCCTAGAAGTAATTGTTAGTAATTTGCTAGGTTTTAGTGTTCTGCTAGTCCTAATACCTGGAAAGTGAGGGGCTATTGGTAGGTCTTACCCGACGAATTGCTTTAGATAGTCCTTGGAAAAGGTCGTGTCTTAGTTGACCTGTCGGTTTTATTAGTCTATCAAGTCAAGCTAATTAATTCAAACGACCCTAGATATATGATTGGAAAAGAGTAGGTCAACATTAGGGTACATACACAATAATTAGACAACTGGAAAGACGTCTAATAACCGGTAGGATTAACAGCCTAGGTAGTTCCACAGGTTTCTCCTTGAGAAGGGTCGAGGGGCTTAGTTGGTTCTTAATAGGTTTAGTACTTTAAGATCCCGGTTCCATAATTCATGCATTTAACTTAATCGGTAATCTCTTAAAAACAATCCAGGATTCTTGTCTAGGTGGTCTCGTTTTCCATATAAGAAAAGTCTTCGCCTTAGTTCGTATTAGTCTAGTTCTAGTTTAATAATTAGTTTAATAATTTCCTTTGATTTCCAGTAACCCCCCCCCCCACCAATTAAACAGTTAGAGTCTGTGTCAGTCTAGGTCTAGATAGAGTCTAATTAGCGTAGTTAAAGAGTCTCGTGGGTTCGATACTCGGACTTACTGTAGCTATACTGCATTGATCGGTACACTTGCCGGTTGCGTGGTTTAGTTTTAGATCGAGTCTAAGTTTATAAATTTAAAGCTTAGAGTGTCTAGATTAGGTTAATTTTAGTAGTTTTTATTTAACCACATTTAACACATCAAGCAGTGCCAGTTGTTTTCAACAAATGGGCCTTTATTGCCTTGATATCTGCCTGAGTATCTTTAAACCTTGCTTCCATAGTATTTCTGATCTTTTGAACCTGTATTTCATGTTTCTGATCAGCTACTTGATTTTGATGGATGAGCAGTGGTTGAAACAAATTCCAGAGCTCATTTGCAGCAGGTGCAGGTTGTGGTGCAAATGCTTGAGCTGGAGCAGCAGTGGTGGGACCTTTTGAGCTTTCAACAACTGTTGCATCATATCTTTTATTTAAGCAACAGATGTATCAAGATTATCAATTCTACCCGTCAATTCCTGATATTTTAAATCTTCACCCAACTTAATGGGATCATCTGATTCCCCACCGGCAGTAGTTGTATCAATGTGCGATTTAGGGAATGAATTCCAAAAGTCACCCATTGATGCCCCTTGTTCTTGGTACTAGGGTCTTCTTCCTTCAACACTTGATAACCTTTTGATGGTACCAGAGGTCAAAACAAACTCACTAGTGGATATCAGAGGTGCTATAGAAGGAATTGCCTTCAAGGGAGTTTGACTGATGAAACAACTGGCCAAATGTAGATCTGTTGATCCAACACTTGTAGTTGCTGCTCCACTTGAACAACTGACAGGAATTACAGGTAATTCCAGCAGTGTAACCTCCTCAGATGTTGGTGGGTTAACAGAGATAAAGACTCCAGACTCAGTCACTTGTTGGGGTATGTTCTCATTTACAGGTGAGTGAGAAGAACTGATTTGTGTCTGGGCAATATCAACTGCATCCAACAAGGGTAATATTTGAGGTGGAATTTGAGCTGTGGGGTTGGGTGTAGAAAGCAAATTTGCCCCGGGAAGTGGGCTGTGGATGATAGAATCAAGTGATTCTAGAGCATCATAATTTGGTGTCCCTGTGCTTACAACCTGATCTTTTTGTGAAGATGCAGGAGGAGTTTGAGGCAAGGGTGGAGATCTTTCTTCCATCTGCTGTGAGGAAGTAGCAGCAGTGGTTGTTGGTGACATTTGTGTTGTCACTGGCAGTTGCTCTGGGATCTCATCTTCCAGAGTTGCCTTTTTAGTGGGTTTGGGGGGGCTTTTTGGATGATTTTCTTTTAGGCTTTTTGGTAATGGCAGGTGTGGGTTTCATAGCAGTGGGTGTGCTACTATGATCACCTGGAGCAGTGGGCTCAGCAGAAGACACCTGAGGAGCAGTGGTAGCTGCTAAAGTCTGCTCAGGTACCTCTGCTTGTGTTTTGGAAGGTTTTAACATTCTTGTGAATGTTTCTGCAGTTAAACTGTTTATGTGAAAAGGAGCACCCTGTGTAAGCACATGGGCATTTTCTTTTGAAAACTTTTTCTCAAAATAATAACTCAAAAACCTTGGAAATAGTAAGAAAGCCTTTTTATCAACATTTTTGACCAAGTAATTAAAGATTTCCTGGGAATAATTAAAATTTTCTCCTTGCAGGATAGCATAACCCAGATATTGAATCTTCAAGGGGATTTCATTGAAGACAGTGGTTTTGTTGGATACACACATAAGGAGGGTATGAAATAAAAACCTTGTAGCAGATGGAAAACTGCCTTTTTGTAAAGTATCTTTTTGCATTTCTTCTTCATACCCTCTTTCAAGGAAATCCCTTTGGTACTCTGTTTTAGGGAAAGAACTTTTACCTTCCAGATCATTGAGTTCAAAAACTTCAGAAATCGATTGAGGTGTGATGGTGAACTTTACACCCTTTATTGAAGAATTTATGGCTACAACCTTTTTGTTTACCTTTTCTAGGGTTGCATTTTTCCAAAACTCCATTTGTGTAGTCAAGTAAACGGTTGCATCACAGGTTAACAAAGTTTTGTACTTTGTGGATGAAAGTGTGTCGATGATGGAATCAAAGATTCTGGTTTCACTGGGTTTTTCAAAGATACCCAAGTAATTGTGTGAAAATTTGAATGGAATCTCAATTTTGGGTGAATCCTTTTGTGTGGTTTTACTGGATTTTTTCACCATGATTGAATCGGGGATGAAGAAGATGAAATGAAGACGAGGAGGATTGTGTGAAAATTTTGAGGACAACTGTTTCAGAAAGGAATTTTGAATTCGATTCGACAGTGAAAACCCTGTTTTGGGGTTTTGGTCAGGGTTTTATGGAAGAAAAAGTGAATGCTGACGTGGCAGCGGTTACAAAAGATCTGACGGCTAAAAACTGACCACGTGACAACCTCTGATGGAAAGATGAATAATGGAAAACAGTTGTTTAGGAAACCACTGATGGAACAAGTATCAGTGATTGCTAGAAAGACACATGAAAACAGTGGATGACTTTAACTATCAGTGGATAGCCTGTGTCAGTGGTTTAAAACACTGATTTTTGAACAACAGTAGTTTAACCATGAAACTGATGAAAACCGAGGTTGACTTTCAGCAGTGGAAAGTAATAACAAAACAGATGTTTGAACCAAAACAGTGGTTATGGCAGACTTAGGATTTAATGAAAAATTCATTTTTAGCTATTTTTAAGGATGGATTTTTGATTTTCTGAAAACATTTTAATGCTTTAATTCATAGAAAAACAGGATTTTGCCTGTTACTCCATGTTAAGCAATTCAAACCTAAAAATAAACTTTTCAAGGAAAAATGTTTTAAGTTAGCACATCTTCCAGTTGACCTTTAGTTTGAATCATGAGACAGAAGGATCAAACCTTTTTCATAGCAATCCCTCACAGAGTGATGTCTGATTGTGAATGATGGTGAATCAATGAGATATTGAACTTTTGATGATATATTTCAGCCACTTGACTGTCCTGCATAAAAGAAGTATTTTGAGCAATTATATCAAAATTCAATAACATATTTTGAAGTTACAAATAGTTGGACTTTTCAGCAACAATAGCAGCATCATAATATTTTTCAATCAGTGGTTGTGGAAATATCTGCTGCATATGTATAGTCCAAACACTAAGCTAATAGCTTAGGAGTTGATATCCCTTGATGTAATCTTTTCACACTCTTGGTGTCTGTATTGTTTGAGTACGAAAGATCTTGACAAACATGCTCCCAACATATGCTGTGTTTTTTAGGGTCCACTTTTTACCAAAGATTCTCATCCCTAGTTGGTGGTACAAGTTTTAAACTTGTTTTCCCTGAACTGTTGAAGCTCCTCTTACATGACAAACACCCAACTTTCTGTCTTTAAGTACCCCCAATGGTACGTGACTTGTTGATGAGATGGTAGAAAACCAGCAAGAAGACAAATGTTTTAGGATTGATCTTTTTAAGGAACCCCTTTTTCATTGATGTTGTCAAGTGTTTGGTGAAATGGATGAGTTGTTGAAGGATTGTTGTTATAAAAGGTGAGGCTGTAGATGTGAGTCATCTGAGCTAACCACTGCTGGTGACTTTGATGATCCAGCAGTGGCTTGAAATGGAGGTGAAAAGATTTTAAGGATGGGTTTGGCACACTGATGATCTTTTATCCATTTTTGATGGGTTTTTATCAACAGTGGTTAAGGGTGAAATAGTGATAAAGGTTTAGAAGGCTATTTTGGTCAAAACACTGTTTGTACATCAGTGAATGAGCTTTAACAGCTGTTTTATACATCTGCTGCTCTGATGAAGGAAATGATTTTGACTTGTGAAATCACAATATTATATCCAGCATCTGTTGATGATGATTGTGATTTACCTTTGTTACCTGAACTCCCTGATACAGTGATTGTACATGGTTGATGAATTGAGAGATGTTTGACCAAAGGATGTATGTTTATTTAAGTGTTTTAGATTAACACTCTTTTCTTTTGATTTCAAAAGATTTGAGATAAACACACTTTTGAGTTTTTGTAATTTTTTCTTCTTTCCCTTTTTGCCCTTTCCATAAAGAAGTGGTGAAACTTTCACTGGAAGGTTTTCAAGGAAAGAATACTTAATCCAAAACCATTTTTAGCAATGTTTTGAGGGATTTGATATTACTCATGATCTGGGCTTCTACAAACCAACACATAACCTTTGTAGGATCCTACTTTCTTATCACAAGTGATTTGAATATATTTCTCCTCCTTTTAACAACTCTGGTATTTTCTACCAAAAGTTTGGAGTTGATCCCTGATTATGTTTGATGTGTATTATAGAACTGCTAATTTTCTTAAAACGTTTCAACAAAAATTGATTTGATCCTTTTGAAGGATTTTTCAACATGTTTTTCAACATATAAGTTTAGGTAACTAAAGTTTTGTTTACCTCTTTTGATGTTAACAAAGACACTAACGCTTTTAACTCAACATGGACCTTTGTTGACATGAGGTGACACCTTAGCAACAGCCACGATGGAATCATCATAGTTCTTCAACATAAACACTGAATCTATAATGATTTTATTCCTGATATTTCTAGTGTTACGTGACTCCAACGTGATAGATAACATCTTGGTTGTTTTACAGAGTTTTTGAATAATCAACTTTGGACGTGATTAATCGTTACTCTGTTTTTCAACTAAATACGATTAACCTTAGTATCAATGAATTTTGAGCTGAACTGTTATGTCAAATTGGTTGTTAGATCGAATTTGACTGTCCAAGCTCTGATACCAATTGTTAGGATCTGAGGTCCTCATGTTTGAGTTTGTTTGTAATAATTTAACAATAAACAGAGATCTAATGCAGCGGAAATAAAACAAACTTTATAAACACAATCAAAGGAACAATAGTTTTCATAAACATGTGAATCTCATTAGAGTCGAATGATTATAATCAAAAGATTACATGCATGCTTACATACTAAAAACTCCCCCTCAGCTTGAGCTCCATGGTTGATCGTACAAGATGATAGAATTGAAGGAGAAAACTCCTTAAATAGAACAGTGCAAACTGTTCTATTTATAGTGCACATCAAACCACTGAAGCATCTAAGCTGACGTCACCATGAAAGTGACACTTAACAACCTAACAACCTACAACCCCTGATCCAATACAAGCACTGTTGTCAAACAGCTGATTACAATAGAAAATACAAAGACATGCTAAACTACTGTTTCTTCATACCACTGCTTCAGCCCTAGCAGTGCTTTGGTCTTCAGCAGCACTTGAGTCAAGGCAGTTGATTGACCAACAGTACTTAATCTTCAATAGTCTTTGGATGGACATCAGTTGTTGTGGACAACAGTTGTTGTGGACAACAGTTGTTGTGGACAACAGTTGTTGTAGCAGAACAATTGATAGAAGACATCAGTTGTTAGAATCACTTTCAAGGGGAAAGTCTAGTGCAAACCACTGCTTATGTAGAATCCACTGTTCTGAATCAGTTTTGGCTTTACATCATCTGTTTCTCTGTAGGGTTCAATCCCAACAACTATTATGTTTCGAATTTTTTTCCTTGTTAACTAAATAAAACTTATGAGAAACACTGAATATATCACGAAAAAACGATTTTATAAATTACCTTTATGAACCACTTTTATTATGTTGATTAAGGAAGTTGAAATGTAAAAAACAAAAAAGCTAGCTTAGCTGCTAAGAAAAAAAAAACATGAAAAATCATTTTATAAAATACATTTATGAACCACTTCTATTATGTTGATTAAGGAAGTGGAAATGTAAAAAACAAAAAAAGGTACCTGAGCTGCTACGAAAAAATAAAAACAAAAGCGGTGGAAAATGTAGAAAAAAAATCTAAATAGACATGGTTAGATAATCATTGGATGCACATCTAAGTTGGACGAGCCTAAATAGACTGGGCTTAGACCAGTCTAAGGTCCTTAAACAAAGGCAGAGCAACAAACTTAACTCACCAGTCTGAGAAGCTTAACTCTTCCAAAGAGAACAAGGATCTTCGGTAACTAAATCGACCCATAGCCCTCCTAGCCGAGAAATAAGCTAGGATTGATATTAGTCAATGATGTTTAAATAGAGTCAATATTAGTTAGTGATGGTCAATTTAAGGTCAAGATTAGTAATTGCTATTCAATTAAGGTTAGCGTTGGCCATTTATGGTCAATATTGATAATTGGGATTAGGAGAAATAAGCTAGGATTGATATTAGTCAATGATGTTTAAATAGAGTCAATATTAGTTAGTGATGGTCAATTTAAGGTCAAGATTAGTAATTGCTATTCAATTAAGGTTAGCGTTGGCCATTTATGGTTGTAAGAAGTGTAAGAAGGATTTATAGAGTGACAAGTGTCTAATAACCTAAAAAAACCCACTACACAAAAAAACCCCACTACAAAAAAAAAAAAACCTTAAACATCCACCACCACAAAAAACCTAACCCCCCCCCCCCCCCCCCCACATCACCCACCCAAAAAAAAAAGTTTTTTTTTTTTTTTTTTTTTTTTTTGCCGAGGGGGTGGGGGGTGGGTGTTTAGTTTTTTTTTAGATTTTTTTTTAGGTTTTTGGGGGGTGGGGGGTTAGGTTTTTTTGGGGTTTTTTTGGTGAGGTATAGTTTTTTTTTTTTTTTGCCGGGGTGGGGGGGGGGTAGGTTTTTGGGTGGTGGGGGGGTGGGGTGGGGGTGGGTGTTTAGAGTTTTGGTGGTGATGTAGTGGGTTTAGTTTTAGGTTATTGGACACTTGTCACTCTATAAATCATTCTTACACTTCTTACAATTAGAAGCCTTTGTAGAATAACTTGACCCTTGATAACTGTTTGTCAATTTGAGCCATCATATGGCAAGAATGGTTAGTTGGGGTCAATACTAGTCTTTTTAAGACATTCATGATGAGTTATTGCTTGTTATAATATAATGTGACTCACTGCATCTTGATATAACCCTGTAAAACCTAACATGATATAAAAAAGATCATAAAGCTGGTGGGTATGGAGAGCCTCATCCCCAAGGGCCATGTCACCGCCACGTAGGAGGGGCTTGAAGGGGTGAGGGATGAGCCCCTTTATGTATATATATGTATGTATGTATAGGTATATGTGAGAGAAGGGAGGCACGGCGAGATCGTCGTGTGGGAGACGCTGGGGACGTGCCGGACCGAGGGGGGCGGTGTGGGGGACCGGCGCCGGGCCTAAGCCGGCCCCCATACCGTCTGGTCTAATAGGCAATTTAAAGTTATCAAGGCCCAATGATCTATCTATGACATGCACAATGTGTTATTGCCTGTTATAACATAATATGACTCAGTCTCACTACAAGTCAATATAACCCTTTAAGACCTAATGTGACATACAAAAGTCATTAGAAGTTATCAAGACCCAATACATACAAAAGTCATTATAGAAGTTATCAAGGTCCAATATGATCCATTTAAGCCGTGTATGATGTGTTATTGCCCATTATAATGTAATTGACTCACTACAACCTAATATAACATTTTCAGATCAGATATGCCATGATATAATGTGACTGACTACAACCCTATACAACCCTTTTAGTTTGTAAAAAAAAAAAACTATTAAGATAATTTTATATTCAATTTTTTTTTATAATAATTGAAGTTTATTGTTTGTTTAATTTTCATCTTCCTCTGCATCTTTGACATTTTCAACTATCTCGCCACTTGTATTGTATTTAATTGGTAAAATGCTAGAGTGAAAAATTGGAAGTTTAAACTCAAAGCTAAGCAATGTGGTGGTATCATTAGTATTATTGGGCATCTGTTAGCTTATTCTAAGCCATATTGCATGTATTATTTTCATTAATGTGCGATAGCAACGTAGCATGAATCTGGCTGTAGGAATTTATATGCTCCAAAATGATAGTTCTTGGAAGTTCTCATAAGCTATTATAATGATGATTACTGTTGGGCATAAATTTTAATTCTTTTAAGATATCATTTTCACATCTGCACACTTGAAGTTGTACAGGATTTGGATTATGGTATTCTTGAAACCTCATCTCCTAGCTCTTATACATTTTTTTTCTATATACATATTTCCAGGTTAGTTGACGAATCTTATTCGTGATGATAATGTACTGATATCATCGATCCATTCCTCATGCACTTCATATAAAGAATCAACAATTTGCTACACATCAATCAAAATCCTCAATACGTTCGGAATTGATTAAAAACTTGTTAGGCACACTTTTATAAACCATCAAAGGTTCAAACTTATAAACCATGGTTTTTTGCCTTAAGCATCATGTTTCATGTTTGATATTCGGTGCGTAATGGTTTTCACGCACAAAGCCATCCTATGTCGCTTGTTTTAGCACCCCACGCTTTCACCTCAGCACACGCCCTTAAAGAAAGTGGTTCACAAATGCATATAGAATGATGATCGAGCAAAGAAAACCTGCAATAAGAGCATGTGCACTAATATGATATTACTTTTTATTTAAAAAGTAGCTAAGAGAACCTTGCAGCTTATGAGGAGGATATGTTAACATTCATACATACATACATACATAGAACATGAATTGGTGATCCCTATGCCCTAAATTAAAGTTGAGATGAAACAAGAGTCAGCTACCTCAGCCCACACCACATAAGGCTCAGCTGTACAAACTTTTGCTTCCTCTTCTTCAACCCACAAGGGCATTTTCGTCATTCCATAAATATCCACAACAGGAACTCACCCTGTAGTGCCCAATAAAAGAAATGGTCAACAAACAACAACAATATAAGTCAATCTGGTTTCATTTATATATACAGGGGAAGGTTAGCGTACAATAGCTGCTTAACGTGCGAAGCGTACGCGAGTAAATTACACATGTTCATTGTAAAATTATGCATGTTATAATATAATTTACAATCCCTAATTACGCATGACCATAAAAATCACACATGGTTAAAAAAACAAAATCGCGCATGGCAAACACAAAATCATGCATGGTCAGAAATTACGCATATTATACCATTGCTCGCGTCGCCTAGCACGTTAAGGGCTTTTGTATTTTAAACTTTCTATATATATATATATATATATAGGGGGGGGGGGGGGGGGGGAGGGTTCTTACAAGATTAGGACTTGTGGTGGGTGTGGGTTCATCCTTCCTCATTTTTATCATCAGAAGTATTCTCTTCATTGCTATGAACAACCTCTGGTTCCATCTCAATGGGGACTGGATGAATGGTAGATGTGCCTGTAAACACATGTAAAAGTCAAAATTAGAAAAATAAAAATGCTAAAAGTCAGCTTTGACTTTTGTATTTTCAAATAGCACCATAGAAGGTCAAAATTTGGAAAATGCTAAAATGTCAGCTTTGGCTTTTACATTTTCAAATAGCACCAGCAGTCCATAGAAGGTCAAAATTTGCAATATGAAAACGCAAAAAAAAAGTCAGCTTTGACTTTTGCATTTTTAAATAGCACCAGCAGTCCATAGAAGATCAAAATTTGCAAAATGAAAACGCTAAAATGTCAGCTTTGACTTTTGCATTTTTAAGTAGAACATTGAACAATTCATCAGACTAGGTGTGTTCGTAGTAGATTTCATTTCTCATGTTGTTCTTTTCAACAAAAGAAGATATTGGAATTGAACAATAAAATAAGAAACAAAATCTACATTCCAATTCAATCCAGATTTCATTCCATTCTGTGAAACGAACACTACCTAAGTGATCATGGAAAGTATTTTTAGTCCACATATCATTACAGTGCATAATTCTCATGATTAAATGCATCGCTTTTATCATTACAATGTGCATTTAATGTTTCATATTTTACACATTCTATAAAAGTTCCTTTTTTTCAGTAAATATTTAGAATAAAAGTTGCAATTCAATTTGATTTACTATTCGTCAAATTCGTATCAAATTTTTTTATTGAATCTAGCTTTATGCAACCTTTGTATGAGCACGAATTTAAGATTTTCAAGTTGCATCTCTGTGTACCAATAAAAACTTCCTAGTGTTAATCACATTGGTTGAGTTGTCAGGCCTATTCGTTCTCAAATTGACAAGGGCAACAAGTTTTTTTTTTGTTTTTGTCTTAGGTTTCTTTCTAACTTATAAACCATATTTATACTAAACATAAATCTAAATCACTCCTTCAATCAACTATCAAGCTCCATTCAACTTTCACGATGTCATATCCATTTGAATAGCATCATCACATTCGCTCCTAAGCACCCCACACATTAGACACCAATAACATATATGATGGGATTGTGCATGACCAACTCTATATTTGAAAAAAATGAGTTGTGGCTTTGGGATGATAAAAATTAAGGACCCAAATTAAATATTTTTACTTTGAAAAAGATATAACTACAAGTTAATAATTTAAAACGCACGTGTTGTGTGGTCTATGTCAAATACACAAAGCGCATAGGCCTCGCCTAGAGCCTAGGCGCAAGGCGCTTAAAAAAACGATGGCTATTTTAAGCTAGGCACATAGTATAAAAAACAATATCTAGGGATTTTACCTTTAGACATAAGGTGTTTTAGGTTGATATCAGGCTTGTTTGGGGCTAGTTAAGGCTGTTTTAAGCCTGTTCAGACAATTGTTGGCCATGTTTGGCCAGAACTTTGCCTGAAAATGTGCCTAAGTCCCCGACAATGTGCCTATCCAGGCGAGGCGCATATGTTGCGCTCCGCATCTGCACCTAGGCGGGCGCCTAGTGGGTTTTTGACAACATAGGCGTGGAGAGCCTTTTACCTTTTCTTTTAAAGTTTCATACTCTAGTGCAGACAGACACACACATAAATTAAAATTAAAATTTTTTATTTCCCGAAGTATAAAACTTCTATTTACCGTTGCCAGTTTCAGACCAGAATAAAGAAAGATGGTTGTCAACTAAAGTTTTTTATTAACAAAAAAGACCTGAACTTGAATTGCACACTAGGCTCCTAGTGAGATTGTGATGCGGGTGCTCTAAGAGATTGTAGTGCAGCCTTCGCACATATCTCTCTTCCACGTCAGCCGAAAGATTCCCACGAACGCCCAGGATGGAGATGGTCTTAACATCTATGAAATTTGAAGATTACCAGTAAATTAATTTTAACAAACCAAAAAAAAATGGAGTGCCAAAATAATCCCCAATATGATTAACAATCATTCACCACTCTCAAAATGTTATAAGACCCTATTAAGTGTAAACTTACACAACTACACAAGGATCTCATGTTTTATCCAACTTCACCAATAATCTTAATTTTCATCTTCCACCAACTTCCCTTCTGTCATGCCAAAACACCTAATCAACAGCCTAAGAATAGCAAGTACCAAATAATCCAAATTTCATCAGTATTGTTTCTAATCTTAAATGACTTAACTTGTTTAATCTAAAGCTCAAATTCTGTTACCAACAAATCTACACAATAATATCAGTTTCTCGCTTAACCCTAACAATTGCCATACCTTCGATGAAATACGCCAAGAAAGGCCATCCACAAAACAAAGAAGTACCAAATAATCAAACTTTATCGGTGTTATTAACGATTCTAAAGTAAATCCCTTCACTTAACTCTATCTAGGATTGTTCAAAAAGCTTGAGGCTCTGTCGCTCTAATGTAAACGAGCCAAGCCAAGCCCGAGCCAATGTAAGCTCGGCTCATTCACTCGTTCAAGTCAAAGCTCAAACTTTAATACATATAAACAATAATCCAAAAGTGTAACACATACTTAAATATACAAATTATAAAAATCCTTTTGTTTATAAATTTCTGCATTCTGTATAGTTTATGAACTCTTCATTACATGTATGTTACAAAACATTACTTTTTGTTGTCACACATACATACATTTGTATCTAAAAAACAAAAAAAAAAGTTTAACTTTTTATTTACATATAAACTAGCTGGTTCGAGCTTTTTACTAGCAAAGCTTCATCTTTTCAGCTCGTTAAAATAAACAAGCCGATTCAATTCAATCCAATTTCAATTATCATCAAATGATTCAAATCTACACAATAACATAACATTTTCACATAATAAAAACCGTAACAACCACAATACCTTCAATAAAATAAGAACTAGAAGGCCAACCACGAGACGAAGAAACCGCCAATGACTCCTCATCCGTCAACGGCTTGGAAAACTTCCTGAGCAAGCTAACAATCCCCTTGGAATCATGCCGGTGACGACGAGGAGGCACCCAATAAGAGGATCCAGGAACAAAGGGAAGCCAATCCGGTGCCGATTGTCGCACAATAATATTATGAATGGCGTCTTCGAGCTTTCGTAACCCTAGAACTTCAACTTCGGAGTCGGATTCGAGATCTACTTCGATCAATTGATGTTTTCCTGATTGTGTTGCGAATCGGTTGTGGTGGATTATGCCTAATTTGAATGATTGGAAGGGGTTTGATGATGATCGAATTAGGGTTTGTGAGAGGAGACGAGCCATTTTGGTTTGGTGAGTATAAATTGGGGATTTTGTGGTGGTGGTTGTGGTGGTTTATAAAGATGTGTGTGTGATAATGAAGTTACAAGTTTGGCCCTAGGATGTTAAGGCGGTGTTCATTTTGGCGTTTCTTTGTGTAGATGGAAATGGATAAGATGGGAATAATTGTAACTGGGAGGGACTTGTTTTGTTAACTCTAAATTCTTGTGTGTCACATCGGTTTTTTTCTCATTTTTCTTAAAATTACCCGAAACTAAATTATTGATTTCCATAAATGTTGACGGAATTGTTGAAAGATTGTGTTCCAAAATGACATGGCTGTGTGCGGCAGCGTGTCCTCGACGACATTCATTCAAGTCGTAGCTAAGGCTATTTCTTCATTTTCGGTCGAAAGTCTCCTTGCTATATGAGAGTGGGTAAAAAAAGGTATTTAGATAGAAGAGTAGAGAGAAAGGTTAATTTGGGTGTAGAGATTGTGTAAATTTGATTTGTATTTGAAAAGTTTGGATTTTAAATATTTTGTAAACTAATGGGCATATAATCGTTGTGTGTGGATCTCCACTTGTCCCGATCATCGTTGTTGGGTCACTGATTTTTGGTGAAAAAAGTTTCCCCAAATTCAGGGGTGGTGTTCCCAGCTGGGTTGGAGAATGGAAACAAAGCAATGAATGGTTGTCACAAAACCTTGAGGTTATAAACTTAAAGAGTGGAAAATTTAGGATTTATATTGTTTGAGGGAAAGTATGGTGTAGTATGCGAATGGAGGATTTTAAAGTTCTTTTTTGGTCTAGTTAATGCTCCTCTCCTCATGCGTATATTTTGTGGTTTGTGATTGTCATAAAAACTAAGGATGTAAGACAATAACCTGTTCCTCTCTTATATCTCTTTCTTTTATGTCTAATCTAATTAAACATGTTTGGTTGAGGATAAAGAGGTTGTTGAAAATGGAAGAAGCACGAGTTGAATTGAACAACGCCATTGGTCAAATCCAAGTAAGACCTAAAAACATATCTAAGTGAAGTATTATGAGACGCTATACCAGCCTTGTCGTAGAAATTTCCGCTTGCTCAAAACAAAGTTTAAGATCAACAAATGAAGTTGAAAATCGTATATCCAATGACAAGGTTAAAGTTTCTTAGCCTTGTTGTTAAACCATCAACTAATTTTACCAAACTTGTTAGATTATCGAGTCTAATGTGAAACAAAAGCCCTATGTATGTCAACTCAAACACAAATAAGATCATAACTTGTACAAAGTAAAGATTGGCTAGGCAACTAAGAGGGTTGATGGTGTGTACAAAATGCAACGTATAAATTACATCAATAGATGCATAAAACTAACCTTTTTTAGTACTAATGTTGGAAAAAACGCGTTTCTTTCTTCCTTTTGAATTTACAGGACCAAATGAGCTCAAAAGAACAAAAGGAACAAATAAGCAGCCAAAACCAACATAAATACAAGAAGAAGGAATAACGTAACATGCCCGACCCCTTGGCAGCATCCCCAAAGCAAAAACAAGAACACAAAAACTAACCACAGGGCCGTGCCCAGCCAGGCATGGGGCGTGGTCAGTCCTGACACAAGAAGACAAAAGATGCAGAAGCTTCTACGCCCACCACGGGGCCGTGCCCAGCTCACCGTAGGGCCTGGTCAACTTTTAGATTCGCAGAATCTTGATAGTACAGCAAAGAGTTGACCACGAGGCCGTGTCCAGAGGCCACGAGGTCGTGTGGGGCCCTCTGCTGACAGATGCAATTAATGAAGGAAGAGAAGAAGATGGCCATGAGTCGTGCTCACTGGGCACGGGGCCGTGGCTGGGGCTCTGTTCTGGCTATAAATAGGGGTGCTTGGTTCACTTCAAAGGCATCCCTTGGCAAACCGCTTCTCTCCCACTTTGCCACCACTCCACCACCACTACAACACCAACACCCACCACCATCATCCATCTATCATCTTTAGAGTGTGTAGTAGTCTCGGGATCCAAGATTGATCGTAAGAGTTCTTGTCAATCAAAGGTCATGCTTGGCTAATCTCTTACATCACTTGGTGAAGACAAGTCTTTAATGTATTACTTTTGATTTTTAATCTTTCGGCACTTTTTAATTGGGTATGTATTAATGACTTTAATAACTAGTTTCTTATGTTGAAAGTGAATTTTCTTTACCATTTCTCCATGATGTCATTGGTTTGCTCATTCGTGTCTTTACGGTCTATATAAAGTGTGTTAACTACCTGGAAGGGGGTTATGAGGGTGGTTTGGTAAAGTTCTTGTCTCGTTCAGTGTATAGATCCTGCGAGGACTTGGTTCAAGCTTACTAGGACCTTCTTTAATGCCCCAAAGGTATTGGATGGCGGGGGTGCGAATAGCCTGAACACCTCATATGTAAAGTACTATTAAAACTTTAAACCGACTTCTTTGGATTGTATCATTACTGACTCAAACCATTTAGTCGAGGGTAACGTCACCTTCAAAAGAGGGGCCTACCACTTTTCACATTAATAACTTACTTAATTGTCTTTCAATATTCCAACCCTTTGGGATTGTATCCCTGTTGATTCAAACCACTGGGTTGAGGGTAACGCCACCTTCAAAAGAGGGGCCTACTACTATAACTAAGATAATCTCTTAAAAAGTCCGAAAGTGCGAAAATCATCAAAGGGTACATTAAAGATGAGTTGGATCCAAGTGATTCTATCTTGTCTATTTGTTTTTTCATTTTTATTTATCTTTTGCTTTTTAGATTTATTTTCATATTTAAAAACTATTTTCCAAAAATTTAGATCGATTAGACGTTGACGATAAATCGGTTGTGTCCTTGGACGACCTCGGTATCTTACCAACACTATACTACGCTCGCGATGGGTGCACTTGTCCAAGTGTGTGTTTAGTGTTAGTACAATATCGTGTTTTATAAATTTAAAACTTGACTAATGCGTAAAATGAGCTTAAAATATTAATAAAATCATATCACGCTATACGCACACCAAGTTTTTTGGCGCCGTTGCCGGGGACACAAGGATTTTAAGAAAGTTTAAAATCGACGGCCTAATCATTTTTCAAAACATTTTCAAAACTGCGCGCTTGTTTTTCAATTTTTAGGAATTTTTAGCATAACAGCAAGCTGAACACGGGGCCGTGCCCATTGGACACGCCCCCGTGCTGCACATAACCGGTAACAATTTTTAAACGCCCAGATACAGAAATTGACCACGGGGCCGTGTCAACTGACCACGGGGCCGTGGTGAGCTTCTGTTTCAGCTTTTTAATTTTGTTTTCTGGTCCCGAGACTCTGTAATCTGCTGAGTGATTTCTCATGGATCAATACTAAGGAGGTTACACTCACTACTACATAGAGGATGATTACGAGGAAGAATATTGTACCATTTGCGGTAATCCTCACTCGGTACAATATTGTGACCTTTTACAACCATCCACCTCATACGATTACTATGAGGAACCAAGGTTTGAACTTCCAAAATCAAGCTTTTGGGACACTTATCCCTCTAACTTTCACGAACCACCAACTATCATCCCCGAAGCCGAAAGTCTTATACAAAGTCTCAAAAATCTTGAACGCTTAATAAGAGAATCACGTGAAAGGGAAGAGGCTATTTGTACTAATGAAGTGATAATTGAAGAAGTAAAAATGGAAGAACAACTAAGTGAAAAACCAAAGCATGAACCAATCGACGAAAGAGGTAAGTCCGAAAACGATAATTTTCAAAAAGAATCAAATTTTCAAGAAATTAACCTTTTGCCACCCTCTTTCAAAAATCATTGTTTGGTACCTACTCATGCTAAGTTTTTAAAAGAGTTAAGCACTAACACTAAAATTGACGAAATAGTTAGTATTAAATTAACAAACGATCAAACTACGCTAATAAAAGATGAGCAATTTGAAATTAACATCACACCGGTTCCATGTTTCTTTAAAAACACCTTTATTAGTAATATTACAATTGATAAAGATCTTTGTGTTAATATAATGCCTAACTATATTTTCGAAAAATTAAGTATTAGTGATTTTTATCCACTTCAAATCCCCATTTTTTCTTTCTAATCGGAAGGTTATAAAATCAATGGGAGTAGTTGAGGATGTGTTAGTACAAACAAACCTAATGGTGGTCCCAACCGACTTCGTCATTCTTGATGATGCTCCACTTGTGTTGGGACAACCTTTTGTGAAAACCCATCAAGCATTGATCAATAGGAAGCAAAACAACCTACCAATTCAATTAGGGGCCGACAAAAGGTATGTCGATCTTGACCAATCAATGAAATATCCAATTGGCAACGACGACCCCTTAATTGAAGATGAAGTTGAACCACCCGATACTGAGAATGAAATCGACCAACTTGTCGAAGAGGAGGTCGCCATTGAACAAACCTTTTTAGTTTCCGACCAAAATAAAGAGCAACCAAATAAAGAGTCTCCTAAAGACCCACCACTTGAGCTCAAAGAACTCCCAAAAGGTTTGGAATATGCTTTTCTAGACAAGCATGGTAAGTTACCCGTAATTATTTCTTCAAGGTTAACTAGTATAGAAAAAGAAAAAATAATTACGCTTTTGAAAAAACACAAAAACGTGATTGCATGGAAGCTTGTAGACATAAAAGGAATAAATCCTGTCATAACCCCCGTCCCCTAACAATCCAGGAATGGGCGGCCACGGCCAGTTTCAGTGGTATCGGTGTTTATCAATATGGTAGCGGAAATTTCATCAGGACCGTAGCTAGGAAATATTTTTATCAGAGTTAAACACCAAAAATTCAAAATAAAGAAATGGGAGAAAACCCAAGTTTCTCTGATAATACATTTATAAGTGGGACAAAACCCGATTTTTCATTTTTATACATTTATAGGAATAATCCCAATTATTGAAAACAATTCTCCTTTTTAATTTGGTAACTTTTATTGCCACTTTTCTAAGCCTTCAGTGCTCTCCAGCTGGCTTTTATTGGCTTCACACTAAGTTACCTGAAACACGTGTTTAAAACATTTTATCAGCAGGAAATACTGGTGAGTGAATCCCAGTTTAATCAAGTTTAGTAAAACCATTGTACAATATTGAGGGCGGTCGCGCAATTACATTTGTTTCCATCTACTTTAATTACCACCCACGGTACTGTCAACCCGACTTGTGGTCATGTTACTCCTCGCAAGGTAGTAACAAAATTTTGTATACAAAACCCCAACCTACCGACGATAATTGTAGAATACAAATACTCAATAACTGTTTAATATATTATTAATCGTGTGAGGTTTTGTAAAAACAATTTGCAAAAAGGAGATTACTCACATTGCTATTTTAGGTTTTTCCTTTGTGACTTCCTGGTTATAATCTATTAATTAAATAATGCACACGTGTTAGTATAATAACCCAATTTACATTAGTTATACCCTCCCCGAGACAGAACTCCAACGACTACGTCGGGCAGAAACTCTACAGCCATTACGGAGCACTAGATCAATCGGGTAGCGTATCTAATACGTAACCAGGGGTTAAAATACTTACAACGAGGCAGAGCTTCGCTATTTAGGGGGTATTATGCCCGAGAATAGCTTATACTATAAGAAAATTCGAGAGAGAAAAAGATAATGAGCAATTTGTCGACTGAATCCTTTGTTGCTATTTATAGGGCTGCTCAGGAGCTTTGTCGCGCCCCGTGAAGACCACACCAAGGTCTTACGCGGCCCGCGAGGACTAGTAGGGCGGTGGAAAGTTGCTGAGTCATCGACACATGGCAACACCGGGTGTTCTCCTGTCATTGAGCTGTCGTGACCCGCGACAGATAGGGTCAGGGGCTTCGCGCCCCGCGAGCGCCCCTTGAATTTTGTTTTTATTTTATTTTTAATTATATAAAGATCTTCGGGACTGGTTTTCGCATTCAAGGTGTATTTAGGAGCGTCTAGGGTCACGTTAAAGGTTCCAGGAGAGCTGCTACTGACGTGTGCGCGACTACACATATTTTTATAATGAAATTACACACGATTCGGTTTTAAATTTATAAAAGTGATTATTACTTTAACATCAAAACACACACGAAAGAGGCAAGTGTACCCCGTCATATATGTAGTAAAGTATCGGTAAGAACCAAGTATCGATCCAAGAAAATGGGCGGAGAAATAATACTAGACCTTTGTCACTACACTATCGGTAAAAACATAAGTTGTTTGAATTTTAATAAACTAAAGTAAGCATAAACAACTACTTATAAAAACATAATAGATTTCAAATATGAAAATAGAGAAATAGCATTGCTTAATACACAACCAAAGCATGTCAACTAAGTCGGTTTTGGCACTAGAAGCATTTGATCAATTCTCCAATTTTGAGACAATTAGTATCCCTTTCGGGAATCCTAACATGACAATCATTCGGAAAGTTAAAATGATAAACACACTTTAACCACCTAAAATTGTTCTTTAACGTGCAATTGATAAATGTCTATGAAAATCTCTTAAAAATAAGTTAGTCATCCGTTAGGAGTTTTCTAATCTCACTTAAACAAGGAAAGCGACACCGATAAACACAATGCAACCACCGAGACAAGCGTAAACTAGATTAAATCACAACCGAGTTCATTTTACAAATCTTGCACATAAATTCACCAAGATAGCAATTTTGGCCTAAACTACTAACTAAGCTAACAAATCATGGCAAGAATTTATAACGACACCATTTAACCCTGTTGGATCGTGTTCGTGACCCTAAACAGTCAGTAAAGGCAGTTCATCTTCGTTTACAAAGGCGGAATCAGAGTAAACAAAGTCACAACAGCTTGTTCCTTTCAATTTCTTTCTATTACTGATTTCCTGAGTCTTTTACAATGATTCTGTTGAAATTTTGGCAGCACCTCGACTCACACACACATACATGTCCGTTTCAAATGAACCAACACACTACCTATATATAGTGCTAGCCATTCCGTTTGAACTTGACACATACATGTTCAAACGGACATGCTTCAAACGGATGGACATCTTCAAACGTACTGACCTGGTTCAAACGGACAGGACACTTTCAAACGGACTGTCTTCCTAAAACATGTTCTAACCCTAATTCAAACACTGTTGTGCACACGTTTAACCTATCTAGACATAAGACTCGATAAGACGTAGTTAACAGACATTCAGTGCACCAACAGACTCCCCCTTGGATGTTGACGAAGTCTTTGGCTTCGAGTCTTTAGTCTTTGTCTCTTTCCAAATTTTGTCTTGACATTGTAAAGCTCCCTTCAATCTTTATCTTCTTTGAACAACTTCTATCTTCGAATGTTGTACTAGAATCTATCTTTGACTCTTTCTTTCTTCAGGCTCCCCCTTTCGTCAAGCTTCCGTGCTTTTAGGGATCATCACCTTGCTTTTCGGTTTACAAACTCCCCCTTACTTTGAGCTTGTCTTCAGACTCCCCCTTAGACTCAGCTTCTGGGATCGTAGTCTGGACTCTTACCTGCAATCACTCATACATTCATAAGTAACAACATTTTAAACTTCCAGTAACAGTAACCTGGCAATTCAATTTTCTAAATCACTCCTCCTATCAACAATCTTTACAAATTTGGCAATGTCAAGTATCCAAAATCCCCCACAGTTAATCATCCAAGTCCAAACTAATGACCTTGGAGATATCACAAACTGTTTTTGATTTTTGATTTTTAATTCAAGTTTCAAATTAATGAACTTGTTTTATTTTCAGAAACACAATCAGCTTACTTAGATTTTGAAACTCAGCATCTCAGACATCGGTTGTCGAAAATAAAGCAAAATCAAAAATCTTTTTTGTATTTTCTGAAAATATAAAGCAATAACGAAATATGTACAAACATATTCACAGACACTATTTTTGTTTGAGTTTGCGTTAGAGGATCATATCAGTTTTTGACAAATCACAAGTACCGTTGAGCTTATTTACACATTAAGAATTAAACAATTCACTCAGATTGTCGATATACTGATCCACTTAAATTTTCATACAAATTTCAACTGATTCAGGATACGAATTAGGTGTTTTAAGAACTTAAACTCATTCATGTGTCCCACCTCTTGAATATACTCCCGTATCCAGATCCCAATATTCAGTCTTACAGGTGAGTATACCTAGATGATATCTGTAAGAGGAATAAATTATAGTACGAAACCGTGAGAGCTCAGGTCAGAACTTCCGTTCAGCAGAGAGATGACGGCTCGACTTTTGGTGTGTCCCCTTTAGAGGATCTTTTGTATTACAACAGCAATGACTATCAATTTTATTGTTTCATCAATTTGCTGAGGGCGGCGCTATATTTCAAGCAATGCAGAAAGTATTCTCCGGGGACTAGGCCATTGCTTTCGCAAAATCAGAAGTCCCGGGATACTACCCCAGATATCACTAAGCATAAAGACCTAGTATCTCAGAAAGAGGGGTCCTTCAAACGAGATTTCAGGGGTTACCTATATATCCAAGTAGTGTTCCACACGAAATAAGCAAGTTTGAATTTAGGTTTATATCCCGAAAAAGTTTACTAAATGTATAAAAATCTACCGACACATCCACGGTGAGATCGTTTAACACATTTAAACTTTCCAATTCTTTAGCGTACTGTAACTGTCTACTGATGTACTATCATTTCCTCTTTTTACGCAAAAACTCAATTTTTGAATTTTATCATGTTTTTGACTTTTTCAAATTTTCAAATGTTTTTGGATTTTCTGACAATTTTTCTCCCCCTAAAATGCAAAACCATTTAAAGAAAATTTGACAACCAACACTGATAGCTTTATCTCGCCATCCATTTTCTGCTAACTATGCTATGTTTTGCAGAAAAAAACTAATATAAAGTACCCCCATGATTTACAACCCATTGATTTTCGACAGTTTGAAAACCGTTTTTCAATCTTGTGAAAGTAATCATGTTTGTTCAGCCGTGAGGGTTTCGGCGTATTCAATCAACACATATTTTTGTAATTTTCTATTTTTGACAAAAATTAAAAACAAACATATTTTTGGTTTTTAAGTTTTTCAAATTTTTAGAGTTTTTGAAAATATTGTTTATTTATGTACAGAAAATGTTAAACTCCCTGTTCAACCAAACCAGGGTTCAACAGCCTTCTCCTCCTGTAGTGCCAGGCTGCTCCAACTTCCATTTTCACAATCTTCGATTTTGTTGAGCACCTGCACATTCAGACTACTTGATTACTTGAACAATTTAGCCCAGGTCTGTTGGACCTTAGGCATTTCAACACAATATGTATCATGCAGTTTCGGAAAATCTTTATCATCAAAGACTTTTTCAACTTTAACTTCAACTTTCTCATCTTTTACCGAAATAATTTGTTTCTTAACACTCCATGTTTGACCTTTCGGAGTTCCTCTTTTGTAAAAGTGTGATTCTTTTTGAACATTTTGTTTTTGAACAACTTTTGGTTTCCAAAACTCTTTGGGTTTTGTCATATCAACGGATTTTTGCCAACTTTGTGTTGTTCTAAATCTGGGTGTGTGAAACATCTGTGTTTATCTTGAATCAGACCTAGTCTGTTTTGGTTTCCAAGTTTGATTCGAAGCAAACTTGTTTGTGTTGTACCTCCAAGTTTGTTTTGAATCAAATCTGGTAGTCTTCTGTTTCACAGTCTCAGACTTCTGTTTTTCAACATCAACAGGCTTTGGGTTTGGACACTTTTGTGCAACATGTCCAATTTGATCACATTTAAAACACACTTTCTTTGAAACATCCTTAGCCTGTTGTTGTTTCTTTTTCTTAGTATGAAACTCATCAATAGACTGTTGTCCAAATTTGAATTTTTCTTCTTCTTCAAAACTTTTTCCTTGAACAAAACTCATTTTTGCCTGAGAATTCGGCATTTCATTTCTTTTCCAACTTTGTTTCTTCTTATAACCCAACCCAGCCTTCATGTTTTTCTTCTTGAAACCAGGTTTGTTATAAAAAGTTTTGTGACCTTTACCAGCAAACTTTGAAATTTCTGACTTATCAATCTCACCCATCTTAAAAACTTTATCAATTTTCTCTGAAATCACATTCTGAATCGGGAATACAATATCTAAAAATAGTTTGTCCGATCCAATCATGGTATATACCAATCCTTTTGAATCATCATTCACAACTTTCTCAGATTTTATGTTTTTCAGATACTCATCATGAAAATTACCTTCATTTTCATCCTGTGATTCAGACTTACCTTTTGTAGACTCATCTTTCAAAACGCTATCAACAACCTTACTTACCACCTCTGAATCATCAGCTTCATCAGATTTGGTGTAAGTCACATCGATACTTTCAGGTAATTGGTCAACTGTGTTCAGACCTTTTGCCACCTTTTCCTCATCATAAAAAGTATAATTGTTTCTCAATGGTGGTGGTACCTGATGAAATTCTGAACCAATACCTTTTTTACACTTGTCAGTATCTTTGTCATCTGGTGTGATGTTGAAAATGCGTTCGAGAATGTACGAAGAGTTATGATAACTTTGAAGTTTGGTAACAACCTTTTCTTTTTCAGCCAAAACTTGTTTGAGATTAGCAATTTCATCAACACACTTGTTTAATTCAAGTTGCTTTTCTTTAAACTGTCTCTCATACATTTCTTTAGTTACTAAAGTTTCAGACAATCTTTGATCAAAACTTTTGACTTGACTCTTCAAAGTATCATAAGCTTCTTGTACTCTCTGACTTTACCACTTCAAATTATCATACTCTTTTTGAAAATCTTGAAATTTAGTTTCTTTTTCAACATAACCAACACATTTTGCTGAACACATTTGTCTATACACATCATTATCTTTTTCAAGATCTTGACACTTCTGTCTCAGCTTTTCAACCTTTAGTTTCAAAATTTCCTCTTTTTCAATCATTTCTTTACATTTAATTTTGAAAACATTTTCAAGTTTGCTTGTTTCAATATCTTTTGTTTTGATTGTTTCATCTTTTTCAATACAGGCTTTGCACATTTCTATGCAATTCCTGCATTTGTTATCATTTTTATCAACAATTTCAACATTCGATAGATCAGAAGATTCATTTACCTCAGTCTCTTTCAGCACCGGTTCTTTTGTCTCAACTTTCTGATCTTCCTCTTTCTTCTCTTCTTCTTCTACTTTCTGTTCTTCTTCAGCAACAAGCTTTGCAGTAATCTTCACTTCTTCAACCATCTTTTTCAACTCTTCTTCTTTTCTCTTCTTCATTTCTACCACCTTTGGTAGACTCGCTTCGCAAACTTCTTTGATTTTGTTCACCAAATCTGGCCAATATTCTTTTTCAGATAACCTTCTTGTGTTGAAAGTAGCCTGACTTGGAAGCAAATTTGTTACAGCTTCAAAATCCACCTTTGATGGATTAACAACTGGATTACCCCGTGGATCCATGTAACGTTCCAAATCATCATTCCATCTTTTAGCTCTCTGAGCTTCTTTGAATGGTTCTATGAATTTTCCAATTTCCCATTTTGCATAATCTATTTTCCACCATCTATCAGGATCAACCTCAGCTACAAATGCATATCCAACTGCATCTTCTTCAGGGAGAACTTGACTCCAGTCATAACCTTTATCGTCATGAATAGCTGCCAAAGATCTTGATTTTTCTTCAGGCTGCTTCAATCTGAGAGGTTCAAACTTGTTCTGATGATAGATTGCTTTCTTGTAATAATCTTCCTTGAACGGATTAGCAGTATCATCAGCATAAGCATTCCTGCACTCACGTTTAAAGTGACCTTTCTGTTTGCATTTAAAGCATGTCACTTTGGATTTGTCAAATCCTAACTTGGTAGAAGGTCCACCAATAGACTGCCTTCCGGTAATTTCCATAAAACGTTGTGCCCTCCTCACTGCACTGGCCATACACCACCTTATGTCGACCAGTTCAATTTCCTCAGGATCTATCTGATCGTAATCTTCTTTTGTTAGGTTGGTGTTGCCTATCTTGCCTGCCACAAGACTTTTATACGACTCCAACACAGATGCTAAGAAGACCATCTGTTGCTTTGCAGACTCCTCATTGAAATTTTGAGTATTCTTCAAATCTACTGCAATGTTGCATTGGAATACATTCTTTGATGCAGATTGTCTTGATGTTGTTGAAAAAGATCCACTGTGAAAACCACTGTGAGGACTTTCATTGTTCACAGAGTTTGAACTTTCTGCAGAAAACGCTGTTCTTGGAGACCCAGCCTGTGGTAGATTTCCTCTGTAGTACAATTCCACATTCTGCTAATGAGCTGAGTTGTTGACTTTAGATCTCTTTATCTCCAACTCGTGACTTTCAAGTCTTTCGATCAGCAAATCCACTGTTAACTCTTCAGGCTTGATTGTGTTTTTCAACATTAATGCAAAGTATTGCCAATCTTGCTCATTAGGCAACGAATCAAACAATTTATCAACCAGCTCCTCTCGAGTGTATGTGATTTTGTGTCTGGCCAGCTCCATCTTCAGATGTCCAAATCAATCATTTTACAAACTAATTCATTTTTCATACAGCCAAAAAGATCAAACTCTTTACGCAACAATTCCTTTTTGTTTTTCACAATCTCATTACTTCCTACACACTTTCTCTCTAACGCTTCCCATAAACTCTTCGATGTTTTCTCTTGCTCAAGTAGTGAGATGATATCTTCTCTCACTGATTGTTTTATCAATGTAGTCATTTTGTATTCAGCTACAACATTTTTTATATCTATTTCTGTAAACTCTTTTTCATCTAATAACTCTCCTCCTGCTTTTACTGGTTCTGTATATCCATTTTTCAATTTTAACCAACTCTCAGGAGCAAATGCTTTTACCCAACCTTCAAACCGATTTTTCCACCAGTTATAATCTTCAATCTTCATTAACTTTGGTGGTTTCTGTTGGCTTCCATACATATTCTCGTACTTCAAATTTTCTGATATCTCTTTCGAATATTCTCTCATATCAGATCTTATTTCTGTCGATTCTGAAGTAAACGCGTTGTAGAATGTGTTGTAAAATTCTTCACCGCTGCTCGACATCTTCAAACAGTTTCTTGAAATTCACAATTTGTATATCTTCAATCACCTGAAATATTCAACAAATACTTAGAAAATTCTTGGTTTTAAAAATGACAGATTCAAACGAAATCTGTTTAAGCGGAATGGTTCAAACGGTATAGTGTATTTCAAACGAAATGGTTCTTTTCAAACGAACCACTTTTCAAACGTGATACAAGTCTCAAACGAATCACTTTTCAAACGGTTAGACACTTTTCAAACGTAAACCACTTTCAAACGAACGGTTCAAACGAATGTGACTTTCAAACGATACTTTCAAACGACAATCACTTTTCAAACGTGTTTTTCAAAAAAAATGTCAGTTTTCAAACGTAAAGCCAAGCTTCAAACGGATGACGTCAGCATTTAACGAACATTTTCAAATGGTATAGGTGTTTTCGATCAGTTTTAGGTCGAATTTTAGTCTCAAATTTTCAAGGATTAGTTATTACTGTATTTCGTTTGAAATGTGAGAGTTTTAGACCGTTTTAACCGTAAACACTTGTTCAAATCAGAAAAGAAAGGTAGAAGTGAGAGAATCCAGTAGAATCAAGATGAATTTGGTATGAACTCCTCGTCCTGTGCTCTGATACCACTTGTTGGATCGTGTTCGTGACCCTAAACAGTCAGTAAAGGCAGTTCATCTTCGTTTACAAAGGCGGAATCAGAGTAAACAAAGTCACAACAGCTTGTTCCTTTCAATTTCTTTCTATTACTGATTTCCTGAGTCTTTTACAATGATTCTGTTGAAATTTTGGCAGCACCTCGACTCACACACACATACATGTCCGTTTCAAATGAACCAACACACTACCTATATATAGTGCTAGCCATTCCGTTTGAACTTGACACATACATGTTCAAACGGACATGCTTCAAATGGATGGACATCTTCAAACGTACTGACCTGGTTCAAACAGACAGGACACTTTCAAACGGACTGTCTTCCTAAAACATGTTCTAACCCTAATTCAAACACTGTTGTGCACACGTTTAACCTATCTAGACATAAGAATCGATAAGACGTAGTTAACAGACATTCAGTGCACCAACAAACCCGTTAAGGTCCTTACGTGACGGCAAGCTTTCTTGATTAACAATAATTACATTTTATTAAACCACTAACCATTTCTAGTATCATGGTGCACACATTTTAACCAAGCTAAACTAGTTAACCAAGTTTAAAGTTTACTAATACAAGATTAATTAAGCTTCATTTTTCAACTATCTTAACTAACCAAATACCAATCATCCAACAAAATTACTTATAATCAAGAAATCAATATCAATAACAAGGTTGCAAACTAATCATCAAAGATTAACATAGAAAATACTTCCAAATGTCATTACAAACAAAGATTAACATACTAATGGTTATAATCAAGCAAGGGATTGTTGTGTTTTTGCCCAAAGGCTACAATAATACATAAACATTAATCTAAATGCTTGAAAGATTAACAAAATCATGGAAAGATTAGAAAACCAAACCATAAACAAGCATAAGATTAAGAATCTGGAAGATAACGAAGCTAATCGGCACAATGTGGCTTGAATCCGGGTGAAAGCAGAAGCCTCCGGAGCCTGAAAATCGTCAGAATCGCTTCCAAAATGTCCAGTCTTCCGAGCAGAATGTTTCTGCAAGTTTTTATATATTTTCGACGTCGCACGGTCGTGCGTCCTGTTGCACGACCGTTCACTTTATGCATTATTGGAGGTATGGTGCACCATACTGCATGACGTCATCAGATCTTGACCGGTCTTCGGTCTCGCACGACCGTTCTTCAGATCGCACGATCGTGCGTTTCTGGGTTCTTGTTGCACGGACTGCTGCACTGGTCGTTCAGTTCCGGGGTTTGGCTGGTCATCGAATCCGCATGGGGTGCAATCAACCGCACGCCCGTGCGTCACCGGCATATGCTTGCACGCTGAGTCGCACTGTCGTTCATTGCCGGGCTGGGTTGGTTTTGTCGGAGATGCACGGTCGTTCCTCAGACCGCACGACCGTTCCATTCGCCCAGGTCAGAATTCCAACAGAATGTTCGCAGCTTTGTCGTTTCATTCGGAAAGTCCTCGTTTTCACTATCATCTTGTCTGGTATGCTGTTTTAGGCCTGTAACCAAAAGTATACATGATTAAGTATCCGAATGACGGTTTTACGGCCGAAAACGCATAAAATGGGGGACTAAAATATGTGTAAATTAGCGAATATCAGCTACATTTGTGGAGGTAAAGAAGTACATGACTTTAAATTTTATGTTAGATTTGTTGTCATATCTATTCGCCTACCTATGTTAGTTGTCTTCAAACATGTACATATATATAAGTGTATTTTGAAAATATTGGGAGAGTTGTTATATCATCCTCACCTTGTTTTAAATCTCGTCCTCGAGATTTGGGCTACTATATTCCCTCAGAGTTATATGTAGTTTGCAGAAATAGTGTCAAGGTGAGTTTTAAATTCTAGTCTTTGTTGGACAGAAATTTGGCGAAAAGTAATTCATCTGGTGTCGAGATAGTGTAAGAAACAATAGGTTAATGTGATACGAGATTATCAAAAGAGTTATAATAAATGAAGATCTTTCAAGTAGTTTTGTTTAAAAGTTTTTCTATAGAAAGGGTCGTTAAAGAGGAAAGTCAAGTTCCAGATATGTTAGACCATTTATTAAACAAACAGGATCCGTAGCTTATCAGTGACAACTGACGGAAATGATGTATGAAATCTTACAAAAATGCTTGGCAATTGAATCTTTAGTGAGATTTTTCTAAGGATATTGAGAAACATAGTTTGTTTTGATTAGTTCCAGGAATTATTAACTGAACAACTAAATTTCACAAAATCAATAGAGACATCTGAATCAAATATAAACGACTTTTAGGGATAATAGGATTCAATGTCAAAAGAGAACTTACTTTGTTCGTTTAAAAAGAACTTTGAATCAATAATCTTAATTGAAGATAGAAGTATGAAACATGATTTGTCAATAATCAACCCAGAAATCAATAACGTTTATTCAAATGGCAAGGATACACCGGACAATACAATAGAATTTAGTGTATCATGGTCTTAATACATAATTGAATAACGTATGATTAGGGTTTACTATTAGCACAGGCTACGAATTTATACATACACCGCAAGGTGTTGTAATGACTGGAAAGAATTCAATGATTACGGTGACCGAATGCATTTACCGTTTTCAAAATTAACTGAAAGTTTCAAATGAAGAAAGAGATGAATATTGTAGAATCAATTCAAATATGAAAGAAATGTTGGAGGTACATTGGAATAAGAATTTTAGGTACATTTATCTTAACACAAAATTGCATTAAGACTGGTTTAGGATAATGAATCAATAAATAGATAAATTCGTACCTCAGGTGTGAAATGAATTCAAGTTTCAAAGAAATCGTCACCGCAAGGTGTCGTGGTTATCAATGATACATTGAATTTGAAGACTTCAAACAAGTTCACTATGATTCAAACAATGGGATTACCTCGAATATGATGATCCCAATTCATCATATGAAATTTTGAATTGAATGCATTTGGTGAACAAGTTCAAATAATTGAGCTTGGTTTGGACATATTCCAACAATGGATATATGTTTTTGGCAAGAAATGGTTTCCAGGAAAATCTGGTAAGTAGCTTTGAAAAGTAACTCTGAAAAGAAAAGGAATTTTCCAAGAAATCTGTTGACTTGAGATCAAAAAAATCAGCATTGTGTAATCATATAAATTATCAGAGTGAGTATAACGAAATATTTTATTAGAACTCAAGAATAAATGATCCTTTGAAGTGAATTCACATGTATGGCAAGCAATGCACGTATAACATAAGAATTTGTCAAGAGATGAGACGAATGAGAATTGGCTTTTATAAAAGAAAATAAAGACCTTTTTATTGATGAAGTTTTGATTGAAATTAAAAGTCAATTATTACTAAAAACATAAGGGTACTTATTCTAAAAATTGGCTATTGTCTCCGACGCTGTAAATATCTATGCATTCTTATTAGCTTCATCTGGGTTTCGATCCTCGTTGTCGGGTGCCTTAAATAGTTTCGGGCAGTAGGGACGGATGTGGCCTGGGTCTCCGCATTTGTAACATACATTAGTTTTCCTTCTACATTCTTCCTCTGCATGTCCAGCCTTTTTGCAAAAATTACAGCGAAGTGTCTTCTTAGAATAGCGTTTTCTTGTATGCTGCTTGTCGTAGTCGTTGCAGGTAGGCTGTGTGATTACTGGTTCCATTTCTTTGTCCTTACTTGATTTGTCGGAGCAGAATTCCTTATAAGAGTAGCTATAGGTTGTGGTTTTCTTTCGTTTGGAAGGTGAAGTTTTGATACGAATATCATGATTTCCATTACTACTAGGGTTAGGTTTGAAGTGGTGAGTATGCCTACAGTGTATAGTACGATCTTCGTTTATAGGCACAGAAATCTTAATAGCTTCAATGATCGAAGGTATGACATTCGATATTCCTTGAGCTATTATATTTTCTATAGTATTTCTATCCAAAGAGTTTTCATTACTAGCCTGAATTTCTTGATCACGTGCTATTTCCTTTGACATCTGAATTACAAACATGTTCAGATATAATTATCACAGAACTAAACAATTATACAGGCATATTTTGTTTAGCACTACTATAGTCATAGCTATTAGTATTATGCGATGATAATTATATATATTAAGGTAACATATATACATGTTATATCTTAACATTTTCTCTTAGTATATATCTTATCAAAATATAAGGAAAATGTATATCTTATATGCGTTGTTTCTTCCTTTGGTGTAATTGCTTTTATATTGCCTTAATTTAATTATATTTTCAGGGCTTATGGCTGGATAGGTATTCAGAAAATAAAGGTAAGGGTTTTATATGAAATTATGAGATTTTTCCGTCATTGACTCATTATTGTTTTTCAAGAGGTGGTGCTAGTACAGATATCCTTAAGGTATCTTTTAAATTAAAGAATAGATTTTGAGTAAACATGTAAGTTTGTTTCTTCTGTTATATAAACGCTTGTCCTTCTACAAAAGACATTTGATTATTATATTGTATATATTATTAGGAAAATTGTATCTTGTATATACATACGTATAAATATAAAGTTTAAAATTTCCTGTAATATAATATCAAATTATAGGAATTCACTTACATAATTGATGGTGTTAATTATCCTGTTTATCCCCATAACCTTGTTTATTTTTTTTAAAATAAATTTCTATTAATTTATTGGACATAATATTTTGGAATAAAAGGAATTTTATCAAAAGGAATAAATTTATTATAAATTTTCTGGAGTCTTTTAGAACAATTTAACCTTTAACTGACAGGTTGATTAATTAAATTTCTTATTTTATTATATCTATTTATTAAAGAATCACAACAGAGAATACAAAATTTAATATAAAGTATCATTCTTATCTTAGAACTTAGATATAATTTAAGAAATGAATTAAACTTATCAAATATTAAAAATTGTTTCTTTAGAGATATATGTACATATATTTTAAACCATATCATTATATTGTACTAGATGTTTTTGTACACATCTTTATTGCATGGATGGAGCATTATTTATATTATTGATACAAGTTATATAAAATATACATATATCTGATTTACATATAATCTAAGAGATAGGTTTAGGCTATTTCCAAGTGATATATAGGTATTACAGTATCAAGTTGTTATACATATTCATGTTTCATAAATACTGTCTTATAAAATATTTTATATCTTCCATTGTATATATATATATATGCTTAAGTTTTAAAATCGTCAACTATGAATTACGAACTACAATAATTCTTGTTCATTATTTGTATAAACTGAATTAAGAACTTTGTTTTATAAAATTCTTTTAACATAGCTTTATTTTATTTTTTTCAAAATATTATTATTATTATTAGTTTTAATTTAAAACATAATTTAATAATATTGTATTATAATAATAATGATGATAAATAATAATAGTACATATTAAAAACTTTCCTTAGGGAGCGTTTACTTATTAAAATTTCCCTAGCATGTTAATTATCATTAATATTGACTATATACATAATTTCTGAATATTACTTGATTTATCAAATTTTGATGAATAATCTACATATTTAATATTTAACAATACGATAAAGAATTATAAAGTGATTGACAAAATATTTTAATTATCGTATCTAAACAATGCTGAAATATTATATTTTAACAAAATTAACATAAATATATGTGTTATCAAAACTTTGCTACATACACATCTTTAAATCGAGTAAAACTTTTGGATTATATCATAAAATATCTTGCTTTCATTGAATAATATTTTATATTATGATATTTCAGTGATACTGTACCTAAAGGTGTTATTTTACATCTTTGGCTAAGATATTAATATCAGTATCATAATATTATTATAATTTATTTTAAGTTGTATTTACATAAATATGAAGATACAGATTTAAATATTATATTATAAATATATTCCCTTTTTATAGCCTATCATATTTACGTACCATGAGAATTTAAATGATAGGAAATTATCTAGGTATAATACATATTATTTATATCATGATGTTTACAGAGTATCATATCCGAATTGCATTTATTAATATTAAAATATTAATATTAACATTCTATTATTACTATAAAATTTGTATTGCATTATGTTCCCACATATATAAATGGATATGATAGATATATAAGGTATCACGAAATTTACTAAGACATGATATTATTAATATAAACCATATATATATATATATATATGTATATATATATATATATTATAGCATAAGTGTAATATACAGATATGGGTAACACAAATTGGGAATTTAATTTTCGTGAAATAGCATAAAAATCATCATAAACATATTAAGATTTTATGTTCACATGATAACACATAAGATATTAATTTTCTAACACAAATGGTTAAGGGTTTAGGTATTGGAAGAACACCTAAAGGGCTTAAACCAGTGACATAGCTCTGAAACCACCTTCTGTCACAACTCTCGTCCCCAAACAATCCAGGAACGGGCGGCCGCATCCAGTTTCAGTGGTATCGGTGTTTATCAATATGGCAGCGGAAATTTCATCAGGACCGTAGTTAGGAAATATTTTTATCAGAGTTAAACACCAAAATATTCAAAATAAAGAAATGGGAGAAAACCCAAGTTTCTCTGATAATACATTTATAAGTGGGACAAAACCCGATTTTTCATTTTTATACATTTATAGGAATAATCCCAATTATTGAAAACAATTCTCCTTTTTAATTTGGTAACTTTTATTGCCACTTTTCTAAGCCTTCAGTGCTCTCCAGCTGGCTTTTATTGGCTTCACACTAAGTTACCTAAAACACGTATTTAAAACATTTTATCAGCAGGAAATACTGGTGAGTGAATCCCAGTTTAATCAAGTTTAGTAAAACCATTGTACAGTATTGAGGGCGGTCGCACAATTACATTTGTTTCCATCTACTTTAATTACCACCCACGGTACTGTCAACCAGACTTGTGGTCATGTTACTCCTCGTAAGGTAGTAACAAAATTTTGTATACAAAACCCCAACATACTGACGATAATTGTAGAATACAAATACTCAATAACTGTTTAATATATTATTAATCGTGTGAGGTTTTGTAAAATCAATTTGCAAAAAGGAGATTACTCACATTGCTATTTTAGGTTTTTCCTTTGTGAATTCCTGGTTATAATCTATTAATTAAACAATGCACACGTGTTAGTATAATAACCCAATTTACATTAGTTATACCCTCCCCGAGACAGAACTCCAACGACTACGTCGGGCAGAACCTCGACAGTCGTTACGGAGCACTAGATCAATCGGGTAGCGTATCTAATACGTAACCGGGGGTTAAAATACTTACAACGAGGCAGAGCTTCGCTATTTAGGGGGTGTTATGCCCGAGAATAGCTTATACTATAAGAAAATTCGAGAGAGAAAAAGAGAATGAGCGATTTGTCGACTGAATCCTTCGTTGCTATTTATAGGGCTGCTCAGGAGCTTTGTTGCACCCCGCAAATACCACACCAAGGCCTTATGCGGCCCGCGAGGACTAGTAGGGCGGTGGAAAGTTGCTGAGTCATCGACACGTGGCAGCACCGGGTGTTCTCCTGTCGTTGAGCTGTCGCGGCTCGCGACGGATAGGGTCAGGGGCTTCGCGCCCCGCGAGCGCCCCTTGAATTTTGTTTTTATTTTATTTTATTTTTAATTATATAAAGATCTTCGGGACCGGTTTTTGCATTCAAGGTGTATTTAGGAGCGTCTAGGGTCACGTTAAAGGTTCCGGGAGAGCTGCTACATTTGTTGAGGTAAAGAAGTACATGACTTTAAATTTTATGTTAGATTTGTTGTCATATCTATTTGCCTACCTATGTTTACTTGTCTTCAAACATGTACATATATATAAGTGTATTTTGAAAATATTGGAAGAGTTGTTATAAATCCTTCCATGTGCACGCACAAAATTTTAATGGAAGATGACTATAAATCGGTAATACAACCACAACGTAGAGTAAATCCAAATGTTCAAGAAGTGGTTAAAATGAAGTCAACAAACTACTTGATGCCGGACTCATCTACCCAATTTCTGATAGCCCTTGGGTGAGTCCCGTTCAAGTAGTTCCCAAAAAAGGAGGTATGACGGTGGTGACTAATGAAAAAATGAATTAATACCAACAAGGACAATCACTAGATGGAGAGTTTGCATAGACTATCGTAGATTAAATGAGGCAACGAGGAAAGACCACTTCCCTTTACCTTTTATTGATCAAATGTTAGAAAGATTATCCGGTCATAAATTTTATTATTTTTAGATGGTTTTTCAGGTTACTTTCAAATACCGATAGCTCTCGAAGACCAAGAAAAAAACAACATTTACATGCCCCTATGGAACTTTTGCTTATCGACGCATGCCTTTTGGTCTATGTAATTCCCCCGCAACTTTCCTATGTTGCATGGTGGCCATTTTCCATGACATGATAGAAAAAACCATGGAAGTTTTCATGGACGACTTTTCTATCTTTGGAGATTCATACGGCCAATGCCTCGATAACCTTGAACGAATGCTATCCCGATGTGAGGAAACCAACCCCGCTCTTAATTGGGAAAAATGCCATTTCATGGTAACGGAGGGAATAGTATTCGGTCACAAAATCTCAAGCGAAGGAATGGAGGTTGATCGGGCTAAAATAGACACCATCTCCCGATTACCACCTCCATCCTCCATTAGAGCCGTCAGAAGTTTCCTAGGGCATGCCGGATTTTATAGACGATTTATCAAAGACTTTTCGAAAATTTCAAGACCTTTAACAAAATTACTTGAAAAAGATGCACCATTTATCTTTGACAAGGATTGCAACCAAGCATTTTTAACATTAAAAGAAATGCTAGTCAAAGCACCAATGATGATAGCACCTGATTGGAAATTACCTTTCGAAATCATGTGCGATGCACGTGACTTTGCGGTTGGAGCTGTCTTGGGACAATGAAAAGATAAGCATTTTCACTCAATATACTATGCTAGTAAAACACTCAATGATGCACAAGAAAATTACAATACAACTGAAAAAGAGTTACTAGCTGTAGTATTTGCTTTTGATAAATTTTGTTCTTATCTTGTTTTTTCTAAAACGATAGTTTATACAGACCATGCAACCATTCGTTATCTCTTTAAAAAACAGGATGCCAAGCCACGTTTAATCAGATGGATTCTACTCCTTCAAGAATTTGACATAGAAATAAAAGACAAAAGAAGAGCTGAAAACACCGCTGCCGATCATCTATCTCGCTTGGAAGATCCAGCTTTGGAGGCAACTAGGGACGAGCTCATCAATGAAAAATTCCCAATGGAATCCTTAGAAATGGTGTAATACCGAGAAAAACCATGGTACGCCGACTACGCCAACTACTTAGCTAGTGAGATAGTTGTGAAAGGATGGTCACATCATCAAAGAAAAAAAATCTTTGCCAATGTAAAGCATTATTTTTGGGAAGATCCATATCTTTTCAAAATTTGTGCCGACCAACTTATCCGACTATGCGTACACAGTAGCGAAGCAAGGAAGATTCTTCGCCATTGTCATGAAGGTCCGTACGTAGGATATCACAGAGCCACTAGTACCGCTTGAAAGGTATTTGATTCAGGATTCTATTGGCCAACCATTTATAAAGACTCACAAAGTCTTATCAAGACATGTGATGCATGCCAACGATCAGGTAATATTTCTTCCAAAAACGAAATGCCACAAACTGGTATTCTTGTTTGTGAAATTTTTGATGTGTGGGGACTAGACTTTATGGGACCTTTCCCACCATAAAAAGGAAACAAATATATACTTGTGGCCGTGGATTACTTGTCAAAATGGGCCGAAGCCGAAGCTCTTCCAACAAATGATGGAAGAGTTGTGGTAAGATTCTTGAAACGACTATTTTCTCGTTTCGGTACTCCAAAAGCATTAATAAGTGATAGAGGTAATCATTTTTGTAATCTTCAACTTGAAATTTTTTTAACAAGATATGGGGTCTATCATTGTCACACCCCGACCACGTAAAATAATAAAACGTGGCGGAAACGTCGGGGAGTGTTGTAACAGAATCATTGTTTCACAACCATGGATTAAATAATTTCGTTTTATTGAATTATTAAACTCATTGCTTATTACAAATCAAATGAATACAAATATTGTCTTTCAAATTTTAAAGTCGCTAAGGCACGAGTCCATCCTATGTATAGCATGTATCAACAATCATCACATAGCAACACCTGAAACATGTGTAAAAATAGGTACATCAGCATAAAAATGTCTGTGAGATACATAGGTTTTATTAATGCATTATTCATGACTTGTAATTTTTAAAAGAATGTTTAACAAAATAGTCATGAACTTAAAAATGTTTTCTTTAATAAATCATATAACGAGTGATAAGAAACCAGATAATATAAAAGAAAGATGCATAAATAAATAACTAAGTAAAATGAGTTTGTATAAAATATGTCGTTTGAAAAACAATGTTTTGATAAAAAGGTTTGTAGTATATATAAAAATATACCTTGGTTTTAAGAAAGTCGAATAAGTAATATATTAAAATATATTTCAGTTCCAAAATAATTAAACATATAGTATATTAAATATACTTTAGTCGTCAAAAATAATAGTTTTCAGTAATATATCAAAAGTATACTTTGGTTTTATAAATAACATATTAAACTATGCTTTGGTTTTGTAAATAACATATCAAACTATGTTTTTAGTAATTAACAAAATATATGTTGTTTTGTACAAATTACACATGAGAGCATATCAAACTATACTTTTGGGAGTATAACAAAATATACAATAAAAATGTGATTTTAGAATTCAACCAAACCTTAGTGTATCAAAATACACCTTTGAGACTATAGAAATACCACAAAGGCAATCCCTATTTGGATAAAATATCGGTTTCTGACATTCCAAACAACAGGAATGGGGTGTCAAATCCTATAGCGCTATATCATACTACCAATCGGTCTGGTGAACATAAAATAAGTACAATTCAACAATTAATTTTATAATCTTTGAAAAATTAGTGTTTAAACCATAAATAATCATTCAGTTTGTCAAAAGATAAGTACTAATATGTATAATCAATTATACTTTGAAATCATGAACATAACAATTAGGTACACATGCTTCACCCCAAAACATTGAAAACAGTAAAAGAGGGGACTATGTACTCACTTGAGGATGCTTAGAAGTCTTGAGTAACAACCAAGCAAAGCTAGAGGGATCACGGAATCAAACGGCACCTAATATAGGTAACTAAGTAAATAAACCGGACCTAAATCGGAAAATCAGATAGAATGAGGTTTTGTAAATCAAATGAGTATGGGAACTCATGTAATATGGATTAACAAAGCCTACATACTAAATCGAAACCTAACCTAAGTGCTTACGACCCATTACGACCCATTTAGGTAGCTTATGCTACTTTAACGCGTCGTTCGCGTAAAACGCGTTCGGACCGCCTAACTAGCCCTATGTTAGGATCAGAGGCTCTCATGATTGTGTTTGTTTGTATAATTTGAACAATGAGTGTATATTAGACAGTGTAAAGTGCAGCGGAAATGAATAACAAACTTTGTAAACACAATCAAAGGAGAATATAGTTTGATAAACATTTGCTTCTCATAGAGTCAAAGGATTACAAATCAAAGCAAAAGATTACAGTGAAAGCTTACAAACTAAACTCCCCCTCAGCCTGATGCCCCAAGGCTGGTTGCACACAAGATGAAAGGATTGGACTAGAGGAGAAGAACTCTCTCAGTCAATCAAATGTAACAGTACAGGGTACTGTTACATTTATAGGCAAACCAAACCACTGAGGTATCTCAGCTGACGTCACCATGAAAGCGACGTCTAACAGCCTAAACAACCTGTATCTACTGTCCTTACACAAACACTGCTAACCTAACCACTGACTATACATGAAACAGATGACAAACTAAACTACTGCTATCTTCCTTCATCAGTGCTTTCATCAAGGTTGATCAGTCCTTGATTGGGTAGTGCTTTGTCATCAGCAGTTTGTTCCAGCAGTGCTTAGTTTCCAGCAGTCTTCTAGGCTTCATCAGTAGTTATGCAGAGCAGCAGTTGTATCTGGGCAGAGGATATGAGACCATCAGCTGTTGTAATCACTTTCAAGGGAGAAGACTTAGTGTAAACTACTGCTTATTGTGATCAGGTTTTGGCTTTACATTATCTGTTCCGCTGGTAGGGTTCAATCCCAACAATCTCCCCCTGGAACAGATAATGCCAAAACCTGTCATTATTCAGGATTTTTATTCCTCATCAGAAGTTCCCTTGCTTGCCTTTTAAATTCTTCTTCAAATTCCTTGGAACTTGTGTCATCTTCATCCCTGCACAGTGTAAGTTCAAGGAGATCCTGCAAATCTTGAACACTAAGGCCTAGTGCTTCTTTCCTTGATATGTACTTCACATCTCCATTGGATCTGACTATAGTCAATACGTGGGTCTTTTGGTCAGACATCCACTTTAGTACTTTTGAACCCAATGGATTTCTCGGGAGAGATTTATTTAAAGATGAGCTTTGGGATATTGGCCTTGAGAAAAAAATGTAAAGCAGTATCCTGAACTTCAGACATTCTTTTGAAAGCTTCTTCTATGACTTCATTTGCTGCAGCTATATCTTCTGCAACCTCTTTGTCAATCAGCTCTTGTCTTTGATCAAGCTCACTGTCTGGGATATCTGCTGAACTATGTAGTGATGCAGGCTTGGTTAACACTTTCAAAAGGTTTTGAAGCTTTTCTGAGCTCTCTTCTTTTAGACCCATTTTCTTGATGGCTTCTGTGAAGTACTCAGCTTCCTTTTCTTTAACCTCTTCACTGGTCAACTGTTCTTTTTCTTCTTGGTTTGTCACAAAAGTAGACCGGAACAGTGTTTTGAGGTTTTCTATCTGCTGTTCAAGCTTCATTCTTTGTTCATGCTTCTTTGAGGTGCTTGAAATAGTTATCTTTCTTTTCTTTAGCCTTTCATAGGCTTCATCAGTCTGCTGTTTTGACCATTTTGATATGGCTTCAGCAGTATCCATTTTTGCATCCACCAGCTACTTTTTCTTTCTTTTATACTCAGCAGTTAGGTCAGCAATGAGCTTTTTGTATTTTCTCCAGTTTGGAGCATTCTTCTTCTTTGTAGGATCATTCTTGATTTTCTCAATCCTTTCTGCCTCATGCTTTAGAGCGACTATTGGCCATTCTTCGAACTGTTGTTCTTTAGCAGGATAGAACTTCTCTTTCATGATGTAGGCTAGATATTGTTTTCTTAACTTTTTCTTCTGATCAGCCTTTTCTTTGTTTAGGTCTTGTACAAACTCTTCTATCTGCTTTACTTTTGTGAAGTAGAACTCCAGTCTTTTAGCAATGCCATCTTCGCTTAAACGTTCACGTTCACTTTCAACTTTAGCTCTTAGTTTAGCTTGCCTTGCCTTGATTTTGAGGTAGTCATCCATATCATCTGGTGGCATGTAACCTAAGAGTGAGGAGAATCTTCTTTTTGAAGGATCTTCTTCTGTATAGAATTGCCTCATCTCATTTTTGATAGCTTCAAGTTCCAGTGGATGTTGTGCAGCATTAGGATCATGTATACCCTCATCGGCAGAGATTGGATTTCTTTTTCTGTTGAAGAGCTTTGGTTGTGATGTAGGAAAGGTGAGAGCAGTGGTGGATGACTGACTAACAGCTGTTGAAATAACTGGTGTCTCAACATCTGTTGTCATTACAACTGCTGATATGTCAGCAGTTGTCTTCTGCTTTTGAGCAGGGGATGGAAGTGGTGAGGTAGTTTTTGATGGTGGTGATTGTGGTGGTGAATCATCATCTGATATGAGATTCCTTCTCCTTTTTAATGAAGAAGGGGCAGATGATGTTTTGGGTGGATCAGTGGTTTGAATGATGGAGAGTGTCTGACAAACAACTGTTGAAACAACTGGTGCTTCAACCGCTGTTGTCATTACAACAGATGTTGTAACATCTGTTGTCTTCTGTTTTATGACAGGAGGCAGTGGTGATGGTGTGATTGTAGATGATGGTGGTAGAGCAGTAGTTGTGGTGGTGTGTGGTAGAGTGGTGTGTGTTGAAGATGTGTGTGTTGATGACATGGCAGCTGTTTGGCTACTGTCAGCAGTTTTTGTAACTACTGGTGTATCAGCTGTTTGACTAACAGGTTTTGAGACCTGTTTTTCCTTTTCTTTTTCTTTTTCAGGCTCAATACAAAGGCCATGTTCTATTCCCATTTTATTCATTTTTCCCAACAGCTTGATATTCTCCCCCTTTTTGGCATTATCTGAAGGGGGGTTCACAAGAAATGATATGGAAGAAGGAACTTTGCCAGAGGCGCTTTGAATGCTAGCCTTTATAGCCTTGATATCTGCTTGAGTGTCTTTAAACCTTGATTCCACCATGTTGGTCAGCATTTGTACTTGAATAGCATGCTTTTTATCAGCCATATGTTGCTGTGTTTCAAGCATGGGTTGAAAGATATTCCAAAGCTCATTTGCAGCAAATGCATGTTGTGTAGGTGCTTGAGCAGGAACAGCAGTGGCTTGTGCTTTTTGAGCTTTTAAAATCTCTTGCACCATATTTTTTATTTCAGCAACTGAATCTTCAAGTTTTTCAACTCTGTCCGTCAATTCCTGATATTTTGAATCATCACCTACTTTAGTAGGATCATCTGAATCCCCACCAGCAGTGGTTATATCAATGTGTGATTTAGGAACAGAGTCCCAAAAATCACCCATTGATGCCCCTTGTTCTTGGTACTGGGGACTTCTTTCTTCAGCACTCGATAAACCTTTGATGGTACTAGTGGTTAGATCCAACTCACTGGTGGTTACCGAAGTTGCCATGGAAGAAATTGCCTTCAAGGGAGTCTTATTTATGAAACAACTGTCCAACTGAAGATCTGTTGATCCACCAGTTGTAGTTGCTGCTCCACTTGAACTACCACCGAGAGTTACTTGTAACTCAGGGGGTGTAACCTCCTCAATTGTTGCTGGGATAGCAGGAGTAGTAGCATCAGACCCAGTCACTTGTAGGGGCATACTCTCAGTAATAGGTGATAGAAAGGAACTGGTTTGTGTCTGAGCTATAGCAGCTGCATGCAATAAGGGTAGCATGGATTGTGGCATTATGATTGGTGAGGGTATAGGTGTTGAAAGAGACATGTCCTTGGGATCAGGACTGTGGAAGATAGAGCCAAGTGGATCTAGAGCTTCATAATTTGGTGTCCCTGTGATTACAACCTGATCCTTTTGTGAGGATGCAGGAGGAGTTTGAGGTAAAGATGGAGATCTTTCATCCATCTACTGTGAGGAAGTAGCAGCAGTGGTTTGTGGTGACTTTTGTGTTGTCACAGGCAGTTGCTCTGGGATCTCATCTTCCAGAGTTGCCTTTGTTTTGGTTTTGGTGGGTTTTCTGGATGTTTTTCTTTTGGTCTTTTTGGTAATTTCAGGTGTGGGTTTCAAAGCAGTGGTTGTGCTGCTATGATCACCTGGAGCAGTGGGCTCAGCAGCAGATGTTTGAGGAGCAGTTGTAACTGCTAAATTCTGCTCAGACACCTCTGCTTTTGTTTTTATAGGTGCCATCATTCTTGAAAATGTTTCATTTGTTAAGCTTTTTATTTGACAATAAACACCTTGTTTGAGCAAATTTTCATTTTCCTTTTCAAATTTTTGTTCAAAATAATAACTCAAAAATCTTGGAAAAAGTAAAAATGCTTTGCTATCAACATTTTTTGTCAAGTCATTAAAGATCTCCTGGGAGTAGTTGTAGTTTTTGTTGTTTAGAATAGCATATCCCAGGCATTGAATCTTTAATGGTATTTCGTTGAACGATGTTGTTTTATTCGAAACACACATCAGAAGTGTGTGAAATAAAAACCTAGGTGCAGAAGGGAAATAACCTTTTTGTAAGGTATCTACCTTTGATTGTTCTGCATATCCCCTTTTTACAAAATCAGTTTTCATCTCGGCTTTATCAAAAGAGATTTTACCTTCCTGATCGTCGAGTTTAAAGACTTTGGAGATTAATTATGGTGTGATTTGAATCACTTTACCCTGTATCGAGGAGTTAATGGCTATGACTTTATCGTCTTGTTTTTCAAGCGTCGCCTTTTTCCAAAACTCTCTCTGGGTTTGCAGATAGATGGGAGCATTTACTATCAACAAAGTTTTGTACTTTGATGCAGATATTGTATCAATGATGGAGTCGAAAGTGTGGTTGTCTTTGAGTTTTGTGAGTAAACCCAAATAGTTGTGAGATTGTTTGTATGGTATTTCGATGGGTTCTTCGGCCGTTTGAGCGACCTCTTTTGAAGATGATGGTGATTTTGGTTTAGATTTTGATTTTGATTTTGTCATTTTTGTGAAGAAGAACGAAGAATCAGAGAGTAATTTTGGAAGATAAGTTGGAAACTGCTTTGTGAAGAGAACTTTGGAATTCAATTTGACAGTGTAAAACCCTGTTTGGGGTTTAGGGCAGGGTTTTATTTAGAAAAAAAATGATCGCTGATGTGGCAGCGGTTATTATGATCTAAAGGCTAAAAAACTGACCACGTGTCAAACACTGATGGAATGGATGGAGGGTGGAGAACAGTTGTTTTAAGAACCACTGATGAGTCAAGTATCAGTGGTTACAACGGTAATAATGTGGACAGTGGAAGATTTTTACTATCAGTGGATAGTACAGCAGTGGATAAGTCACTGATTTTGAGCATCAGTGCTTGTCAAGAGAATGGAATGATCAGTGGTTGACTTTCAGCAGTGGACAGTATTTAGAGATTAAACGTTGAAACAAAACAGTGGTTAGGGTAAATGGCATAGATTTGAAGGACAAGTATTCCAGCAACTGTTTTGAGAATTTTCATTCAAGGTTTTGCCACATGTCAATTTTGAAGGACAGTGGTTTAGTACCCCAGATGATGAAAGCCTTTTACTAAGACGCCTCATTTTTCGTTTAATATCCAATTAAAACGTGAGTACCCCAGCAATTTAAGTATAGTTTGACAATCAACCTTTGACTATGTTTAAAAACAAACCTGAGTATGACATGATCTTGAACAATGTACCATTTCCTTTTGATCAATTCATGAGGACAATAATACCAACAAAAATAAGATACTATGTCCTGACAGGTGATTGAAATTAATGCCAACAAAAACAAGCAAAAGTTCAAAATATATTGTTCAAAAAAAGAAAAAAAAATGAACAATACATCCTGATTATTCGAGAAAACCCTTTATAAAAAATTAAAGGATTTTCTGAGAACAGCATCAAAAAGGATCTGGTATATATTCAAAAGAAAACAAATCATAACATTCTCAAGTTTATGAAAATGGTCAGTGGTTTGACAGCAGTTGGTAGAACATTTTGAATACATTTTGACCACTGTTTGGTTCCATTTTCTTTGTCAGTTGATTGCATACATGAGGACACATGAATGAATTTTTGAACATTTGTCTAGTCCTCTTTGGATTTCATTCACCGGTAACAAAACTTTTTCCTGAGCAGATGAATGCACACAGTTGCTTAATTAACCATTATTACCCTAAACTTTGACTCATAAGTGTTTTATGTTTATACTCTTTTCTTTTGACTTCAAAAGTTTTGAGATAGACACACTTCTGAGTTTTTGTGAATTTTCTTAATGTATTTTAACATAGTTGATTTTGTCCTTTTGAGGAACTCAACCTGTTTTCAACACATAAGATTTGAATGACTAAAGTTTTAATTCCCCTCTTTTTATGTTAACAAAACACTAATGTTTTATGAATCATAGGTTTTTGTTAATCAGAGGTTCATACTTTAGCATTTTAATAAGGTGACATCACAATTTTCATAACAGCAATTGAAATCAATTTTGAAAACATGAAATAATCCCATAGTTTAACAGATATGTTTTCAGATCTGAAAACTATGAGTGACTTGTGCATGAATTCACTTGTTGTGTGAAATTTGTGTGTCATATGACATCTTGGTTGATTTACAGAGTTTTTGATTAACCACTTTGAACATGATTTACTTGATACTCTGTTTTTCAACTAAATACAACCAACCTTAGTATCAATGAATTTTGAGCCGAACTGTTATGTCAAATTGATTGTTAGATCGAATTTGACTGTCCAAGCTCTGATACCAATTGTTAGGATCAGAGGCTCTCATGATTGTGTTTGTCTGTATAATTTGAACAATGAGTGTATATTAGACAGTGTAAAGTGCAGCGGAAATGAATAACAAACTTTGTAAACACAATCAAAGGAGAATATAGTTTGATAAACATTTGCTTCTCATAGAGTCAAAGGATTACAAATCAAAGCAAAAGATTACAGTGAAAGCTTACAAACTAAACTCCCCCTCAGCCTGATGCCCCAAGGCTGGTTGCACACAAGATGAAAGGATTGGACTAGAGGAGATGAACTCTCTCAGTCAATCAAATGTAACAGTACAGGGTACTGTTACATTTATAGGCAAACCAAACCACTGAGGTATCTCAGCTGACGTCACCATGAAAGCGACGTCTAACAGCCTAAACAACCTGTATCTACTGTCCTTACACAAACACTGCTAACCTAACCACTGACTATACATGAAACAGATGACAAACTAAACTACTGCTATCTTCCTTCATCAGTGCTTTCATCAAGGTTGATCAGTCCTTGATTGGGCAGTGCTTTGTCATCAGCAGTTTGTTCCAGCAGTGCTTAGTTTCCAGCAGTCTTCTAGGCTTCATCAGTAGTTATGCAGAGCAGCAGTTGTATCTGGGCAGAGGATATGAGACCATCAGCTGTTGTAATCACTTTCAAGGGAGAATACTTAGTGTAAACTACTGCTTATTGTGAATCCACTGTTGTGATCAGGTTTTGGCTTTACATTATCTGTTCCTCTGGTAGGGTTCAATCCCAACACCCTATGACAAGTATTATATGCCTTAACATGCCTAATAATGTTGCCTAATCAGTTTAGATGTTAAAATTTATGTTACATATGCTTAAAATGAATTTATGCGTAAAAAGGGCATTTTGGTCATTTACCTAAGGCATATAAACTACCTATCATACAACTACTTAAACGAAGTAACCATAAGGTATAACCTCGGAAGGTTATTCCCTATACAACTATGGTTACAAAACTTGTTTGGTCGGATCCTAATGATCGACCAAACGGGTCGGGTTCGAAAGTCTAAGCGGTTGTTTAGACCGCTTACCTTACAACCCTATATAAGCACTAATCTAAAAGTGACGAGTTAAACATGTTAAAACATGCTTAATTAAGTTTGAAAACAAGTTTGATATCAAGACAAAGGGTCTTGATACCCAAAAATAGTTTGGTTGCAAAATACGCAAGAATGCGCATTTTGACCGAAACTATGACTCGTCACTACACCTAATCAACGTGGTAATCAGTAGGCATAGTCACTAGGGACTATAACCATAGTGATTTCGCTCACGTTGCGAAGTTCAAACGAACTTCGTGTTGACCAAAGACTGGTAAAAGCAGAAAGTCAAACATTGTTTGACTTTCACGCTTAAAAACGCGTAAAAGAATGAAAGAATGCTTACAAAGGGTGCAAGCTAGGAAGAACTTGATCAAATTACTCAGGTATGAAGCTCTTAGACTCCAACTTAGAGCAATTGAATCAAGTGTGAGCTGAAGTGAATGAAAGGCATGGGTTTATATAGATTTTGGTAAACTGTTAGAATCGTTTCTCGCATTTCGTGCTTCGATCTTGGCCCTCCACTTGGGCACATGGTTTTCAAAACCATGGGAATGTTAAAAACCATCAAATTCAAGCCCATAACATGCCAAATCAGGGGTTAAAACCCATAAAAACAGCTGGAATGGCCAGGTTCATTATTTCTGTCTGCAAGTACTATGCGCCCCTCGTAAGATGAGCATAAGATTACTCTTCATCTTACGCGGCCCGACTAGTAATTTTTGGCAGATTGTCCAAAATGGTCCCTGCACTTGAGAAACTTGCATTTTGATGCATTTTTGGCACGTTTAAGCCCCGTTAACCTCATTTCAAGGCTCTAAAATGATGTTAAAGTATAGGGAACTTAAAATATGCTCAAAAACATCTCGGATGTCGGCTCGTTTGGTCGTACCGTTGCGTTGTTCGGTTAATTACGATGGAAGTCGTAACGAACGCAAAAATGATCCAAATTAAGCGACGAATGGAATTTTATCATGCCAATCACTAAAATAAAATATTTTAATGATTACATAAATTTTTGGATATCCGAATATATTCAGAATGTAAGATATGCGCGAAAATGCAAACTTATGCACTTTTTGACGCTTTTAGTCCCTATTGATCAATAAAGTTTATTTTAGCATACCGAACCCTCAAAGCCTATTTCTAAGAAATGTAAAGGATATTTAGGGTATGTTTAACTTATGATCAACTTCCGGAATGTTCGTTACCATACAAATCGGTATAGTTTCGCAGTTTGACTCAAATAGTCCCTGCGATCGAACAAACTTGATTTCAACACACCAAACCATCCAAAACTTATTTCTAAGTTATGTAAAGGTTATTTAAGGTATGTTCAGACTATGTCACTATTTCGGAGTGTTTGTTGCATTAAACTGGTTATATTTACGCATCAGTTCGCGTATAACCTTCCAGAAAGCGATTTAAAGCTCGAAATCGAACAAGAATTGATATGTGCAAACGATACACATATTTATACAAATCCCAAGTAGGAAATACAATATTTCATTGGTTTGGTATTTGTATGATGGTTGAAGTGACACATGTGTCACAGTCTCCCCCACTTTAGGAAATTTCGTCCCGAAATTTAATTTTAGAGGAAACTTGTGAAGACAACTGTGATTGTTTCACTTTCGAATGAATCCATCGAACCCTAAGTAAAAATCTGGGCTACATTTGGATTCTTAGCGAAATTGTCAATTGTCAAAGTGAAGTCCTTGTAGTAACAAAACATGGAGTTTCGAACTACGGACAGAAGAACGTTTCTTATGAAGATTATCATAGGAAACTTGTGTGTGCTTGAAATCAGAGTCGGAGAGTATAAGATAAGATAACATTGGTCAAGGTCCAGGACTTCTAGTAACTTAAATAACGCTACGTTCGTAATGTAATAAGGAACACTTATATATAGGAAGTTCCAGCGGCGTATCCACCATGCCCCTTTCTACATTGTTCCCGTTTCGTTATTCTCATCACTATAGGTCTTAACACATGACAAAATTTGCTGTGGTTTCTGTGCACTGAATTCCATAATTATGTATGCATCCATAATTACGTAATTCCTTGCACAGTCCGCACAGTTCATTTCATAATGTGTAGGGGAAAAATCAATCGAATAAACATGAAGTGACTTGACTAGACCACCAAAAGATCTTTTTAACTAGATCAATGAACGATCTTTTTAATTAGATCAACACATGATCTCTTTAACTAGACCGTCGTACGATCTCCTTAAATAAACCACTCAAGGGATCTCTTCAGCTATATCATCACATGATATTCCTAACCAGATCTTTGAACCAATCTGTTTAACTAGACCGCTCAAGGGGTCCAATTAAAGAATAGTACTTCATAATCCAAGGGACTTAACTATTACGTAGAAGCCCATTAAGGATTTAAGGTAGTACCTTTGGATATCCTAGTATGAATCCCTCATATGGAGATATGGAAGATTTTATGAGGATTTGGATAATGAATATTCGGATCACACAAAAACACAAAACATATAAGAAAACACATAAGCACATAATCATATAATTGTTTAACTTGATCTTTAATTTGTTATCTTTGGACACGGGTATTTAAAGCACACCAGGAATCCAATCCGTGGATTTTATTTGGCACTTTAAACATAAGAATCTGACTATGAAGATAGGAAGATCTTAATAGGAATTCGGCTTTGTCCTTATTGAATTGTAATATACGTATTAAGGCATATGAATAATTCAATTAAGGGTTCCGATTTGAGCGATATTTATCCACAAGGATCTAATTATGAGGATAGAAAGATCCTATTTTGGATTTTGGAATTTGTGTAACGAGAGGTGTTTCAAAACCTTGCACTAAACGTGCTTAAGTCGATACACAAGGTAGAAAGTTCATGAGGTTGAGGTACTAGATATGCCAAGGCGACATATGAAGCAGAATTTGGAGGTTGAGCAGCGGCAGGATTTGCAACAGCTTTGCTTTGGACAGCAAAGCGGCACATGTTAACCAAATGTCCCCATCGTCCACCGTGGGTACATTTAAAACAGGGTATCTGATTCGGATGATAACGGTTGCATTGATTGCTCCAAGGAGCGGTTCCCTTGTATGGTTTCATCCCTGAGGCGAGTCATGGTGATAGCTAAATCAACGGCCCTCTGGAGTACGATGCCTATTTGTTGAGCGATTGTAGCACCTAGTTCGGATACTTGAGTGTTGTTGCGATGTAGAGGCATCATGAAGAAAATGGAAGACATGGGAGGAAACAAGGGAAATGAAAACAGAATGACAACGCATAAAAATTGCGATCATTTGTTTGTTACCTAAGGCAAAAAAATGAGATGGTGAGTAATCAAAGTAAATGGGTCATATTAATGTATCGCGAAGACATGCTTTAGCCTATAAGTGGATACTCACCCCAAGAGTTCCCAGGTAAGAGTGACTGGTCCGATTATGTGGATTTGTACGAACACTCTAGCCTTAGACAGAAAGCTCAGAGTATAGGCATCCACCCTTCCAGATTGCACGTGTTCACATTATAAGACCCAACTTTGACGGGATTTTGAAAACTTTGAGGGTTCAAAACCTTATAATAAATCATCCTAGAACAGATGATTAGTTTTCAAAGCGGATTCGAAATTTGTGTTCTTATTGTGGTTGTCACCTAAGGATAAGTGACGGTATTGTTTTAAAACTAAACACAAGATAACTTGTGTTAGGGTCCTAGGAAGGTTATAGTCTAGGTCAAAGCATTACTAATAACCTAATTCCCTATAACCATTGGCTCTAATACCAACTTTTCTTTCACACCCCGACCACGTAAAACAATAAAACGTGACGGAAACGTCGGGGAGTGTTGTAACAGAATCATTGTTTCACAACCATGGATTAAATAATTTCGTTTTATTGAATTATTAAACTCATTGCTTATTACAAATCAAATGAATACAAATATTGTCTTTCAAATTTTAAAGTCGCTAAGGCACGAGTCCATCCTATGTATAGCATGTATCAATAATCATCACATAGCAACACCTGAAACATGTGTAAAAATAGGTACGTCAGCATAAAAATGCCTATGAGATACATAGGTTTTATTAATGCATTATTCATGACTTGTAATTTTTAAAAGAATGTTTAACAAAATAGTCATGAACTTAAAAATGTTTTCTTTAATAAATCATATAACGAGTGATAAGAAACCAGATAATATAAAAGAAAGATGCATAAATAAATAACTAAGTAAAATGAGTTTGTATAAAATATGTCGTTTGAAAAACAATGTTTTGATAAAAAGGTTTGTAGTATATATAAAAATATACCTTTGTTTTAAGAAAGTCGAATAAGTAATATATTAAAATATATTTCAGTTCCAAAATAATTAAGCATATAGTATATTAAATATACTTTAGTCGTCAAAAATAATAGTTTTCAGTAATATATCAAAAGTATACTTTGGTTTTATAAATAACATATTAAACTATGCTTTGGTTTTGTAAATAACATATCAAACTATGTTTTTAGTAATTAACAAAATATATGTTGTTTTGTACAATATCACACATGAGAGCATATCAAACTATACTTTTGGGAGTATAACAAAATATACAATAAAAATGTGATTTTAGAATTCAACCAAACCTTAGTGTATCAAAATACATCTTTGAGACTATAGAAATACCACAAAGGCAATCCCTATTTGGATAAAATATCGGTTTCTGACATTCCAAACAACAGGAATGGGGTGTCAAATCCTATAGCACTATATCATACTACCAATCGGTCTGGTGAACATAAAATAAGTACAATTCAACAATTAATTTTATAATCTTTGAAAAATTAGTGTTTAAACCATAAATAATCATTCAGTTTGTCAAAAGATAAGTACTAATATGTATAATCAATTATACTTTGAAATCATAAACATAACAATTAGGTACACATGCTTCACCCCAAAACATTGAAAACAGTAAAAGAGGGGACTATGTACTCACTTGAGGATGCTTAGAAGTCTTGAGTAACAACCAAGCAAAGCTAGAGGGATCACGGAATCAAACGGCACCTAATATAGGTAACTAAGTAAATAAACCGGACCTAAATCGGAAGATCGGATAGATTGAGGTTTCGTAAACCAAATGAGTATGGGAACTCATGTAATATGGTTTAACAAAGCCTACATACTAAATCAAAACCTAACCTAACTGCTTACGACCCATTACGACCCGTTTAGGTAGCTTATACTACTTTAACGCGTCGTTCGCGTAAAACGTGTTCGGACCGCCTAACTAGTCCTATGACAAGTATTATATGCCTTAACATGCCTAATAATGTTGCCTAATCAGTTTAGATGTCAAAATTTATGTTACATATGGTTAAAATGAATTTATGCGTAAAAAGGGCATTTTGGTCATTTACCTAAGGCATATAAACTACCTATCATACAACTACTTAAACGAAGTGACCATAAGGTATAACCTCGGAAGGTTATTCCCTATACAACTATGGTCACAAAACATGTTTGGTCGGATCCTAATGATCGACCAAACAGGTCGGGTTCGAAAGTCTAAGCGGTTGTTTAGACCGCTTACCTTACAACCCTATATAAGCACTAATCTAAAAGTGATGAGTTAAACATGTTAAAACATGCTTAACTAAGTTTGAAAACAAGTTTGATATCAAGACAAAGGGTCTTGATCCCCAAAAATAGTTTGGTTACAAAATACGCAAGAATGCGCATTTTGACCGAAACTATGACTCGTCACTACACCTAATCAACGTGGTAATCAGTAGGCCTAGTCACTAGGGACTATAACCATCGTGATTACGCTCACGTTGCGAAGTTCAAACGAACTTCGTGTTGACCAAAGACTGGTCAAAGCAGAAAGGCAAACACTGTTTGACTTTCACACTTAAAAACACGTAAAAGAACGAAAGAATGCTTACAAAGGGTCCAAGCTAGGAAGAACTTGATCAAATTACTCAGGTATGAAGTTCTTAGACTCCAACTTAGAGCAATTGAATCAAGTATGAGCTGAAGTGAATGAAAGGCATGGGTTTATATAGATTTCGGTAAGCCGTTAGGATCGTTTCTTGCATTTCGTGCTTCGATCTTGGCCCTCCACTTGGGCACATGGTTTTTAAAACCTTGGGAATGTTAAAAACCATCAAATTCAAGCCCATAGCATGCCAAATCAGGGGTTAAAACCCATCAAAAACAACTGGAATGGCCAGGTTCATTGTTTCTGTCTGCAAGTACTACGCGCCCCGCGTAAGATTACTCTTCATCTTACGCGGCCCGCCTAGTAATCTTTGGCAGATTGTCCAAAATGGTCCCTGCACTTGAGAAAGTTGCATTTTGATGCATTTTTGGCACGTTTAAGCCCCGTTAACCTCATTTCAAGGCTCTAAAATGATGTTAAAGTTTAGGGAACTTAAAATATACTCAAAAACATCTCGGATGTTGGCTCGTTTGGTCGTACCGTTGCGTTGTTCGGTTAATTACGACGGAAGTCGTAACGAACGCAAAAAATGATCCAAATTAAGCGACGAATGGAATTTTATCATGCCAATCACTAAAATAAAATATTTTAATGATTACATAAATTTTTGGATGTCTGGATATATTCAGAACGTAAGATATGCGCGAAAATGCAAACTTATGCACTTTTTGACGCTTTTAGTCCCTATTGATCAATAAAGTTTATTTTAGCATACCGAACCCCTCAAAGCCTATTTCTAAGCTATGTAAAGGATATTTAGGGTATGTTTAACCTATGATCAACTTCTGAAATGTTCATTACCATACAAATCGGTATAGTTCCGCAGTTTGACACAAATAGTCCCTGCGATCGAACAAACTTGATTTCAACACACCAAACCATCCAAAACTTATTTCTAAGTTATGTAAAGGTTATTTAAGGTATGTTAAGCCTATGTCACTGTTTCGGAGTGTTTGTTGCATTAAACTGGTTATATTTACGCATCAGTTAGCGTATAACCTTCCAGAAAGCGATTTAAAGCTCGAAATCGAACAAGAATTGATATGTGCAAACGATACACATATTTATACAAATCCCAAGTAGGAAATACAATATTTCATTGGTTTGGTATTTGTATGATGGTTGAAGTGACACAGGTGTCACAATCATCGAGTCTCAACCGCATATCATCCTCAAACAAACGGACCAGCCGAAGTGACTAATCGAGGTTTAAAACGAATACTTGAGAAAACCATAGGATTAAATAAAAAAGAATGGGCCGATAAATTAGACGACACTTTATGGGCTTTTCGAACCGCTTTTAAAACAACAATAGGTACCACCCCATATAAGCTTGTCTATGGAAAAAGTTGTCATTTTCCAGTAGAGATACACACAGGGCTTACTGGGCATTAAAAAAACGTAAACTTAGACTATGAAACCGCCGGAAAGAATCGATTTTATCAATTAAATGAACTAGACGAATTAAGAAATCAAGCATACTCTAACTCCGAAATTTATAAGGAACGTACGAAAAACTTACATGACAAACATATTAAGCCTAATGAATTTCGAGTAGGAGATCAAGTGCTATTGTTTAATTCACGACTTTGATTATTTCCCAGAAAATTAAAGTCTAAGTGGTCGGGACCTTTTTCCATCACCCATATCTTTCCACACGGTGCAATCGAGATTAAATCTCAAAATGGCGTTCCATTTAAAGTCAACGAACAACGGCTTAAGCTCTACCAAGGATTCATTAAGGATGATGAGGAAGAGATTTCACTGCAAGCGGTCGAGGTATGATTAAAAAAAGGTTTGTGTATATATGTAAATTAACATCATGTCCTGTAGGTAGTGGACATCGGGAAAGCTTCACAAATCGGTAAGGTAACTAAACCTCTTTCGGGAAAATAGGTACTCACATGTGCCCTATAAAAAAATTAAACTTTAGCCGCCCACGAGGCCGTGGCCGCTGGCCACGAGGCCGTGGTCGGTGTGCAGATGGGTATAAACCCCTTTTTCTTCTTCATTCTTCATTTCACCATGACCCGTTTCCCCGAAAAACCTCTGGTTCCTTTGCGATTTTCTGCCATTTTCCACATTTTCCTTCCGTTCAACATCTGCAAGGTATGATTCTAGCATCTTTTGTAGTTAGTTTAACGATTTGCATGTAGATTAACACCACAAATTTGGGAAAAAATCTAGGGTTCTTGAACTTGAACCGAATCAAACCCTAAATTTTCGATTAGATCTAGTAGTAGTAGTTTGCATTCATGTTATAGGAAGTAACTCAACCATTATTGTTCATAGATTCACCCGATTTCAAGTATAAACCATGAACCCTTGTTTTTGAACCGAAAAACTTAAAATCGATAGGGTTAACGGTTTGTTTTTGGAAAAACGGCACTTGGGGTTTCATTTTCGGGAGAAAACACCCCTACTTATCCAAAAATTTTCAACTTTTCGAAACTGGGTCAAAATTTGAAGATTTGTAGTAACGGAGGCCTGACCACGGGGCGTGGTCGGCGAACACGGGGGCGTGGCCAAGGTTGATGGCTGAACATGGTGCGTGGCCAGTGACCACGGGGCCGTGTCCAGCTCCCTGTTTTCAGTTGTTTCCGAAATTTTATCATAATGCACTGATTGTTTTCTGGTTCTCTTTTGCAGCAATGGTCAGTAAGTTTCTGAAGTTTAAACCAGCAGAATGGGAGTATCATGCCCGATATGACATCCTCCAAACAAGGCCTGAAGAGGCACCGAAACAAACGTGCTATGAAACTCTTGAAATTGTGGGACAACAAGGCCGATATGACACGCTAGTCACGGGACCACTCCGAGTAGCACTTGGCACCAAGCTCTATTCCGTCTACGAGTATAACATGGAGTTCTATAGCACCTTCAAGTTCAAAGCCAAGGCAGACCCATTTGACTCAAATGGGGTTGAGTTTAGATGCGCTGGGGAGCTATTTTCCATCTCTATTGCCCAATTTGGTGTGCATGTGGGTTTATACACCGAAGATGAGTTGGTTGAAGAAGAATTCACGGGTGGTCTCCGTGAAATTCCAAAAAACATGCGCCAAACTACATGGGATCAAATTGGAGATGGGCCGTACGATCCGAGCATCACCAAAAGCTCCCAGTTGCGGGATCCTCTTACCGCTACATCCACCGGGTCCTAAAAAAACTCCCTCTGTCAACGGCGTGATAGTTCAGGTATGGTAAACCTCCGTGATCTCACTTACCTCTATTGCATCCACAACCGCATACCTCTTGATGTCACACACCTACTCCTCAAGAACATGCACCTCAACCAATTGGCCTCTTCTCCAACATCGATCTTTTTCGGGGGATGGATCTACCGTCTGTTCAAAAACTATGTCCATCGCATGCCAAAATCATTTCACCGGGGTGCGAGGTCCGGGAAGGTAGATCTAGCCGAATGCCTATACGTATAAATACATACCGGTATACACTACCAATACTTGCCAAAATATGCAAATACAAGTATACATATACTTGGAAAATATATATGTGAGAACAATATGACAAAACAAGTTAAAAATGTATCATTTTTAACAATATTCTGAATATTTGGATGGAAATAATTTAAGTTAAAATATCCTTATTTTAACTAATATTTATATAATTTGGAATTATATAATTATATAAACAATATACACCAAGCGTGTAACTCAAAGTGTACCAAAATTCCAAAATAAGTCTTAATAAATAACTAAGGCTAAGAGTCGTTACCCGACCTAAGCGTCTAATAAAACTTAGCACGTGTGTAGGTGGTAGTACGGCTTAAGGATACTTACTTTGGAGTACACAAGATTACGGACGCAAACTTGTGAGTTCATGTCCCCCTTTTCTCATAACTGTTTTCTGATTTATAACTTTCGGAGGTGAAATACATGTTTCAATGGTATGGTTTAGCTAAGGAATGAACTGTTAGATCATGTGGATGGGTAGTATCTCTCCTAAGTGCCATTAATCTAGTTTAGACTGAGGGGGAGGAGTGGTAGATCTATCGGGTGTAGCGAGCCCCACTCATGGGTCCTTGTGTGGCCGCATGTGGTGACTATGTCGTTCCCGCCGGATGGACCGGAGGAAATTCGCTAGGTTTGAGCACTTCCTACGTACCACACATATTAATGTCCTTGTAAAACATTAATGATTTCTTCATAGACGCTTTACATACCGGTTATCAAGGAATACTCTCAAATGTTTACAAGTTTATACGAGCTCACATATAAAACACATGAACTCGCTCAACTTTTGTTGATGTTTTCAAATTACATGTATTTCAGGAAATTAAATGGATCTCGCGGCGTTGGGAAAGATTTCAAGAAGTAATTTCAAGATTAGATGTCATCCTATTTTGAAGGGTTTGATTTGTATATCTTATCCTGGATAAGATATATGAAGCAAAGCCTTGGTTTAATAGTCTTTTGTTAAAAAGTCCTTTATGGAACTTATTACTATTTTGGATGGTTGTAACTTAACTTAAACAACTTGTGTTTGTAACATTTTTAAAAACTTATGAATAGATGAACATCATGTTTTAGTCATATAGTTGTTTATTATGATTGAATGCAATGAAACTGATCGAGTCACACGTACACGCTTCCGCAAAAGTCAGGGTGTGACAGGTTGGCATCAGAGCTTCGATTGTAGTGAACTAGGATTCCTTCTCGAGTCTAGACTACAATCACTAGGATTCCCTCACGAAAATATTTTTACAACTAACAAAATATTTTTTTCATTGCATTTACAAAAAGCGCCAAGATCCATGGAACAAACATTTTTCATAGGAAAGAAAGAAAAACAAGCAAGGACATTAGTTGATGCTATAGTCTACATGGGGTGGACTTGCGAAGCTAGAAATGACCCCACGTAGGAACAACCTGAATACATGTGATATGATGCTTTCCTTTGCCTGTATATACTAAGTAATAATAATTAATATATGTACATATGTTATGGTTTTATGTTATAGGTACTCATGTCTTCATGAGAGAGAAGTGGACTGTCCGAGGCGCACGATCCGATAGCGATCGTCTCCGATGATGAGATTGATCCTATCCCAGAGATTTTTACCTCCGACACCGAGAGTGACCCGGAGATGCTGTCGGACGACGATGATGATTTTCAGCCCTTTGCGCTGCCGGACTTCGGAGATGACATCCCGTTTATCGATGACGTTCTCGCTTTCCCTCTTCCGATTCACGACCGGCTTATCATCGGTCACCCCGATGGTGAGCATCTAGTGGAGCCTATTTCGATCGATGCTATTCCACTTGCTGCCATTCCCGCAGAGGATTGGCCTTTTGCTGATGACCTTGATGAGGATTTTGCTTTTCCTGGGGGAGATCACCCTGATGATGACCAGGGTGATGGCGAGGTGGAGGATATTGCTATCCTAGACATACCTTCTCCTATCGTATCCGTCATTGACATTTCTTCTGACTCAGACCCAGACTCTGTTGCGGACTCCTTCGAGTCTGTGACCTCATCAGCCCTACTTGCAGCTAGAGTTAGGGCATATTCTACCGATGACGACGACGATGCCTTGTCAGTTGCACCTTCCTCTCCCATTCGTGTTGCCACACCCCCACCTGCATATGATCACCTACCTGATCCCGTATCAGCTCCTATTGACTTACCTCCCATTGCACCACTTATATCACAGCCCCCACCTACTTCTTTTGTTCCTCCTATTTCAGGGAGTTCACTCCCACCGTTTGCTACTGATGCGCACTGAGTTGATCTCCCCACCATTTTTCTGCATGAGATACCCGCTCCCTGCCCTAGGGAGGGTACATCAGGACAGCCTCCTAGTTTCGACCCCCTAGCGTCTGCCGGTTTCATGCCTACTCCTTATTTCACTCCGTTCGAGGCAGACCCGTATTGTCAGTCTCCCAGGTGGTTTCCCCCGTATTCCATGCCGATATCAGATCCTTACCACCCTTCTCACCATGCTGGGTACACTCGCGATGATGTCCTCCTTTCTCTACAGCTACAGTTCGAGATCCTTAGTCGTAGGGTACTGGAGTTGGAGTGTGAGGCAGATTCCAGGCAGCCTCCACCACCTTCATATCCTCCACCAGTTACCCCACCACCACCGTCGTTCCCTCCTCCTGTATTTTCATCATCTGCTCCTGTCTCTATTGAGGGTTTCGATGCCCGTTTTCTTACTGCTGAGAAGCAGATCAGCTTTTTGGTCCGACGTGTCCATGAGCTCGAGGACGAGCTCGCTCATCTACGCAGTCTGATCTTCCCTCCTCCCCCGCCACCTCAAGCGTTCTAGATCTTTATTTTTGCAGGTACTTTTGACAAGAAGACAAGATTGAGCTCAAGACTTTTGAAGACCCAAGAAGACAATGTAGAAGGAAAATGATTACTACTTTTGTATTTGTTAAAAACTTGTATGACCGAGGTGATGTAACCTCGAGTCCATTTTGTTTTTCCTATGTTAAAAACAATGTACCAAGTTGTTAAACATATATGAAAGCTCGATGGTTGTTTTCTCATTTATACATTGTTGATTTATATATGCATGAGATGTTTATGTGATTACATGTTTGATTGATGTGATGATTATTTATGTTATATGTATATCTATATATATATATACCTCATAGACAATTATTTGGTGAATAATGTCTAATCTACCCGATACTTCTTGCTAGAAGAAAATGCCGCCCCGACGCAGCACAAACACTAACACGTTACCAAGGACTGAGGCAGAACCCAATGAGCGTATATCGCAGGCTATAGCGCAACTTGAAGCCCTTCGCTCTGAACACAGCGGTGGCACTTCGGGAAATAATCCTCCCACTGGTAATGATTAGTCCCTCAAGACACATTACAAATCTTTTGGGATATTTCCAAATTGTGCTTTGTCAATACTCACTCGTGAAACGTTGTTGTATGTGTTACAGGCTACACCTATAAGCAATTGTTGGACTGTAAGCCCTTAAATTTTGATGGCACAGGAGGTGCCGTCGCTTTCATCCGTTGGGTTGAGAAAACCGATTCCGTGATGAGAATGAGCAAACGTGCCCCCGAGCAGAGAGTCACCTACATTTCAGGATTGTTCTTGGACGGTGGACTCTCCTGGTGGAACCTTCAGGTTCAAACCCTTGGTGAAGCTGATGCTTATGCACTGAGCTGGGACGAGCTCAAAGAATTGATGCGAAAGAAATACTGCTCCAAGGCCGAAATCCAGAAGCTAGAAACAGAGTTCTGGAATTTGAAAATGGACGGGCAAAAGATTGCAGACTACATTCAACGCTTTCATGACTTATCTAGGGTTGTTCCCTATTTGGTTGAACCTGAGTTCAAGAGGATTGAGCTATTCATTTGGGGACTCGCTCCTCAGATCCTGAGTATGGTTACTGCCTCCAAGCCTCCGACCATCACAGAGGCTATCGATTTGAGCGTTGCACTTACTGAAGAAGCTCTTCGCTTGGGAAAATTCTCAAAATCTGAGGCAAACAAGAAAGAAACTCATGTGGAATCCTCGAATGACAACAAGAGAAAGTTTTTGAACTTCAAGAAGAGCACATGGCCAAACAATAATTCCAACAAGCGTAGGGATGCAAACCCGCCAGCAGAAGCCCAGACTGGCTCGACAAGCTTTGAGACTAGGGGAAAAGGGTATGCGGGCTTTCTACCTAAGTGAGATAAGTGCTTATTCCATCATACGGGTCCGTGCAGGACCCATAAGTGTGAAAACTGTGGTAAGGCCAGACATGCAAAGGATACATGTTGGTATGGTGCGGGACGTGGTAATAGGAACCAAGGAGAAAATGGTAATCAAGGTGGGAACGACAATCAGAATGGTAACAGGAACCAAGGTGGGAACGGTAATCAGGGAGGAAATGGAAATAGAGGTGGAAACGGTAACCAAGCTGGCAATGGGAACCGAGGAGGAAACATCAATAATAATCAGGGCGGAAATGGAAATGGTTGCGGCCAAGGCTGATATGGCTGCGGTGACATGGGGCATTTCAAGAGGGAATGCCCTAAAAACAATCAGGCCCGTGGAAGGGTGTTCACTATTGGAGCTAGAGAAGCACACCAGGATCCTAATGTGGTTACGGGTACGTTCCATATTAACCAACACTATGCATCTGTTCTGTTTGATACTGGCGCCGACTTTAGTTTCGTATCTATAGACTTTAAGAATACACTTGGCCTAGTTGCAAGTAAGCTAGACATCCCATATTCTATAGAACTGGCAAATGGAAAGTTAGTTGAGGTTGATGAAGTGATTAAGGGTTGTACCCTGGAACTTAGAGAACGAGAATTCTCTATTGATCTTCTACCTGTTGATTTGGGAAGCTTTAACGTTGTTATTGGGATGGATTGGTTGTCGAACAACCATGCGGAAATAGTTTGCCACGAGAAGACCGTCTGCATTCCATTAGTGAATAAAGAGACGCTTGTGATTCATGGAGAAAAGCACGAGATGCCCTTACGAATTATCAACGGTATGAAAGCGCAGTAATGTTTACGAAAAGGATGCGTTGCCTTCCTAGCACACGTAGTAGATAAGAAAGTTGAGGAACCGAAGCTTAAAGACATTCCCGTTGTGAAGGAGTATCCAGAAGTCTTTCCCGAGGACTTGCCTGCGCTACCTCCGCAACGACAAGTAGAGTTCCGGATAGACCTAGTGCCCGGAGCGGCACCAGTGGCAAAGGCACCTTACCGGTTAGCTCCATCCGAGATGCAAGAGCTTTCGACATAACTGTAGGAGCTGCTAGATAAGGGATTTATCAGGCCAAGCTTCTCGCCTTGGGGAGCTCCAGTGTTATTTGTGAAGAAGAAGGATGGCAGTTTCCGTAAGTGTATCGACTACAGGGAGTTGAATAAGTTAACCATCAAGAATCGGTATCCCTTGCCGAGGATTGTTGACTTGTTCGACCAATTGCAAGGTTCTAGCTACTACTCCAAGATCAACTTGAGATCGGGATATCATCAATTGAGGATACAAGAAGAAAGTATCCCTAAAACGGCTTTTAGGACTCGCTACGGACATTACGAGTTCCTTGTCACGCCGTTTGGCTTAACAAACACATCGACAGTATTCATGGACCTCATGAATCAGGTGTGTAAGCCGTCTCTGGATAAGTTCGTGATTGTGTTTATTGATGACATCCTCATATATTCACGAACCAAGGAAGAACATGAGCAACATCTGCGAACTATCTTAGAACTCTTGAAGAAGGAACAATTGTATGCGAAGCTGTCAAAATGAGAATTTTGGATTCGCGAGGTGTAATTCCTAGGTCATGTGGTGAATGAGAATGGAATTCATGTCGACCCTGCCAAGATTGAGGCGATCAAAAACTGGGAAGCCCCAAAGACGCCAACTAAGATACAAAAATTTCTGGGGTTAACAGGTTATTACAGACGATTCATAGAGAACTTTTCGAAGATTGCTCAACCGTTAACAACCTTAACCCAGAAGGATAAGCGATTCGATTGGGGTGAAGCACAAGACACAACTTTTCAGACGTTGAAGGATAAGCTCTGCGACGCACTCTGGGGTTAGCAGGTTATTACAGACGATTCATAGAGAACTTTTCGAAGATTGCTCAACCGTTAACAACCTTAACCCAGAAGGATAAGAGATTCGATTGGGGTGAAGCACAAGACACAACTTTTCAGACGTTGAAGGATAAGCTCTGCGATGCACCTATCTTGTCTTTAATTGACGGTACCGATGGTTTTGTGGTTTATTGTGATGCTTCTCGACAAGGTCTTGGTTGCATGTTGATGCAACGGGACAAAGTCATCGCGTACGCGTCACGTGTTGAAGGTACATGAGAAGAACTATACAACGCACGACCTAGAGTTAGGAGCTGTGATATTTGTGTTGAAGATTTGGCATCATTACTTGTATGGTACTCGTTGCACGATCTTTACAGACCATAAGAGTTTGCAACACATTTTCAATCAGAAAGACTTAAACATGAGACAACGAAGATGGCTCGAGCTGTTAAATGATTACGATTGTGAGATAAAGTATCACCTGGGCAAGGCAAACGTTGTAGCAGACGCCTTGAGCCGTAAGGAGCGCGCAAAACCTCTAAGGGTGCGAGCCTTAGAGATGACTATACAAACTGATCTCACTACTCGGATTCATGAAGCTCAGCAAGAAGCGCTTAAACCGGATCACCTACAAGCTGAATCATTGCATGGAATGGAAGCACAATTATTGCCAAAGGAAGATGGAACATTGTACTTCATGGAGCGAATTTGGGTTCCATTCTTCGACGATCTACGCACACTTATTTTGGATGAAGCTCATAAGTCAAGGTACTCTATACATCCCGGATCCGACAAGATGTACCAAGACTTGAAGGACTTTTATTGGTGGCCCAAGATGAAAGCCGACATCGCTACATATGTGGGTAACTGTCTTACTTGCGCCAAAGTTAAGGCGGAGTACCAGAAACCATCAGGGTTGCTGCAACAACTTGAGATTCCCGTTTGGAAGTGGGAACATATATCGATGGATTTTATTACTGTCACGGCCCCCGACCCGGTTTGACCCGTTTCAGGAGCCGCGGGACAGAAATCCCGTGGTATTTATTTAATTGAGTTTAACAGCGGAAGTTTATCATCAGGATCTTTTAAAATGTAAATATTTCCCGATTATTTTATTTCACAATTCGGGATAAAACCCGGTAATTTACAATAGTTTGATTTCATGAAGAAATCTTTTATTTTTACAAAACATGTTTCTTTATTTTATACTGAGCCACTTCCTTGAGCTTGTAGTGCTATATGGCACTTTTCCTAGATCATAACAGATCACCTGAAACATGTTTGAAAAAGGTTTTGTCAGCGGGAAATACTGAGTGAATCATTCTATTTTGCATAATGATGCATAGTTATTAATTACAGCATAAGAGCGATTACAATGGCTTCTATCTTATTTTTATCTAGCATCCTGTCACAATGGTGACATGTCACAATGGTGACGATGGTCATACCACTATTTAGATCAATGAACCTAAATAGTGATGATTATCCCTGTAGGTCAATGAACCTAACAGTGATTATCCCGAGTAGGTCAATGAACCTAACTGGGAGACAATTAGTAATGTGCACAATACCCCACTAACCAGTAATTCAAGATATCCACGACTTAGTCCCTGTAATTATAACCTTGAAAATAATTTGGAGTATTGTAAAACAGTTTATAAAAAGAGAATGACTCACATTGCAATTTATACGGGCAGAGTTTGGCCTACTGATTTAGCCTTTTATCCTAAATTCAATAACAAGCACACAATTCGGGGTTAGTAATCAATCCAGCATTTACGATAACTCACGAGATCAACCATCACAACGAATGACAAAGTGCTATGCTTAAACATCCATCGAATTAACGACTAATGACAAAGCATCACCCTAATGTGGGCAGCACTTAAACATCCATTGAGTACATTGATCGATCGGACAATGAATCGTAATAGCGATTGTGCTAATACCCTGATTGCGGCGTCGATTTAGTGCCTGTGTGTGTTAATTGGAGTATTTCTACGATATCTCAGCGTAGAATTGGAATTTTAACGTCGTTTCAACTCCCAGAATCAAGTCCCAAGCTCCTGTATTTATAGCCGAATTTTGTCCCTCAGGCGGCCCGCGTGAGATCTAAGCTTATCCTCACGCGGCCCGCGTAAGAACTATTTTCATGTATAGGGTTGCCACGTGTGGGACTAGCTCAGCTGAGTCGACGATTTCTGAAAATTCCTTTCTGCCTACGTTTTAAGTGGATAATCGTCAATAGGGTTTAACCCCCCCTGAGTTTTAGGGGCCTTAATCCTGATTCTGATTTTTCTGAAAATCTTAGGGTTTGTGCAGAATCACTTGGGTGTCTCAATTAGGTTTTCCTATTGGTCAAATTATTTTAATAATTATGACTTCTGATGAGAGTCGTTACATTCTCCCTACCTTAATAAAAATCTCGTCCTCGAGATTTACCGGAATAATTGAGGATATTTTCTCTTCATTTTGGATTTCAAATTCCCAAGTATATTAGGGTCCTATCTTTGAATCCCACTTTACTTAAACTAACACTATTTGTGTACCTTTATATCTTGAAAAGGTATTACCAAAGATTCATCTGTTAGACATCTCTTGAAATTCCAGCTAACTCTTCCTTGTAGTTGTAAACGATAAGTAACTGTTCATATACGTTGGATCACTGGAAATGGTCCTACGTAATTTGGACTTAACTTTTCCTTTCTTACCAAATCTACCAACTCCTTTCCAAGGAGATACTTCCAATTACATTTTGTCTCCAACTCGAACTCCAACGGCTTTCATCTATTATCTGTATAATTCTTCTGACTATCTCTTGCCGTTTTCAGCTTTTCCCTCGTGATACTGAATATCACAGTCGTAGTCACTTAGGATTTTCATTCATCTCCTTTGCCTCAAATTCTTTTTGCCTAAAAATATATATCTTAAATTCTTATAATCCATATAGATAGTACCCTTACTTCCATACAGATAATGTCTCCAAATCTTAAGGCAAAAATTATGGTTCCTAATTCTAACTCATGAGTGATATAGTTCCTTCGTACCTTTTTCAATTGTCTTGATGCATATGCAATTACCTTTTTGCATTGCATTAATATACTTCCAAATTCTAGCTTTGAAACATCACCATATACTTTAAAATCTTCTGTTCCTTTTGGTAAGGCTAGGATTGTAGTATTGGTTAACTTCTGTTTCAAGATACTTAAAGGTTTTTTCTTGTTTAGGTCCTTAATCAAACTTAAATGCTTTACATGTTAACTTAATTAATGGTATAACTATCTTAGAAAAATTCTTAATAAATCGTCTGTAGTATCGGACTAAACTTCTAATTCCCATTGCGAATTAGGTAATCTTCCATTTGGTAATTGCTGCTATCTTAGCAAAATTTATGTGAATATCTTCATGATTCACCATATGACCTAGAAATTGCACTTCTGATAGCCAAAATTCACACTTCGAAAATTTGGCGTAAAGCTTTTCTTTTCTTAACAAAGTTAAGAGTGCATGCAATTGCTGACAATATTCTTCCTGATTTTTTGGAATAAATAAGTATATCGTCATTTGAAGACATTTACCAATTTATCCAAATATGGTTTACAGATCCTATTTATCATGTCCATTAATACTGCAGGTGCATTTGTTAACCCAAAGGGCATGACTGTAATTTCGTAATGACCATACCTAGTTCTGTAAGCAGTTTTAGGTATTGTCTTCCTCTTGTACTTTCAATTGATGATATCTGGAACATAAGTCGATCTTAGGAAAATATCTATTTCCCTGGAATTTGATTTGAATAGATCATTAATTCGAGGTATTGATTCTTAATTGTAACCTTATAATCAATACACTTTCTCATCGAACCATACTTTTTCTTAACAAACAATATTGTGCTAACCGATAAGGTTCCCTGGCTTATCGGTAAAATTCCTGGAATTAGATGAATCCTAAATTCTATTTCCCTATCTGGTGGTAATCCATGTAAATCTTCTGAGAATACATCTGGGTATTCTGAATTTATAGAATTTTCCTTAATTTCTTTATCTTTAGTATTAATGATTACTGAAATCATATCTACTATTCCTTGTTTTTTGTTCATAATTAGCAATTTTTATTACTGATATGAACTTTATGACTTATTTCCTGTAATCATTATTACTTCTCCAGTGATTGCTCAAATTTCTACAGAATTCTTATCACAGATAGTTCGAGCATAATGGTTTTACTAATCAATCCATTTTTAGCACAACCTTGATTTCAACTAATTTCATAAATAATAGGGTTGCAGAGAATTTATGACTTAAAAGTTCTATTTCTATGTTTCTCAGAACCTTATTTATTTTAACTAAATTCCCAACTGCCGTTTCTACTGTAGAAATTTATCTAATGCTTGTTATCGGTAAGTTAAGAGTTTGGCAGAGTAAAGTATTTATAAAACTTTGGTTTGCACCAGAGTCAAATAATACTTTCGTGTAAACGTTGTAAGCTAAGAACATACCGGCTATCACATCTGGAATCATCTCGACTTCATGAGTAGTCAGCTGAAAGGCTCTCGCATTCCTCTTTGCTCCTTCTGCCGGTTTGGCTTTATTGTCAAATGGTTTATTCAGTTTTGGACAATCTGGCCTAAGATGTCCAGCTTCTCCACAGTTGTAGCAGACTGAAAATTTCTTTCTCCTGCAGTCTTCTTCTTGATGCCCTGGAATTTTGCAAAAATTGCAATATCTTTTGCATCTTCCAAAATGCTTCCTTTTGCAGAAATTGCAAAATGTACTAGTAGAAGATTGCCCATTCCCTCCTTTCTTGAAATTGTTATAGTTACCTGAACGGAATTCTTGGGTAATCTTTTGGGCTACTTCCTTCCTTCCTTCTATTTTCTTCTCTTGTCCGTACTAGTTCGTCAGTCAGAGTATTGGCTAATTCTACTGCATCATCAATTGTATGAGGTTTTGCAGCTTTGACGATATTACGGATTTCGGAAATCAATCCCCAAATATAATGAGAGATAAGTACTGGCTCTGGCGAAGCCAGGGTTGGTACCACTCGAGCATATTCGAAGAATGTCGTAGTATACCCTCGACAATCTACATCCACCATCCGGTGGGTTAGAAACTTATTTGCCATTTGATCTTTTTCATATTCGGGACAGAATTTTCTTTCTACAAGACTCTTAAATTCTTCCCAGTTCATAGCATACGCCATCCTTCTTCCTTTTGCCTGTAACACTGTGTTCCACCATTCTAACGCCACTTCTTTGAAAAGGTTTGATACATACATAACCTGATCATCCTGAGCACATTTACTTATGGCAATTACTGCCTCGGTTTTCTCTAACCAACGCAGTGCTGCAGTCGCTCCTTCATTGCCTGCAAACTCTGTGGGTTTACAAGCAAGAAATTCTTTGTAAGTGCAACCAGGCGTTGCAGTTTTTCCTTTTCTTAGGGAGCGGAGCTTGCCGTGGTTCATTATCATGATTAACATGATTATTGCCTCCGTTTACGCTATTACTAAAATTATCTTCAGAGATACGTTTGCTTGGAATAATTTGTTGAGGTTCAATTGGATTTTTAACAGCAGCAATGATTGCTGGAATAGCATTGGCTATCCCTTGAGCAACTATTCCTGGAATAGCGTTGGCTATCCCTTGAGCAACGATATTTTCTATATCTTGCCTAGTCACATATTGATCCCCCGGTTGTTGCTCAGATTGATTAATCTCGTTAACTGGTTCATTATTAGCGTTTTCCATCTGATATCTAATTTATAGATACATAATTAGTATAAAAGAAATAATTCAATGTCACAATTAATTGCACATAATCACGTAAACGAATATACAACAAAATTGTAAATTTCTAAAATTTCATTTGTTTTATAGATTATAGCATGCTTCTATATACAACCGTTTTATTATTTATTCTATACATACTGATTTTACTATTACTATTACACAACCATATTTCCATAAATCCCTTATCCTTTGTCAGATGATATTCTAGTAACGACGTTCCTTCTCATCGTATTTCCAGGAGATCTGTCCCAAAATCTCTTGGATCCTATTCCCAGCATCCATTTTGTCAAAATGACGGAGTTCAGCTATATTCTCGTTACTCATTGGTGAATTTGGTAAAGGTTCTGGATTGAACTTAGGAAAAAGCCTATAGGGATGGTTTTGTAACAGTATTTCATTATTCAACCATTCGTCTATTTGCCAGTGGATTGAAGGGTTTGGAATAGCTGGTTCTACTCTCATTGGTAGTTGTGTTTCAAGAGAATGAATAAAATCATTTTCATTAATAGGCTCAATAGTATCATCGGTTGCCATTATAAAATCTAGTTCTTCTTGAGATGGTAACCCCTTAATTTGTCTAGAGCTTTCTCCAATTTCCATTTTCTTAGGCTTGGGTTTCTCGAGAGGTAAAGCGTTGAATTCTATAGGTTCTTCTATGTCTGGAATATACCTATTGAAATCTCTGGAAACTTCTATTCTTACTGGATAGAGATTTAAATTCTGAAGGGCTTCCGACAGATCACTCATGCTGTTTATGCAAGATACACATAATTACTAAGTTAAAAATCATAGCAAAACTTTATAGAAAAACTTTTAAATATTATTTCATATTGGGTAACTATGAAACAACCGAATATGAAAACATACTAGGTTTTATTTGTAAATTTATTTACTGAATAAGGTTTATAGACTGTAGATAATAAAAGTGCTAAAACTTTGAGTCAAATTATTTAAAGATTTATATTTACTACTACAGTAGCTAACATATAAAAATCTGCCCATACTATTCATAATTAGTCAAATAATTAAAACATATAATCACAAAATAGCAATTAATAAAAATTAAGTATTTTCTAAATACTTAATTGGCTTAAATCAGTGGCTCGATAAGTGGCTCTGATACCACCTTTTTCTGTCACGGCCCCCGACCCGGTTTGACCCGTTTCAGGAGCCGCGGGACAGAAATCCCGTGGTATTTATTTAATTGAGTTTAACAGCGGAAGTTTATCATCAGGATCTTTTAAAATGTAAATATTTCCCGATTATTTTATTTCACAATTCGGGATAAAACCCGGTAATTTACAATAGTTTGATTTCATGAAGAAATCTTTTATTTTTACAAAACATGTTTCTTTATTTTATACTGAGCCACTTCCTTGAGCTTGTAGTGCTATATGGCACTTTTCCTAGATCATAACAGATCACCTGAAACATGTTTGAAAAAGGTTTTGTCAGCGGGAAATACTGAGTGAATCATTCTATTTTGCATAATGATGCATAGTTATTAATTACAGCATAAGAGCGATTACAATGGCTTCTATCTTATTTTTATCTGGCATCCTGTCACAATGGTGACATGTCACAATGGTGACGATGGTCATACCACTATTTAGATCAATGAACCTAAATAGTGATGATTATCCCTATAGGTCAATGAACCTAACAGTGATTATCCCGAGTAGGTCAATGAACCTAACTGGGAGACAATTAGTAATGTGCACAATACCCCACTAACCAGTAATTCAAGATATCCACGACTTAGTCCCTGTAATTATAACCTTGAAAATAATTTGGAGTATTGTAAAACAGTTTATAAAAAGAGAATGACTCACATTGCAATTTATACGGGCAGAGTTTGGCCTACTGATTTAGCCTTTTATCCTAAATTCAATAACAAGCACACAATTCGGGGTTAGTAATCAATCCAGCATTTACGATAACTCACGAGATCAACCATCACAACGAATGACAAAGTGTTATGCTTAAACATCCATCGAATTAACGACTAATGACAAAGCATCACCCTAATGTGGGCAGCACTTAAACATCCATTGAGTACATTGATCGATCGGACAATGAATCGTAATAGCGATTGTGCTAATACCCTGATTGCGGCGTCGATTTAGTGCCTGTGTGTGTTAATTGGAGTATTTCTACGATATCTCAGCGTAGAATTGGAATTTTAACGTCGTTTCAACTCCCAGAATCAAGTCCCAAGCTCCTGTATTTATAGCCGAATTTTGTCCCTCAGGCGGCCCGCGTGAGATCTAAGCTTATCCTCACGCGGCCCGCGTAAGAACTATTTTCATGTATAGGGTTGCCACGTGTGGGACTAGCTCAGCTGAGTCGACGATTTCTGAAAATTCCTTTCTGCCTACGTTTTAAGTGGATAATCGTCAATAGGGTTTAACCCCCCCTAAGTTTTAGGGACCCTAATCCTGATTCTGATTTTTCTGAAAATCTTAGGGTTTGTGCAGAATCACTTGGGTGTCTCAATTAGGTTTTCCTATTGGTCAAATTATTTTAATAATTATGACTTCTGATGAGAGTCGTTACAATTACCAAGCTACCGAGAACCCAAAGTGGTCATGATATGATTTGGGTAATTGTCAATCGACTCACGAAGTCCGCACATTTCCTACCGATCAGTGAGAAAGATAACACCAAGAAATTGGCAGAAATATATCTCAGGGAGATTGTGGCACGTCATGGAGTGCCTGTTTCCATCATATCCGACCGAGATGGTCGTTTTGTGTCAAGGATTTGGCAAACGTTTCAGAAGGCTTTTGGATCACAGTTGAATCTTAGCACTGCCTTTCACCCTCAGACGGACGACCAAAGTGAACGAACGATACAGACTCTGGAAGACATGCTGCGAGCTTGTGTGATGGACTTTGGTGGGAGTTGGGATACTCACTTGCCTTTAGTGGATTTTTCCTATAATAATAGCTATCACACCAGCATTTAGGCCGCCCCGTTTGAAGCCTTGTATGGACGAACGTGTCGGTCCCCGTTGTGTTGGGCGGAGACCAGAGATAAACAACTTATTGGTCCAGAGTTAGTTCAGGAAACTACAGACAGGATTGCTCAGATACGTGATCGTATCAAGTCAGCTCGTGATAGACAGAAGAGCTACGCCGACAAGCGACGAAAACCATTGGAATTTGAGGTTGGAGATATGGTCTTGTTAAAAGTCTCGCCTTGGAAAGGCATAGTGCTGTTTGGTAAGCATGGAAAGTTGAACCCGCGTTATATTGGACCTTTCGAGATTCTGGAAAGGATCAGAACCGTTGCATACAAGCTGAAGCTTCCAGAGGAACTTTGCAGTGTCCACGACACGTTTCACGTGTCTAATCTCAAGAAGAGTCCTACTCAAGAAATAGTCATCATTCCCGCAGACGAGATTCACATCAACGACAAACTCTAATTTACTGAAGAACCTGTTGAGGTTACGGACTAGAAGGTCCACAAAACACGGAGAAGTCGTATTAAACCCGTCAAAGTCAGTTGGAATTCACATCATGGCCCAGAGTTTACATGGGAACGTGAAGACCAAATCAAGTCTAAGTATCCGCATTTGTTTCACAACTCCTCTGCAACCGATAACGCAGCTTGAATTTCAGGACGAAATTCTTTTAATGGGGGGAGAATGTGACAACTGGCACTTTTCCATGTATTTCCGTACAATGTGAACAGTAACTTCTGATATATGGTTGTGTATGATGAATTTATGATATGATTGCATGATTTACTTTCAAAGAACTCACAAATGCATTACATGTTGCATGTTACCTATGATTGTTAAAAGCAACTTGAAACAGTTAAATTAGTGCACAGAACGGAACTAGCACAATAATCAGAGAAACTAGTAGTACTGACGGGAGTTCAGTACTCAGACAGACATGTTGTTAGAACACAGAATGAGCCCCAGGACCAAATTTTACACTAGAATTCTATGTAGGAAAGTAAGGGTTATGAAACTGCCTTCCGAGTGACGAATAAACACTAAAAAGTGCCCGAAACACACTCTAAATGCAGAATTCTGCAAAATTCAGCAAAAATCAGCAATTAAACATCAAAATATTATGCAGAAATAAGGTTTAGATGTCTAGAATAACTTGTAAAGTGTCGAGAATGAAAACTGTCATAAAAGGTATCTCACAACACACTAAACTGCGCAATTTAACACCTTAACGGACCGGTAACCAAACGAATAACCGGACACTACCCGAAACACCAAAATTGAACTAGAATCATTGTTTTAATGTTACAAGACTAGTTATTAACACTAAACACCATAATACACACCAAAACACCTAAACACATTAAACCCCTAACGGAATCACTTAAATCTTAACTAAACATCTAACTAACATTTGAAACTCAACCAAGACCCCCCCCCCCATGGTGGACGGTCAACAAGGGGTCCCACCACCCCACCATTTCTTGATTATTTTAATTGTGTATGTTGCAAAGATATTATACATGAGGACCATTGTGTAATGTAATGTTGTGGGATAAAAGAACATAAATCTCTAACTTCACACTTAATCATCTTCACTCAAATTTCAAACACCACAAACACCTCTCCTCCCTCTTCAAGCTTACGGCCCAATACCCCTCTTCTTCATCTCCATTTTCTAGTTCATTTCCACATAATCTAAGCATACTCTAAGGTGAATCAAGGCTAGATAGGAATGTTGCAAGCAAGGGAACTTGAAGGACCATCTTGAGGAGCTATTAACCATCTCATTCTTCTTCATCTTCTAACTTGTTCATTCCTAGCCTTTGTGCTAGTAGTAAGTCTTCTTGATCTTGTTTTTACACCTTGTTTTAGTGGTTAAAGTATATAAGTAACTAAAAATCTAAAGTTCACACCAAAACAAGAACATGAACATAAGAATAAAGCTCAAAATCATGAAGATCTAAGTTGTTTAGTGTATGTGATGAACTTGTTTGTTGATTTCTTGAGTGTATGGTGTAGATCACCACATAAAAGCTTGCTAGATGATGATTTAAAACATGATCTTGCAAGAATAAGGATGGATCTTGAAAGATCTATGTTAAGCATCTTTATGTTAAGTATGAACTTGAATATAAACTTGATTTTGTGTAGGATGATGGTTCCTACAAGTTGTAAGTCTTAAAAATGAAAGATTTCAAACATGAAAGTTTCAAGAAAACCAAAGTTTACTTACAAAGAACATGGTTTGAGTTTTAAAAGAAAATAAACTTGCTTCATGTGTTAAAATGGAACCATTAAAGTGTATAAGACATGAAAAATTCAAGAAGATGAATTTTTGTAAAAATGTGTTACAAGTTTTAAAGATTGAAATCTTGTAAAAATGATTTTTATGAAATAAGAATCATGTTTTTAGTGTTAGTAAACCATGTTAAACATCATGTAAAATACTACAAGATTTTATAAATCTTCAAGTTCATACCTTCATGTAGAAGTATGTTTATGGCTCATGGTAAGATGTAGAATGTTGTTGATGAGTTTTTGAAAAAGAAAATGATATGCTAATAAGCATGGAAACCTCCATTTTCAAAGGAAACTATGGCAAAATTTTGTAAAAATTCAACACTTAGAAAAATATGTTTAAACAAGTGTTTACAAGTGATTTTTGATCATGGTTTTAAATATAAAATTTGCCATAATTTTTTCTATAAAAATTACAAGTATTGGAGGTTGATTTTCAATAATAAAAATGACTAAGTATATATTTAGGAAAATATATATTTAGAAGTCACAAAAATTATGTGCTACATGTATATTACTTGTATTAGTTATACTAAAAATTAGGAACTTCAAAAATAATATACCACACCAAAATACGAAAAGTTGTAATTTAAGGAATTACAAAAATCACAAGGAAATAAATATATAACTTACACACAAGTATTGGACGATTCGGACAATGGACACTTTGGACTATATGTATATATTCCGGAAATTTAATTCGTATCTTGACAAATTTGGTAAACGGAAATTTTTGAAACCGAACAAACGACAAAGTATGGATTTTAACCATTATTATAAGAATATATCATATTTTGTCAAATTTGAAAATATATTATTTTTGGAGTGGAAGAAAATATATATTTTCATAAACAACTCAAAAATATATTATTTTGGTGAAAACTAAAAATATATATTTTTCTAACTTTGATCTTAAAAATATATTATTTTTAGGATATATGTGGATGTATCCATATTTTTACAAAATAAAATTTATAGATATTTTTCTATAAAATTCTCTTAAAATATATATATTTTAAGAATATAAAGCTGGTGATTTTTAAATTGTGCAAAGACAATATTCCGGAAAATTATACATAAATTAAGTATGAAATATTTAATAAATACAAGAAAATACGTATAAATACATACCGGCATACACTACCAATACTTGGCAAAATACGCAAATACAAGTATACCTATACTTGGAAAATATATATGTGAGAACTATATGACAAAACAAGTTAAAATTATATCATTTTTAACAATATTCCGAATATTTGGATGGAAATAATTAGAGTTAAAATATCCTTATTTTAACTAATATTTATATAATTTGGAAATATATAATTATATAAACAATATACATCAAGCCTGTAACTCAAAGTGTACCAAAATTCCAAAATAAGTCTTAATAAATAACTAAAAGGCTAAGAGTCGTTACACGACCTAAGCGTCTAATAAAACTTAGCACATGTGTAGGTGGTAGTACGGCTTAAGGATACTTACTTTGGGGTACACTGGATTACGGACGCAAACTTGTGAGTTCATGTCCCCCTTTTCTCATAACTGTTTTCTGATTTATAACTTTCGGGGGTGAAATACATGTTTCAATGGTATGGTTTAGCTAAGGAATGAACTGTTAGATCATGTGGATGGGTAGTATCTCTCCTAAGTGCCATTAATCTAGTTTAGACCGAGGGACGGGAGTGGTAGATCTATCGGGTGTAGCGAGCCCCACTCATGGGTTTGTGTGGCCGCATGTGGTGACTATGTCGTTCCCGCCGGATGGACTGGAGGAAATTCGCTAGGGTTGAGCACTTCCTACGCACCACACATATTAATGTCCTTTACATACCAGTTATCAAGGAATACTCTCAAATGTTTACAAGTTTATACGAGCTCAAATATAAAACACATGAACTTGCTCAACTTTTGTTGATGTTTTCAAATTACATGTATTTCAGGAAATTAAATGGATCTCGTGGCGTTGGGAAAGATTTCAAGAAGTAATTTCAAGATTAGATGTTATCCTATTTTGAAGGGTTTGCTTTGTATATCTTATCCTAGATAAGATATATGAAGCAAAGCCTTGGTTTAATAGTCTTTTGTTAAAAAGTCCTTTATGGAACTTATTACTATTTTGGATGGTTGTGACTTAACTTAAACAACTTGTGTTTGTAATATTTTTAAAAACTTATGAATGGATGAACATCATGTTTTAGTCATATAGTTGTTTATTATGATTGAATGCAATGAAACTGATCGAGTCACACGTACACGCTTCCGCAAAATTCAGGGTGTGACAGACAAATGGTTTTAGACGAGTCACGAACGGTTTTCAATTAAATATATATATATAAACCATACAAAATTTCTTTTAAATCATTTTCTTTTACGGTTTTACAAAAGAAACGCTTTTGTCAAGATTCATGGCTACAAAGTTTTCTTACTCATACCAACTTGTATAGTTGGTTAGATATATTGCAATACCAAACATGTTTAATACAAGTTTGGATACAAGGTTTTCACTCATCGACTCTCATAATTGGACGAGGTATTGCGATTATAAATACAAAGCCATGAATTTGACACACAAAACCTATGTTACTCACCAGGATTCATTGTTGACCGTCTTTTTCACATATGTTTCAGGTGCTAATGTGTGAAGATTATGAACGCATGCTACACGTAGGATGGACTCGGGCCTTAGTTTACTTTAAAACTTAAAAACAATTGTTTGTATTTTGTTTGGTTTTATGTCTAAGACAATGTAAATTATTAATTCAATAAAACAAAACCTTATGCACCATGTGTTGTGAAACAATTCCTGTAACGTGACTCCCCGACGTTTCTGCCACGGTTTGTTGTTTTACGTGGTTGGGGTGTTACAACCACTGATGAATTTCTCCACATCTTAGTTGTAAGAAAATTGTTAGGATCTGAGTTTTCACTTGTGTGCTTTAGGTGAACAATAATGAATGAAAGATAGAATTAAACTGAATTGCAGCAGAATTATATGAACACACAAGAGTGGAAAATTTTGTCAAAATTGTTTTGCATTGAAATCAAAAGATTACAATTACAGAAATGATTGTACAAACTCCCCCTCAGCCTGATCACTCACAAATTTGTTCGTACAAAAGGAATGTGTGTGAAGTGATGAAATAGACCTCTAACAGGTGAGATCTATTTATACTAAGTACAAAAGGTATGTCGCAATCAAGCTAATGTCACCCTGATAGTGACATCTAAAATTCCTAACTCAGCTTTATTTGATCATCTTTTATTCCTCATCAACTTCTCTCTGAGTTGCCCCTTGAATTGGTGTTCAAACTTCATAGAGAGATAGTTAACTAGATCCCTTTCAAGTTTAAGCGTTAGAAGGTCTTGTGGATCTTCGTTTTTGAGCCCAAGGGCACTGTTCATCTTTTACTTCTAAACTCTCAGCACTAGGTCTCTTTCTTCTTTTTTGTAGTTAGCTTCATATCAGGTTCAAGATCAGCATTGCTTGAACATCTTGCTGAAAAGAATGTGAGAAGAGGATTCTTAGCAGGTCTTTTTCTTTTTCAATCTTTCTCTTTCAAGCAGTTTGACATGTACTTCTTCATATGTATTGTCACTGTCAGATGATGATTCTGACTCTTCTGACTTAGATACATCTTGTTGTTGTGATGCTTCATGCTTGTCTGCAACTAAAAACATCTCATTCTTCATTAACCCTTGTTTCTTGACATTTCAACTTCAACCTTTTCCATTTCAGAAAGTAGCTGGGTAAACCTATTGATCATGGTTTCTACGGTTTCACCCTTAATGTGATTGAACACATTGAATCTCTATATGATCAAATCATGTTGAGGATCACCACGTTGAAAAATCATCTTTGAATCAAAGGCCATGAATTAGAAGCTTGCAAAATCCGAGAAACCCAAGCCAAACTGAGAACTCGTGTACTTAATAACTAATCAATTCACGAGTGTGTAAACTAGCTTCATGTAAACTCACCCAAAAACCTATCAAAACCTTCACAAAAATTATTTAATTTTTAACTTTATTTAACCTTTTTTAATTATTATTATTATTATTATTATTATAAAAATATAGATATCTATAAAAAATAAAAACCTAAAACTAATGTTAAAAACCAACCTTCCCTACACAACATTCAAGTCACCAAGAACCCTATTTTTAAAAATAATCTCAGCTGCCAACGTTGTTTCTCTCCTTTTATTCTAAATCACACAAACTGCAGATGTGGTTCGGTTTTGTTTAATAACAAGGGTGGTGGTTAAGATAGTGAAGACAGTGGTGGTTGTATGATGGTGACCAGAGGTGGTGTTGTAGTGATTGTCGATATGTATATGACGGGTTGCAGGTGCGAGGTGCAGATGGGGGATGAAATGGTGTGATGGATGCAGGTACGTGTGGTAAACCAACTCAAGAATTCGAAAACACTCAGATCTCGATAACTTAAACTTGAAAACACAAGAGCAAGTGAACTCGAGAACACATACAACTCGAGAACTCGAGAAGTCGAAAACCAAAACTCGTAAAGAACTTAAACTAGGTAACTCGTTAACTCAATAGTTTTGGAACACGACGGTCGTTGGTTATGGTAAATGACGTGTGACAGATGTGCCATTACGATCATCATACAAATACGAATCCAAATAAATATTGTGTTTCATTCTCGGGATTTGTACAAATACATATGACAAGTACACATATCAAATTTCGTATGATTCCGAACTCTTAATCACTTTCTGGAAAGTTATACGCAAACTGTTACGTAAACGTAATCAGTTTAACGCGACAAACACTCCGAAACAGTGACATAAGCTTAACATACCTTAAATAACCTTTACATAACTTAGAAATAAGTTTTGAAGGGTTTGGTATGGCAAAAATAAGTTTATTCGATTACAAGGATTATTTGCAACAAACTGCAAAAGTCTACCGATTCGTATAGCAACGTACACTTCAGAACACGATCATAAGCTAAACATACCCTAAATACCCTTAACAAAGATTAGAAATAAGTTTTGAAGGGATCGGTATGCGAAAATACGCTTATTTGATCATAGGGACTAAAAGCGTCCAAACTGTGAAAGTTTGCATTTACGCGCATATCTTACGTTCTGACCCTATCCGGACATCCAAAAAATTTTTGTAATCACTAAAATATTGTATTTTTAGTGATAGGAATGAAAAATACCATTCGTTTCGCAATTCGGATCGTTTTCGCGTCCGTTACAATTTTCGTCGTAATTAACCGAAAACCACAACCGTACAGCCAAACGAACTGACGTCCATGACATTTTTGAGCATAATTCAAGTTTAATATACTTTAACTTCATCATGGAGCTTGAAAATGGGCTTAACGGGTGTTAGAAGTGCCGAAACGCGACGAATCAAGTCCAGAGGCCAAAGCTGTCAACAAATGAAACTTCAGTGCAGAACCCAATACGTTCCGTAAGGCGGTACCCCATACGGTCTGTAAGCCTTGCCCAGCATAGCAGATTCATTGAATCTTCAAAACAGCTTACGGAACTTGGTTTTAATCTCAGTTTTTGCAACTTGTGGGCTGGTTTATGTGTTCCCTAAGTTCCCTAATCAGTACCTAACAAGTGTAAGGTGTGGATCATTCCTTGATCATCACACAAACACATGGCAATGATCCAATGGTGCATGAATTCCTATAAATAGCAAGTGATTTCTTCATTCCAAATTGCTCATCTTCATTCTCTTTCACTCTTGCTCTGATTAAGGCTACCACACTTAGTTGGAGGCCTCATACTTGAGCATTCTTAGTCCTATTTTCCAGCCTAGAACACTTGTAAGTGTTCTTTCATCTCTTGTTTATTTATTTAAGCAAGAAAGTCAAACAGTGTTTGACTTTCTGCTTTGACCATGATTTGGTCAAGGAAAAGTTCGTTTGAACTTTTCAACGTGAGCGTAATCATGATGGTTATAGTCCCTTGCGACTATACCTACTGATTACCACGTTGACTAGTCGAAGTGACGAGTCAAAGTTTCGGTCAAAATGCATGATTATGTGCATTTTGCGTCGAAACTATTTTCGGGTATCAAAACACTTTGTTTTGATATCAAATCAGTTTTTAAACTTAGTTAAACATGTTTTAACATGTTTAACTCGTCACTTCTAGTTTAGTGATTATTTAGGGTCGTAAGTCAAGCGGTCTCGACAACCGCTTAGACTTTCGAACCCGACCCATTTGGTCAATCATTAGGATCCGACCAAACATATTTTTTGACCATAGTTGTATAGGGAATAAACTTCCGAGGTTATACCTTATGGTCACTTAGTTTAATTAGTTGTATGATAGGTAGTTTATATGCCTTAGGAAAATGACCAAAATGCCCTTTTTACGCATAATTTCAATTTAAGCATATGTAACCAAAATTTTGAGACTTAAACTGATTATGCAACATAATTAAACATGTTAGGTCATATAATACTTGTCGTAGGACTAGTTAGGCCATCCGAAAGTGCATTTGCGCAAATGACGCGTTAAAGTAGCGTAAACTACCTTAACGAGTCATAAGCACTTAGGATAGGTTTCAAATCAGAATGTAGGCTTTGTTAAACCATATCATATGAGTTCCAACACTCATTTGGTTTACAAGACCTCATTCTATCCGATCTCCCGATTTAGGCCTCGATTATTAACATAGTGATTCCATACTAGGTGCCACTTGATTCCTTGATTTCCCGAGCTTTGTTAGGTCACTTAATCAAGAATACTTGTAATCTCAAGTGAGCACATAGCTCCCCTCTTTTACTGCTTTCAATTGTTTTGGGGTGACTCATATGTGCTAAATGCTTTTCAAGTTTTCATAAACAAATGCTATGGTTTATATAAACACAACGATTTCAATAATGTGAACGAACTTGTTGGGGCGTTAGTCGAAAAACAGGCGAAGTTAGTCGAAAGACAGACGAATGACATTCATTAACTATGATCAAGCCGACCAGTAGTATGTTATGGTACCACAGGATCTGACAAATCCCGTTACTAGGCTATTCACTGGATTTGGTGGGTAGTTTGGGGAATGACAGAAACTGTTATCTGATTAACAAATCATGTGTTGGTTTGTTAGTCTTGTTAAAGAGGTCTTTCAGGGTCTATTAAAGATACCCCATGGGTGGTATAGTCGAGTCACACAAGTTTGAATGTATTCATTAAAGAACGACCAAAAGTTGTATTTCACAATTAAAACACGAACGATTGAACGATGGTTTATAACACGGACGATTTGAACGATATGAATGATTTGAACGATTATGGATGAATGTTTTCAAACGATGTCACACAACGAGGTTTACTTAAAGATATAAACCATACAATGCTTACTTTCAAAGACGATTTACTACTTGGTTTTACAAAGACAAATGTTTTAAGTCAAGATTCATGGCTACAATGGTTTTGGTTTTACATATATCAACTTGTAAAGTTGATAAAACATATTGCAATATCAAACACTTTTTATTTCAAGTTACATACTCGACAACTCTAGTAGTTGGTCGAGGTATTGCAATCTAGATTATTAACATAGTGATTCCATACTAGGTGCCACTTGATTCCTTGATTTCCCGAGCTTTGTTAGGTCACTTAATCAAGAATACTTGCAATCTCAAGTGAGCACATAGCTCCCCTCTTTTACTGTTTTCAGTTGTTTTGGGGTGACTCATATGTGCTAAATGCTTTTCAAGTTTTCATAAACAAATGCTATGGTTTATATAAACACAACGATTTCAATAATGTGAACGAACTTGTTGGGGTATTAGTCGAAAGACAGACGAGTGACATTCATTAACTATGATCAAGCAACCAGTAGTATGTTATGGTACCATAGGATCTGACAAATCCCGTTACTAGGCTATTAACTGGATTTGGTGGGTAGTTTGGGGAACAACAGAAACTGTTATCTGATTAACAAATCATGTGTTGGTTTGGTAGTCTTGTTAAAGAGGTCTTTCAGGGCCTATTAAAGATACCCTATGGGTGGTATAGTCGAGTCACACATGTTTGAATGTATTCATTAAAGAACGACCAAAAGTTGTATTTCACAATTAAAACATGGACGATTGAACGATGGTTTATAACACGGACGATTTGAACGATTATGGACGAATGTTTTCAAACGATGTCACACAACGAGGTTTACTTAAAGATATAAACCATACAATGCTTACTTTCAAAGACGATTTACTACTTTGTTTTACAAAGACAAATGTTTTCAGTCAAGATTCATGGCTACAATGGTTTTGGTTTTACATATATCAACTTGTAAAGTTGATAAAACATATTGCAATATCAAACACTTTTGATTTCAAGGTACATACTCGACAACTCTAGTAGTTGGTCGAGGTATTGCAATATGAATACAAGGCCATGAATTTGACATACAAAACCTATGTACTCGCCGGCATTTTTATGCTGACTGTTTTCACATATGTTTCAAATTCTACTATGTGATGATTGTTGATTGCTTGCTACACATAGGATGGACGCGGACTTTAGTGACTTAAAACTTGAAAGACAATTGTTGTAATTATTTGGTTTGTATCAAAACGATGAGAAAATTAACAAAATAAAACAAAACTTCAATTACCATGTGTTGTGAAACATTGATTCTGTTACGACACTCCCCGACGTTTCCGCCGTGGTTTGTTGTATTACGCGGTCAGGGTGTGACATGACGTGGTGGTGAAATGTAGGCAATAGTGGCTGATGGTTGACATAGAAGATGGTGTTTCGATGATGATGGTGACTGGAGCTGTTAAGGTGGTGTTTAATGTATAGTGGTGGCAGAGGTTGGTGTCGGAATCGTGTGGGGTGTATAGATCTTGATGAAAACAGAACTCGAAATCTCAAACTTGGAAACTCGAGAACTCTCATACTCGCAAACTGAACGAACTTGAGAACGCGGCGTAATTCGAAAACTCAACGACTCAAAAATGCCTTAAGCCTCGGAAACACCTTTTGTCAAAAACTTGTAAACTTTTGAAGGCCTTTATTTATTGTCGAGAACAATCTTTGTAAACACTTGTGGAGTATAATGCCCATATTATCATAAGGTCAAAGACAAATAAAAACGTCAAGGTTTTAAACTTTCATACCATAAATTCAATTGTTGACCAAAATGCCCTTGTAAATTTTCGAACCAAGCACAACCATTAAGTTTTATAACTAGTGTTAACCCGAACTACCAAAACAAGATACATACTTTAAACTTACTTACAAAAGACTTAAGCATTTAGTCTAACATTTACAAACCAAAAGTGTTTTAACCCATTTGAAAACAAACATAAGTCGGAAGTGCATAAGGGCGGTGAAGTGTGTTCGATCCAAGCTCGCCATCTTCAAGGGTGATATTTTCCTATCGTTCATAACACAAAAATTCATTAGTACATTTCTTTAAACATAGAAATTACATCTTGCATTCCATCTCTTATTTGACCCGTTAACAAGGTCATAATTGAAATTCATCTTTTTACCATTTATTCCTTTCAACTAGCAATTCCATTTAAAACGGATATTGCATTTACCATTCCTTCATCATCAACATCTTTAATCCATCCGACCCATTCATGGTAAAAAATTTATACCTTCAACATAGTCTTTCATCCTTAGCTAATTTGACCCGTTCATCACGGGTCAACACATAACCATTTCTTCATCTCAAAACTTCATCTATTTTGACCCGTTTACAACAAGTCATTACATATCATTCCTATCATGCTTTTCCATTCATTTTGACCCATTTATAACAGGCCATCATACATACTTTAATTTTTCCTTTTTTTTTTTTACAAATTCTTCAATATTCAACACAACCCATTTACCATACCTTAAACCATAATTTACAAGCTAACAACAATATAATGAAGCAAATGCCATAATCCACATTAAGATAAAGTGAAGTTCATATGAACTTACCACGATCTTGCATTACTTACGACTTGGAATGGCTTGTGCTTTCTTCCTTCTTCGCTCCTATAAGTTACAACTTCTCATTTTTAGCTTTCATACAATTCATTTCAAATGCGTATTTCTTTATTTATTATGGTGCTAATTAACCATATACCCTTCCAATTTCATCCTAATGCATCAATTTAGCAAGTACTCATGTCAAAACATAACTAAATCAATCAAGGCATTTCATTGAACATGTTGTGTGCGTACCATCAACAAAGCATAATGTACAAGTAATTTAAGCACATTTTTCCTATTTCATCCATAGATTAACATAACAATCCCAACTTCACAAATCATCATCATAACCATGCATCTTTTGTTCTATATCAAATTATCCAACGAAGCACCTACTATATGTTACTTCAAATAATAACATTACACTAATTTCACATAATCTTCACTAAACTTCATTATTCTACAAATACGAGTGGGTTTTACCCCAAATCACCAATATAATCAAAATTAAGCACATTAAAACTTCTACATGTTGATATTAACTAGCATTCATGTTCAATTTCATAAGACATTTGCGGATTACACATAACCCATTTCATCAACAATCACTAAAACAAGAAATTCAACTTACTTGGTGATAATAACACTTAGATAATCGTAAATCTTAGTCCATGCATACAATCAAGCTTCAATTTCCCTTTCAATTTTACTGATTTTGTGTTGAAAAGGGGTTTCCCCCTTCTTTCTCTAGTTCCAGTCGACACACACACACTAATGTGTGTGTGTGTTTGTGTTTTAATTAAGCTTTTATTAATTCATCTTTCCACTTATCCTAATTTGGCCCCTCAAGTTTGGGTGTTTATATTTTTATGGCTAAACCCATTCTTTTAAGTTACAAATCATACTTACTCCCAAACTAGGTTCATAATCCTAGTTACCATTCTAATAATCAATTATGTTTACATATATTCTTATTTTAACATACACACATATATAAAGATTTTGGGGTGTTACAAGTCTATCCCCCTTAAAGGAGGTTTCGTCCCCGAAACCTAGATATGTACCAAAAAATTTCGAGTAGTGTTCCCGCATACCATCCTCCGGTCCCATGTAAGATCTGATCCCTTACGATGTTGCCATTGGACCAAAACTTGTCTAATGGCTTTGTTGCGAAGTTGTTTCACTTTGTAATCTTTTATTGCCATGGGCCTTTCAACATAATATAATCTTTCATCCACTTCGATGTCATCCAAGGGCATGCATGTCGTTTCGTCCGCAAGGCATTTTCGTAATTGCGACACGTGAAAGGTGTTGTGAATCCCATCCAAAGCGGTGGCAATTCTTGTCACACCCTGACTTTTGAGGAAGTGTGTTACGTGTGACTTGCTTAATATCATTGCATCCAACTATAACAAACAACTATATGATAGAAACCATGATGTTCATCCATTACTGAGTTTTTAAAATAATACAAACCATATTGTTTAACACCAAACACAGACTTCAAGTTTACAATACAAACCCATCAGATGTTTAAAGTTCCATAAGGACTTGACAAAAGACACAAATAAAACGAGGTTTTGAACCATGTATCTCATCCAAGATAAAATGCACAATTCAAACCCTCCAATACTGGATGACATCGTTTATTGAAGACACAACTTGAAATCCTTGAACGCCCGCCAGATCCATAATCAATTTCCTGAAATACATGTAGTTTGAAAACATCAACAAAAGTTGAGCGAGTTCATATGTTTTGTATGTGAGCTCGTAATAAACTTTGTAACCATAGTATATGTGTATTTGTAAACCGGTATCAAAGCGAATATGAACAGATCGATTAATGATTTGCAAGGTCATTAATATGTGTGCAACGGTGTAGGAAGGCTCAATCCTTTGCGTATTTCGTACCAGGCCTCCCGGCTGGAACGACATAGTCACCACATGCGACCAACTCGCGGACCCATGGATGGGGCTCGCAACACCCAAATAGATCTATCACTCATGCCCCTCGGTCCTTATACAAGGATTAATGGTCTCAAGTTAACACCTACCTATTCACATGATCTAACAGTTCATTCCTTAGCTAACCATACAACTTGTAATCATTTGTAACATATATTTCACCCCCGAAGTTAAAAAACTGAAAATAATTAAAAGTAAAAGGGGGACATGAACTAACAATCTTGCGTCTTGTAACCTGGTATAACTCAAAGCTTATTCTCGGTCGCACGACTACCTACACACGTGCTATGGTTTATTAGACGGATGGGTCGTGCCTCGGCTTTTAGTCTCAATTATTATGTCTTAGTATCTTTGAGTTACATTTCATGGTGTCATCAATATTATTCCAATTATATAATTATTTGTTAAAATAATAACATTTTAACTTAAATTATATTTATTATTTATTGGAATATTAGTTAAAATAATATATTCTAACTTGATACATTATGTATTTACACATGTATATTTCCCCCCAAGGATGGGTATACTTATACTTGTGTATTTTGCCAAGTATTGGTGGCGTATTCCGGTGTATTTTTATACGTACGAGAATACGTATTTTTGTTGTACTTATTAAGTATTCTTATACTTAATTTTTGTATTTATACTTTCCGGAATATTATTTTTATCCAATAAAAAACACCAATTTACACTCTTAAAATATATATAGTTTAAGAAAATTTTTATAGAAAATTATTTCCAATTTTTCCTTGGCAAAAATATTTATATTTTCATATAAACCTCAAAAATAATATATTTTCAAGTTTAACTTAGAAAATACTTATAAATCCATTTTTCGCACCAAAAATAATATATTCTAAATTTATTTAAGAAATATATATTTTCTCCAAAAATATTATATTTTCTAATTGTTTAAGAAAACATATATATTTTTCTTTACTCAAAAATAATATATTTTCTTCAAAAATATGATATATTTTTGTAATAATTATAAAAATCATATTCTTCATTTCCTCGGTTTACAAAATACCGTTTTACTCACTTGTCAAAATATATATATAAATTTAATTCCGGAATATTTTGTGGTTCATATTCCTTGTTCGGTTTGTCCAATTTTTGGGTATAAATTATATATTTATTTTCTTGGATTTTTCGTAATATTTTGTGTTATAATTCTTGGTATTTTGGTAAGTTATATTATTTCAAGTCCTAAAATAGTATAACTAATACACATAATATACAAGTAATCACATAAATTGTGACATCTAAGTATATATTTTCCTAAATACATATTTAGTCACTTTTATTTATAAAAAACCAACCTCCAATATTTGTAATTTTTGTAACAAAAATTATGGCAATTTTTATATGAAAAACCATGGTTAATATTTACTTATAAACACTTGTTTAAAAATATTTTTCTAAGTGTTTAAATTCTAGAAAAATTTTGGCATAGTTTCCCCTTAAAAATGGAGGTTTCCATGCTTTCAAAGCATATCATTTTCTTTTAAAATCATCACAAATCAACAACATTTAACCTAACACTTACCATATGCCAGAATCATGCATTTTACACTACATCATGAACTTGAAATTTTTTGTGAAAATTTGTAGTAACTTACCATGTTAATTAGTAGGCTTAGTTACCCTTTAAAGTGTGGTTATTTGTTCATAAACATCATTCTTGAAAATTTTAGACTTTCACAACTTGTAAAATGATTTTTTAAAAATATTTCTTCTTGAATTTTTCTTGTTAATAACATGTTTCTACACTTGATTTAATACTAAAAATGTGATTAGTTTCTTTAAAAATCATGGTTATGTAAATCTTGTAATTTAACTTGGTTTCTTGAGAAAATCATCTTTGAAATCATCCATGTATTAGACTAATAACATGTATTCATCATCATCTTACACAAAATCATCTTTGTTTTCAAGTTCATGATGAACATAAAGGATGATCATCTTGATTTTTCACAAGATCATCCTCTCACTTGCTAGATCATGTGTTTAATCACACTCTAGCAAGTTTCATATGATGTTTAACATCATAAACACAAATAATCAACAATCAAGCAGCATACATACACTAAAACAACAATGATTCTTATGATTTAGAGCTTTATGTTAAGAGTTATGTTCTTGATCTTTGATGTTCTTCATGTTTAGTCTATTACATATACTTTTAACCATCATAATAAGAAGTAAAATGAGATTAGGAGAGTCTTACTACTAGCACAAGGCTAGGGAAGAGATCAAGAATGATGAAGGTGATAAACTTGGTGGTTAAAAGCTCTTATGAGAGGTCCTTCAAGCTTCAATGGCACCAAGCTCCTTAATCAAGCTCCTTACACCTTTGTAGCACCTTGGATTGAATGATCAAGACTTGAAAGAGGTGGTGGTGGGTGTGTGTGGTCTCGGCTGTGAGGGAGGAGAAGAGAGGGAGAGAGTTTGAGTGGTGAAATGTTGGTGGATGAGAGATTATGATGAACTTGTGGTCTTAAGTAATAACCTCCAACATATACATAACCATTGTGTATAATGCTTCTAAAGTGACCAACAAGATCAAATAAAATATTGGAACAAATCAAGGATGGGCCACACCCTTGTGACCGTCGCCCATGGGGGGGGGGGGGGTATAGGGTTGGGATGTAATGGATGGTTAAGAGAACTAGTTAGATTCTAAGTGTTTAAGTTATTGTTTTTAGTTGTTATGTTGTTATAAGGCATGTTATGGTGTTCGGGGACCATTACTAGCTCGGAAATGATAAAACAGTGCTTCTAGTAAAAATTTGGTGTTTCGGATAGTGTCCGGTTGTTCGGTTGGTTACTGGTTCGTTAAAGTACTAAATTACGCAGTTTAGCGTGCTTTATGTTACCTTTTGTGACAGTTTGATTCCCGACACCTAGGAAGGTATTCTGGACCATTAAACCATAATTCTGCATACTATTATGTTGTTGAAATGCTGATTTTTGCTAAATTGCAGAATTCTGCAGTTTATGTGAGTTTTAGGCACTTTCCGACACTTAAACTATCACTAGGAAGGCAGTTTTATGATCCTTACTTTCCTACACACTATACTAGTGTAACTCTTGGTTTCTGGCTCATTCTGTGTCTCAATACCATGTCTGTCTGAGTACTGAACCTCCCGTCAGTATTTCTAGGTTGTCTGATAACTGTGCTAACCTTGTTTCGTGCATCATTTTGAATCATAAAGTGTTGCATGCAATAATGATGTGAAATGTGATGCACTTGTATGTATATAACAATAATCAGAAAGCATTCATGTCATTAATTTAAATCAGCACAGTCATTAAGCCACAAATTACTGTTTAATTAATGTACGGATACATGGAAATTTGACAGTTGTCACATTCTCCCCCCGTTCCCGAAATTTTAAGCTGCGCTAACGGTTGCAGGGGAGTTAGGGAACAAATGTGGGTACTTCGATTTCATTCGATCTTCACGCTCCCAAGTAAACTCTGGGCCGTGACGCGAGTTCCAACGAACCTTGACAAGCTTAACACTACTCCTCCGGGTCTTGTTAACTTTCCAATCTGTAACCTCAACGGGTTCCTCGGTAAAGTGGAGAGTGTCGTCTATATGCACCTCATCCGCAGGGATGATAACTATTTCCTGAGTTGGACTCTTCTTCAGGTTAGATACATGAAATGTATCGTGAACACCATTTAGTTCCTCTGGTAATTCCAACTTGTACGCTACGGTACCGACTCTTTCTAATATCCTGAATGGCCCAATGTAACGTGGGTTTAACTTGCCACGTTTCCCAAATCGTGCTACACCTTTCCAAGGTGTGACTTTTAACAAAACCATGTCTCCTACTTTGAATTCCAAAGGTTTTCGTCTTTGATCCGCATAACTCTTTTGTCGATCTCGAGCCGCCTTGATACGCTCTCGGATCTGCATGATCTTGTTAGTTGTTTCTTGAACCAGTTCAGGACCAACCATCTGTCTATCACCAGCATCTGCCCAACACAACGGCGAACGGCACTTACGGCCATAGAGAGCTTCGAACGGTGCGGCCTGAATGCTTGTATGGTAGCTGTTATTGTAGGAAAACTCAACTAGAGGTAGATGAGTATCCCAACTGCCACCTAAATCCATTACACAAGCGCGGAGCATGTCTTCCAGCGTTTGAATAGTTCTTTCACTCTGACCGTCAGTCTGAGGGTGAAAAGCGGTACTCAGATTCAACTGAGAACCAAAGGCTTCTTGAAAGGATTGCCAAATCCTTGACACAAACCTCTGTCTGAAATTATTGAGATAGGCAATCCATGACGTGCTACTATCTCCCTGAGGTAAAGCTCAGCTAGCTTCCCAGTACTATCCTTTTCTCGAATCGGTAGGAAGTGCGCAGACTTGGTCAATCGGTCCACTATTACCCAAATCATATCAGGTCCTCTAGGAGTCCTGGGTAACTTTGTTATGAAGTCCATCGATATCTGTTCCCACTTCCACATGGGTATTTCAGGCTGTTGCAGAAGACCTGAAGGTTTCTGATACTCGGCCTTAACCTTGGCACATGTTAGGCACTTCCCCACATAAATGGCAACATCACCCTTGAGCTTTGGCCACCAGTAGTAATCTTTCAGATCTTGGTACATCTTGTCCGATCCTGGATGGATCGATACCTCGACTTATGGGCCTCATCAAAAATAACTTCTCTAATACCACCATAAAGCGGAACCCAAATGCATCCCATGAAATACAAGGTTCCTTCCTCGTTAGGAACCAATTTCTTCTCCATTCCTCAGAGATATTCAACCTTAAGGTTCTCCTTCTTAAGAGCTTCTCGTTGTGCGGCACGTATATGTGAAGTGAGATCCGTTTGAATAATCATTTCTAAAGCCCGAACCCTTATGGGCTTAATCCTTTCTTTTCGACTTAAGGCGTCTACTACCACAGTCGCCTTTCCAAGATGATACCTGATCTCACAGTCATAATCATTCAGCACCTCAACCCATCGTCGCTATCACATGTTAAGCTCTTTCTGGTTAAATATGTGCTGAAGGCTCTTGTGATCCGTGAAAATAGTACATCGAGTACCATACAGATAGTGTCGCCAGATCTTCAAGGCAAATACCACTACACCTAACTCCAGACCATGAGTGGTATAGTTCTTCTCATGGACCTTCAGTTGGCGTGAAGCATAAGCGATAACCTTTTGGTGTTGCATGAGCACGCAACCCAATCCCTGACACGAAGCGTCGCAATATACCACGAAGTAGTCGGTGCCTTCGGGTAGGGATAATATCGGTGCATCGCATAGCTTATTCTTGAGCAGCTGAAAGGCTTCTTCTTGCTTATCTTCCTATTCATACTTCTTATCCTTTTGAGTAAGGGTGGTTAGCGGTTAAGCTATCTTGGAGAAATTCTCGATGAACCTTCGGTAATAACATGCTAAACCCAAAAACTGTCGGATCTCGGTCGGTGTCTTCAGAGTTTCCCAGTTCTTGATTGCCTCGATCTTTGTGGGATCCACATGAATACCATTCTTGTTTACCACATGACCGAGGAACTGTACTTCGCGTATCCAAAACTCACATTTTGAAAACTTAGCATAGAGCTTTTCCTTCTTTAGCAGCTCTAGAATGGCTCCGAGGTGTTGCTCATGCTCTTCCTTCATCAACTAATAAATCAGGATATCATCGATAAATACAATCACGAATTTATCGAGATATGGCTTGCACACTCGATTCATCAAATCCATAAATACTACCGGCGCATTGGTCAATCCGATCGGCATTACCAGAAACTCGTAATGTCCATAACGAGTTCTGAAGGCAGTCTTTGGTATACTCTCCTCTTGAATCCGCAGCTGATGATAGCCCGATCGAAGATCAATCTTGGAATAGTAGCTTGATCCTTGCAGTTGGTCGAATAAATCATCAATCCTCGGTAAGGGATACCGATTCTTGATGGTTAGTTTGTTCAGCTCCCGGTAGTCGATACACATTCGAAAGCTACCATCCTTTTTCTTGACGAACAACACTGGAGGTCCCCAATGCGAGAAGCTCGGCCTTATTAATCCCTTGTCCAATAAATCCTGAAGCTGCGTGGACAACTCTTGCATCTCTGACGACGCAAGTCGATAAGGTGACTTGGCTACAGGCGCGGCGCCCGGAACCAAGTCAATGCGGAACTCGACTTGTCGTTGAGGAGGTAATCCTGGAAAGTCTTCGGGGAAGACCTCAGGATATTCCCTTACCACAGGGATATCTTCGAGCTTCGGCTCTTCGTCTTCCTTATCCACGACATGAGCTAAGAAGGCAACACATCCTTTACGTAGACACTTCCGCGCTTTCAAACAACTAATAATCCGCAAAGGCGTATCATGCTTCTCTCCGTGAATCACAATCGTCTCTTCATTCGCCATCGGAATGCGAATGATCTTCTCATGGCACACTATCTCTGCATGGTTGCTAGACAACCAATCCATCCCAACTATAACATCAAATCTTCCCAAATCAACCGGCAGAAGATCTATCGAAAACTCACGCTCTCCAAGCTCTATAACACATCCTCTAATCACCTCATTAGCTTCTACTAGCTTTCCATTAGCCAGTTCTATCGAGTGCGGAATGTCTAACTTACTTGCTACTAAACCAAGTATATTCTTAAAGTCTAGGGATACGAAGATAAAATTGGCACCAGTATCAAACAGCACAGATGCATAATGTTGATTAATAGGGAACGGACCAGTAACCACGTTCAGATCCTGGCGTGCTTCCCTAGCTCCAATGTTAAACACCCTTCCATGTGCCTGATTGTTCTTTGGGAAATCCCTCTTAAAATGCCCCATTTCACCACAACCAAAACAACCTTGGCCGCATCCATTGTTGTTTCCGTTTTCGCCCTGGTTGTTGTTGTTATTGTTTCCTCCACGATTTCCGTTACTAGGTTGGACCCATAACTAGCTTTCCATTAGTCAGTTCTATCGAGTACGGAATGTCTAACTTACTTGCAACTAAACCAAGTATATTCTTAAATTCTAGGGATACGAAGCTAAAATTGGCACCAGTATCAAACAGCACAGATGCATAATGTTGATTAATAGGGAACGGACCAGTAACCACGTTCGGATCCTGGCGTGCTTCCCTAGCTCCAATGTTAAACACCCTTCCATGTGCCTGATTGTTCTTTGGGCAATCCCGCTTAAAATGCCCTATTTCACCACAACCAAAACAACCTTGGCCGCGTCCATTGTCGTTTATGTTTCCGCCCTGGTTGTTGTTGTTATTGTTTCCTCCACGATTTCCGTTACTAGCTTGGACCCATAACCACCACGATTCCCGTTTCCACCAAAATTACCATTTCCTCCCTGGTTTCGATTCCCAGTCTGATTTCCATTACCACCACGGTTTCCATTACCACCTGATCCTCCATTTCTTTGTCCAGCACCTTACTAGCACGCCTCCCTGGCATGCCCCACTTTGCCACAGTTCTCACATTTCCCATATCTGCACCGTCCAGTGTGATGATGCTGATAGATGTCACACTTAGGCAGGGTGCCCATTTATCCTTTTCCTTTGGGTTCGGTGTTTGCAGCGCCAGTCCTGACCTCGGCTGGCTGGCTGGTATCCCTGTGCTTGTTGGCATTGTTGTTGTTGTTGCTCGCTTGGGTGCCCTTCTTAAAGTTGGTAAACTTCCTTTTGTTATCCCCAGATGACTCCACGTGAGTCTCTTTCTTCTTTCGTTTCAGAAATCAAGAACTTGCCCAACCTAACTGCTTCTTCAGTAAGCGCTACACTTAAGTCAATTGCCTCAAAAATTGTTGGAGGCTTAGAAGCTGTCACCATGCTCAGAATCTGAGGTGCCAATCCCCAGATGAAACATTCAATCCTTTTAAACTCCGACTCCACCAAATAGGGAACAACTCTTGACAAGTCATGAAACCTCTGAATGTTCTCAGCCACCTTTGGACCATCCATTTTCAAGTTCCAGAATTCCGTTTCCAACTTCTGGATCTCCGCTCGAGAACAATACTTTTTCCGCATCAACTCTTTTAGTTCATTCCATGTCAATGCATACGCAGCTGCTTCACCCAATGTCTGCACTGGAGGTTCCACCATGACAACGCTCCGTCTAGAAACAATCCAGAAATATACGTGACTTGTTGCTCCGGAGCATATTTGCTCATTCTCAAAATAGAATCCGTCTTCTCAACCCAGTGCACAAAGGCGACAGCACCCCCGGTGCCATCGAAATTCAGGGGCTTGCAGTCCAAAAACTATTTATAGGTACAGCCTGTAACACAAGCAATATCATTCATAGAAAGCATTAGCAAAGCACACTTGGAAATGTCCAAACGTATTGTAATGTGTCTTAGGTGACTTAAACATTACCGATTGGTGGGTTATTCCCTGAGGTACCCCCGCTATGTTCGGAGCGAAGGGCCTCATGCTGTGCGATGGCCTGTGAGATGCGCTCTTGTAATTCCGCCTCTGTCGTTGGCAGAGGGTTGTTGGTATTGGTGTTCCTTCGAGGCGGCATTCTTCTTCTAACAAGAAGATTTGGGTAGGTCAGGTCTTATTCGTTAAGTAAATAAATAGTTGTCTAGGAGTCGTATGTACATATATATAGTATAAACAATCATCACATTAAGTAATCAATCATAATCATCGCATGAACATGTAATACCATAATGTATTTAATGAGAACATGACTATTGAGCTTTCATTAATCATCAACCACCAGTTACATTGTTTTCACAGTGTATCATACCAAAAAGACATAGGGTCACACTACCCTTGTCGACAAGTTTGTCAATGTACAAAAATAATAATACAGTCAAAAAGTGGTCTTCCGTACTTCACAATCTCGGCTCAATTATAGTGCTCTCACCAAAAGTAATGCATCTGCATAAAACCAAAAACCTACTGTACTGATGGCGGAGGAGGAGGAGGGAAGAAAAGCAAACTGCGGACATGTGCGAGCTCCTCCTCGAGCTCGTAAACACGGCGAAGAAAATAGCTAATCTGCTGCTCGACAGTAAGAAAACGGGCATCAAAACCCGTAAAAGGTGCAGGAGCAGCTGGTGGAGGTACGAATGGAGCTGACGGTGATGAGTGTGGAGGGACAAAAGTAGAATGACAGGGCATGAAGGAGTCAGCTCGAGCTCCAGCACTCTGCGACTCAAGATCTCAAACTGTAACTGGAGTGACAAAAGCAACTCATCCCGTGTGTAGCCTCCATAATGAGAGGGATGATAGGGGTCTGAGATAGGCATGGTATAGGGAGGGAACCATCGGAAGGGCTCGTCAAGCGATGAAGATGTAAAGGGAGTGAAAGATGTAGTCTGTGGAATCGGAGGGAAAGCTGCTGAAGCAAATGGTTCAAAACTCGGGGGTTGGCCCAAGGTACCCTCCCTTGGACGGGGTGCATGGATCTCCTGTAAGAAAACAATCGGTAGGTCAGTATGGTGAACATCAGACTCAACAAGTGGTGGGGGAGCAACATCAGCGGCTGGAACTGGTGGAATGAATGGCTCAACATGTGGGAGATCAATAGGTGCAGGTATCGGCTCTGGAACAAGAGGTGCAATATCTGGCTGGCCAAAAGGAACAGGGTCCGGCTCAGGGACAGGCTCTGGATCATGTGGAGGTGTGGGAACTCGAGCATAGTGGTGCAGCTGACATCGTAGTGTCGTCGTCGGAATCAGTAGCATAAAGCTGCAGTCCTGCCGCCTGCAGGGCTGAGGAAGTCACAGACTCAAAGGAGTCTGAAACTGAATGCAAGCTAGAGTCAGAAGATAACTCGATAACTGGAATAACAGGAGGAGGTACTACGAAAACATCATTATCAATCTCCCCGTCGCCCTGAGCGTCAGCTGGGGCACCGTCCAAAAATAAATCGACATCATCGCCAAAGAGGTCATCAAAGGGCCAATCCTCAGGAGGAATGACCATGAGTGGAACGACATCGAGGATCGGTGCCACAATGTGCTCACCATCAGGGTGACCAATGATGAGATGGTCATGGACAGGAGCAGGAATATCAAAAGGATCCTCAACGGGAACGTCATCAGCTATAGGTATATCATCGCCAAAATCCGGTAACGCGAATGGCTGAAAGTCGTCCTCATCCTCAGACAGCATATCAGGATCACTCTCGGTGTCCGATGTGAATATCTCTGGCTCAGGCATGAGCTCATCGTCCGAAACGATGGCCATCGGGTAGTGGGTGTCAGATAACCCACTCTCAGAAGAAGATATGGGTGCCTGTAACATTACAATCATAACATGTGCACATATATTAACCACTAATACGCAGTGTATGCAAACAAAGACAGTCATCACTTAATCATGTATTCACATTATTCCTCATGAGACCTTTCTATCTTAGCTAGTCTACCCCATGCAAACCGAACCACCACTATGACCTTGCAATCGTGTTTCTTGTCTTTCCTTTTGTAAAAGATTTGTTCCATGGATCTTGGCGTTTTGTGTATGCAATAAAAAATATTTTGTAAAAATATTTTCGTGAGAGACCCTAATGATTGTAGTCTAGACTCGAGAAGGAATCCTAGTTCGCGACAATCGAAGCTCTGATACCAAACTGTCATACCCTGACTTTTGCGGAAGCGTGTTACGTGTAACTTGCTTAATATCATTGCATCCAACTATAACAAACAACTATATGATAGAAACCATGATGTTCATCCATTACTGAGTTTTTAAAATAATACAAACCATATTGTTTAACACCAAACACAGACTTCAAGTTTACAATACAAACCCATCAGATGTTTAAAGTTCCATAAGGACTTGACAAAAGACACTAACAAAAAGAGGTTTTGAACCATGTATCTCATCCAAGATAAAATACGCAATTCAAACCCTCCAATACTGGATGACATCGTTTATTGAAGACACAACTTGAAATCCTTGAGCGCCCGCCAGATCCATAATCAATTTCCTGAAATACATGTAGTTTGAAAACATCAACAAAAGTTGAGCGAGTTCATGTGTTTTGTATGTAAGCTCGTAATAAACTTTGTAACCATAGTATATGTGTATTTGTAAACCGGTATGAAAGCGAATATGAACAGATCGATTAATGATTTTTAAGGTCATTAATATGTGTGCAACGGTGTAGGAAGGCTCAATCCTTTGCGTATTTCGTACTGGGCCTCCCGGCTGGAACGACAGTCACCACATGCGGCCAACTCACGGACCCATGGGTGGGGCTCGCAACACCCAAATAAATCTATCACTCATGCCCCTCGGTCCTTATACAAGGATTAATGGTCTCAAGTTAACGCCTACCCATTCACATGATCTAACAGTTCATTCATTAGCTAACCATACCATTTGTAATCATTTTTTACATGTATTTCACCCCCGAAGTTATAAAACTGAAAATAATTAAAAGTAAAAGGGGGACATGAACTCACAATCTTGCGTCTTGTAACCTGGTATAACTCAAAGCTTCTTCTCGGTCGCACGACTACCTACGCACGTGCTATGGTTTATTAGACGGATGGGTCGTGCCTCGGCTTTTAGTCTCAATTATTATGTCTTAGTATCTTTGAGTTACATTTCATGGTGTCATCAATATTATTCCAATTATATAATTATTTGTTAAAATAATAATATTTTAACTTAAATTATATTTATTATTTATTGGAATATTAGTTAAAATAATATATTCTAACTTGATACATTATGTATTTACACATGTATATTTTCCCCCAATGATGGGTATACTTATACTTGTATTCTTAGACTTGTGTATTTTGCCAAGTATTGGTGGCGTATTCCGGTGTATTTTTATACGTACGAGAATACGTATTTTTGTTGTACTTATTAAGTATTCTTATACTTAATTTTTGTATTTATACTTTCCGGAATATTATTTTTATCCAATAAAAATCACCAATTTACACTCTTAAAATATATATAATTTAAGAAAACTTTTATAGAAAATTATTTACAATTTTTCCTTGGCAAAATATTTATATTTTTATTTAAACCTCAAAAATAATATATTTTCAAGTTTAACTTAGAAAATACTTATAAATCCATTTTTCGCACCAAAAATAATATATTCTAAATTTATTTAAGAAAATATATATATTTTCTCCAAAAATATTATATTTTCTAGTTGTTCAAGAGAACACATATATTTTTCTTTACTCAAAAATAATATATTTTCTTCAAAAATATGATATATTTTTGTAATAATTATAAAAATCATATTCTTCGTTTCCTTGGTTTCCATAATACCGTTTTACTCACTTGTCAAAATATATATATAAATTTAATTCCGGAATATTTTGTGGTTCATATTCCTTGTTCGGTTTGTCCAATTTTTGGGAATAAATTATATATTTATTTTCTTGGAATTTTGGTAATATTTTGTGTTATAATTCTTGGTATTTTTGTAAGTTATATTATTTCAAGTCCTAAAATAATATAACTAATACACATAATATACAAGTAATCACACAAATTGTGACATCTAAATATATATTTTCCTAAATACATATTTAGTCACTTTTATTTATCAAAAACCAACCTCCAATATTTGTAATTTTTGTAACAAAAATTATGGCAATTTTTATATGAAAAACCATGGTTAATATTTACTTATAAACACTTGTTTAAAAATATTTTTCTAAGTGTTTAAATTCTAGAAAAATTTTGGCATAGTTTCCCCTTAAAAATGGAGGTTTCCATGTTTTCAAAGCATATCATTTTCTTTTAAAATAATCACAAATCAACAACAATTAACCCAACACTTACCATATGCCAAAATCATGCATTTTACACTACATCATGAACTTGAATTTTTTGTGAAAATTTGTAGTAACTTACCATGTTAATTAGTAGGCTTAGTTACCCTTTAAAGTGTGGTTATTTTTTCATAAACATCATTCTTGAAGATTCTACACTTTCACAACTTTTAAAATGATTTTCTAAAAATATTTCTTCTTGAATTTTTCTTGTTAATAACATGTTTCTACACTTGATTTAACACTAAAAATGTGATTAGTTTCTTTAAAAATCATGGTTATGTAAATCTTGTAATTTAATTTGGTTTCTTGAGAAAATCATCTTTGAAATCATCCATGTATTAGACTAATAACATGTATTCATCATCATCTTTCACAAAATCATCTTTGTTTTCAAGTTCATGATGAACATAAAGGATGATCATCTTGATTTTTCACAAGATCATCCTCTCACTTGCTAGATCATGTGTTTAATCACAATCTAGCAAGTTTCATATGATGTTTAACATCATAAACACAAATAATCAACAATCAAGAAACATACATACACTAAAACAACAATGATTCTTATGATTTAGAGCTTTAAGTTAAGAGTTATGTTCTTGATCTTTGATGTTCTTCATGTTTAGTCTTTTACATATACTTTTGTTAGGATCCGAGGCTCTCATGATTGTGTTTGTTTGTGAGATTTTGAACAAATCAAATAGATATGAACAGTTTTAAGTGCAGCGGAAATGAATAACAAACTTTGTAAACACAATCAAAGGAGAATATAGTTTGATAAACAATTGCTTTTCATAGAGTCGAAAGATTACATCAAAAGCAAAAGGTTACAATGCAAGCTTACAGACTAAACTCCCCCTCAGCCTGATACTCCAGAGTTGGTTGCACAAGATGAAAGGATTGAATTGAGGAGAAGAACTCTCTCAAAACGAATCAAATATAACAGTACAGAGTACTGTCATATTTATAGGCAAACCAAACTACTGATGTACCTCAGCTGACGTCACCATGATAGTGACATCTAACAGCCTAACAACTTATAAACACTGGTCTATACAAACTACTGATGTCTAACAACTGATTGATAATAAAATACAAAACAAGTCTAACACTGTTCACGTTCCACTGTTGTAGCCTAAGCACTGATTACTTGAACATTAGTGCTTTCTTCAAAAGGTGATCAGTCTTTGAATGAGCAGTGCTTGGGTCTTCAGCAGTACTTAAGAGACAGCAGTAGATAGAGCTCAGTGTTTTCCTTTTAGCAGTCTTTGGCTGTTTCATCAGTGTTTGGTTCATTAGTTGTTCTTCAGAGCAGTACTTAAAGTGTATCAGCAGATAGGTAACCACTGTCAAGGGGAGAGCTTAGTGTAAACGTCTGCTTATTGTGAATCCACTGTTGTGACCTGGTTTTGGCTTTACATTATCTTTTCCTCTGGTAGGGTTCAATCCCAACAATCTCCCCCTGGAACAGATAATGCCAAAACCTGTCATTATTCTGGATTTTTATTCTTCATCAGAAGTTCCTTTGCTTTTCTTTTAAATTCTTCCTCAAACTCTTTGGAACTTGAATCAGCCTCATCCCTGCACAGTGAAAGCTCAAGGAGATCTTGTAGATCTTCAACACTCAGGCCTAGTGCTTGATTCCTTGATATATGCCTCACTTCTCCATTGGTTCTGATCAGAGTCAATACGTGGGTCTTTTGATCAGAGAGCCACTTTAGTATTTTTAAACCAAATGGGTTTCTTGGGAGAGCTTTATTTTCTGATGAACTAAAAGTGTTTGACCTGGAAAAGAAGTGTAGAGCAGTATCATGAGCTTCAGAAACTCGTGTGAATGCTTTTTCAATAATCTCATTAGCTGCAGCTATGTCTGTTTCAACTTCTTTGTCAGTCAGCTCACTATTTGTGACACCTGCTGATGATTTTTGACTTACTACTTTGACCCTTTTGGCAAGGTCTTGTAGTTTTGCTAATCTTTCTTTATCTGAAGCTATTTTCTTGATAGCTTCTTCAATCTGATCAGCTTCTTTATCCTTTTCTTCACCAACAGTCAGCATTTCCTTCATTTCTTTTCTCAAATTTGTAACAAAGGCTTCTGCTGTACTGATTTGTGTTTCAAAAGTCTTGACCTGCTCCTTTAGCTTTTTGTAGTCAGACTTTTTAGGAGTGTTGGAGACTTTCATCCTCTGTTTCTCAAGCCTTTCATAAGCTTCATCGGTTTGCTGCTTTGACCATTTTGCTATGGCATCCGCAATATCCACCTTTCCATCCACCAACTCCTGCTTCTTTCTTTTATGCTCGGAAATAAGATCAGCTATGAATTTCTTGTATTTGTTCCAATTTGGAGCTGTCTTTTTCTTCCGTGGATCAAGTTTAATCTTTTCAATTCTATTAGCCTCATGCTTTAGTGCAACTATTGGCCAGTCTTTGAATTCTGTTTCTTCAGCAGGATAGAACTTTTCTTTCATTATGTATGCAAGATAATCTTTTCTCAATTCATTTCGTTGATCTGCTTCAGGGGATAAGCTTGACATTTCTTTGTTCAGATCACTTGCATATTCTTCTATTTGTTTGACTTTGTTGAGCATGAATTTTCTTCTTTCCAAAATGGCTTCATCACCTTGATTCTTGCATTCAACTTTGGCTCTTATCCTTGCTTGTCTTGCTTTTATTTCGAGATATTCATCCATGTTTTCTGGAATTATGAAACCTATGAGAGAAGGAAATTTCCTTATTGAAGGATCATCTTCAGTGTAAAATTGTTTCATCTCATTTTTCACAGCTTCTAATTCCAATGGATATTTAGCAGCAACAGGATCATACTTTTCATCAGTAGCCTGTGTTGTTTCTCTTTTTCTTTTGTGAGGCTTTGGAGGTTGTGGTGTAGAAATGATGAGATCAGTGGTGGATGTATGACTAACAGTGGTTGAAACAACTGGTGTCTCAACCGCTGTCGTCATTACAACTGCTGATGTATCAGCAGATGTCTTCTGCTTTTGAGCAGGGGTTTTTGATGGTGGTGATGGTGGTGATGACTCATCATCAGGGATGAAAACCCTTCTCCTTTTTAATGTAGGAGAGGCTGATGATGTTTTAGGTGGATCAGTGGTGGTAGATTGTATGGCAGTGGTTTGTGTTTGACTAACAGCTGTTGAAACAACTGGTGTTTCAATTACTGTTGTCATTACAGTAGATGTTGTAACATCTGCTGTCTTCTGCTTTATGGCAGGAGGCAGTGGTGGTGATATGATTGTAGATGATGATGGTGGTGGAACAGTGGTTGTGATGGTGTGTGATAGAGTGGTGTGTGTTGAAGGTGTGTGTGTTGATGAAATGGCAGATGTTTGACTACTTACAGCAGTTTTTGTAACTACTGGTGTATCAGCTGTTTGAATAACAGGTTTTGAGACCTGTTTTTCTTTTTCTTTTTCAGGCACAATACAAAGGCCATGTTCTATTCCCATTTTATTCATTTTTCCCAACAGCTTGATATTCTCCCCCTTTTTGGCATTATCTGAAGGGGGTTAACAAGAAATGATATGGAATAAGGAACTTTGCCAGAGGCGCTTTGAATGCTAGCCTTTATAGCCTTGATATCTGCTTGAGTGTCTTTAAACCGTGATTCCACCATGTTGGTCAGCATTTGTACATGAATAGCATGCTTTTTATCAGCCATATGTTGCTGTTTTTCAAGCATGGGTTGAAAGATATTCCAAAGCTCATTTGCAGCAAATGCATGTTGTGCAGGTGCTTGAGCAGGAACAGCAGTGGCTTGTGCTTTTTGAGCTTTCAAAATCTCTTGCACCATATTCTTTATTTCAGCAACTGAATCTTCAAGTTTTTCAACTCTGTCCGTCAATTCCTGATATTTTGAATCATCACCTACTTTAGTAGGATCATCTGAATCCCCACCAGCAGTGGTTATATCAATGTGTGACTTAGGAACAGAGTCCCAAAAATCCCCCATTGATGCCCCTTGTTCTCGGTACTGGGGACTTCTTTCTTCAGCACTTGATAAACCTTTGATGGTACCAGTGGTTAGATCCAACTCACTGGTGGTTACCGAAGTTGCTATGGAAGAAATTGCCTTCAAGGGAGTCTTACTAATGAAACAACTGTCCAACTGAAGATCTGTTGATCCATCAGTTGTAGTTGCTGCTCCACTTGAACTACTGACAAGAGTTACTTGTAACTCCTGTAGTGTAACCTCCTCAACTGTTGCTGGGATAGCAGGAGTAGTAGCATCAGACCCAGTCACTTGTGGGGGTATACTCTCAGTGATAGGTGATAGAGAGGAACTGGTTTGTGTCTGAGCTATAGCAGCTGCATGCAACAAAGGTATTATTGATTATGGCATTATGATTGGTGAGGGTATAGGTGTTGAAAGAGACATGTCCTTGGGATCAGGACTGAGGAAGATGGATCCGAGTGGATTCAGAGCTTCATATTGTGGTGTCCCTGTGCTTACAACCTGATCCTTTTATGAGGATGCAGGAGGAGTTTTAGGCAAAGGTGGAGATCTTTCTACCAACTGCTGTGAGGAAGTAGCAGCAGTGGTTTGTGGTGACTTTTGTGTTGTCACAGGCATTTCCTCTGGGATCTCATCTTCCAGAGTTGCCTTTGTTTTGGGTTTGGTGGGTTTTCTGAATGTTTTTCTTTTGGTCTTTTTGGTGATGTCAGGTGTGGGTTTCAAAGCAGTGGTTGTGCTGCTTTGATCACCTGGAGCAGTGGGCTCAGCAGAAGTTGCCTGAGGATCAGTGGCAGTTTCTAAAGTCTGCTCAGGCACCTTTGCTTTTAACTTTATTGGTGCCATCATTCTTGAAAATGTTTCAATTGTTAAACCTTTTATTTGAAAATGGACACCTTGTTTGGGCAAATTTTCATCCTCTTTTTCAAATTTTTGTTTAAAGTAATAGCTTAGAAATCTTGGAAAAAGAAGAAATGATTTGCTATCAGCATTCTTTACCATGTCATTGAAGATCTCCTGGGAGTAGTTGTAATCTTTATTATTTAAAATAGCATAGCCCAGGCATTGAATCTTCAATGGTATTTCGTTAAAAGATGTTGTTTTATTAGAAACACACATCAAAAGTGTATGAAATAAAAATCTGGGTGCAGACGGGAAATAACCTTTGATTGTTCTGCATATCCTCTTTTCAGAAAATCAGCTTTTAACTCGTTTTTGTCAAAGGAAGTTTTACCTTTCAGATCATCGAGTTTGAAGACTTCTGAGATTGATTGCGGTGTGATTTTGATTGCTTTTCCCTGTATCGAGGAGTTAATGGCTACTGTCTTGTCATCTTGTTTTTCAAGCACAGCATTTTTACAGAACTCTCTCTGGGTTTGCAGATATACGGGAGCGTCTACTGTCAACAAAGTTTTGTACTTTGATGTAGATATGGTGTCAAGAATGTAATCGAAAGTATGGTTGTTTGTGGGTTTTGTGAGGAGACCCACGTAGTTGTGCGGTGATTTGTATGGGATTTCGTTGGATTCTTCGGCCGTTTGATCGACCTCTTTGGAGGGTGGTGGAGATTTTGGTTTAGATTTTGATTTTGTCATGTTTGCAGAGAAGAACGAAGAATGATTTTGAATATTTTGAGAAGAAGGGTTGGAAACTGCTATGAGAAAAGAATTTTGGAATTCAATTCGACAGTGTAAAACCCTGTTTGAGGGTTTAGGGCAGGGTTTTATTTAGGGAAAAAGTGATCGCTGATGTGGCAGCGGTTATTATGATCTGAGGGCTAAAAACTGATCACGTGTCAAACACTGATGAAATGGATGAAGGATGGAGAACAGTTGTTTTAAGGGCCACTGACGTATCAAGCATCAGTGGTTACAACGGTAAAAATTGTGGACAGTGGATGATATTTACTATCAGTGGATAGCATATCAGTGGATAGGACACTGATTATGAATATCAGTGCTTGTCAAGATAATGAAGGATCAGTGGCTAACTTTCAGCAGTGGACAGTATTTAGAGATCAGACGTTGGAACAAAACAGTGGTTAGGGTAAATGGTACAGATCTGAAGGACAAGTATTCCAGCAACAGTTTTGAGAATTTTCATTCAAGGTTTTTCCACATGTCAATTTTGAAGAACAGTGGTTTAGTACCCCAGATGATGAGAACTTTTTACTAAGACACCTCATTTTTCGTTTAATATCCAATTAAAACATGAGTGCCCCAGCAATTTAAGTACAGTTTGACAATCAACCTTTGACTATGTTTAAAAACAAACCTGAGTATGACATGATTTTGAACAATGTACCATTTCCTTTTGATCAATTCATGAGGACAATAATACCAACAAAAATAAGATACTATGTCCTGACAGGTGATTGAAACTAATGCCAACAAAAACAAGCAAAAGTTCCAAATATATTATTCCAAAAAAATGAACAATATATCCTGATTATTCGAGAAAATCCTTTGAACAGAAAAAATGGTTAAATGATTTTCTGAGAACAGCATCAAAAAGGATCTGGTATAATTTCAATAGAGTACATGATCATATCATTCTCAAGTCATTGAAAATGGTCAGTGGTTTGACAATAGCGGTGGGAAAATTTTGACCACTGTTTGGTACCATTTTCTTTGTCAGTTGATTGCAAGCATGAGGACACATGTATCAGTCCTTTTGTAAACTCAATCATTTAGAATACTACTGTTACCTGAATTCTCCTAAACCAATGAGTACAAACAATTGCTTAATGACCATTATTACCCCAAGCTTTGACTCTTAAGTGTTTTACATTTATACTCTTTTCTTTTGACTTCAAAAGTTTTGAGATAAACACACTTTTGGGTTTTGTGAATATTAGTCCAAAATCATTTTGCAGTAATGTTTTGAGAGACTTGGTCATGTTTGCACAAGTTTTTCAGCCAATCTCACACTACATATGATACGGACTATGTTGACCCCTGTATTTCTTAATGTATTTAGACAAAGTTGATTTGTTCCTCTTGAGGATCTCAACCTGTTTTCAACACATAAGATCAAAAGACTAAAGTTTTAATTTCCCTCTTTTTGTGTTAGCAAAACATCAATGTTTTATGAACATAGGTTTTGTTAATCTGAGGTTCATACTCTAGCATTCAAAAGGTTGACAACACAAATTTCGTAACAGCAATTGAAATCAAATTTGAAAATATGAAATGATCCCACAGTTTAACAGATATGTTTTCAGATCTGAAAACTATGAGTGACTTATGCATGATATCACTTGTTGTGTGAGATTTGTGTGTCATATGACATCTTGGTTGATTTACAGAGTTTTTGAATAACCATTTTAATCATGATTTACTTGTTACTCTGTTTTTCAACTGAATACAACCAACCTTAGTATCAATGAATTTTGAGCCGAACTGTTATATCAAATTGATTGTTAGATCGAATTTGACTGTCCAGGCTCTGATACCAATTGTTAGGATCTGAGGCTCTCATGATTGTGTTTGTTTGTGAGATTTTGAACAAATCAAATAGATATGAACAGTTTTAAGTGCAGCGGAAATGAATAACAAACTTTGTAAACACAATCAAAGGAGAATATAGTTTGATAAACAATTGCTTTTCATAGAGTCGAAAGATTACATCAAAAGCAAAAGGTTACAATGCAAGCTTAATGACTAAACTCCCCCTCAGCCTGATACTCCAGAGTTGGTTGCACAAGATGAAAGGATTGAATTGAGGAGAAGAACTCTCTCAAAACGAATCAAATATAACAGTACAGAGTACTGTCATATTTATAGGCAAACCAAACTACTGATGTACCTCAGCTGACGTCACCATGATAGTGACATCTAACAGCCTAACAACTTATAAACACTGGTCTATACAAACTACTGATGTCTAACAACTGATTGATAATAAAATACAAAACAAGTCTAACACTGTTCATGTTCCACTGTTGTAGCCTAAGCACTGATTACTTAAACATCAGTGCTTTCTTCAAAAGGTGATCAGTCTTTGAATGAGCAGTGCTTGGGTCTTCAGCAGTACTTAAGAGACAGCAGTAGATAGAGCTCAGTGTTTGCCTTTTAGCAGTCTTTGGCTGTTTCATCAGTGTTTGGTTCATCAGTTGTTCTTCAGAGCAGTACTTAAAGTGTATCAGCAGATAGGTAACCACTGTCAAGGGGAGAGCTTAGTGTAAACGTCTGCTTATTGTGAATCCACTGTTGTGACCTGGTTTTGGCTTTACATTATCTGTTCCTCTGGTAGGGTTCAATCCCAACAACTTTTAACCATCATAATAAGAAGTAAAATGAGATTAGGAGAGTCTTACTACTAGCACAAGGCTAGGGAAGAGATCAAGAATGATGAAGGTGATAATTTGGTGGTTAAAAGCTCTTGAGAGAGGTCCTTCAAGCTTCAATGGCATCAAGCTCCTTAATCAAGCTCCTTACACCTTTGTAGCACCTTGGATTGAATGATCAAGACTTGAAAGAGGTGGTGGTGGGTGTGTGTGGTCTCGGCCGTGAGGGAGGAGAAGATAGGGAGAGAGTTTGAGTGGTGAAATGTTGGTGAATGAGAGATTATGATGAACTTGAGGTCTTAAGTAATAACCTCCAACATCTACATAACCATTATGTATAATGCTTCAAAAGTGACCAACAAGATCAAATAAAATATTGGAACAAATCCAGGGTGGGCCACACCCTTGTGACCGTCGCCCATGGGGGGGGGGGTATAGGGTTGGGATGTAATGGATGGTTAAGAGAACTAGTTAGATTCTAAGTGTTTAAGTTAGTGTTTTTAGTTGTTATGTTGTTATAAGGCATGTTATGGTGTTCGGGGACCATTACTAGCTCGGAAATGATAAAACAGTGCTTCTAGTGAAAATTTGGTGTTTCAGGTCACTCCTGTTGTTCGGTTGGTTACTGGTTCGTTAAAGTGCTAAATTACGCTGTTTGGTGTGCTTTATGTTACCTTTTGTGACAGTTTTGATTCCCGACACCTAGGAAGGTATTCTGGACCATTAAACCATAATTCTGCATACTATTATGTTGTTGAAATGCTGATTTTTGCTGAAAATTGCAGAATTTTGCAGTTTATGTGAGTTTTAGGCACTTTCCGGCACTTAAACTATCACTAGGAAGGCAATTTTATGATCCTTACTTTCTTACACACTATACTAGTGTAACTCTTGGTTTCTGGTTCATTCTGTGTCTCAATACCATGTCTGTCTGAGTACTGAACCTCCCGTCAGTACTTCTAGTTTGTCTGATAATTGTGCTAACCTTGTTACGTGCATCATTTTGAATCATAAAGTGTTGCATGCAATAATGATGTGAAATGTGATGCACTTGTATGTATATAATAATAATCAGAAAGCATTCATGTCATTAATTTAAATCAGCACAGTCATTAAGCCACAAATTACTGTTTAATTAATGTACAGATACACGGAAATTTGACAGTTGTCACAATTCTAACCGATATGCCACCATTCCAACTCGAGCCAGCCCTTTGAAAGGTCCAATATAATGGGGAACTAATTTTCTTTGCTTACGAAAACAAATTATCCCTTTCCATGGGGAGACCTTTAGCAACACATGATCTCCTACTTGGAACTCAATCGGACGTCTTCGCCGGTCTTTATACGATTTTTGTCTATCTTGTGCCACCTTTAGTCTAGATCTAACAATATCAATCTTTTCATTTGTTTTAGCTACGACAACTTTTGACGCGAGTTCACGTTGTCCCACTTCTCCCCAACAAACCAGGGTTCTACACTTTCTTCCATAAAGCATTTCGTAAGGGGCCATTTTTATGCTGTTTTGGTAGCTGTTGTTGTACGAAAACTCTACCAAAGGTAGATGATCATCCCAATTTCCTCCAAAATCTAGAACGCACACTCTTAACATATCAATTAGCGTTTTGATGGTTCGTTCTGATTGGCCATCAGTTTAAGGGTGGTATGCGGTACTCATATGCAACTGAGTCCCCATTTCCTCGTGGAATTTCGTCCAATATCGAGAGGTGAACCGGGTGTCCCGGTCAGACACAATAGATACTGGAACCCCATGCCAAGATATAATCTCGTTTATGTAAACTTCCGCCATTCTTTCCGAAGTATAAGCTTCCCGCATAGGTAAGAAATGGGCACTTTGGGTGAGGCGGTCCACGACCACCCAAATAGCGTCATGCCCCTTCCTCGTTTTGGGAAGCTTAGTCACCAGATCCATCGTTACATGCTCCCACTTCCACACAAGAATTTCCAAAGGTTGCAATTTTTCATACGACTTTGATGTTCCGATTTTACCCGAGAACACGTCAAGCACTTTGCGACATATTTGACAATGTCCCGTTTCATTCCTGGCCACCAATAATTCTTTCTCAATCTCGATACATTTTTGTGGCTCCCAGATGAACTGAATACCAAGTCTTATGAGCCTCGTCTAAAAGCAGATCTTTCACATAACATTGCCAAGGTATCCAAATTCGACCATACCTTGTTTTCATACCGTTCGCATTTTCTTCTAACTTATGTGTGAATCCTTTCATTCTCTCCTTCTTTGGATCTTTGGAACTTATCAACTTAATTTGGGCTTCTCGTACTCTTTCAAGAAGAATAGGCACGACTACCATCCTCATAGACTTTACCCGAATCGATGGTGGATAGTCCTTTCGACTTAGAACATCCGCCACTATAATAGCCTTTCCCGGGTGGTAATTGTCACACCCCAACTGATGGTGGAAACATCAGGGTGAGGCACTGAGCTAAACAGATTTTCCAAGAGAATCTATAACAACTAATATATTACCAAATCCTTAACGTTAATATCCCATACTACTAACAGATAAAGTAAAAATTGTTATTACCAATAATTGTTCTCAAAGACAAATATTGTACCGACAACTCACAAATTATTCATGGGTTTCTAGACCACCTAACTTGATTCCACAAAAGTCCAGCAATCCTAGCATCTTAAACACCTGTCACATACATTAAAATAGGTCAATACACATAGTGTAAAGGTGAGCATACAAGTTTAATAGAATATAGTAGCGAAAAGCGATTTACGCATAACCAACATGTAACACGTAGAAATGTGAAGCAAGTACGTTATCGACAATGAAATATGCACAGACATGACTGCGAGTTGTAGAATGCGCAACACATATCACCACTGTGACAGGTGAAGAAATACCCTTAACAACCCCTGTCCACGACAGGTGCTGAGTCCAAACTATAGTACTATCGTTGCTAAGGTGTCAGGAAACAATCACTGTGTAAACATAACATACTAGCATTCATCGAATAACACGTATAACATGCTAAGCGGTTAGCGTATAAAAGTAGTTGTGTTGTGTGTCGATGTGATTTGATATAAGTAACGTATGTAACACCCAAAAGTGCGTTAAGCAAAAAGGGATCGAGTATACTCTCAGTTCATGTTTAATGAATAAACACAAGCTTGGATTGAAGGGAGTGCTTGGGAGATTAGCCTGATCACAGTACGACAGTATAAGCGTTGAACAGTGCGTAAAACAGTGTGTCGATGAGAAGAGTGATCGAATGGTGGTTCGATCGGATGGCCATCCGGACGGATGACCGTTCGGTCGGATGGTCATTCGACTGAGGAAAGTGTGTTTGTAAAATGTCAAACTTTTGAAGTTTTTGTTGTAGTATAAATAATGTCATTCGATCGGATGGTCATCCGGACGGATGGCCGTTCAATCGGATGGCTGTTCGAGTGAAACTGATGATCTTTGAAAATTTTACAAAACTTCAAGTGTTTAACTTATAAATTCAAGTCACCTGGTCGAATAGTCGTTCGATCGGATGGTCGTCCGATCGGACGGATATTCGATCGAGTAACCAGTTTATTTGAGAACTTGTAAAATCAGTTAAGTTTGCGTTTTGACAGAGACGGTATGATGGCGTGTTAAACAACGGAAATCACATCAAGTCCAGCTCGTTCGATCGGACGGGAATCACCCCTTCGATCAGAACCAACTATTCTTGACGAAGTTTCATATTCAACCCAGGAATCGGTCGTCTCTTCGATAGAATGCATTCTCAGACCGGTTCCCCACTAGAGAACGAGTAGAGAGCCCGAACGAGTCCAGATTCTAACGGTTTTGAGTAAAAAGTGAAAGATTGTTGAAGAAAAGTTTGAAACTGTTGTTAAATGTTTAGATTTAGTTGAGATCAGTGTAAAATCATATGGAAATCCTTTAGATCCGAACGGTTCTTGATGATATGAGGTCACACTTCAGTGTTCATAAGAACTCCATGATGACGTCACCTTAGAACAACCCAAATCCGATGATTTCATAGTGAAAAGTTGTGATTTGATGGAGAAGATGATGAGAAAGTGTGTGGTGATGATGAAAGTACAAGATTTAGGAAGAAAACTTACAAGAATCGCGAGGAATCGAGAGAAAAGAGGCCGAGAGTGCACTGGGTTAGAGGGAGCTGTCACATCAATGAACAATGATGTGACAGGAGGGGTATTTATAGGTGAAGAGGAGAAAATACGGTGCAGATCAAGTGGGTCGGACGGCTGTTCGATTGGATGGCCATCCGATCGGATGGTTATCCGGTCGGATGTCCATTCGACCGAATGGTCGTTCTATCGGAGGGCCTTCGCGAGTTAGTTTTCCGACTTTCGTTTCGTGCGTTGAGCGTTGCGTTTAAGCGAGTTGCGAATAAGCGATGCGATAGTATTAAACTATAGTTACACAAATAACATAACTAACACATAACAACATACAAGTAAGTAAATTGGCGTTTAGAGTTTGCGATTAGATTGCGATGCGATAGAGTTGCGATAGCGTTTACGAATAACACCTCAAACAAATATAAACATGCACAATTAAAGCACTTAATAACACACACACATATAAATAACTGCGATTCGAGTTGCGATGTGGTAGCGATGTAATAGCGTTAAGTAGATTAGCGTTTAATTGCATTTATCGCATTGTTACTTCACATAATACAAATCGTAAACGAAAATAGCGTAAACCAAAATATCGATTATCGAGGTTCGGGAGTACAAGCAATAATCAAGCAAGAAATGTCAGATCTGAACGTTGACTTTGACTTTGACTTCCCTCGGAAAGTCGGGCTGTTACAGCCTCCCCTACTTTAGGGAATTTCGTCCCGAAATTAAGGCGCAGGCGTAACGAATAGCTGTGGATACTTAGCCTTCATATCGCTTTCGAGTTCCCAAGTGAACTCGGTGCCGCGTTTGCCTTCCCAGCGAACCTTCACTATAGGAATGCGTGATCGTCGAAGTTTCTTGGTTTCTCGGTCCATGATCTCGATTGGCTTTTCCACGAAGTGTAATGTTTAATCCACTTGTAGATCCTCAAGAGGTACATGTAAATTCTGCTCGGCTGGGCACTTTTTGAGGTTGGAAACATGGAAAGTCGGATAAACGTTACGAGTTCCTCCGGTAATTCGAGTCTGTTGGCCACTTTTCCAATTCTTTCCAGAATCTTAAAGGGTCCAATATATCGAGGCGCGAGCTTTCCTTTCTTGCCGAATCGGATCACCCCCTTCCAAGGTGAAACCTTTAGGAATACGTGATTGCCAACGTCAAATTCAAGGGGCTTGCGTCGTTTATCGGCGTAACTCTTTTGAAAACTCTGAGCTTTCAGGAGATTGTCTCGTATCTGGAGGATCTTGTCAGTCGTTTCTTGCAATAACTCAGGACCGGTAATTTGCGCATCTCCGATCTCATGCCATACAATAGGCAATTGACATTTTCTTCCATATAATGCCTCAAATGGTGCCATTTGAATGCTAGAATGATAATTGTTGTTGTACGAGAATTCGACTAAAGGTAAATGTGAGTCCCAATTACTACCAAAATCTATGACACACGAACGAAGCATGTCTTCAAGGGTGTAAATCGTGCGTTCAGTCTGACCGTCAGTTTGGGGACGGAAAGCGGTACTTAGACTAAGAGTAGTACCGAGAGCGGATTGAAAAGTTTCCCAAAGGCACGAGGTAAATCGACCATCGCGGTCAGAGATGATATCACGAGGTGTCCCATGTCGACAAATAGTAAGACGATCAACGATAACCCAGATGCTATGGTGACCTGATGGCGTGCGCGGAAGTTTTGTTATGAAGTCCATAGCTATACTCTCCCATTTCCACATAGGGATCTCGGGTTGTACGAGTAAGCCAGAGGGTCTTTGTTACTCAGCCTTGACTTTCGAACAAGTCAGGCATTTCAAAACGTAGATAGCGATATCCTTCTTCATTCCAGGCCACCAGTACCGAAGACGAAGGTCATGGTACAACTTATCGGCACCGGGATGAATGGAATATCGGGACTTGTGGGCTTCAGTCAACAATATCTCTCGAAGGTTATTGCGACTTGAAATCCAGATGCGATCGAGATAATAATAGATACCGTTCAATTTGGTGACAAGTTGGGTTTCAGCACCACACTTCTTCATTTCCTCTTTCAAGGTGTTCTCAATGAAGCAGGCGTGCAGAGCGTCACGAATTAGCGCTTCGAGGTCGTGCCACGCTTGCGTATTATGAACGCTATGCAAATAGCTTCGTCGGCTGAGAGCATCGGCAATGACATTTTCTTTGCCAGGGTGGTAACGAATCTCACAGTCGTAATCGTTGAGAAGTTCAGCCCATCGGCGTTGGCGCATATTCCGTTCCTTTTGGTTCAATATATGTTGCAGACTCTTATGGTCGGTGAATACCATACACTTGGTACCGTAAAGGTAGTGTCGCCAAATCTTTAACACAAAAACAACTGCACCAAGCTCGAGATCGTGGGTCGTATAGTTCTTCTCGTGGATCTTGAGCTGACGAGAGGCGTACGCGATAACCTTGTCTCGTTGCATAAGAACACAACCAAGACCGAGGTTAGAGGCATCGTAGTAGACCACAAAGTCGTCTTTTCCATCGGGTAATGCGAGGATAGGAGCATTGCAGAGCATATGATTGAGAGTTTGAAAGGCTTCCTCTTGTTCGGTTCCCCAAATAAATGGCTTGTCTTTATGCGTCAGAGAGGTAAGCGGAACGACGATTTTTAAGAAGTCAGCGATGAATCGACGGTAATAGCCCGCCAATCTGAGGAACGAATGAACTTCGGACGGGGATTTTGGTGTAATCCAACTCTTAACTGCTTCATTCTTCACGGGATCGACGTGTATACCTTGACTATTGACGATGTGACCGAGGAATTGAACCTCCTCTAGCCAAAATTCACACTTGGAGAATTTGGCATGACGGTTCGGTCGGATGGTCATTCGACTGAGGAAGGTGTGTTTGTAAAATGTCAAACTTTTGAAGTTTTTGTTGTAGTATAAATAAAGTCATTCGATCGGATGGTCATCCGGACGGATGGTCGTTCGATCGGATGGCTGTTCGAGTGAAACTGATGATCTTTGAAAATTTTACAAAACTTCAAGTGTTTAACTTATAAATTCAAGTCACCTGGTCGAATAGTCGTTCGATCGGATGGTCGTCCGATCGGACGGCTATTCGATCGAGTAACCAGTTTTTTTGAGAACTTGTAAAATCAGTTAAGTTTGCGTTTTGACAGAGACGGTATGACGGCGTGTTAAACAACGGAAATCACATCAAGTCCAGCTTGTTCGATCGGACGGGAATCACCCCGTTCGATCAGAACCAACTGTTCTTGATGGAATTTCATATTCAACCCGGGAGTCGGTCATCTCTTCGGTAGAATCCATTCTCAGACCGGTTCCCCACTAGAGAACGAGTAGAGAGCCCGAACGAGTCCATATTCTAACGGTTTTGAGTAAAAAGTGAAAGATTGTCGAAGAAAAGTTTGAAATTGTTGTTAAATGTTTAGATTTAGTTGAAATCAGTGTAAAATCATATGGAAATCCTTTAGATCCGAACGGTTCTTGATGAGATGAGGTCACACTTCAGTGTTCATAAGAACTCCATGATGACGTCACCTTAGAACAACCCAAATCCGATGATTTCACGATGAAAAGTTGTGATTTGATGGAGAAGATGATGAGAAAGTGTGTAGTGATGATGAAAGTACAAGATTTAGGAAGAAAACTTACAAGAATCGCGAGGAATCGAGAGAAAAAAGGCCAAGAGTGCACTGGGTCGGAGGGAGCTGTCACATCAATGAACAGTGATGTGACAGAAGGGGTATTTATAGGTGAAGAGGAGAAAAGGCGGTGCAGGTCAAGTGGGTCGGACGGCTGTTCGATCGGATGGCCATCCGATCGGATGGTCATCCGGTCAGATGTCCATTCGACCGAATGGTCGTTCAATCGGGGGCCTTCGCGAGTTAGTTTTCCGACTTTCATTTCATGTGTTGAGCGTTGTGTTGCGTTTAAGCGAGTTGCGAATAAGCAATGCGATAATATTAAACTATAGTTACACAAATAACATAACTAACACATAACAACATACAAGTAAGTAAATTTGTGTTTAGATTCGCGATTAGATTGCGATGCAATTGAGTTGCGATTGCGTTTACGAATAACACCTCAAACAAATATAAACATGCACAAGTAAAGCACTTAATTACACACACACATATAAATAACTGCGATTCGAGTTGCGATGCGGTAGCGATGTAATAGCGTTAAGTAGATTAGCGTTTAATTGCGTTTATCGCATTGTTACTTCACATAATACAAATCGTAAACGAAAATAGCTTAACCAAAATATTAATTATCGGGGTTTGAGAGTACAAGCAATAATCAAGCAAGAAATGTCAGATCTGAACGTTGACTTTGACTTTGAGTTGTACTTTGACTTCCCTCGGAAAGTCGGGTTGTTACTATAATGGATGTCACAGTCGTAGTCCTTGATAAGTTCTAACCACCTTCGTTGCCTCATAATTAGATCTTTCTGGTCGAAAAAAGTATTTGAGGCGTTTATGATCCGAGTAAATCGTGCATTTAACCCCGTACAGGTAGTGCCTCCACATTTTTAAGGCGAACACTACTGCCACTAATTCTAAATCATGAATCAGATAGTTGTCTTCGTGTTGCTTAAGTTGCCTCGAAGCGTACACAACGACCTTACCCCTTTACATCAAAACACTTTCCAAGGCTTGGCGTGAGACATCAGTATACACAACCAAATCTTCTGTTCCATCCGGTTACCATTCTAACAATCAATTATGTTTACATATATTCTTATTTTAACATATACACATATATAAAGATTTTGGGGTGTTACAGGAGGTGAACGATGTGATGGTTGGTTATTCGAGTCTCGATAGTGGAGTGTGGCGGTGTTAGGTGATGATGGTTGAAGGCAGTTGGTGATCACCATAGTTATTATGATTCCCGAGAATAGGTGGAACAAAGAAGAACTCGAAAACTCTTGTGAAAGATTGAAACTCGAATATTGAGGTCCGACTTTATCTAAAACACTTCTCGAAAACACCTTTGATACCGAGAAGAGTTTTTAACTTTTCTTTATTTCAATTTCTTAATAATTTTTACTTTTAAACTTTTCATAAACCAAATTTCTAGATATATTAGAAGTTAGTAAAGTACAATTTTTGTCCCTGTGTTTTACACCCATTCTCACATACAAACCCCATTTGAAAAAAAAGTCCATTCTAGTCCTGTGGTTCTCAATTGCAATTAATCAAGTCCTTCTTGCAAACGTCTGTTAATTGAACGTTAGTCAGATGTTAAATGACCATAATACCCTTAAGGACAAAAAAGTGCAAGTGAGAAAAATCATCTTCTTTATAACTTCTTTGATTTACAATTTTTTATGCAAGTATAATCCTCTGATACACTAGTTTCATTGGAATAAACAACTCTTCAGAAACCAGGACCTCCAATTTATGAATGATCATCATCAAATCTATTACTTCCACGTTTAAATGAGTAGATCTTGCTAAAATGCAACCTTCTTTTCCTCATTCTCACAATGTTGTATAATAATTTCTAAAGAACAGTTCTGAAATTGTTCAAGAAACGAGTTTGTAACACCCCAAAAATATTAAGAGATTTATATAAATTGCCTATAACCGAAGAATAATGTGACTAGGATTAACTAACCTAGTTAATTTAAATGATGTAGACAATAAAGAAAACTTGACTAAGTTAACATTCTCTTATAAATTTGGAATTAGAGGGACTAAAATGGTCAAGTTTGAAAGTGAAATTACTAACAAGGAAAATTGACTCAAAACACACACTTTGTGTTTGTTCTGGTCGACGTTTTCATAGAGCTAAGAAAAGGTTCTTCTTTTGAACCCTAAATCACAAAAATTCAACAAAACAAAGGGGAAATCAACTTAAGAATTGGGGCTTTAACTAAAATCGTGATCACCTAAGCTAGGAGGTCACAAGGTATGTCAAATTTCGTCTTTTGGTGATACCTTGAATTTGTGATGAACACTCATAATCGAAATTCTGGAATGAATGTTGAATGTATGAGTGATATTATGTTGAATCCATGTCTAGAAACAAACCCTAGTTGAAAACTTGATGAATTAGTGTTGAAAACTAGGGATTTAATGATCACCCGTATATGTGTTAAGTGGGTTTTTATAACAATATGACGAACACATGAATTTGAGTGTTAAATTGTGAAAACTGATGTTATGATGCAATTTTTTGATATTGTTCATGAATACTAGACATAAGGGCTTAATTTTGATAATTAAAACTTGGTTAAAAGTTAGTAATGAACTAGATAAAAGATGTATATGAATCTTGCCCGCAAGGTGTTTGTTAAAATGCGTAAATGAATGTTGATATGTTGAGATTATGAAAGAAACGCGTAATTGGCAAATTTGATGAATTACGTGTGATATGTGATAATACGAGTTCTAAATAAGATGTTGATTGAACTCTATAGGCAAAGCGGGTGAATCTTCAAGCGGTCAAGTTGGTACGGACGCGCACTTGAAGGATAAGCTTTGAGGTACGTAACTTGTCGTTTCGTTACATTTATGTAGATAAGCTTAGTCATAGATATGTTTAATGTTTTAGTATAGTGAAAATGGTTGCGTTTGGTATGTCAATGAAGTGATGAAATTCGCTAAGACAACCAAACGGGTCAAAATAGAATAGTTAGCAAAATAGCGGTTTTAAGTGACTTGGACGTCACACAACAAACCGGTAAATGGATGCGTAAGCAGAGAATCGGATACGCCAAAATTTGATTGACGAACCTTGGAATTGGCTCAAAACTTAGAAAACTAGATTTTATTGAAATTTTGATAGAAAAACGTATGCTTGAATCGAAGGTATCAAGCATGACATAAACGCGTACGCAAACCGTGTAATGGGAGCAAGATACGCTAGTTTTAATAAGCCCGGAATGGGTAAAAATGGAAAAGGATTAAACCCTTGTCATAAGATATGTGAAATGGTATTAAAATGAAACGGGTTGAATAATTGCATAAGGGATTTATAAGCATATGTTAAAGTGCACTAGTTCAGTAAAATGTGCACTATTTCAGTGCAACGTGCACCATTTCAGTAAAGTGTGCACAACTTCAGTAGGATCGGTTTTTGACTCCCGAACAATTGCGTATGGTACGTACGACGTGCGGAATCCGTGCACGTGCGTGGACCGAGCACAAGAACGTACTATAATCTGTGATTCGATAAAAATAATATGAAATTGTACAATGAACTGTGAATCACCTTTTGCCTTTCTCTCTCTACTTTCTCTCTATAGCTCCTATGCTCCAAATGTCACAAATGGAAAAAGTTCTAAACTAAAGGCATAAGCCTCCTATTTATAGGCCAAGGCTTTTAATGAGAGATCTCATTAATTACATAATTGCACCTTGCCTTTTCCCTAAATATTACAATATAAACTCTAGATTTCTTCAGTTTCTTGCTATGGTATAAATTGACGGAGGCGATAGACATAAATGCAGTAACAGACTCCCCCTTGGATATTGTCGCAGTCAATCTCGTAGCGTCTTGTCTTTCTCTCTCTCTGAGAGTCTTCTTGAAGCTTCATCATCTATAGCAGCCACAGACTCCTCTTGCTTTAACAGACTCCCCGTGGATCTGTCTTCAGCTTTAGTTGTTCTCCCTCTCGTTTAGACTCTTTCTTCAGGTTCCCCCTTTCGTCAAGCTTCCGTGCTTTTGGGATCGACACCTGGCTTTCCGGATACAAGCTCCCCCTTGCGTCGAGCTTGTCTTTAGACTCCCCCTTAGACCCGGCTATCGGGATCGTAATCTGGAATAGCATCTACAACTCTCAAACATTTATAAGTAAAAACGTTTTGAACATCCAGGATTGAAAACCTGGTTCTCAGCATAAGCTAAAACATTTCTAATATGCGACATTGAAAGCGTTTTCGGTTGTCCAGGAATGATAACCTGGCTCTTAAAAACTTTTAATCAAGAACCTGACTCTATTACATGAATATAAAAATATGAATATATCCAGGATTACTTGATTTCACTTTCCCTATCAACATACTTTATAGATTTGAACGTTTAAGCAACCAAGACCGTAACTGTTTTGGTCAAAAATTACCTAAGTAATTAAGTGATCAAATTAGTTTTGTGAGGTAGTGTGCTAAGAATGTGTATCGAAAATATCCTGGTTTGGTTGTTTGCAAAAAACAGTTTTCAGGATATAGCTCAGGATATCGAGCTATATCTATAATCAAACAATGAGTAAAAAGTAAAGGGTGACACGAGATGTACAAGGAAAGCCCTTGATCAATCTAGATCGCCGGCACAAAACCTCGGGAGCAGACAATCGAAGCTGCCTTGTTCTTCTTATTACTTCAAATGTCAGGATACAGTGTAGGATATTGACCAGATCGTTGCTAAGTGTTACAATGTTTTTCAGAAAGTGTGAATTGCGAGAGAGAGTATGAGAGCTCGAGAGTAGTGAGTGTGATGTCCTATTTGATCTGGTTTATCCGTATATTTATAGCTACAAAATGAAAACAAAATCTCCTAAAATAGGGGGATGCCAGCGAATATTCACACGTGAACGTTGAAGACCAAGTAATGCGGCTTCAACGTTCTTCTTTGAACAACTTGGACCGAGTCTTCAGGGGAAAAGGTCTTCATGAACGTTGTGAACTTGTACTCGTACTCCTGCACACAATCCGTTAGTAATCCTCAGGATACACTATCAGGATGTTACCAATATCCTGATTCAACATCCTGGTTATGAACATATATTATGTAATCAAGATATAATTCAAGATACTATCCAGGATATGGGCTCAGAGTTTCACCCATAACAATTGTCCCCAAAAATGTTACCGTTAAGGATCCTGGAGCTAACGGTTACATTTTTCACGATAACCAAGGTAATTAAGAGATAGGACTTTGATGTAACCGCTTGTAACCGCTCAGTCTATATTTACTCATTGCTTCCCTATATCTTCTCCACCTGATCTCCATTTCATCTCCACCGAAAAGAAAAAAGGTAAAATAGTCTCTCTTATCTTCACCTTTCTTTTCCTCTTTTCTGCACATTATTCCGGCGAAAATATGGCGAGGCAAACGAGATCCAGCTCCGCCGATTCTGCCCCTTCATTCATCAGAATATCCTCCAAGATCCAGAGAAGGAAATACGTTCCTTCGATAGTGCTCACCTGTCTGCCCTCAAAACCTCCGGCATCTTCCCGGAGGGGACAGTATTCCGGTTGTTTGGTCAGGAAATGCGATCAGACATGGTTTCTAAGGAATGACTGTGTTTCAATGCTTTTCCATTCACCTTAGGGCTTCAATTTCCTTTCCCTGACTTCATAACTGAGTTTTTCAACATTACGAAAATTAGCTTCAGTCAAACGATGCCAATGCTTTGGCGCGTGTTACTTGTTCTTAATCGAATCAAGAACACCCACATTGCTGACCTCTCTGTACATGATCTTCCTTTAGCATACCGGCTTAGATGCCATGGCTCTTGCCAATTTTTGTTTTATTCCACCTCCAGTGATCCACTGATACTCCGTGCCACCAGGAACGAGGAGGAATGGAAATCCAAATTTTTCTTTGTGAAAAGAGATTCGATCCCTGGTGGAGCCCGGACTTCTACGTCTAAGAAGAGAAAGCGTTTCGAGACCAGCACTCCAGGCTCCGAAGGGTTCTCTTATGAAGAACTCAGCTTCACCGATTCCTTAGAGCCGATGACTTCCTTCCTTAATAAGGTAATATCCTAGTACTACATCCTGCATATATATCCTGATGGAATATCCTGGTTAGTAAGTTTTAACTTTTACCTGTACCCTAAATTGCAGGGTCTCCAGCATCTGCTCCATCTTTACACTGATGCCTGTGGTACAGCCAAGCTCTATGAGGCCAAGATCAAACAACTCAAGACCACCATAGCTGACCAGGGCACCATTGCTGAGGCCAAGACCCGGCATTATAAGGATAAGCTGAAAAAGGTCACTTAGGATGCCGAAGTGAAGTTGGCGGCCGTCCACGTTGAGCACGAACAGGCCATGATCTCCTTCTGGGAGGGGATCAAAAATTCTGCTGTTGTCTCCCTGCTGCAGGCTCGGATCAAGATGGCTTACGAGGCCAAGGAGACAGGTCTTGAGTGCCCATCCTGGCTGGTGGACTCCTGGGTGGCAAAGCTTAAAGAGCTTGGAGGCAATCTTGTGCCATATCCTGCCAAAGCTAGAGCTGGAGAGACTTTTAAAGCAGCCGAGGTGGTGGACAAGGCTGGAGAGAAGAAGGATGCTGGAATGGATGCTGGTGAGGATGCTGGAGAGGATGTTGCTCTGGATGCTGAAGCTGAGAAGACGGAGAAGGATGGTGGTAATGCCGCTGTGTGAGGGCATTCAAGTGGGCGATGATGGATATTGATGCCTAGGCCGGAGCCCACTTTTTAAATTTGAATGTTGGTCTGTAATCCCCAAAACAATTTACTTTTCCTGCCTTTTACTTTTCCTGCACTTGAACAACTTATATTTCATGCATGCTTTTGAACAATCAACAGTTGAAGGTGGAGGGATCTTGGGTTCTAAGATGAAACCTTCAACTGTTTAAGTAAATATGTTTTAGAACTATTTGCACTGTTGGTGGATGGGTCTCATTTTGAGATGAAGCCAATAGTTCAACCTTTTGCTTGTGAATAATAACTAACCTTTCAGCCTTATCTTTGTTGTTGTATTTTTATTGCATGTGTTTTATTCTGAAAATATTTTTCCTTAAATATCCTAGGAAACATTTTGGGAAAATATCCTGAAAGTATCCTGAAAAATATCTTGGTCAGGATACTGCTACATAACTCAAAAAACTTAGGTTACTCAGATAAGATTTCAAAGGATAAAAAAAGGAGAGATCATACCAAAGACTCTTTGAGAGTTGATTCCAATCTTCCATCCCATGGATGTCCCCAGTGCACAATTAGAAATTTGAGTCCATCCTTTGAATTGTATTAAGGTGTATGTCCCCTGTGTTCAGCATATCTGAAGACTTAGGAATTTCTCAACGTAAACATAGCCATATTTTGTTTGAAACCTGTCCTTAGACTTTAATTTTTCTGGGGATAAACCCTGAATATCCTGGGGATAAACCCTCAATATGCTGGGGATAAACCCTTAATAAGCTAGGGATAAACCCTTAATATGCTGGGGATAAACCCTGATTTTCATGCGCTACAGGCGGGAGTGTACAAACTCCAAAACTTAGAAAAGGTGAAAACCTTTAAACCTTAGAGAGTATGAAAATACCCTTTCGTGAGAGAGGGTGATCAATCCCCATGTACCTTAAGGATCCAGGATATAGCCAATAATAACGAAATTATCAGCCACTTTTACGTGAACTGGTCCCGCTATCTTGAACTATTCCTGGATAACTTGCGCTCCAGGCGGGGTGTTTAAACCCAACTCGAGAGAAAGGTGAATACCTTTAAACCTTTGAAGGGATAAGGATCCCTTAAACTTGAGAGAGGGGGCCAATCCTCTAATCTTTTGAATTATCCTGAGTGTATATCCTGGAGCTATATCCTGAAGCATATCCTGCAAAATAACCTTGAACTAAGGTGGGTGTTAGCTTGGCTAACACCCCTCCGATGCTTAAGTCAGTATTGGGTTCAAAAGGAATAAAATAAAATTAAAAGAGATAGAATTCATACCATTATGAGTTAGAAATTAAATTCTAAACTCACTTAAAATAGGCTTTAAGGTGTATAGCATTCCAGGATCTTGGCAAAATATCCCCTTCCATATTCTTGAGTCGGTATGCTCCTTTTCCAGATTCTGATTCAACTTCATAAGGTCCTTCCCATTTTGGGGCAAGCTTCCCATCAGCAGGATTAGTAGTATTCTGAAAAGTCTTTCTTAGCACCCAATCTCCAACTCGAAACCTTCTCGTCCTTATATTCTTGTTATATGCTCTAGATATCCTCTGTTGATATGCTGCCATTCTCAATTTTGCCGCATCCCTAGTCTCATCGATGGTATCCAATTCCTGACATAGAGCTTCAGGATTCTTCTCAGGATCCCGAAGATTGGATCTTGTTGTAGGTATCACCATTTCTGTCAGGATCACTGCTTCTGCTCCAAACACTAAGGAAAATGGAGTTTGCCCAGTTGCACTTTTTACTGTTGTTCTATCAGCCCATAAAACAAAGGGTAACTCTTCTGCCCATCTTCCTTTCTTAGCTCCTAGTCTCTTCTTCAAATTGTTGACAATTATCTTGTTCGAGGATTCTGCTTGTCCATTTGCTTGAGGATGTACTGGTGTGGATGTGATCATTTTGATTCCCCAACTCTTGCAAAAGTCAGTAGTCCTCTTACTTATAAACTGAGAGCCATTGTCACAAATTATTTCAGCTGGTACCCCAAACCTAGTCAGGATATTCCTTTTTATGAAAGATACTACTTCTTGATCTCTGACTTGAACAAATGCCTCAGCTTCAACCCATTTAGAAAAATAGTCTGTCATTGCCAGGATAAAGACTTTTCCTCCTGGAGCTTTTGGGAGCTTTCCTACTATATCCATACCCCACTTCATGAATGGCCAAGGGGAGGCAATAGGACATGGTGGTTCAGCAGGTTTATGCAGTATATTGCTATGCCTTTGACACGCATCACATCTTCGAGCATATTCTGCAGCACCTTTTCTCATTGTCGGCCAATAGTATCCTGTTCTTAACACCTTTGAGAATAACGATATGCCCCCAGTATGGTTGCCACAATCCCCTTCGTGTATATCCTAAAGTACTTCTCTAGTTTCGGGATCCTCCAAGCACCTCAAGTGTGGTCCTGCAAGAGATTTCTTATATAGAACATTATTTATAATAGTGAATCGGGATACCTTCATCCTAAAGCCTTAGGATTCTCATCTTCTGGGATGTGTCCTTCTCTGAGGTATTTCATGATTGGGGTCTTCCAAGACTTAGGATCCTCCTCAGGATGCTCATCATCAGGATCCTGGATACTTGCTACTTCCTTATCCTGAGATTTGAAAAGATCTATTGCAGGATATAGGATATGTAGTATTGGTATCTGAGTTCCTTTTGGTATTCTGAATGATGATCCTAAGTTCGCCAAGGCATCTGCTTCAGCATTATCCTCTCTTGGTACCTGTTCGAGTGTAAAAACTTTGAAATATCCTGCTAATTTTTTGACAGTTTCAAGATATTCGATTAATCTTTCACCTTTGACTGCATAGGACCCATTAAAATGGTTAGTAATTAACAATGAATCAACATATACTTGCAAATATCTAACATTCATGTTCTTAGCCAATTCTAATCCTGCAATTAAAGCTTCATATTCTGCTTCATTATTAGTGGCAGGGAATTCACACCTAATAGCCTGGGGTAATATGTCCCCCTGTGGCGATTTTAGTAGTATACCTAATCCTACACCTCTCACATTAGATGCACCATCAGTATATAATGTCCAGGATTCTGAGGTTTCTCCTAGTTGTTGGACTTCTAGGTCTACTTCATTTTGAATATCACTACTGAAATCAGCCACAAAGTCTGCTAGAGCCTGAGACTTTATAGCATTTCTAGGTTCATATACTAGATCATAGGCACTTAATTTTACCGACCACTTAGCCATTCTCCCTGATATCTCAGGTTTCCTAAGTACATTTTTAACAGGATAATTAGTTTTAACATGAATCCTATGTGTCTCAAAATAATGTCTAAGCTTTGTCGATGCCATAACTAGGGCCAATATCATTTTTTCTAAATGAGAATATCTAGTTTCAGCATCTAATAAACTTTTGCTAACATAATAGACAGGATACTGCTGACCTTCGTGATCCTTTACCAGAACAACACTTACTGCATTCCCTGATACTGCAAGATACAGGGATAATGGTTCACCATCCTCGGGCTTCATCAATAGAGGTGCGGTTGAAAGATACTGCTTCAATTCCTGCAAGGCTGCTTCATGCTTCTCTCCCCATTCGAATTTCTTATTCTTCTTCAGGATATCGTAGAATTCCTTGCATTTTTCTGAGGATCTCGATATAAACCTATTTAATGCTACTACTCGCCCTGTTAATCTTTATACATCTTTCATGTTGGAAGGTGACTTGATATCCAAGATGGCTTTGATCTATTCTGGGCTTGCTTTTATCCCTCTTTTAGTCACCATATATCCTAAAAACTTTCCTGCCCCAACTCCAAAATGGCACTTGGCAGGATTAAGCTTCATGTTATACTGATCCAGGATATCAAATGCTCCTTTAATATCCTGGAGGTGATCCTCAGCCTTCTTAGATTTCACTACCATGTCATCAATGTACACCTCCATGGTGTCCTCCAGTTTGTCTTTAAACATCATGTTCACCGATCTTTGGTACGTTGCACCTGTGTTTTTCAAACCAAAAGGCATAGCAGTATAACAACAAATACCTGTTGGTGTCATGAAAGCAGTATCCTCCTGGTCTGAAGGTTCCATTTGGATCTGCTGGAATCCTGAGGATGCATCCATGAAGGTTAACATCTCATGACCGGCAGTTGCATCACCATCAAGTCTATATGAGGTAGAGGGAATGGGTCTTTAGGACATGCTTTGTTCAAGTCTGTGCAATCTACACAAACTCTCCATTTCCCATTCTTCTTTTGAACTACGACCACATTTGCTAGCCACTTTGGAAATTTGACTTCCCTGATCATCTTGGACTTCAATAATCTTTCAACTTCCTCTTGAATAATTGTATTTCGTTCAGGAGCAAACTTCCTTATTTTTTGCTGAACAGGCTTGAAAGACCTGTCAATTCCAAGCTTGTGAGTGATAATATCTTTAGAAATACCTGTCATATCCTCATGCTTCCATGCAAATGTTGACCTGCTGCATTTCAAAAAGTTAGTTAACTGATCCTCAATATCCTGAGGGATATTGGTTTCTACGAGCACCGAGATATCCGGATTATCCTGGTCCAGGATAATTTTCTTAACATCCTCCTCTAAAGCCTCCGCGATATCCTGAGCTCGCATCTTTAATTGCTATCCTGCCTTGGGCTTTGTTGACGATTTCATTGAGGAAGAATAACATTCCTTTGCCTCCTGTTAATCACTTTCCACCTTGACAACCCCCCAAGGGGTAGGGATCTTGATACACTAATGATAGGTCGATGGCACAACTTTCATATCATGGATCCATGGCCTACCCAATATAATATTGTAGCAGGATAAGGAGTCCATGACACAGAAGCGTTGCATTGAGTTGACTCCTTCAACATATACTGGCAGCTTTATTTCTCCCACAGTATTCTTGGCCTCTCCACTGAACCCCAACAAGTACAGTGGATTTTGAAGTGATATCCATCGGGGATACATTCATCCTCTTCAATGTTTCTAGTTGAATAATGTTGACGGAGCTGCCATTATACACCAGTATCTTGCGCACAAAATGATTAGCAACATATAAAGTTATTACCAAACCATCATGATGGGGATCCTGGACAATATCCTTGTCATCACTGTAGAACGTGATCACTTTATCAGTTGTGAGGGTTGTCATCCTGGTTGGCTTATCTCCCCTTTCTGCCTTAGCCTCCTTTGCATGTCTTTTTGCTGCAGAATAAGAAGTTCCACAAATGTCGGATCCTCCTGAAATAAAGTTAATTATCTTGGCATCCGCAGGAGGTGATGCTGCTCGTTCAGGATCCTTCTCAGTATCCTGACACTTATTCTTCTTTCTTCCCAGAAGATCCTTCAGATATCCTTTGCTCAGCAGATAGCTTATTTCCTTCCTCAGGGCAATGTAATCTTCTGTAACATGTCCAAAATCCTCGTGGAAGGCACACCACGTGGATTTATCCTTCCAATCGGCTTTTTGTTGGTTCTTCCTAGGCCACCTTGCTTTGTCTCCTAAACCCTACATAGCATACATTAGTTCAGGTATATTAACAGAAAAACAATATTCTGACAATTCAGGATACTCCTCAGGATCCTCGTCTTTAACAGCATTCACTTTCTTGCTGTCATTCCTGCCATATGGCTTAGAACGATATGGCTTGTACGAGGATTCTGACTTCCTATTGGTTGATTCATAGGTTGAAGATGAATTCATCCTCTCTTGGATCTTTTTGTTATCCTCCAGTCGAATATATCTTAAAGCCCTGTTTCGAGCTTCATCCAGGTTCCTGCAAGGGTTCATTACAAGATCTTGGTAAAATTGAGAATCTTTTTGCAACCCCATCTTGAAAGCCTGCACAGCTGTTGCAACATCAAGATGTGGGATATCTAAGGACTCCCTGCTAAACTTGTTCACATAATCCCTTAAGGATTCCTGTGGACCTTGAGTTATCCTGTAGAGATCACTGGTCAGTTTCTCAAAACTTCTACTGCAAGAAAATTGACTATTAAACAAATTAACTAAATGAGCAAACGATGTAATTGAATGAGGTGGAACATTTAAGAGCCATTTTAAGGCTGATCCTATCAAAGTAGAACCAAAACCCTTGCAGAGGCATGCTTCCTTGAGATCCGGAGGAATAGGGTTAATTTCCATCCTTTCCCTATACTGAGCAATATGCTCTTCAGGATCCGTGGTTCCGTCATAGAGCTTCATGTTGGGGGTTTGAAATCTTTTTGGGATCTCAGCATCACAAATAGAATATGCGAAGCGGGATATCCTGTGGCTATCCTGGGATACTTCTGGAATTGGCTGGACCACCCCAGGTACACTGGATATCATATCCTTTAATTTCTGAAGCTACCTGGAAAATGTTGTTGTCATACCTGCATCCTGCAAAGATCCAATACCATTAGTAGCAAGAGTATTAGTATTATTAGACACGTTACCAGGCTGAGGATTCTGGCCATATCCTGAAGCATATCCTGAACTTCTCACAGTTGACACCCTGACCGAAGAGGGTATCTCAGGAATATGACTCTGGGAATGGCTAGGCACAATATTGCCCCTGTTATCTGTCACACCCCTTTCTGCGGCGGAAGCACGAGGTGTGATCATGAAAGGTTCTCATTGCATACGAAGAGTAAACATACTACATGCTCAAAAATAACTTCGAATATTACATTACCAAAAACATATGTCAAGTGTTTACAACACTAGATAACATATTGTCTTAAAAGTCACGACTTTATTTAAAGATAGACAAAGCGACATCCACGAGCATGAGTAAGACCACGCGCACATCCATCCTAGTTACCTGAAATACATGTGAGTTTTGGAAAAACGTCAACATAAAGTTGGTGTGAATTCATGCAGTTTTGTATTTCACGTTTGTATACTTTGTATAAAAACATAGTTGTGAATAAATCAAGTTTTTCTCGAGTACTCCACGTACTTCAAGTTATATATCAATCCTCTTGAGTACCCCACGTACTTCAAGTTATATATCAATCCTCTTGAGTACCCCACGTACTTCAAGTTATATATCAATCCTCTTGAGTACCCCACGTACTTCAAGTTATATATCAATTTTAGTATGGTATGAATTTTGTGTAAATACAGTATTTCTGTAATTATCAGATTGTTAATGGGTTGCAAAGCCATTAACATGTGGCACGACATAGGAAGTCACCAAACCTAAGGCATTTAATTGGTATATTCTGAGACACAAAAGCACTCCTCGGTTCTCGCCCCGACCGGGAGTGTGGCTGCCAGGCACCCGTTAGATCTAACCTTTTGTTCTGCGGTCTAAGTATGTACACGATTAATGGTGCTTCTGAGCCCTATTCGTGACACTATTTCTCATAACGCATCCTACTTGGTTCTCGTTCTCACCAAGCGCGTTTCTTGTTATTATTTCTCATAGCGCCTCATACTTGGTTCTCGTTCTCACCAAGTGCGCTTCTCATATTCTTATATTTCATCACACTTGGTTCTCGTTCTCACCAAGTGTACTTCTTGTATTCTTATATTTCGTCACACTTGGTTCTCGTTCTCACCAAGTGTACTTCTTGTATTTATATCATACCAATTATAAATTTGTACATTTGTACATGTATTTCACCCCCGAAGTTATAAAAACTGAAAACAGTTAAAGAGAAAAGGGGGAGCATGAACTCACAACTTTGCGTTCCTAGCGTCGTAAACTCCACCGGATTTGCTTAATTAACGTCGTAACCTATACGCGTTTTCTTAACGTTAGTCACTAGACTTGCGTCGCACAAGTACAGTCACTTTCTTTTGTATTCGTATTGTTGTGTTAAAAATATTTCATATTTTTAACTACGTATCTTACTTATATTATTTCCTCTAAAATAAATATAAGTCTTTTGTGTTTTGCACTTTGCACCCGAATTATGTATCTTGTATGTTGTATGTGTATTCTTATATTTCTACTCCTCATGAGTAATTAGTGTATTTTTAAGTCTTAATACACTAGTACGTACAACACATACTATATACACTTAGCACAAAAGTTGGTGATCAAATAATATATATTTTTCTTTCAAAAATATATACTTAATATCCATTTTATTCTTGAAGAAATCCTCATTTCTTATCACCAAAAATTAGGGAAACCTTAGTAATACTTTTAAACACATTTTTAGGGAATAAGTTTCTCAAAACTTATATTTTTCTAAGTGTCAAAATTTATAAAAATTTTGACAGAGTTTCCCCTAAAAATGGAGGTTTCCCACGTTTTCAAAACGTGTGTTTATTTTCTTTTAAATCATCATCAATCATCAATAATCATCAACAACAATTATCAACAATAATCATCAACAATAATCACTAATTCCTCCATTTCATGAACTTGAATATTTACAAAAATGTGTAGTAACTTACTAGCACATTTAGTAAGTCTTGTTATCTTTAAAAATAATTTTAGTTTCTTAAAAACTTTATTTTTAAAGAATATGAAGTTTCACAACTTCTAGTCGAGATTTACAAAATATTTCTTTGTTAAATTTTCTTGTGACACATGCGTCTACACACTTGTTTATTTACTAAAAATGCTTTTTAGTTCGGATAAGATCCGGGTTATAAACAAGACTAATATTTTTGGTTGGTTCTTCCGAAAAACCACTTGTAGATACTTAGATCGGCTAGTTTTAAACACTATTTCCCAAGTTAAATCGCTTTTACACAAGTTCATGATGTGTGTGGTAGAGTTTCATCATTTAACCTTTGTTACTCTTAAACAAGCTTTATGTCATAATCCAAGATCATGACTAAACCGGGTTAAATGATGATCCGAGCTACCACAACATAGATCGGGTCCAAATAACCACACAAAATGATTACTACAACATTTACACAACATATGAGCTTTTAACCATCACTTTTAGTGTTTTCAGTAGACTTTTATGCTTCATCTTGTAAGATCACGAGTTTTAACCGTTACAAATCATTTTAACCACTTCAATATAGTTCAAGAGAGTGATTTAAGCAACATACCACTAGCTCGAGGCTAGGGAAGAATCTAAGCACAAATCGAGTGGATAAAAGCAAAGTAGAGAGGTCCTTCGCCTTCCGTTTGCTCCAAGACTCCTAATACGTGACCCTTAACACTTGTGTGTGCTTGGAATGATGATGATCAAACTCGAAAAGTTGATGGATATAGGGATGCTTGGCCGTGAGCTTGGTAGAGAGAAAGAGAGTGTATTGTGGAGTTTGTTTAGTGTGTGTTATGATATGTAATTACATGATCTTATAGATAATTCAACAAGGTCTTTATCCAAGGGATTATGTGTATGTTAGATACTAGACAAGGTTGATTAATTAAATCAATTATAGGACAAGGGTGTCCTCTCTTAGTTAGGGCCGGTTAGAGAGGGGGGGGGGGTCCTAGTCCGATTCCAAGTAGTAATTAGGTGATTAGTTTGGTTAAACCAAGTTAGTTAAGTGTTTAACCCCGTTACTAATGTGTAGCGTGTTATGACGGGTGTTAGGGTAATCAGGGACCCTAACTAGCTCAAAAAAGATAAATAATGTTATTAACAATATTTTCATGTTCCGGGTATAGTCCGGTTGTTCGGTTACATACCGATTCGTTAAAGTGCTAAATTGCACCTTTTAGTGTTTAATAAGTATCTTTTTGTAACACTATCGATTCCCAACACGTAGGGAAATATTCTGGATAATAAAACGACATTTCTGCATAACATTATATGTCTAAATGCTGAATTATTGCTGAATTTTATAAATTCTGCACTTAAAGTGCGTTTCGGGTGCTCTTTAGTGCTTATTTTTTGCTTTCGTATTGCATACATATTAAACCCTTGCATGTACTCTTGGGTTTTAATGCACTTTTGTCGTCGGACCTACACCTAGGCCTCAATTTTATTGTCTGACTGCTTTCTGCAGTTCTGTTGACACAGTGTGTCTTACCGGTGAGTTTACTATTATTTTTGACGCAACGCTCTCGTTTATGCTTAAAGCAATATTTTGTAGTATACAACGTGCATGAATTCACTTGTTTAATCATGTGTTCAGACATTGCTGACAATTAAACTCATAATTGCAGTCATTAAGCAATAAGCAATGTGTACGGAAGTTACCGGTTTGGGCCAGTTGTCACAGTCTCCCCCCGTTAAAAGAATTTCGTCCCGAAATTCAGACTGAACTCACTCTCGCTGGAGTCTTCTTGAATAGGTGGGGATACTTTTTCTTGAACTGGTCTTCATGTTCCCATGTGTACTCGGGTCCGTGCTTAGAGCTCCAACGTACTTTGACAAGCTTCACACTGCTCCTCCTGGTCTTGTTGACTTTCCCGTCAGTAACCTCAACGGGTTGCTCTGTAAATCGGAGGGCTTCATCAATATGTATTTCATCCATCGGGATGATCACGTTTTCTTGCGTTGGACTCTTCTTCAGGTTGGATACATGAAACGTATCATGTACTCCGTTAAGTTCTTCCGGTAACTCCAACTTGTATGCCACGGTACCAATTCTCTTCAGTATTCTGAATGGTCCGATATATCGTGGATTCAGCTTTCCACGCTTTCCAAATCTGACTACGCCCTTCCATGGTGAGACTTTTAACAACACTTTGTCTCCCACCTTGAAATCTACCGATTTTCTATTCGGATCAGCGTAGCTCTTTTGTCGCTCTCGAGCCGCCTTAATGCGCTCTCGGATCTGCGCAATCCTGTCGGTGGTCTCTTGTACAAGTTCAGGACCAACCATACGCTTATCTCCAGCGTCTGCCCAACATAAGGGCGATCGGCATTTGCGGCCATACAGAGCTTCGAACGGCGCGGCTTTTATGCTCGTATGATAACTGTTATTGTAGGAAAACTCAACTAAAGGTAGATGAGTATCCCAGCTGCCGCCTAGATCCATGACACATGCGCGAAGCATATCTTCTAACGTTTGTATAGTCCGTTCGCTCTGGCCGTCTGTTTGCGGATGGAATGCCGTGCTAAGATCTAGCTGAGATCCAAAGGCTTCCTGAAATGATTGCCAGATTCTTGAGACAAGGCGTCCATCTCTGTCTGAAATGATTGAGATTGGCACTCCATGACGTGCCACAATTTCTCTTAAGTATATTTCAGCAAGCTTTCCAGTGCTGTCTTTTTCTCGGATCGGTAGGAAGTGCGCAGACTTCGTTAATCGATCAACTATTACCCATATCATATCGTGCCCTCTCGGGGTCCTGGGTAATTTCGTTATGAAGTCCATCGAGATTTGTTCCCACTTCCACACGGGAATCTCTGGTTGTTGTAGTAGGCCGGACGGTTTCTGATATTCTGCCTTAACTTTGGCACAGGTTAGGCATTTTCCAACATACACAGCAATGTCGCTTTTGAGTCTCGGCCACCAATAGTATTCCTTCAAGTCTTGATACATTTTGTCCGATCCTGGGTGGATCGAATATCTCGATTTGTGGGCTTCATTAAGGATGACTTCTCGTATGCCACCATAGAGTGGAACCCAAATACGCTTCTTAAAGTATAAGGCTCCCTCTTCGTTTGGCACCATGTATTTCAGCATACCCCGTAGGTATTCAGCTTTACGGTTTTCTTCTTTAAGAGCTCCTTGTTGTGCATCTCGAATGCGTGCTGTGAGGTTCGTTCGAATCGTCATTTCCAGTGCTCGAACCCTTAGGGTCTTAACCCTTTCTTTTCGGCTCAACGCGTCTGCTACAACGTTCGCCTTTCCAGGATGGTACTTAATCTCACAGTCATAATCATTCAGCAGCTCGACCCAACGTCGCTGGCGCATATTCAATTCCTTCTGATCAAATATGTGTTGCAAGCTTTTGTGATCTGTGAAGATTGTACGTCGAGTACCATATAAATAATGTCGCCAAATCTTCAAGGAGAATACCACTGCACCCAGTTCCAGGTCGTGAGTGGTATAATTTCTCTCGTGAACCTTCAATTGTCTTGAAGCATAAGCGATGACTTTTTGGCGTTGCATGAGCACGCAACCCAAGCCTTGTCGTGAGGCGTCGCAGTATACCACGAAGTCTTCAGTGCCTTCGGGTAACGATAGTATCGGTGCATCGCAGAGCTTGTTCTTAAGTAGCTGAAAGGCTTCTTCCTGTTTGTGACCCCAGTCGTATTTCTTGTCTTTCTGAGTAAGGGTCGTTAGCGGTTGAGCTATCCTCGAGAAATTCTCAATGAATCGCCGATAATAGCCCGCTAAGCCCAAAAATTGACGGACTTCGGTCGGGGTCTTGGGAGCTTCCCAATTCTTTATTGCTTCAATCTTGGACGGGTCTACATGAATGCCCTTCTCATTCACCACGTGACCAAGAAATTGTACTTCGCGAATCCAGAATTCGCATTTCGAGAACTTTGCATAAAGTTTCTCTTTCTTCAGTAGCTCCAAGATGGTTCTGAGATGTTGCTCATGTTCTTCTTTCGTTCGCGAGTAAATCAGGATATCATCGATAAATACAATCACGAATTTATCGAGATATGGTTTGCATACGCGGTTCATTAGGTCCATAAAGACCGCTGGCGCGTTCGTCAATCCAAATGGCATCATGTCACGACCCCCGACCCACCCTGGACGGAATCGGGTGCCGTGAACAGTCCAGCGGTACCGGTTTTTAAAAACATTGCAGCGGAAATTTCATCAGGACCGTGAGTTAGGAAAAATATCAGAGTTTAGAAAACACCGGATTTTATTGAAAGAGATGGGATAAACCCATATTTTATAAAGTGAATTTTGTTTACAATATTTCTTAATTTGATTTAAATAAAATAAGCCACTTCTTGAAGCCTTTTCAGTGTCGTATCCAGCTCTTATCCCACTTACCTGAAAAATGTTTTAAAAAGGTTTTGTCAGCGATAACACTGAGTGAATTCATTCCATTTTATAAATATATTGTTATACCTTACAATATTAAGGTTTTTATATTTATTCAATTCACTCAGTATTTGTCAAATAATGATAGTTCCAATGTGACAGTAATCATATCAATTTATTGACTCACTTTAGTCCACTAGTGAATTCATCAAATAATTCTATTTGACTATTATTCACTTTATCTGTCACTAGGCGATTCCTGTGACTATAATCATATCAATGTTGATTATTCTTTCAATTAATGATTCTGGTCATATCACTGTTGATCATTCTTTCAACTAGTGATTCTATAACACTGTTGATCATTCTCTCAACTAGTGTTTTTGGTCATGTCACTGTTGATCATTCTTTCAACTAGTAACTCAGATTATATTACTGTTGATCATTCTCTCAACTAGTAATTTCTATTCATAACACTGTTGATCATTCTCTCAACCAGTGTCTTCGGACATAATGGTGTCCCGTGACATTTCTTTGTCAAATATATTACTTTTGGCATAAAACCATTTAATCCAGAAAAATGACATATATCAATTTATGTCAAATTAATATAACTTATCAAATATGTTAATTAAATAATTGTAATATCATTATTTAATATTTTAACATGACTAAGACTAAAATATAATCTTAGTAAAATGCATAATTTCCACTGTTATTTGTAATCATGATAATATTAACTAACTTTCTGGCAAATAATAATGAGAATCAAATAATATATAAAATCTTTCATACCAGTAGTTAATATAAAAACTTAATTACTGTAAGTATAACTGGCAATCATTTAGGATTCTGTAAAATCTTTGTAAATATAATTGTTTCACAAAAAGGTGATAAAACTGTGAGAAAATAGAGTGGACTCACAAACTGTGAGAAAAGAGAAATGAACTCACATTGCAGATTTCTACGGGCAAAGCTTAGTCTACAGATAATCCTTGATATATATTGCAGATTTAATTTGAGCAGAGCTTAGCCTATTGATTAACCTTTTTAACCTAATGCACACGAACTAGGTAAGTAACTTAATATAGCATTTTACGATAACTCACGAGATCATATTCTCACAACAAATGACAAAGTGCAATACTTCATCCATCGAATTAACGATGATCCGTTGAATTAACAACGAACGACAAAGTATAATACTTTACCTATCGAATTAACGACAATCCGTCAAATTAATGACGAACGATAAAGTATAACCCTAATGTGGGCGGCACTTAAACATCCATTGGATATATTGATCGATCGGACAATGAATCGTAATAGCGATTAAGTTAATACCCTGTTCTGCAGCACCCCGCTATACTTAATTGAAGATTCGTGTGTGTTAATTGAAGTAAACAGACAATATCACGAAGAATTTGAGGAATTCTTTCGTCGTTTGAACACCAGAAAGCAAGTGCCAAACGCTGCTATTTATACACGAAATTGGACAAGCTTACGGACCGTAAGGCTGCCAATGTTACGGTCCGTATGACAGCTTACGGTCCGTAAGGTTATCAATGTTACGGTCCGTATGAGACAGCAAATCACTATAGGGTAGCCACGCGTGGGAGTAGGCCTGCTGAGTCGACGATATTATTAATTTCAACTTTCTGAACACGCAAATATAGATAATCATCAAGTAGGGAATGCCCCCCCTGAGTTTTAGGGGCCCTAATCCTGATTCTGAAAATTATGATAATTCTAGGGTTTGCACAGAATCACTTGGGTGTCTCAATTAGAGTTTCTTATTGGTCAAATTAATTTAATAATTATGACTTTTAATGAGAGTCGTTACATTCTCCCCACCATAATAAAAATCTCGTCCTCGAGATTTGCTGGAATAAGTAGGAATACTTTTCTTCATCTCAGGTTCCAGCTTCCAAGTGTATTTTTAGACTTATGTCATATTCTAGTCAATAAAAACAATATTAAGGTAGATGACATAGAATCGAATTTTGTGAATATAAGTTGTACAATAGGTAGGATTCAAAGATTCAACTGAATTAGTTCAAGAAATCAATGTCAAACGAATGAGATGAAATGATATAATTTCCAATGTAACTATATTCAAGTCAAAAGATATATAATCAAATAGATATTTAGAATGAATATGAAGAATTTTTTTAGAATCAAATAAAAATTCTTTTGTCAAAAGAAAGCTTACTTTGATTGGCAACTGAAGAAGACTCAGAATCAACAAGTTCAAAATGAAATAGAAGCACGAAAATATTTAGTCAACTATCGAATCATAACAAGAGAAAAATCAGGGTTTTGACATTATTGAATTTGCAAGGATACACTGGAATACAATAGAGTTTAGTGTATCATTGTCTTAATACATAATTGCATCAAGACTACTTTCGAATGATGAGTCAAACGAAATACATACGTGATTTTGAAAGATTCGTATGCTTATGATTAGCTTAAGCTACAAGTTTATAACGACTCCACAAGGTGTCGTAAGGATTGAAATAATTCAATAATTACGGTGACTGAACAATTTCACCGTATAATCAACTGAAAGCTTTAATGAAGTAATTTTGGATATTCAGTTCGAATAGGATTTTCAAATGAAAAGAACAAATGAATAGTATAGAATTTTCGATAAATGATGAAAGAAACATTAAGAGGTACACCGGAATATGATATGAATTTGTGTACACTTATCTTAACACATAATTGTATTAAGACTGTTTAAGATAATGAACCAACAGAAATTAAAATTCGTTCATTAGGAGTGAAAATGAGATTATCTCAAGATTCAAATTTAAAGAAAATGCCACCACAAGGTGTCATAGGAATTGAAAATAGTAATGGTGAATGAAACAAATTTCACCATGCTTTAAATCAAATGAAGTGAATCCGAATGTTTCAAATAAATCAAGTAAGATTGAAATCGAAATACTTGAATAATGGTTTTCGATCAAAGTTGATAAAACAATAAGGATTACGAAACGCTCGATTGTTGATATAAAAATCTTTTAAGAGATACACTGAAATATGAAATGAAATTGTGTATCATTATCTTAGCACATAATTGTGTTAAGATTGATTTTATAGAATAAACCAGCAAAACGGATTTAATATAAATAAATAATTAAACCCATATATGAGATTAGCACAAGCTTCAAATTTTATGAAAACGTCACCGCAAGGTGATCGTGACCAAATAAATGATTCAGTGAAAGTGAAGACCAAACAATTTTGTTATGGTTTTGAATAGATGAAATTCTTGACAGAATATATTTATTTATAGACTTTTATTTGTACTAGGGTCAAATAATAACTTAACTTAGATACTACATATCAGTGGCTACGTCTGGAATCATTTCTGCTTCTTGCGTAGTAAGTACGAATGCTCGCGCGTTCCTCTTAGCTCCGTCTACAGTTCTGGCCTGGTTGTCAGGTGCTTTGGTTAGTTTAGGGCAATATGGTTTGATGTGTCCTGTTTCTCCGCAATTGAAACAAACAGTAGTTTTCCTTCTACACCCTTCCTCTATATGTCCGGTCATCTTGCAGAAGTCACAGTAGGATGTTCTCCTAAAACGACATCTTCCCGAATGCTTTTTGTTACAGCTTCTGCAGATAGATTGCTCCAGTGACTGTTCAGTTCCTGTCTTCTTGTAGAATTCTTGGGAAATTTCTGGGCTAACTCTTTCTTTTTATTTTCTTCTCTTGTGCGGATTAGTCCATCTGTCAGCATGTTAGCTAGTTCGACTGCTTCTTCGATAGTCTGTGGTCTAGTGGCCTTGACTATGTCTCGGATTTCACTAACTAATCCCCAAATATAACGAGAAATAAGTACAGGTTCTGGCGAAGCCAGAGTTGGTACCATTCTTGCATATTCGAAGAACGTTGTCGTATATTCACGACAATTCACATCTATCATTTTATGATTTAGGAACTTGTTAGCTATTCGTTCCTTTTCATAAGGAGGACAGAATTTCCTTTCTGTCATTTCCTTGAATTTTTCCCAATTCATGGCATAAGCCATGCCACTTCCTTTTGCCTGAAGAATTGTATTCCACCATTCTAAAGCTTCTTCCTTAAAGAGATTAGATGCATACATCACCTTATCTTCTTCGGCACATTTACTGATTGTAAGAACAGCTTCCGTCTTTTCCAACCATCGCAGAGCAGCTGTGGCTCCTTCACTGCCGGCGAACTCAGTTGGTTTACAGGCTAAAAATTCTTTGTAGGTACACCCGAGAGTCATCGCCTTCTTTTTCTTAGGAAATGGGGTTTTGATAATATCATCATTACCTCTATTGACACTATGGCTAAAACCATCGTCACGAGTATGCTTGCTACTCACAACTTTGGTAGGTTCTACGGTATTTTTAACAGCTTTAATTATTGAAGGTAAAGCATTAGCTATTCCTTGGGCTATTAAATTTTCTATAGCATTTTTATCCAAAGGATTTTCATTATTAGCATGAACTTCTGGATTATGTGGTACTTCATTCGACATCTGAATTGCAAACATTTTCACATATTATCATTACAGAAAACAAACAATACTTCCAGGATATTATTTGTGTATATTAACATATATATATATACTCATATAGAACACATATGTTAATTTGTATCAGTTTCCTAACTTTATTGTTTAAGTTTAGGTATTAAAAAGAACACCTAATCAGCTTAAACAAGTGGCTCTTTGAGTTTGGCTCTGATACCACCTTCTGTCACGACCCCCGACCCACCCTGGACGGAATCGGGTGCCGTGAACAGTCCAGCGGTACCGGTTTTTAAAAACATTGCAGCGGAAATTTCATCAGGACCGTGAGTTAGGAAAAATATCAGAGTTTAGAAAACACCGGATTTTATTGAAAGAGATGGGATAAACCCATATTTTATAAAGTGAATTTTGTTTACAATATTTCTTAATTTGATTTAAATAAAATAAGCCACTTCTTGAAGCCTTTTCAGTGTCGTATCCAGCTCTTATCCCACTTACCTGAAAAATGTTTTAAAAAGGTTTTGTCAGCGATAACACTGAGTGAATTCATTCCATTTTATAAATATATTGTTATACCTTACAATATTAAGGTTTTTATATTTATTCAATTCACTCAGTATTTGTCAAATAATGATAGTTCCAATGTGACAGTAATCATATCAATTTATTGACTCACTTTAGTCCACTAGTGAATTCATCAAATAATTCTATTTGACTATTATTCACTTTATCTGTCACTAGGCGATTCCTGTGACTATAATCATATCAATGTTGATTATTCTTTCAATTAATGATTCTGGTCATATCACTGTTGATCATTCTTTCAACTAGTGATTCTATAACACTGTTGATCATTCTCTCAACTAGTGTTTTTGGTCATGTCACTGTTGATCATTCTTTCAACTAGTAACTCAGATTATATTACTGTTGATCATTCTCTCAACTAGTAATTTCTATTCATAACACTGTTGATCATTCTCTCAACCAGTGTCTTCGGACATAATGGTGTCCCGTGACATTTCTTTGTCAAATATATTACTTTTGGCATAAAACCATTTAATCCAGAAAAATGACATATATCAATTTATGTCAAATTAATATAACTTATCAAATATGTTAATTAAATAATTGTAATATCATTATTTAATATTTTAACATGACTAAGACTAAAATATAATCTTAGTAAAATGCATAATTTCCACTGTTATTTGTAATCATGATAATATTAACTAACTTTCTGGCAAATAATAATGAGAATCAAATAATATATAAAATCTTTCATACCAGTAGTTAATATAAAAACTTAATTACTGTAAGTATAACTGGCAATCATTTAGGATTCTGTAAAATCTTTGTAAATATAATTGTTTCACAAAAAGGTGATAAAACTGTGAGAAAATAGAGTGGACTCACAAACTGTGAGAAAAGAGAAATGAACTCACATTGCAGATTTCTACGGGCAAAGCTTAGTCTACAGATAATCCTTGATATATATTGCAGATTTAATTTGAGCAGAGCTTAGCCTATTGATTAACCTTTTTAACCTAATGCACACGAACTAGGTAAGTAACTTAATATAGCATTTTACGATAACTCACGAGATCATATTCTCACAACAAATGACAAAGTGCAATACTTCATCCATCGAATTAACGATGATCCGTTGAATTAACAACGAACGACAAAGTATAATACTTTACCTATCGAATTAACGACAATCCGTCAAATTAATGACGAACGATAAAGTATAACCCTAATGTGGGCGGCACTTAATCATCCATTGGATATATTGATCGATCGGACAATGAATCGTAATAGCGATTAAGTTAATACCCTGTTCTGCAGCACCCCGCTATACTTAATTGAAGATTCGTGTGTGTTAATTGAAGTAAACAGACAATATCACGAAGAATTTGAGGAATTCTTTCGTCGTTTGAACACCAGAAAGCAAGTGCCAAACGCTGCTATTTATACACGAAATTGGACAAGCTTACGGACCGTAAGGCTGCCAATGTTACGGTCCGTATGATAGCTTACGGTCCGTAAGGTTATCAATGTTACGGTCCGTATGAGACAGCAAATCACTATAGGGTAGCCACGCGTGGGAGTAGGCCTGCTGAGTCGACGATATTATTAATTTCAACTTTCTGAACACGCAAATATAGATAATCATCAAGTAGGGAATGCCCCCCCTGAGTTTTAGGGGCCCTAATCCTGATTCTGAAAATTATGATAATTCTAGGGTTTGCACAGAATCACTTGGGTGTCTCAATTAGAGTTTCTTATTGGTCAAATTAATTTAATAATTATGACTTTTAATGAGAGTCGTTACACATCACAAGGAATTCGTAGTGCCCATAGCGCGTTCTGAATGCAGTCTTTGGCACGCTTTCTTCTTGGATTCTCAGCTGATGGTATCCAGATCGAAGGTCGATCTTGGAATAGTAGCTTGATCCTTGCAGTTGATCAAATAAGTCATCAATCCTCGGTAGTGGATACCGATTCTTGATTGTGAGCTTGTTCAGTTCCCTGTAATCGATACACATCCGCAGTGTTCCATCCTTCTTCTTCACGAATAATACCGGAGCTCCCCAGGGTGAGAAGCTTGGCCTTATAAATCCCTTATCCAACAACTCCTGGAGTTGTGTAGATAACTCTTGCATCTCGGATGGCGCAAGTCGATAGGGTGCCTTGGCTACAGGAGCAGCTCCTGGAACCAAATCTATACGGAATTCGACTTGTCGTTGCAGAGGTAGTCCTGGCAGATCTTCAGGGAACACATCAGGAAATTCCTTCACCACAGGAATGTCTTCGAGTTTCGGCTCCTCAGCCTTCTTGTCTATAACGTGTGCTAGGAAAGCAACACATCCTTTCCTTAAGCACTTCTGTGCCTTCATACAACTGATGATTCGTAGAGGCGCGTTTCGTCTTTCTCCATGCACGATGAGAGTTTCACCATTCGCTAAAGGGATGCGAATGATTTTCTCATGACAAATAACTTCAGCTTTGTTCTTGGACAACCAGTCCATCCCGACCACTACATCGAAGCTACCCAATTGAATAGGTAAGAGGTCGATGCTAAAATTTCGTTCGCCAAGTTCTAGTGTGCAGCCTCTGACAACTTCGCCCGATTCAACAAGTTTACCATTGGCTAGTTCTATGGAATAAGGAATTTCTAATCTACTAGATTCTATTCCGAGTATGCGTTTAAATTCCACAGACATGAAGCTATAATCGGCGCCAGTGTCGAATAATATGGATGCAAAGTGATTGTTAATGAGAAACGTACCGGTGACCACGTTAGGGTCCTCGCGTGCGTCTCTTGCTCCAATCACAAATGCTCGAGCCGGAGCGTTGTTTCTCTCTGGGCAGTTCTTCATGAAATGGTCATTGCTTCCACACTTGAAGCATCCTTGCCCTTTCCCGTTACCATTCTTGTTACCAGCACCGTTCCCATTTCGGTTCTTTCCTTTTCCCCAACAGTCTTCTGTTCGATGACCCAATTTACCACATTTGTCGCACCTTGGAATGCGACAAGCTCCATCATGATGATACTTACATTTTTGGCATCTAGGCATGGAGCCTTGGTATGCTTTGGTTGCATGGGTTTTTGTCTCCTGAGGCGGATTAGTGTCGCGCTTCTTGTTGAAACCCTTGTTGTTGCGAGTAGCTTGGTTCAAACTTGTATGCTTTCTCTTTTTGTCACCGGACGACTCAGCATGTGTCTCGGTCTTTTCTGTTGGGTTCAGTGATAACTTCTTCATACGAACACAATCTTCAGTCAGGCTGACAGCCAGAGTTACAGCCTCGGTGATTGTTTGTGGTTTGGCCGACGTTACCATGCCACGAAACTCTGAGGCCAGTCCCCAAATGTAGCGTTCCACACGCTTAAATTCAGGAGTCACCATGTAGGGAAGCACTCTCGACAGGTCGTGGAACCTTCGAGTGTAACCATTGATGTCAGCACCTTCCATAGTCAAGTGCCAGAACTCTGTTTCCAGCCTTTGGAGTTCCGCACGAGAGCAGTACTTCTCTCTCATCCTTTCCTTCAGTTCCTCCCAAGTTAGGCCATAAGCGGCGTCATCACCCAAAGTTTGGGCTTGCAGGTTCCACCAAGTCAGAGCTTCATCGACGAATAACCCAGTAGCAAAAGTGACTTGTTGATCCGCGGTACACTTGCTCATGCGGAAAGTAGCTTCAGTCTTCTCCGTCCAGCGCACAAATGTTACTGCACCTCCTGTGCCATCATAGTTCATCGGCTTGCAGTCGAGGAACTGCTTGAAAGTGCAGCCTTGGGCTGCATTGCCTCCAGACGAATCTCCATTCCCATTACGCCTAGCGTTGCTTGGTCCTCCACTGTCTTGAGTTCGGTTCGCCTCGTACTGGGCGATAGCAGCGGAGATCCTTTCTTCCAGTAGGGCGTTCAGCTCATCAGTAGTTCTGGGCAGTAGGGGAGGAGGAGGTTGATCGTCATTGCGAGCATTCACAGCTTTCCTGGGTGCCATGTTCTGACAGAACATAACACAACAGGGTTACACATTTGTTTGATATCGTCCTACTAGGCAGTAGTTGTATATATATATTCACAGGTATATATCACATAAGTGACATCAAACAATTATTACTCTAGCAGAGTACTTAGTAGGCTTGTACTGAGGGGATCCATACGTGACAAGACTTGCTGTGGTTTCTGTGCACTGAATTCCATAATTATGTATGCATCCATAATTACGTAACTCCTTGCACAGTCCGCACAGTTCGTTTCATCCTCGTATTTCTTCCTTCAGGTAGGCCATTGCTTGCAGGTAAAGTCACATATACTTGTGACATTCTACTTCTAGTATGTGCTAATTATCACACATAATTGCAAGTAGTTTCTAGTCAACGACAAGTGCTACTCAAGTGCACTCTAAGTCTCGTAGTGTCTTTTCTAGACTCATGTAGACAGTTTCAGGCAGTGGATGTCGCGGGACGTTTTATGCAATGAAAACTCTTTGAAAATTGTTTTCGTGAATGGATCCTAGAGATTGTAGACTAGACTCGAGAAGGAATCCTGGTTCACTACAATCGCAGCTCTGATACCAATCTGTCACACCCCTTTCTGCGGCGGAAGCACGAGGTGTGATCATGAAAGGTTCTCATTGCATACGAAGAGTAAACATACTACATGCTCAAAAATAACTTCGAATATTACATTACCAAAAACATATGTCAAGTGTTTACAACACTAGATAACATATTGTCTTAAAAGTCACGACTTTATTTAAAGATAGACAAAGCGACATCCACGAGCATGAGTAAGACCACGCGCACATCCATCCTAGTTACCTGAAATACATGTGAGTTTTGGAAAAACGTCAACATAAAGTTGGTGTGAATTCATGCAGTTTTGTATTTCACGTTTGTATACTTTGTATAAAAACATAGTTGTGAATAAATCAAGTTTTTCTCGAGTACTCCACGTACTTCAAGTTATATATCAATCCTCTTGAGTACCCCACGTACTTCAAGTTATATATCAATCCTCTTGAGTACCCCACGTACTTCAAGTTATATATCAATCCTCTTGAGTACCCCACGTACTTCAAGTTATATATCAATTTTAGTATGGTATGAATTTTGTGTAAATACAGTATTTCTGTAATTATCAGATTGTTAATGGGTTGCAAAGCCATTAACATGTGGCACGACATAGGAAGTCACCAAACCTAAGGCATTTAATTGGTATATTCTGAGACACAAAAGCACTCCTCGGTTCTCGCCCCGACCGGGAGTGTGGCTGCCATGCACCCGTTAGATCTAACCTTTTGTTCTGCGGTCTAAGTATGTACACGATTAATGGTGCTTCTGAGCCCTATTCGTGACACTATTTCTCATAACGCATCCTACTTGGTTCTCATTCTCACCAAGCGCGTTTCTTGTTATTATTTCTCATAGCGCCTCATACTTGGTTCTCGTTCTCACCAAGTGCGCTTCTCATATTCTTATATTTCATCACACTTGGTTCTCGTTCTCACCAAGTGTACTTCTTGTATTCTTATATTTCGTCACACTTGGTTCTCGTTCTCACCAAGTGTACTTCTTGTATTTATATCATACCAATTATAAATTTGTACATTTGTACATGTATTTCACCCCCGAAGTTATAAAAACTGAAAACAGTTAAAGAGAAAAGGGGGAGCATGAACTCACAACTTTGCGTTCCTAGCGTCGTAAACTCCACCGGATTTGCTTAATTAACGTCGTAACCTATACGCGTTTTCTTAACGTTAGTCACTAGACTTGCGTCGCACAAGTACAGTCACTTTCTTTTGTATTCGTATTGTTGTGTTAAAAATATTTCATATTTTTAACTACGTATCTTACTTATATTATTTCCTCTAAAATAAATATAAGTCTTTTGTGTTTTGCACTTTGCACCCGAATTATGTATCTTGTATGTTGTATGTGTATTCTTATATTTCTACTCCTCATGAGTAATTAGTGTATTTTTAAGTCTTAATACACTAGTACGTACAACACATACTATATACACTTAGCACAAAAGTTGGTGATCAAATAATATATATTTTTCTTTCAAAAATATATACTTAATATCCATTTTATTCTTGAAGAAATCCTCATTTCTTATCACCAAAAATTAGGGAAACCTTAGTAATACTTTTAAACACATTTTTAGGGAATAAGTTTCTCAAAACTTATATTTTTCTAAGTGTCAAAATTTATAAAAATTTTGACAGAGTTTCCCCTAAAAATGGAGGTTTCCCACGTTTTCAAAACGTGTGTTTATTTTCTTTTAAATCATCATCAATCATCAATAATCATCAACAACAATTATCAACAATAATCATCAACAATAATCACTAATTCCTCCATTTCATGAACTTGAATATTTACAAAAATGTGTAGTAACTTACTAGCACATTTAGTAAGTCTTGTTATCTTTAAAAATAATTTTAGTTTCTTAAAAACTTTATTTTTAAAGAATATGAAGTTTCACAACTTCTAGTCGAGATTTACAAAATATTTCTTTGTTAAATTTTCTTGTGACACATGCGTCTACACACTTGTTTATTTACTAAAAATGCTTTTTAGTTCGGATAAGATCCGGGTTATAAACAAGACTAATATTTTTGGTTGGTTCTTCCGAAAAACCACTTGTAGATACTTAGATCAGCTAGTTTTAAACACTATTTCCCAAGTTAAATCGCTTTTACACAAGTTCATGATGTGTGTGGTAGAGTTTCATCATTTAACCTTTGTTACTCTTAAACAAGCTTTATGTCATAATCCAAGATCATGACTAAACCGGGTTAAATGATGATCCGAGCTACCACAACATAGATCGGGTCCAAATAACCACACAAAATGATTACTACAACATTTACACAACATATGAGCTTTTAACCATCACTTTTAGTGTTTTCAGTAGACTTTTATGCTTCATCTTGTAAGATTACGAGTTTTAACCGTTACAAATCATTTTAACCACTTCAATATAGTTCAAGAGAGTGATTTAAGCAACATACCACTAGCTCGAGGCTAGGGAAGAATCTAAGCACAAATCGAGTGGATAAAAGCAAAGTAGAGAGGTCCTTCGCCTTCCGTTTGCTCCAAGACTCCTAATACGTGACCCTTAACACTTGTGTGTGCTTGGAATGATGATGATCAAACTCAAAAAGTTGATGGATATAGGGATGCTTGGCCGTGAGCTTGGTAGAGAGAAAGAGAGTGTATTGTGGAGTTTGTTTAGTGTGTGTTATGATATGTAATTACATGATCTTATAGATAATTCAACAAGGTCTTTATCCAAGGGATTATGTGTATGTTAGATACTAGACAAGGTTGATTAATTAAATCAATTATAGGACAAGGGTGTCCTCTCTTAGTTAGGGCCGGTTAGAGAGGGGGGGGGGGTCCTAGTCCGATTCCAAGTAGTAATTAGGTGATTAGTTTGGTTAAACCAAGTTAGTTAAGTGTTTAACCCCGTTACTAATGTGTAGCGTGTTATGACGGGTGTTAGGGTAATCAGGGACCCTAACTAGCTCAGAAAAGATAAATAATGTTATTAACAATATTTTCATGTTCCGGGTATAGTCCGGTTGTTCGGTTACATACCGATTCGTTAAAGTGCTAAATTGCACCTTTTAGTGTTTAATAAGTATCTTTTTGTAACACTATCGATTCCCAACACGTAGGGAAATATTCTGGATAATAAAACGACATTTCTGCATAACATTATATGTCTAAATGCTGAATTATTGCTGAATTTTATAAATTCTGCACTTAAAGTGCGTTTCGGGTGCTCTTTAGTGCTTATTTTTTGCTTTCGTATTGCATACATATTAAACCCTTGCATGTACTCTTGGGTTTTAATGCACTTTTGTCGTCGGACCTACACCTAGGCCTCAATTTTATTGTCTGACTGCTTTCTGCAGTTCTGTTGACACAGTGTGTCTTACCGGTGAGTTTACTATTATTTTTGACGCAACGCTCTCGTTTATGCTTAAAGCAATATTTTGTAGTATACAACGTGCATGAATTCACTTGTTTAATCATGTGTTCAGACATTGCTGACAATTAAACTCATAATTGCAGTCATTAAGCAATAAGCAATGTGTACGGAAGTTACCGGTTTGGGCCAGTTGTCACATTATCCTCGGTATATACTGCCGAACTGAGGTTCAAATCTCTTGGCTGCAAGGGAGTGACACTATCTTCAGCAGGCCTGCTTGAGCTGGATTTCAAGAGTTGTATCTCTCTCATCAGCATTTGGTTGGTCTCCTGCAGTTGCTTCATCTGATCCTGTATACTACCAAACAAAGTTAGAATTTCATCATTAGAAGCCAAAATTGGAGTTCCCCCTGAGATAGCAGATCCTTGAACATTCTGAGTGGGGATAACATCCCGAGCCACATTAGTTTCAGTCCTGATTGGAAGATCTTGAGGCTGTGAAGAGGCTTGCGTCCTCGGAGGCGGTGGAAGCACCGAACCAATCGTTGCAGAGGTTGTAGCAAATATGCTAGAAGAGCTCATGTTTGATCTTGAGGCCATTGAAAATAGTGTAGCAAAAAGTTTTGAAAACAGAAAACCAAGTAATGATTTTATGAAAGCTTTTAGTAGAAATAGCACCACTTGCCCCACGGTGGGCGCCAAATTGTTTTGGTCAAAAATTACCTAAGTAATTAAGTGATCAAATTAGTTTTGTGAGGTAGTGTGCTAAGAATGTGTATCGAAAATATCCTGATTTGGTTGTTTGCAAAAAACAGTTTTCAGGATATAGCTCAGGATATCGAGCTATATCTATAATCAAACAATGAGCAAAAAGTAAAGGGTGACACGAGATGTACGAGGAAAGCCCTTGATCAATCTAGATCGTCGGCACAAAACCTCAGGAGCTGACAATCGCAGCTGCCTTGTTCTTCTTATTACTTCAAATGTCAGGATACAGTGTAGGATATTGACCAGGTCGTTGCTAAGTGTTACAATGTTTTTCAGAAAGTGTGAATTGCGAGAGAGAGTATGAGAGCTCGAGAGTAGTGAGTGTGATGTCCTATTTGATCTGGTTTATCCGTATATTTATAGCTACAAAATGAAAACAAAATCTCCTAAAATAGGGGGATGCCAGCGAATATTCCCACGTGAACGTTGAAGACCAAGTAATGCGGCTTCAACGTTCTTCTTCGAACAACTTGGACCGAGTCTTCAGGGGAAAAGGTCTTTATGAACGTTGTGAACTTGTACTCGTACTCCTGCACACAATCCGTTAGTAATCATCAGGATACAGTATCAGGATGTTACCAATATCCTGATTCAGCATCCTGGTTATGAACATATATTATGTAATCAAGATATAATTCAAGATACTATCCAGGATGTGGGCTCAGAATTTCACCCATAACAGTAACTTGACTCTTTACAACAAATTTTCACAATTTAAGAATCCAAATCCCTCACAGTTAATCATCCAAGTCCAACTTAATGACCTTGGAGATTTCACAAACTGTTTTTGATTTTTGATTTAAAAAAAACTTCAAGTTTCAAATTAATGAACTTGTTTATTTTTAGAAACACGATCAGCATATTTAGATTTTGAAACTCAGCATTCAGACATCGGTTGTCGAAAATAAATTAGAAACAAAATCTTTTTGTATTTTTCTGAAACATAAAGCAGTAAAGAGATATTTATAAACATATTTACAGACAATATTTTTGTTTGAGTTCGCGTCAGAGGATCATATCAGTTTATAACAAAACACCAGCACCGTTGAGCTTTAAACACTTTAAGTTCTAAACGATTCACTTAGATTGTCAGTATACTGATCCACTTAAATTTTCACACAAAGTTCAATCGATTCGAGATACGAGATTAGTGTATTAAGGACTTAAACATATTCGCGTGTCCCACCTCAGAATATACTCCTGTATCAATATTCCCTAGATCCAGTCTTGCAGGTGAGTATACCAATTTGATATCTGTACTCTGGGTTAGTGCGAGACCTTGAGAGCTCAGGTAAGAACTTCCGTTCAGTCAAAAAGATGAAGGCTCGACTTTATGTGTGTTCCCTTTAGAGAATATTTTCTTCAACTGCAATTGATTCATATCTTTTGATATTTTTCAATTTTTATGCAGAGGGTAAGCTTTAAAAGTGCGTAAAGTAATATACGAGGTCTAGGCCATTGCTTTCGCAATATCAGAAGACCAGGTATAATACCCCAGATATCAAACAGTATAAAGACCTAGTATCTCAGAATCAGGCAATCTATCAAACAAGATTTCTGGGGTTACCCATATATCTGAGAGATGTTCCCCACGAGATAAGTAAGTTTATGATATTTAGGTTTATATCTCGAAAACAATCTACTAAACGTGTAAAAACCTACTGGCATATCATCAGTGAGACCGTTTATCACCTTTTAACTTTCCAATTCTTTAGCGTACTATGATTGTCTACTGATGTACTATCATTTCCTCTTTTTACACAAAAACTCATTTTTTAATTTTCTAATGTTTTTTGGCTTTTCAAATTTTCTAATGTTTTTGGATTTTCTGTCATTTTCTTACTCCCCCTAAAATTCAAAACATTTAAGAAAATTTGATAACCGATGTTGATAGCTTTGTCTCGCCATCCATTTTCTGCTTCTCATGCTCTGTTTTGCAGAAAATATACCCCCATGATTTACAACACATTGATATTTTACAGTTTGAAAACCGTTTTTCAATCTTGTGAAATTAATCATATTTGTTCCGCCGTGAGGGTTTCGGCATATTCACTCAACATATTTTTGAAATTTTTGAATTTTTGACAAAATTTAAAAAAAAACAAATTTTTAATTTTAAAATTTTTAGGGTTTTTGAGATATGGTTTATTTATGTACAGAAATCAAACAAACTCCCTGTTTTAGTTGCAGGGTTCAGCAGCCTCCTCTTCTTGTGCTAGGCTGCTCCGACACTCCTCAAGATGACATTCAGATTTCTTGAGCACCTGCAGATTCAATGTATTCAGTTACTTGAACAAGTTAACCCAGGTCTGTTTGACCTTAGGCATTTCAACACAATAAGCTTCATTCAATCTTGGAAAATTATTGTCGTTTTGAACAAACAACTTTTCATCTTTTACTTCATCCTTTTTTATTGAATCAGTTTTCTGTTCCGAAGTAGGTTGTGTTTTAACCACCCAGCTTTGTCCTTTTGAAGCACTTCTTTTGTAAAAATGTGAATCATTTTGAGTGTTTTGATTTTCAACAACTTTTGTTTTCCAAAACTGATTTGGTTTCGTTGCATCGACAGTTGTTTTCCAACTTTGTGTTGTTCTAAATCTGGGTGTGTGAGAATTCCAGTTTTGTCTTGAATCAAACCTAGTCTGGTTTGATTTCCATGTTTGATTCGAAGCAAACTTGTTGGTGTTGTACCTCCAAGTTTGTTTTGAATCAAATCTGGTTGACCTTTGTTTCACATCCTCGGATTTATGTTTTTCAACATCAACAGGCTTTGAGTTCGGACATTTGCGTGCAAGATGTCCAGTTTGATCACATTTAAAACATGTTCTCCTTGAGACATCTTTGACCAGTTGTTGTTGGTTTTTCTGAGCATAGAACTATGCATTAGACTGTCGTCTAAATTTGAGTTCTTTCTCTTCCTCAGAACTTGTTCCGTGAACAAAGCTCATCTTTTTCTGATAATTTGGCGTTTCATTTCTTTTCCAATTCTATTTCTTTTTATAACCCAACTCAGCCTTCATGTTTTTCTTTTTGTAACCAGGTTTGTTATAAAAAGTTTCGTGACTCTTTCCAGCAAACTTTGCAATTTCGGATTTTTCAATTTCAATCAACTTGAAAACTTTGTCAATCTTTTCTGAAATCACATTCTGAATCGGGACTTCAAGATCTGAGAATAACTTGTCCGATCCAATCATGGTATAAACCAATCCTTTTGAATCATCATTCGGATTTTTCTCAGATTTTGAGTTTTTCAGATAACCTTCATGAAAACTATCTTCATTTTCATCCTATGATTCAGATTTACCTGTTTCAACTGACTCGTCTTCTTTCAAGACACTTTCAACGACCTTACCTACCACCTCTGAATCACTAGAATCATCAGATTTGGAATAGGTTACGTCTATGTTATCTGGAAATTGATCAACCATGTTGAAAGCTTTTTCCACCTTCTCGTCATCATAGAACGTGAATTTTTCCTTAAACGGTGGTGGAACCTGATGATACTCTGAGCCAATTCCTTTCTTGTTTTGCTCAAAATCTTTACCATCCAGTTTTAGATTGAAAATACGTTCAAGAACATATGATGAAGCATGATAACTGTGTAACTTGTTGTTATCTTGTTCTAAATCAGCTATTTTACGCTTTAGCTTAGCAACATCTTCAATGTAAGAATTTACAACTTGTTGCTTTATTTCATATTGTCGCTTAAGCGTATCAGATGTTTCAGAACAATGTTTCAATCTCGATTGAACAAGTTTCATTTGACTCTTCACGTCTTCATATGATCCTTTTGTGATATGATATGCAAGCTTTATTGAATCATACTCTTTCTTCATTTCTTGAAATGAATTTTCTTTTTGCAAACACTCTTCTGTCATTTTTGAAATCTTATCTTTCAAAATTTCATTTTCTTTTTCTAAACTCTTGCATTTTTGTGTTAGTTTATCGTCATTATCTTTCAAAATCTTTTCGTTTTCTAACATTTCTTTGCATTTTTCTTTGAAAGCTTTTTCGATTTTATTGAATTCTAAGTCTCTTGTTCTGAATTTTTTATCTTTTTCAGTACAAGCACTGCACATTTCCATGCATTTCTTACACTGTTCAGCATTTTTATTCAAGATTTCAGAATCAGTTGAAGTATTTACCTCAGTGATAGGCACTTCGGCTTTCTCTTCAGTCTGCTTCTAACCTGCTTCTTTCTTTTGTTGTTCCTCAGCAGCATCATCAGCATCAATCACTTCAACCGAACTTTCAAGCTTCTTCTCAGCTTCTTCTTTCTTCTTCAAATCTTCATTCTGTTGTTTTTCAGTAACAGCTTCTTCTTCTTTCACATCTTCCTCAGCAACCTTCTTCAAATTATCCACCAAACTTTCAACATTCTTCTTCATCCTCTCTTCATCTCTCTGTCTTAGACTCGCTGTCATGACATCTCTGATGATTTTATCTAGCTTTTTCTCATAATGTTTATCTTTTGCAACATTTGAATAATACTCACCAGATAGAGGGATTACTGCAAGAACGTCGCCAAACACCACTTCCTTTCAATGGACAACTGGTTCTCCTTTGCTGTTGACATAACATTCTCATTTCTTGTCATACCTTCCATAATTCTTTGCTTCTTCATATTCTTTCTCCATTTCTTCGATTCGATACCCAACAATACATCTCTCTCTGTATGTCTTCTCTATCAGAATCTCTTCTTTTGTTTTCTCTTTCACAACAGCAACAAATGCACTATGTTTATTCGTTGATACAGTTTTGTCGTGTGCTGTGAACGTGTAACCAACAACATCCTCTTCTGGAAGCACCCTTCATCATCTTGGATCACTACACATGCTCTTGACTTCTCTTTCTCAGAATTATCTTCAATTTGTTTCAACCTAGGTGATTCCTCTCTGCTCCTATGATAGATCGCTTTTTGATAGTAATCTTCTTTAAACGGATTAGCGGTTTCTTCAACAGCAGAGTTTTTGCATTCTCTTTTGAAATAACCCTTTTGCTTGCATTTGAAGCATGTCACTTTTGATTTGTCGAAGCCCAGTTTTGTTAATGGTCCACAGATTGATTGTCTGCCAGTAATATCCATGAACCGCTGAGCTCTTCGAATGCAGCTTACCAAACACCATCTCAGATCAATGAGTTCCATCTCCTCTGGATCTATCAGGTCGTAATCTTCCTTTGTCAGTTCAGAATTTCCAATTTTCCCAGCTACCAGATCTTCGTATGATTCCAGAATTGATCCCAGAAAACTCATTTGTTGTTTAGCAGCGTTGATGCTCATTGCTGGAGAATTCTTTAGCTTTAAAGCGATGTTGTAGAGAATCTCATCAGGTTCTTCAGAGTTTGATGTTGTTAATGATGAATGATATCCTGGATTGTGTGACACCTGTGCCTCCACAGCCATCAAACAGATACCAAATCAATGGAATATTGTATTTCATACTTGGAATTTGTATAAATATGTGTATCGTTTGCACATATCAATTCTTGTTCGATTTCGAGCTCTAAATCGCTTTTTGGGAAGTTATACGCGAACTGATGCATAAACGTAATCAGTTTAATGCAACAAACACTCCGGAATGGTGACATGGGCTTAACATACCTTAAATAACCTTTACATAACTTAGAAATAAGTTTTGGAGGGTTTGGTGTATCGAAATCAAGTTTATTCGCTTACAGGGACTAATTTCGATAAACTGCGAAAGTATGCCGATTCGTACTGTAACAAACATTCCGAAACATGATCATAATTTAAACATGCCCTAAATATCCTTTACATAGCTTAGAAATAGGCTTTGAGGTGTTTGGTGCGCAAAAATAAACTTATTTGATCAACAGGAACTAAAAGCGTCAAAAAGTGCATAAGTTTGCATTTTCGCGCATATCTTACGTTCTGAATATATCCGGACATCCAAAGATTTATGTAATCATTAAAATATTTTATTTTAGTGATTGGCATGATAAAATTCCATTCGTCGCGTAATTTGGATCGATTTTCACATCCGTTCGTGTTTCATCGTAATTAACCGAATATTGTGATCGTACGACCAAACGAACCGACATCCGTCATATTTTTTAGCATGCTTCATGTCCACTATGCTTAGGCATCATTTTAGGGCATTGAAAATGGTTTAATGGGCCTTAAACGCATTAAAAATGGCCTTATACATGTGCAGGGACCATTCCTGTAATTCTGAAACTTCTTTGCTGAACATCAGGCGGTCGCGGGCCGCGTAGGATCTGCTTGACTCTTATGCGGGGTGCGAGCGACCCCCAGTTCAGCAAAACAGCTTTTAACAAACAGCAGCTGGGTTTCTTTGGTTTGCAAATGGTTTTTAAGTAATCTATGGGCTATTTTGGGGTGCCCATGGTATTCCAAAACCATGGGTTCACTTGTACGGTCCAGATTTAAGCTCGGTTTTCGATGAACGATCTTAACGGTTGTCTGAATCCTATATAAACCCACCTCCATTTCATTTGCAACCCACATTTGGTCTGATTATTCTCTAAGTTGAAGCTCAAAGCTTCATACCTGAGAATTTTTTGATCAAACCTTCCTCGCTTGGACCTCTTGTAAGCTTCTTTCGTTCTTTTATGCGTTTTTAAGCGTGAAAGTCAAACAGTGTTTGACTTTCTGCTTTGACCAGTCAATGGTCAACACAAAGTTCGTTTGAAATTCGCAACGTGAGCGTAATCACGATGGTCATAGTCCTTTGTGACTATACCTATTGATTACCACGTTATTTAGGCGTAGTGACGAGTCGTAGTTTCGGTCAAAATGCGTATTCTTGCGTATTTTGCAACCAAACTACTCTTGGGTATCAAGACCCTTTGTTTTGATACCAAACTTGTTTTCTAACTTCATTAAACATGTTTTAACATGTTTAGCTCGTCACTTTAGGTTTAGTGCTTATATAGGGTAGTAAGATAAGCGGTCTAAACAACCTGTGAGTACAGGATCGGATCGTAAACGATCACTAGATCTGCGATAAATTCGATTTAACATGCGGAAACCGTTAAATCGAACCGTAATCGTGCGTGAAAACGTAATTAAACAACGTTTTATTACGTATCAACTACAACCGGACAGAGTTTCGACTTGATCTCTACAAAGAACACTCAAAACTAATCAACGTGACGAAATCGGAGCGTTCTTGATGAAGATCTGTTGAAATTGAAGAAGTGTTTTCAAACGGAATTAGTTCTCTGATTGCTGTCTTCTGATTCCGTTTGAAATAAGTTCTCTCCTCTATTTATATGTAACTTAATTCCGTTTGAAATAGGCATTGAGACCTTTTCAAACGGAATCACTGTTTCAAGCGGCATTCCAAGCGAAATCAATTCCATGTGTGCATGCTATTACGTACGAACTCATATTCCAGTGCAAGCCATTTCTTGTTTGAACGTGTTGTAGTATGTATGATGTCATATGAATGATGTCATCATTAAGAATGATGACATCATTCTTGTTCAGATCCGCTCCCTTCGTATCGTGTCATACCGTATACTGACCTAACATTACCTAATGACACCTAGCGAAACCTCTGTCCGGTATTTTACAGACTCAAGATACTAGACTTTACATGTACAGTTAGATTTCTATCTATGGCCACACACATAGTGCACTAACACAACCGCTTAGACTTTCGAACCCGACCCGTTTTGTCAATTATTAGGATTCGACCAAGCGTATTTTGTGACCATAGTTGTATAGGGAATAACCTTCCGAGGTTATACCTTATGGTCACTACGTTTAGTTAGTTGTATGATAGGTAGTTTATATGCCTTAGGAAAATGACCAAAATGCCCTTTTTACGCATAAATTCATTTTAAGCATATGTAACCTAAATTTTAACATCTAAACTGATTAGGCAACATTATTAGACATGTTAACGCATATAATACTTGTCATAGGGCTAGTTAGGCGGTCCGAACGCGTTTTACGCGAACGACGCGTTAAAGTAGCGTAAGCTACCTAAACGGGTCGTAATGGGTCGAAAGCACTTAGGGTAGGTTTCGTTTTAGAATGTAGGCTTTGTTAAACCATATTACATGAGTTTCTATACTCATTTGGTTTACGAAACCTCATTCTATCCGATCTTCTGATTTAGGTCCGTTTATTAACGTAGTTATCTATATTAGGTGCCGTTTGATTCCGTGATCCCTCTAGCTTTGCTTGGTTGTTATTTAAGACTCCTAAGCACCCTCAAGTGAGTACATAGTCCCCTCTTTTACTGTTTTCAACTATTTTGGGGTGAAACACATGTGCCTACTTGTTACTTTCATGCTTTTCATGCTTTTATATCATATGCTTGTTATGTTCATTAGTACACATATAGTACATGATTTCTTGCATGTTTTTGCTATGTATGTTTTATTAACATGCTAGCACATTGTTTTACATTCCATTTCTGTTGCATATGTTCACTTAGCATATGGACACATTGATTTACATTGCAATTAATGTTGCATATGTTCACTCAGCATATGGACACATTGTTTTACATCTCTACTTTGTATGTTCACTTTGCATACTAGGTACATTATTTTCATAAAACATGCTTACATTTGGTATGACATTTGGTTTGTTTAACGAACTAAAATACGTTCATTAACATTAGCTACGCCGCTCGGTAGTAAGTAGTGGTACCATAGGACTTGACAACTCCCGTTCCTGAAATCCTAGGTTTGTTTAGGTGGAAGGAATGACCGAATCTGAAAACATGTTTGGTAGACCTTGACATTGTTCTAGGGTTTACCTTACAGTCTCAAGGCTTGGATGTAGACGTTTAACATTACCGCATAGATGTTTGTATCAGTAAAGCATGCATTTATTTTACAAAACATAACTTTTGATTATAATTTATCAAATGCATTGTTTTGTACATTTTAAAGGGTTGAGTAAATGCTTTTATTTTAATAAATGCTTTTATTCACTATACATTACATTTGGTTATACATGAACATATTTTTTACATTGGTGATTTGTTTGAGTAAGTGATTTAAGTAACGAGTCGTGTGTAATATGATGAAAGCATGGTGGATACGCCGTTGGTACTTTCTATATATAAGTGATTTTATGGTATTACATATCGTAGCGTTATTTAAACCATTTCAAGTTTGACATAGTACATTTTACACTTATAACATATCTTCATGAAACATTGTTTTACAAACAACATATTTTATACAAACTCATTTTACTTGGTCATTTGTTTATCTGTGCATCTTTCTTTTATATCATCTGATTTCGTATCACTGTTTATATGATTTATAAAAGAAAACGTTTTACAAGGTTCATGACTAACTTTTGACAAACATTTTCTTTAAACTTACAAGTCATGAATCCTAAATCAATAAAACCTATGTATCTCACATACATTTTTATGCTGACGTACCTATTTTCACATGTGTTTTCAGGAGATGAAGCATAGGATTGATCAAGATACACTTAGGCGGACTTGGGCCTTAGTGACAATAAAAGATGCAAGACTAGTTAATTATGTTATGTTGCTTTGATTTTAAGACATTGTAACCTCTTTCAATTCAATAAAACAAAACTTTAATTTTCCATGTGTTATGAAACAATGATTCTGTTACAACACTCCCTGACGTTTTCGCCACGATTTGTTGTTTTACGTGGTTGGGGTGTGACAGAAGTGTTGGTATCAGAGCTCATGGTTATAGGGAATTAGGTTATTAGTAATGCTTTGACCTAGTCTATAACCTTCCTAGGACCCTAACACAAGGTCCTTGTGTTTAGATCTTAAAACAATACCGTCACTTACCCTTAGGTGACAACCACAATCAGAACACAAATTTCGAATCCGCTTCGAAAACCAATCATTTGTTCTAGGATGATTGATTACTAGGTTTTGAACCCTCTAAGTTTTCAAAATCTCGTCAAAGTTGGGTCTTATAATGTGAACACGTGCAATCTGGAAGGGTGGATGCCTGTACTCTGAGTTTTCTGTCTAAGGCTAGAGTATTCGTACAAATCCACATAATCGCACCAGTCACTCTTACCTGGGAACTCTTGGGGTGAGTGTCCACTTATAGGCTAAAGCATGTCTTCGCGATACATTAATGTGACCCGCTTACTTTGATTAGTCACCATGTCATTTGTTTGCCACAGGTAACAAACAAATAATCGCAAATTTTATGTGTTGTCATTCTGTTTTGATTATTCGATAACATTTCACTTGTTTCTTCCTATGTCTTTCGTTTCTTCTAGAATGTCTCTTCATCGCAACGACACTCAAATGTCCGAGCAGACTACCAAATTTGCCCAGCGAATAGGCGAAGTGGTCCTGAAGACTGTTGAATTAGCTACTGCCATGTATCGCCTCCAGGAGGAAGCCACTCAAGAGCCACCGAAGGAAACAGAAGCCAAGCCTTCACCAAAACCAAAGAAGCGTAAAGCTTCAAATGTCACACCCTGGCTTTTGTGGAAGCGTGGGTTTATTTTGGTGTGACTTCTTAATACCATAGCAACAATCATAACAATGCTATATGAAAATAAAACGCAAGATGACCATCCATTCATTAAGTTTAATACTACCACAACATCATTGTTTGAAAATGTTGACACTTAAGCTAAAATACAAACCATTCTTGTTTTAAAATGTGTTCACATGGCAAAACAAAAGACTTTAAATACTACGTGGTTTAAAGATGTGTAACCCGTCCAGGTAAGGGTTACACCTCCTAAACCAGCTACCCTGGATGACATCTTTATTCAACGCAACTTGACATGTGCAGACACTTGCCAGATCCCTTAGTTTCCTGAAATACATGTAGTTTGAAAAATCAACAAAAGTTGAGCGAGTTCATGTATAAGTGAGTATGTATAAACCTTTGAAATATGTTCGTGTATATGAAAGTCCCTGGTATGTAGCAATAAGGAAAAAGAAAGAGATCACCAATGGGTTGCAAAGCCACTGGTGTGTGTGAAATGGTCCGGGAAAACTCAAACCTAGCGGAGTTGCACCGGGCTTCCGGCTGTAAGACACAGTCACCTCTATGGGCCGCCCCGGCCTCATGGGTGTGGGCTCGCTACACCCAAATAGATCTATCACTCATGTCTCTCGGTCCTACGATGAGGATTAATGGCTTTAAGTGTCACGCCCACCACTCACATGATCTAAGTAGTATACCCTCCTTAAGCTAACCATACCATGTATAAAAATGTCCGTAATAATTGTAACATGTATTTCACCCCCGAAGTAAGTAAACAAAACAGTTTAAGGAAAAGGGGGACATGAACTCACTGTAGTGCGTCTCCTAGATCGTATCGTCAACTCAAACCTGGTCCGCTACACGGCAAGCTACAACGTACTATTGCTTATTAGACGAACGGGTCGTGCCTTGCTTTTGTATTTACGGGTTTGAGTTATGTTACTTTGATATTATTCCGAGTGGTAACTTCTTGTTAAAATAATAATAATTATTTTAACTTAAGTTTTGTTTTGGGATTACTCGTTAAATAATATTTCGTATTCATACTTCACAAGTATTTTAACCTCGTATTTCCTTCCCAAGGATGGGGGTATTTATACATGTATTATTGAAATTCCAAAAAATATATTTTAAGTCCCACTTAGAAAAATATATTTAAATTATTTGTCCAAAAACGTCTTAATTTCAAATATATATATTTTTCCCAAAAATAATATATTTTACTTCATTAATTTCCAAAATAATATTTTACCAAAAATGTACGCGTAAGAGTATTTTCTGAAATATTACATAAGTTACGTTTTAGTGTTCCGTGTTGCAATAATAAATGCGTAACTTAATATTTATTCCGTGAAAGTTTTGGTATTACTTTGGAGTTGTAATTTCCATGGTATTTGTAAGTTATATTATTTTACCCTAAAATAATATAACTAGTTCACAAAATAAGCAAGAATTCACACAAGGGTTTTAATGTAAAATATATATTCAAAATATATATTTATCCATTTTATTTGTAAAAATCAACCTCCGATACTTTGTATTTTTGTAATAAAAATTATGGCGAAGTTTATTTTGAAAACAAAGTTAAAAATATATTCGTAAACACTTGTTAGAAGAATATTTTCTAAGTGTCGGATTTTTAGAAAATTTCGCCAGAGTTTCCTTTGTAAATGGAGGTGTCCATGCTTATAGCATATCATTTTCTTTTAAATATTCACCCAATCAATCAATAACAAGTTACTAAACAATATTACACTAGTCAAGTGCATAAACTATGCAATTTACATGACAACATGAACTTGGTTTTTCATAAAAACGCGTAGTAACTTAGTGGGGTGTTTAGTGGGTTTAGTTACCCTCCAAAGTGTGTTTGTTTTTGTAAGACTCTCGTTCTCGAGATTTTTAGATGTTCACAACTAGTGAACTTATTTTACATAAATATCCATTTCCAATATTTTCATGCTTCACTAGCATCCATACACTTAGTTTATTTTAAAGATGGTGCAAGTATATGCAAGAATCATACTTTTTTCAAAAACCGCCTTTTAAACTTGGTTTTCTAAAATAACTCATACACAAGTCTTGAGTTTACAAGTCTACTAGTCCACTAGGTTTATTATTTGCTAAGAAAATCACTTTTATTCCCAAGTTCATGCCCTAACAAGAGGATGATTATTTTGTACACATAATCATCCCTAACTTGTTAAGTCATGTTTTTAATCATAACTTAACAAGCTTCATATGATGATCAAACATCATATTGCTAGTAATCACCAAATAAACATCAAGTAATCAACAACATAATCAAAACAACTTCATTTTATCAAGTTTCCTTCTTATTTCATCATCAATTTAGTTCATGTTCATGTCTTCTTCATATGATTCATAAATGTTCTTAATGTTTTTGTTCATGATACATCATTAACCACTTAAAAAAGATGAAAAATGAAAGGATCTAAGTTCTTACCACTAGCTCAAGGCTAGGGAAGTTCAAGTGAAGAAATTGAGTGGATAAAAGAAGATAAGAGAGGTCCTTCCACTTCCGAGAACACCGAGCTTCGTTGTATGCACTTTAACACCTTTGAATGCTCTTAGATTGGTTGGAGATGATCAAATGATGATGGTGAGGGTGGTGGTGGCTCACGGCCGAGCAAGAGGAAGAGGGAGGGAGTTTTGGTGTGTTGTTGATGTGTAAATGATGAAATGGATGGTGATCTAGTGGTTAAATAGATAATCTCCCAACATGTGAAGGACTATTGGATAACATGTTTCAAATGGTTAGACAAGATCTAATATAAAATGCAAATAAAATCATGGTGTAGGGGCTACCTTGTAACCGTAGATGGGGGGTGTTTAGTTGGTTTGCAATGGATAGTTAGTTAACTAGTTAGGTTTTAAGTATCTAGTTAGTGTTATAAGTGTGTTATGTAATATATTGTGTGTTAGGGTGTTCGGGTACCATAACTAGCTCAGTAAAAGTGAAACAATGTGTTTGACAATATTTTTGTGTTCCGGGTAATGTCCGGTTGTTCAGTTGGGTATCGTTCCGTTAAAGTGCTTAATTGTTCCGTAAAGTGTCTTTTATAATACTTTTGTGTCACAATTAATTCCCGGCACTTAGGAAAGCATACAGGACCATTTTGCCATACTTTTGCACATTACTAGCACATTTAAATGCTGAATTTTGTTAGTAGATGCAGAATTCTGCATTTAGAGTGGGTTTTAGATGCAGAATTCTGCATTTAGAGTGTTTTGGTTTTGGGTGGTGGTGTAGTGGGTTTAGGTTTTAGGTTATTGGACACTTGTCACTTTATAAATCATTTTTACACTTCTTACAAATAGGAGTCTTTGTAGAATAACTTAACCCTCTAACAAGAATTTATCGACATTATTGTGGGATGATTTTACGTTCAAGGAGTTTGTCGATGCGTGCATGCTTGAATATAAAAGAAGGAATAGACCTGGTACAAGATTTAGTAAGGTTGGGTGGGCGAATATAATAAACACTATGTACGAGAAAACAGGCAAAACCTTTGAAAGAAAGCAAATAACAAACAAATGGGACAAGTTGAAAAAAGAATGGAAGCTTTATGACCGCTTGATGAGGCTTGAAACTGGGATTGGTGGGATGAGAAAATAAAGGTATGTTCTACTTTTACCATCTAATAAACTTATAATCAAAGACATAATGTTAGACATATTTGTGTTTTGTTGTAGGTAGATCCCAACTATGCCAAATTTAGGGGTGCAAATTTGGAGATCTTCGAGTCGCATTATGCTACTTTGTTTCGGGATTCGGCTGCTGTAGGTGACAATGCTATGACTCCGATACAATTTCAAAATGATGTTCAAACTGAAAATATAAAGGGCAAAGGAGATAGTGATGAAAAAAGTTTAGGTGATGATGAGCCTTTGTTTCCTACTTTCGTCGAAAGTAGTTCGAATAAAAGGAAGAAATCTAAGGATGTTGCTCACAAACGGTCAACCAAGAGCAAAACTTCATCTTTCGAAGAAAAGCTAGATGTTGTATTAGATGCCTTATCAACAAAAAGCACCTAAAATTTTCCACCAAATAATGCCTCCCCAGCAATTGCCGATTGCATGAACATTATCATCACTTTTCCCGGATTCGAAGAAGATTCTCAAGATTATACACGTGCATTGCGTGTTTTAATCAAAAAGCCAAATCGTGAAGCATTTATGTATCCAACAACTCATCAAGCAAAGATGAACCTCCTTAAGTCTCTCATGGAAGAATGATTAGTCGTTTTACATTATGTGTTATTGTTTGACATTATGTGCAATCGTTTGACATTATGTCTTATTTCTAACTTTAATATTATGTGTTCTTGTTTGGCATTGTCTGTTATTTTTACCTTTAATATAATGTATTATTGTTTACATCTTTGTATTAATAGGATGGATAGTGATGACTCTGATTCTTATGACGGTAATGCAGAAAATTTGGTGGACGAGGATATAGAATTCAAAAGGTTATGTGGAATAGTTGTGCAAGGAATAATAATAGCTCGTGGCTTGCATAATAGAAGAAGGCCATGTCACACGTCGAATCGTACATGCCATGTGTATATTAATGAAATATTAACTAGCCATCCTAGACGGTGTTATGAAATATTTAGATTGCACGTGCCAGTTTTTAGATAGTTATGCATAGATCTTGTTACTAATTACGGAATGAAACAAAGCTGTAATATGTCTGTTGAGGAGTCGGTCGGAATCTTCTTGATGACTTTGGCTCATGCGTGTACGAATAGGTTTGTCCAAGAATCTTTTAATCATTTTGGGGAAACTATTCATAGACATTTCCATAAAGTTATGGCAGCCGTGCTTAAGATGAGTGCTAACATCATCAAGCCATCCGCAAACTATAATGATGAGGTCCATGCTCATATATTAAATAATCCTCGGTATTATCTGTCACACCCCCAAATTTCCACAAGCGGAGTATCACCGCAGGGAGCGTGACATGACCAGGATCAAGCCACCAATCATATTGAACAATGTATTAAAGTAAATATAAAACCAACCACAATATAATTGGTGTCCAAAAAAAAATTAACCAAGTTCAAGTTACCAGCGGAAGCATAAAGTTTAAAACCAAAACAATAGTTTAAAAGTTCAAATGTTCAACATGGAACCCAACAGTCCATGTCCCACAACGACCTCTCCTTCTCGTGCAAGCTCCAAGTAAACATCTAACGACCTGCAAGGCATATAGTAACGAATCAACAACAAAATTGAGCGAGTTCACAGTTGGTGTTCATTTTAAAGTTGTTCCAAAAACCATAAGTTATCTCGAAAACCATGAGTTAACCATTTCCTTGTTTCCCAAACCATGAACAGTGGGGGCTACCCCATGTTAACCACTAGACCCGTTACCATATCGACCACTGACTGAAGACATGTTTATGTGCCCTGCGTCAATGTCTATCATCATTGACAAAGTGCCCAGATCCATTAGTCCACTCCCGTCCTCTGCGGCACGGTATGAGGCTTGTCAAACCTAATAGCGCTATTTAACTAATGACCCGTTCGCCATTGGCCCGGCGATTAAGTCGATATAAAAATGAGGGACTTCATGATAGAGTTTTGTCTAGTAAGTTTAAGGTTGTCCTACCCAAGGAGGACCGCGGTACGTATCCTACCCAAGGAGAATACGTAGATTTCATTTTAGTTCCTTAACCCATTCCCAAACCACCGGGAATCCCATGCCTTGTAGAAAGTGTGAACTCACCTTAGGTTAGCTCGGCAGATAAACGAAAAGGTCACTTGAGCTATATGTGGTCAACCACGTCCTAACATGGTTACCATAAAAGTCAGGTCTAGGTTCAAGTAGTGCACGTAAGTTTACACGTAGGCTAACAAGTTACGAACACACATAATGATCATGGCAAACACATTGAACACGTTATCACATTAACAGTAGCAGTCATGTACACATCATATCCAAACTTGTGCGACTCAAATGATTGGGCTCGCACAAGTTCAATGGCCCAACAATATTGTGCGATTCAATAATTGAAGCCCATTAAACCTTCGGCCCAACCTGTTGTGCGTCCAGCACAATCTTGTGCGACTCATAACGGGTTGTGCGACTGAAAACAAACCCGGCCCAATAATAAATGGAATTCATACCCTATTCGGCCCAAACGTATAAACAGATAATCAACTTGTGCGGTCCATTTAATCTTGTGCGATTGAAGTTGTGGGCTGTCGGCCCAACAGCTTAACATTAAAGTGGCCCAACATCTTGTGCGATCAGCACAACCTTGTGCGATCCACAAGATGTTGTGCGACTGTGCTAAAAGGGGTTGTACAATGTGTCTAAACAGTTGTACCCTAACATATCTTGTGCTACCGGCTTGTGCGACTAGCCTTGTGTGATTAGTTTTAGGTTTCCTAAAATCATGCAATCTATTCTAACTGTTTCCTATTTCACATCCATTCGATCAAATCAACACTAACAGTTTCCATTCATACTATAATCGATCAAACTAGGGTTTTAACATCAAATTCCTATGAACCCTAATCATATTCAAAACATAAACAACAACCATAACATTTAAACACATTAATACGGCTCATGTTCTTGATTACTAGCATGCATCCTAACATAACAACACAACAATCATCCGAATATAGGCACATCACAGCCGATTAACATATGTTCGGTTCAGTATATATGTGAGCCGATTAGCATAATAACACATCTTGTTTCACCAATAATCAAATTAACATTCTAGCTAGTCGTTTGTACCAAATCTCATGAACACTAAACCTCAACAATTTACATCATAATCAAATACAAAACATCTCTAAGCCATCATGTAGAAACATATAAACCACAGCATCATCTAACATACAATCGATAGTTAAAACACTAACCGGTTTGAGGGAAGAACAGGATCTATCCGAACAAGAAGGCTTCAAGAGGAATTGAGATGTGGCCATCGGCTTCGAGAGGAGAGAAGGGGAGAGATCTAGGGTTTGGTGTGTGTTCTTGTGTTTGCAAATTATGGGAAACAAACCCCAATGATGGGTTCTTGTATGCGTATAAAAAGGGAGTGGGCCGAACCCTTCCTCGGGCTGCCCTTGGTTTCGAGTACAAGGAGTGTGGGCCAAGAGTGGTGTGCCCAAAAGGGCTTGTGCGATTACATTATATATATACATACTTTACACACAATCACAGAACACAATAAGCATAACATTCCATTAACCTTAACGTGTCACATAATCACATGACATTCAAGCATGATACATCAGAGTGCAACGAAAGGTTTAAAATACGAGTTGTCACATCATCCCCAAGTTGAAAGAAAATTCGTATCAAAATTTAGCACGTAGTTACTGAGGAAGCTAGTAAGGTTGCGTGGTTTTCCTGGTTTTCCTAGGGTGTCACATCCTTCCCCCGTTGGTTTGGAATTTCGTCCTGAAATTCCGCAGTAGCTTCAGCCTCAGTAGTGGATTCACATTTCTCGAACAACTGGGGATACTTGTCTTTCATTTGGTCTTCTCGTTCCCAGGTAAACTCTGGGTCATGACGGGAGTTCCAACGAATTCAAACGATGGGTATCCTGGTACGTTTGAGAACCTTAACGCCTCAGTCCGAAATCTCTACTGGTTCCTCGACGAATCGCAGCTGGTTGTCGATGGCGAGTTCTGGGCCAGTGATTTGGCTGTCACCAACTTCTGCCCAACATAAGGGTGATCGGCATTTCCGTCCATACAACACCTCGAACGGAGCAGCCTGGATGCTAGTGTGGTAACTGTTGTTATACGAAAACTCCACTAATGGTAGGTGCCTTTCCCAGCCGCTCCCAAAGTCGATTACACATGCTCGAAGCATGTCTTAAAGAGTTTGGATGGTGCGTTTAGACTGCCCATCCGTCTGTGGATGATATGTTGTGCTCATGTCTAATCGAGAACCAAAGGATTTGTGCATCGCTTGCCACAGCTCAGAGGTAAAACGTGGATCTCGATCGGAAATGATGGAGGTTGGCACCCCGTGCCTCGAGACTACTTCCTTCAGGTAGACGTCTGCTAAAGTAGAGAACTTATCCGTTTCCTTGATAGCCAGAAAGTGTGCAGACTTGGTTAATCGATCTACTATCACCCAAATGGTATCGTTTCCCCGTTGAGATCTAGGTAAGCCAGTAACAAAGTCCATGGAAATTTGCTCCCATTTCCATGTCGGGATCTCTGGTTGTTGAAGTAGGCCTAATGGTTTCTGGTATTCAACCTTGACCCTAGCACAGGTCAGACATTTACTAACATAGGTCGCTATGTTAGCTTTCATGTGGGGCCACCAGTACGTAACTTTGAGATCGTGGTACATCATATCAGATGCAGGATGTACTGAGTAACGTGACTTGTGTGCTTCATCCATGACAAGCTCACGTAGATTACCATATAATGGAACCCAGATGCATCCCGCTAAGTAGTAAGCACCGTCTTCCTTTAGTTCTAACCGTTTCTCCAATCCTCGCAGGGACTTAGCCTTGATGTTCTCTTCTTTCAATTCTTCGACCCGAGCCTCACGAATTTGGGCAGGAAGGCTAGAGTGGATGGTAAGCTGTAACGCACATACACGCTTAGGTTTAGTTTCCTTTCGACTGAGGGCGTCTGCCACCACATTAGCCTTGCCTGGATGATACTTGATCGCGCATTCGTAGTCATTAAGAAGTTTGACCCATCGACGCTATCGCATGTTCAACTCCTTCTGATCGAAGATATGCTGGAGACTCTTGTGATCGGTGTAAATGGTGCACTTGGTACCGTACAAGTAATGTCTCCATATCTTAAGAGCAAACACCACTGCTCCCAACTCCAAGTCATGAGTAGTGTAGTTCTTTTCGTGAACTTTAAGTTGACGTGATGCGTAAGCAATGACTTTCTCATGTTACATCAACACACAACCAAGTCCTTGGATTGACGCGTCACAATAAACCACAAAATCTTATGTGCCCTTAGGCAACGAGAGGATAGGTGCGCTACAAAGCTTCGACTTCAGCTGCTGAAACGCGGATTCCTGAGCATCACCCCAACGGTAGGTGACACCCTTCTGAGTAAGAACAGTAAGAGGCTGCGCAATCTTCGAGAAATCTTTGATAAACCTTCTGTAGTAACCCGCCAAACCCAAGAATTGACGGATTTCAGTTGGTGTTCGAGGTGCAGGCCAATTCCTGATTGAGCCAACCTTGGATGGATCTACGTGAATCCCATCCTTATTAACCACGTGGCCTAGGAAGTGGACTTCACGAAGCCAGAAGTCGCATTTTGAGAACTTAGCGTAAAGCTGTTCTGTTCGGAGAAGTTCCAGAATGAGTCGCAGATGACACTCGTGTTCCTCCTGACTCTTGGAATAGATCAGGATGTCGTCAATGAAAACAATAACGAACTTATCCAAGTAAGGTTTGCACACACGATTCATAAGGTCCATGAAAACCGCAGGTGCGTTGGTCAACCCAAAAGGCATGACCAGGAACTCGTAGTGTCCATAACGAGTCCTGAATGCTGTCTTAGAGATGTCCTCGTATCGGACTCTCAGTTGATGATAACCCAATCTCAGATCAATCTTAGAGTAGTAGCTCGACCCTTGCAACTGGTCAAACAGGTCATCGATACGGGGAAGAGGATAACGGTTCTTCACGGTCACCTTGTTCAGCTCGCGATAGTCTATGCACATTCAAAAGGTACCGCCTTTCTTCTTCACAAACAAGACTGGAGCTCCCCAGGGCGAAGAGCTAGGACGAATGAAACCCTTGTCCAAGAGTTCTTGTAGCTGTGCAGACAGTTCTTCTAACTCTGATGGGGCTAAACGATAGGGTGCACGAGCTATAGGCGCTGCTCAAGGAGCTAGCTCGATTTGAAACTCGACCTGACGATGAGGCGGAAGACCAGGTAATTCCTCAGGAAATACCTCAGGGAAGTCACGTACAATCGGGATATCCTCCATCTTCTTTTCTTTCGTTGAGGTGTCAGTAACGAGAGCTAGAATAGCAGTGTGGACCTTTCGCAAACACTTCTGGGCCTTAAGGAAAGAGATGATGCTCACAACAGCACCACTCTTGTAGCCACGAATTACGAGAGGTTCCTCACCAGAACGAGGAATGCGGACGATTTTCTCCTTGCAAAGAATCTCTACTCGATGTTAGGATAACCAATCCATCCCAATGACGACGTCGAAGCTACCAAGAACGATGGGGATAAGGTCGATAGAGAAGGTCTGACCAGCTAAAGCAAGATTACAACCCTTAACTATATGTGTGGCCTCAAGACTTTTACCGTTTGCTAGTTCTACAACATGCTTGGTGTTTAAGGGATTTGGGGTACACTTAAGCATCTGACTAACTTTTAAGGACACATAACTAGTATCGCCCCCCCCCCCCGAATCGAATGAAACAGAAACAAAGAAATCATCCAGTAGGAACTTACCCGTCACAACGTTGGGATCGTTCCTTGCATCACCCTGACCAATCATGAAAGCACGTCCCCTGGCGCCATTGCCATCGTTGTTACCCCCATTGTTGTTTCCATTTCCTTGGTTGTTGTTGTTCTAATTCTGGTTCAGCTAGGGACAGTTCCTTTTGAAGTGGCCTTCAGCCCCACATTGGAAACACCCTTTATTATTACCCTGTTGTTGCTGCTGTTGCTGGTTCTGTGGAGCTTGTTGTTGCTACTGACGATTCTGATTCCCAGGATATGGGCTCCTGTAATCCTTTGCTGCGTGACCAGGTTTGTTGCATCTATGACAGCGAACCTTGTTACACGGCCCGCTGTGGTGCAAGTTACAGCGGTTACACTTAGGTTGATTTCCCCTATACCCTCCCTGACCTTGGTTACCAGAGGGTTGTTGGCTAGGGCTCTTGTAGTCGTCAGTTCTTCGCTGCCGAGACTGAACAGAAGTTGAACCCTTGCTTGAATTTCCATCCCACTTGCGCTTGTTGTCGCTAGGAGCATCAGAAGTAGTGGTAGCACCAATACGCTTTGGCAGCCTGTTCTGCTCAACTACCTGATTAGTGAGACGGTGGAAAAGTCGTATAACTCGCTGAATGGTAGGGAGGTTAGCTGAAGTAACCATGCTCTGGATTTCTGGCACTAAGCCTTTGATATAGAGCTCGATATGCTTGTAGGGAGGATCTACCATGGTGGGACACAATGCCGCTAACACATTCGATCTCTTGGTATATACTTCAATCTCAGATCCCGTCATCTTCAAATCGTAAAACTCCACTTCCAGCTTGTGAATGTCATCACGATGACAATACTCCTCTTTGATCAAATCTTTAAAGTCATTCCATAGGGTGGCATTAGCAGCTGCCAACCCTAACATTTGAACCTGTGCGTTCCACCAAGTTAACGCACCACCTTCAAGAGTTCCCATAGCAAACTCCACCCTACTAGCAACAGGGCATTCACACATTTCGAAAACGGATTCAATCCTCTCGAACCAGTGGAGGAGACCTACAGCTCCTTCTGTGCCGTTAAAGGTACTTGGTCGACAGTCCATGAAAGTCTTGAACGTGCACACTCGAGGCTGAGCATTCTGACCTGTTGCATGAGAAAGAAAGGATAAGGTTAAGCACGAGAGTAGGTTCAAGAGAGTAGGATCTATACATCCTAGGATAGGTTGAAATGGCAGGTTATACCTCCTGCTTGAGCTGCTGCGAGTGCCTCAGCAATTCGTTCGTTGATTAGAGTCGTCAGCTGGGCTTGAGTCAAGTTCAGGCGTCCACTCATGATCTTCACACCGAAGTAAACACAAGTGAGAAAGGTGTCGCGAAAGTGTGTAAGTAGGGGATGACAGAAGAGAGCAAACACACAGGGTTTCAAGCAATCATTGTTACACTAACTATGCATACCATGATCGATGCACTACTTAAACTAACAGGCAGGCAATACAAACATAAACCACATCACCTATAGTGTTGAGTCTTGCACGTGGAGCAAAGCGTCGTTGTGGATCGTTGAGCATTGTGCAGGTTATAGTCTAGTTTTGTCAAAAAGCTTTTCCCTTTTTAAAACCAAGTTCACTATAACCAATGGCACTGATACCAATCTGTCGCACCCCCAAATTTCCACAAGCGGAGTATCACCGTAGGGAGCGTAACATGACCAGGATCAAGCCACCAATCATATTGAACAACGTATTAAAGTAAATATAAAACCAACCACAATATAATTGGTGTCCAAAGAAAATTAACCAAGTTCAAGTTACCAGCGGAAGCATAAAGTTTAAAACCAAAACAATAGTTTAAAAGTTCAAATGTTCAACATGGAACCCAACAGTCCATGTCCCACAACGACCTCTCCTTCTCGTGCAAGCTCCAAGTAAACACCTAACGACCTGCAAGGCATATAGTAATGAATCAACAACAAAGTTGAGCGAGTTCACAGTTGGTGTTCATTTTAAAGTTGTTCCAAAAACCATAAATTATCTCGAAAACCATGAGTTAACCATTTCCTTGTTTCCCAAACCATGAACAGTGGGAGCTACCCCATGTTAACCACTAGACCCATTACCATATCGACCACTGACTGAAGACATGTTTATGTGCCCTGCGTCGATGTCTATCATCATTGACTAAGTGCCTAGATCCATTAGTCCACTCCCGTCCTCTGCGGCACGGTGTGAGGCTTGTCAAACCTAATAGCGCTATTTAACTAATGACCCGTTCACCATTGGCCAGGCGATTAAGTCGATATAAAAATGAGGGACTTCATGATAGAGTTTTATCTAGTATGTTTAAGGTTGTCCTACCCAAGGAGGACCGCGGTACGTATCCTACCCAAGGAGAATACGTAGATTTCATTTTAGTTCCTTAACCCATTCCCAAACCACCGGGAATCCCATGCCTTGTAGAAAGTGTGAACTCACCTTAGGTTAGCTCGGCAGATAAACGAAAAGGTCACTTGAGCTATATGTGGTCAACCACATCCTAACATGGTTACCATACAAGTCAGGTCTAGGTTCAAGTAGTGCACGTAAGTTTACACGTAGGCTAACAAGTTACGAACACACATAATGATCATGGCAAACACATTGAACACGTTATCACATTAACAGTAGCAGTCATGTACACATCATATCCAAACTTGTGCGACTCAAATGATTGGGCTCGCACAAGTTCAATGGCCCAACAATCTTGTGAGATTCAATAATTGAAGCCCATTAAACCTTCGGCCCAACCTGTTGTGCGTCCAGCATAATCTTGTGCAACTCACAACGGGTTGTGCAACTGAAAACAAACCCGGCCCAATAATAAATGGAATCCATACCCGATTCTGCCCAAACGTATAAACAGATAATCAACTTGTGCGGTCCATTTAATCTTGTGCGATTGAGGTTAACTTGTGCGATTGAAGTTGTGGGCTGTCGGCCCAACAGCTTAACATTAAAGTGGCCCAACATCTTGTGCGATCAGCACAACCTTGTGTGATCCACAAGATGTTGTGCGACTATGCTAAAAGGGGTTGTACAGTGTGTCTAAACAGTTGTACCCTAACATATCTTGTGCGACCGACTTGTGTGACTAGCCTTGTGCGATTAGTTTTAAGTTTCCTAAAATCATGCAATCTATTCTAATTGTTTCCTATTTCACATCCATTCGATCAAATCAACACTAACAGTTTCCAATCATACTATAATCGATCAAACTAGGGTTTTAACATCAAATTCCTATGAACCCTAATCATATTCAAAACATAAACAACAACCATAACATTTAAACACATTAATACGGCTCATGTTCTTGATTACTAGCATGCATCCTAACATAACAACACAACAATCATCCGAATATAGGCACATCACAGCCGATTAACATATGTTCGGTTCAGTATATATGTGAGCTGATTAGCATAATAACACACCTTGTTTCACCAATAATCAAATTTACGTTCTAGCTAGTCGTTTGTACCAAATCTCATGAACACTAAACCTCAACAATTTACATCATAATCAATCACAAAACATCTATAAGCCATCATGTAGAAACATATAAACCACAACATCATCTAACATACAATCGATAGTTAAAACACTAACCGGTTTGAGGGAAGAACAAGATCGATCCGAACAAGAAGGCTTCAAGAGGAATTGAGATGTGGTCTTCGGCTTCGAGAGGAGAGAAGGGGAGAGATCTAGGGTTTGGCGTGTGTTCTTGTGTTTGCAAATTATGGGAAACAAACCCCAATGATGGGTGCTTGTATGCGTATAAAAAGGGAGTGGGCCGAACCCTTCCTCGGGCTGCCCTTGGTTTCGAGTACAAGGAGTGTGGGCCGAGAGTGGTGTGCCCAAAAGGGCTTGTGCGATTACATTATATATATACATACATTACACACAATCACATAACACAATAAGCATAACATTCTAGCATGATACATCATAGTACAACGAAAGGTTTGAAATACGAGTTGTCACATTATCCAATGTTCAAGGATTGCATTGGCGCTATTGATGGAACACACGTGAGGGCATCAGTTCGATTGAAGGACCAAACAAAGTACATTGGTCGAAAGGGATATGCGACACAAATTATAATGTCCGTTTGTGATTTTAACATGTGCTTTACATTCGTATGGGCTGGATGGGAGGGTAGTGCACATGACACCAGAATCATCAATGAAGCCTTACAGAGGCCGGAGCTTCTATTTCCACATCCAACGGGTGGTTAGTATAAAGCATTTTTTATGTTATTAATACTTGTTTGAAACAACTAACAACTGTTTGTTATATTTGTAGACAAATATTATGTTGTTGATGCCAGATACCCAAATACTAAAGGGTATCTTGCTCCATACAAAGGTCAAACCATTCGTTATCGTATACCAGAATTTCAACGTGGATAGAGTAGTGCTATGCGTGCTCCTCGCGGACCAAAAGAGACATTTAACTACCACCACTCGTCATTGCGGAATATCATTGAATGAACCTTTGGAGTATGGAATGCTAGGTGGGCATTATTGAGAGATATGCATGTTAATTACACATACGAGCACTAAGTGAGTATTGTGATAACATCGATGGCGATCCATAACTTTGTTAAAAAGTCTGGTATGTTTGATGAAGCATTTAACACGGCCCAACAAGAATCTTACAATCCCCGCGGTACTAGTGATGAACTTCATGAAGAAGTTCCGTTTACAAATCGTACGGATGATGATGGTATGTATATGGCAGCGATAAGAGATATGATTGGGCAAGATATAATGGAATCACGAAGAAGAACATAGTATGACATTAGTTTGTTATTCTTGTGCATTTTTTGTATTTTTTAGCAATCTGAATGTAATATTATTATGTTCTAATTAGGAAATTATAAAATATGTAAACAAATTTTATGTTATATGTTTCATGAAGTTCTTTTTCAATATGCAAGAGAGAAAAAAATTAAATAAGCTAAACCACACACTTTTTAAAGGATGTCCTTTTTGGTTATTTTACATGAATAAGTTAAACCAAACACCTTTTAAAAAAATTACTTATTGACTTATTGGCTCATAAGCTAACCCAAACACTTTTTTAAAAAGTCATTTTCAAAAAGTCAAAAGTTAATAAGTCCTTATCACAAAAAGTCCTTTTTTAACTTAAATAAGCTAACCCAAACACCCCCGTTGATTCAAGTTTTTATTCATACTTTTTTAATCCAAATCGGGATCATTTTGTAATTTCAAAATCAATTAAATTTATAAGAAAATAACATAAGCTTCGTAATTATGGCAATTTCATAAACAACCCTAACCAACTGAGATTAAACATCAACTACAAAGTCCTCGTGAATTCGACACTCTTATTGCCACTAACTATATAGTTTAAGGTAATTATGAACACACTTTAACTCTATATTTGACTGGACCTTGACATCCAATCTATATTTATTTCGGTGTGTAAGAGTATGTGTAATGAGGCGGTATATCACCCACAAATGAACCATAGCGCCCCATGGCGCCCCTAAACACCAAAACAGGGGGCGCTATGGGCTTGAGATTTTGAGTGCACGTTATCACAATTGCGACGCTAAGAGAATGATATTCAAATTTTTTGATCGTTCAACGGTCATGTGTACAATTAAAAAAATTCCTAAATTCCTAAATAATATATATATACCATTTTACTCTCACTTTCTTTTAAACATTCACCCTCATTCATCAAAATTACTCCCACTTTGTCACATCCTCAAATTCCACAAGCGGAGTATCACCGCAGGAGGCGTGACATGACCAGGATCAAGCCACCAATCATATTGAACAACGTATTAAAGTAAATATAAAACCAACCACAATATAATTGGTTTCCAAAACAAATTAACTAAGTTCAAGTTACCAGCGGAAGCATAAAGTGTAAAACCAAAACATAAGTTAAAAGTTCAAATGTTTAACATGGGACTCAACAGTCCATGTCCCACAACGACCTCTCCTTCTCGTGCAATCTCCATCTAAGCACCTAACGACCTGCAAGACATGTAGCAACGAATCAACAACAAAGTTGAGCGAGTTCACAGTTGGTTGTCCATTTTAAAGTTGTTCCAAAAACCATAAGTTCTTTCGAAAACCAAGAGTTAATCAGTTCTTTGTTTTCCCAAACCATAACTAGTGGGGGCTACCCCATGTTAACCACTAGACCCGTTACTATATCGACTACTGACTGAAGACATGTTTATGTGCCCTGCGTCAATGTCTATCATCATTGACTAAGTGCCCAGATCCATCAGTCCACTCCCGTCCTCTGCGGCACGGTGTGAGGCTTGTCAAACCTGATAGCGCTATTTAACTAATGACCCGTTCACCATTGGCCCGGCGATTAAGTCAATATAAAATGAGGGACTTCAAAATAGAGTTTTGTCTAGTAAGTTATATGTTGTCATCCTTCCTATGGAGGATGGAGGTACGTAATCTACCCAAGGAGAATACGCAGGCTTAATGTTGTCATCCTTCCTATGGAGGATGAAGGTACATATTCTACCCAAGGAGAATATGCAGGTTCCGTTTTAGTTTTCTTAACCCATTCCCAAACCACCGGGAATCCCATGACTTGTAGAAAGTGTGAACTCACCTTAGGTTAGCTCGACAGATACACGAAAAGGTCACTTGTGTCACACCCCTTTCTAAGGCGGAAGCACGAGGTGTGATCATGAAAGGTTCTCATTGCATACGATGTGACAACTGGCACAAAACCGGTAATTTCCGTACAATTTAATTAATACTTAATAACTGCAATTATGTGCTTAAATGTCAACATTGTCTGATTTCATGCTATACATGTGAATTCATGCACGTTTTATACTACAAATATTGCTTTATGCATTAATGATAGCGTTGCGTCAGAAATACTAGTAAACTCACCGGTAAGACATATTGTGTCAACAATTCTGCAGAAAGCAGTCAGACAATAGAATTGGGGCCTAGGAGTAGGTCCAAAGTCTAAAATACATTGAAACCCAAGAGTATATACAAAGGTTAACATATAGACTTTCCGGAAGCTAAAATACGCACTGAAAAGCACCCGAAACACACTTTAAATGCTGAATTTCATACATTTCAGCAAAATTCAGCATTGTAACAAGTTAGTGACATGGAAAAATATGACTAATTGGTCCAGAATACCTTCCTAAGTGTCGGGAATTAAAACTTTCACAAAAGAGTACTTAAAGGACACTAAACGGTGCAATTTAGCACTTTAACTAATCGGTATCTAACCGAACAACCGGACATTACCCGAAACATCAGAATATTACTAGAAGCATTGTTTTAATGTTTTTGAGCTAGTTATGATCCCCGAACACCATAACACCCCTTATAACATAATAACACATTAAATCCCTAAACTTTATACTTGAAAACTAACTTATTTATGAAAATAGTGATTGAAATTTACACTTTACCCCCCCCCCCTATATAGTGGACGGTCATGGAGTGGCCCCCACGAATATCCTTCTTGATCTTGCATAATCTCACTTGGATTCACTTTGATACACTTAGATATGATTTAGATTGCATATGATCTTGAAAGATTGGATTTAGATCTTGCATGTACTATAAGAGAACATCATCATCAACATCTCACTTCACACCATCAACCTTCTCCTCTCCTCCCCTCATTCTCGGCCGAAACTCTCCACCACACCACCACCTTCATTCAACCTTGATCATCCAATTCCAAGTTCATCTCAAGGTGTTAGAAGGTCTTCAAGCAAGCTTGGTGGTCTTGGATCTTGAAGGACCTCCATCATTTGCTTTTATCCACCATCTTTGTCATCTTCATCTTCAAGAGTTCATCCCTAGCCATAGAGCTAGTTGTAAGACTCTCATAACCCTTTGTTACTTCATATTTTGATGGTTAAAAGATGATATACATTGATAATCTTGAATAACACAAAAGAACATGATCATGATACTTTAACATAAGCTTAAATACATAAGAATACATGTAAATGATGATGAGTTGCTTCTTGATGAATGATGATTTGTGTTAATGATGTTAGACATCATAAGAAACCTACTAGATTGTGATTAAACACATGATCTAGTAAGTTAAGGTGGTGATCTTGTGAAAGACCAAGATCATCATGCTTTATGTCTTCATGAACTTGAATGATGAAATTGGTTTTTCATATGTAAAGATGATTTAAAAAAAATACAAATCTTGTAAATAGATGATTACGAAAATAATTTTCTCAAGAAACCAAGTTTATTTATGAGATTTACAAAGTCATGATTTTTAAGTAAACTAATCATATTTTTAGTGTTTAAACAAGACTAGGAACATGATTGTAACAAGAAAAAAAATATACAAAAGAAATATTTTTAGAAAAATCATCTTACAAGTTGTAAATGACTAAATCTTTTAATAAAATGATTTACAAACAAATAACCATGTTTTTAAGGGTAACTAAACCTACTAAATAACATGGTAAGTTACAACAAGTTTTTACAAAAACTTCAAGTTCATTGTGTAGTGTGATTTACATGATCTTGGCTTACGGTAAGTCTTGATTGTGTTATTGATGATTGTTTGTGATGATTTTAAAAGAAAATAAACACATGTTTTGGAAAACATGGGAAACCTCCATTTTTAGGGGAAACCATGTCAAAATTTCTATAAAATTTTGACACTTAGAAAAATATAAGTTTTAGTGAAACTTATTCCCTAAAAATTTACCTAAAAATATTTACCAAGGTTTCCCTAATTTTTTTTATGTAAACTTCAAGTTAAGAAATGATGATTTCTTCAAGATAAAAATTGATATTAAGTATGTATATTTTGAAGAAAATATATATATTTATTGGTCACCAAATTTTATGCTAAGTGTATGTGATATGTATTATATGTAATAGTGTATTAGGACTTGAAAATACACTAAATACTCCTAAGGAGTTGATGTGTGCGAGTGTGTATATAAATTTAAGTATATTTTAAGCCCTTTTTACACGTTAGTCAAGTTTTAAATTTATAAAACACGATATTTTACTAACACCAAACACACATATGGGCAAGTGCACCCATCGTGAGCGTAGTATAGTGTTGGCAAGATACCGAGGTCGTCCAAGGACACAAGAGCTTTTAGTACCAGTTTATCCTCAACGTCTAATCAAATCAAAAGTTTAGAAAAAGGGTTTTTAAACTAGAAAAATAAAAACTAACTAAAATGCTGAAAAATAAAAATAAAAACAGATAGACAAGATGAATCACTTGGCTCCGACTCGTGTTTAGTGTAACCTTTGATTATTTCCGCACTTTTGCACTATTTAAGAGATTATCTTAGTTATTGTAGTAGGCCCCTCTTTTGAAGGTGACGTTACCCTCAACCCAGTAGTTTGAGTCAGCAAGGATACAATCCTAAAGGGTCGGATTGTTGAAAGATAATTAATTTAGTTATTAATGCATATTATGGTAGGCCCCTCTTTTGAAGGTGACGTTACCCTCGGCTAAGTAGTCTGAGTCAGCAGGGATACAGTCCTAATTAGCCGGGTTAAAGTATTAATAGTAGCTTACATATGAGGGGATCAAAGAGTTTGGACCCCCGCCATCCAATACCAGTGGGTATTGAAGGATGTCCTACTAAATTTGACCCAGGTCCTTTCAGGATCTATACACTGAACAAGGCAAGACTCTTACCAAACCGTTCCCTTAACCCCCGACCAGGTAGCCAACATACCTCCATATAGACTTTGGAGATATGAATGGTGAAAATCTTTTATTTTATATAGACAGTAAAATAATGCCAAGACACCACGGACAAACGATAAGGAAGAATCACATTCAACATAAGAAACTAGTTATTAAAGTCATTAATACATAACCAAGTAAAAAGTGCGAAAAGATTAAAAATAAAAAGTATTACACTAGACACTTTGTCTTCACCAAGTGATGTAAGAGACTTAGGCAAACATGGCCTTGATTGTCAAGAACTCTTACGATCAATCTTGGATCCCGAGATGACTCACACACTCTATGATGGACAATGGATGATGGTGGTGGATGATGGTGTTGTGATGGTGGTGGGTGGTGGGTGAAGTGTGAGAGAGGTGGTGTGCCAAGGGATGGTTTGCAAATGAGCCAAGCACCCCTATTTATAGCCTGAACAGTAGCTCGGGCACGGCCCCGTGTCCAGTGGGCACGGCCCCGTGTCCATCCTTCTTCTCTGTCTTCATTAATTGCTCTTGTCTGCATTAGTTGACCACGGCCCCGTGTCCATTGGGCACGACCCCGTGTGCAGAAGCATATCTGTACTATAAAGATTTGCCTGGATTCTGTGAATCTTATAGTTGACCACGACCCCGTGTCCGCTGAGCACGGCCCCATGGTGGGCGATGGAAGCTTCTACAGCTTTGTCTTTTATGCTGACACTTGGGCACGCCCCCGTGTTCACTGAGCACGGGGCGTGTTCAGCCTTCTGTTCTCTTATTTTGCTTGGGAAGATGCTTTCGGGGAGGTCGGGCATGCCACGTTTGTTCCTTTTCTTGTATTTATGTTAGATTTAGCAGCCTTTTTGCTTCTTTTGTTAATTTGAGCTCATTTAATTAATCCTGAAAATACAAAAGGAAGACAAAAGCACACTTTTTCCAACATAGTACTAAAAAAGGGTTAGTTTTATGCCACAATTGATGTAATTTATATGTTGCATTTTGCACACATCAAATACCCCCACACTTGAATCTTTGCTTGTCCTCAAGCAAAACTCTTTATAATGTGGCTTTACACTCCCAAGTGGAATGGATAGAAGAGAAGGTTTTTGGGCTTGTCATAGAGTGTCGGGATTTCCAAGATTCTTTATTAAGTTTTATTTTTATTTATTTACAATCCTATTCGTCATGATTTATTTAAAACTTTTCATAAGATAAATTACTTATTAGGGCATAACATGCCTCTTTAAAATTCTATTTAGAGTAAACTGTCATTTTGGTCCTTGTGGTTTGGTCACTTTTGCCACTTTAGTCCAAAACTCAAACCTTTTGCATCTGGGTCCCTGTAGTTTCAGTTTTATTGCCATTTTGGTCCAAAAATGAAATCAGGTCATATGTGTCTTATAAAATCCTGCTATTTTGTCCTTTTCCGCAGGGGCAAAATGATCATTTCTTTTTTATAAATAAATACCATATTTTATAAGACAAATATGACCTGATTTGCCCCTGAGGAAAATGACAAAATTGCAGGATTTTATAAGACAGATATGACCTGATTTCATTTTTGGACCAAAATGGCAATAAAACTGAAACCACAGGGACCCAGATGCAAAAGGTTTGAGTTTTGGACTAAAATGGCAAAAGTGACCAAACCTCAGGGACCAAAATGGCAGTTTACTCTTCTATTTATATACAAGTTCACATACCTCACGGGGGATCACTCAACACTCGGCCGAAGATGTATTTTAGTGAATCACTTGAGAGCGGCAAGAAACTTACTCCTACCATAGGCTTGCCAAGCAATCAATCCTTATCCTTTTTAACTATATACCTTTGTAAATATCAAGAGGACTTTTGGGTGAAGGGTTAGGCTTAGGTTAAAGGTAGGTGGTTGGGTTAGTGGTTAGTAGAAAAAGGGCGAAAAGCGTAAAAAGCATCGGTTTTCGAAAGACTTTTTATTTTTGCAATTTTTATTTTGATGAAGCCATGATTCAAACAAAGTTATTTTTAATGAACTTGCTTGTTTATTTCTTTTGCTTCATCATCAACATTTTTTTTAAGGAAGGTCATACGAAAAACCGAGCTTGTTACTAAAACAAAGGGTTAAAAATAAAAAAGGTTTTGGTGGGTGAAAGGGTTTTTGGTTTGGATTAAGAAATGAAAAGGTTTAGGCTCAAAGGGGTTAACTAGGGGGATTTTGGGTAGGTGGTAAAAAAAAGAAAAATAATGGTGTAGAAATAAAAGGGTTAGTCCTAATGCCTCCATCATTTACTTACTGGGGTTTAAGTTGGTAAGGACCGGGAATGTATCGTCGTGGCAAGTTCTAGAGTTGTAAGAACCAAGCGGCTATTCATACAAGAAACGAAAAATGAGCATTTAGTTTAAAGATATGTATTTGTATGCTCAATAAAGGCTCAAAACTCACTTTTGTGGGAATGGGTTTTTATGTGATCAAGTATATATAATTAAATTTTAACTAAGCTTGTCATGCCTTTTCATAATTTTCTTATGTTGGTTCTTTTTATCACAACGCTATCGGTTGTAAATTTGTAAAAATATAACCTTTTTAGAATTTGAAATTCCCAAGTTAAACCTAGACAAGTAAAAAAAATGAAAATTTTTGAAAAAATTTGGGGTGATTAGCGGTTCCAATAGAGTTTTGTGTAAGGCTTGTAATTAGGACTTGCAAGATTCAAAGTTTTAGCATCCCCCCACACTTAAATTACACATTGTCCTCAATGTGTCCCAAAGATAAGTTTTTTGGTTGATTGAATGTGTAAAAGGTGTGAAAAAGCAAATTTTATGTTCCTGGGCGTCTGGACACGGCCCCGTGTTCGATAGACACGACCCCGTGTTCAGGTGCCAGTAATGAAAACTTACAGAAGGTGGACACGGGGGCGTGTCCACTAGGCACGACCCCGTGTCTGGCAAAAGTCTGCAGATTTAGACAAACAGCAGGTCTGGGGGAGTGAGCACGGGGGCGTGTCGGCTGGACACGGCCCCGTCTATACAATCTGCAAAGGTGAAAAACAGGTTTCTGGCTCTGGTTTTCCTGTCCCGGCTTTAGTAACACTATTGTTTTGTGCTCTAAGCCTCTTATGTACCTGTTTTAGCAATAAACACTACACCAAAACATAGCAAACATCCTAAATTACCAACGTTCAACATCCCCATCACAAAGTTAGAAAGAAAAACAAATGCAGAAAATAAAAAGAGTTAAAGGAAAGTAAATTGTTCAACACACGGCACGCATGCCGGAAATTGTTCAAGATAAAAAGGGGGTTAACCTGTGGGATCACCAAACAACCGCTTCTGCCTCGGCTTCTCATGCCTAGTCCATGTCCTCGTCCTCATCATCATCATCTCCTCCACCGTGCCCCGCAATGTACTCCCGGATATTTCCAATATCATCTTGGATATCGGATATGTTTCTCTCGATTGCTCCAACCCGGTTGTACGTGTTGCTCGCCATGTTATAGGTGTTCCTGGTGCACATGAGGTTTTCCTGCAATAAATCATGTAAACTTTGGAAGTTAGGAAAACCACCTCGTTGTGAGGAGGATTGGCCGGATCACCATGGGGCTGGTACTAGTACTGATGATGTTGTGGAGGGTGAAGGACGAGTGCCTCTTGCGGGTTCCATGCATGCCCCTGCATCCTTTGGAAGCTAACCGACCCGTCTTCAGCCTCATAAATTAAGTTCATGGAGCGGCAGATGTGTACATCCACTCTTCCTGACCATGGACTCCTCTCGAAGGACCTAGGTATGTTCGTGAAGTGCTTGAAGAGACGGTATATCCACCCCCCAAAGAAGATAGGGGTTGGTGAAGTAGCAAGTCGGTTCAGATGCATGTTACGGAGCAGGAGGTAAGGAACATCTAGGTGTCTGCGGGTATGAATGCAATGAAGGACCACCAAATCTTTCAACCCCACAACGCCACTGCTATCATGCCTTTAGCTAAGAGAGTAAGCGAGGACTCTATGAATGTAACAGTAAAGCGGGTCCCTCAGCTTAGTGCTCTTAGTGCTGCTCGGGTTGTAGTGCCCTTCACCAATCTGAGCCCATGCGGCTTGGCGTTCGTTCTCATCCAACTCTCGCACCCCTCCGGTGTTTTCTTCATTACCCACATCTTCCTCCGCATACAACCCAATTATCGACCCAAATTGTGCCATTGAAATTGAGTACCTAGTTCCACCACATCGGAATGCTACCCCATCATTGTCAAATGGGTCGCACCTTGAATTGAACGAGAAGGTGCTATAGAATTCCATAGTGCACTCGTGGACTAAGTGAAGTCGAGTTGTCAGGGTGACTCTTAGTGGTCCGGTGACTAGGTTGTTGAAGCGGTCAAGTTGGTTCACCAATGCTAACAAATCCATGCATGCTTGTCTTGGGTATTCTTCCGGTCTTGTTTGAAGTACTTCGTATCTAGCCCTAGCATCGAGCTCATTTGCGTTGAACCTCGTGAATTTCCTTGACATCTGAAAGAATACATCAAAAGTTAGCATGAAACAGTGGAGTTTTCGGACAAAACTGCAAACAGCGAGCTGGACACGGCCCCGTGTTCAGCGGACACGACCCCGTGTCCAGGCATCTGTTACTCAAAAATTTCATTTTTCGACCCGGTTTCGAAAACTTGAAAATTTTTGGTTCACTAGGTGCGGTTTTCCCCGAAAATGAAACCCCAAGTGCCGTTTTTCCCAAAACAAACCGTTTACCCATTCAATTTTATCTTTTTCGGTTTAAAAACAAGGGTTTGAGGTTTTTGTGAGAAATCAGGCGAATCTTTGAACAATACAAGTGGATTTACTCCCTATAACTTTAATCTAACTAAATGCTAACAGATTTAAGCAAAAATTTGAGGCTCGATCCGGATGAAGTGCAAGAACCCTAGATTTTTCCCCAAATTCTTGATGTTATAACTACATGCAAATGCTTAATCTAACTACTAATAGTGAAACCCCAAGTGCCGTTTTTCCCAAAACAAACCGTTTACCCATTCAATTTTATCTTTTTCGGTTTAAAAACAAGGGTTTGAGGTTTTTGTGAGAAATCGGGCGAATCTTTGAACAATACAAGTGGATTTACTCCCTATAACTTTAATCTAACTAAATGCTAACAGATTTAAGCAAAAATTTGAGGCTCGATCCGGATGAAGTGCAAGAACCCTAGATTTTTCCCCAAATTCTTGATGTTATAACTACATGCAAATGCTTAATCTAATTCTTGATGTTATAACTACATGCAAATGCTTAATCTAACTACTATGTTGTTAGAATGATAGGAGACGTCGAAAATCTGTGGAAAATCGCCTTGAACCAGAGCGTTTTCGGGGAAACGGGGCGTGTGGAATGGTGTAACTGTTATGAGAAAGGGGTTTTATCCCGACAGTCGCGCGGACACGGCCCTGTGTCCAGCGGACACGGCCTCGTGCCGAGCAAAAGTTTTTTTTTTTGTGCTCGTGTGAGTGCCCCTTGTTTCCCAAAAACTTGGTTAGAAGACTTACCGATTAAGATGTCATCCCATTGATTCGTAACTTACTAGGTATGTTGTTGATGCTTTTATTCTTCGACCGTTTGAAGCGAGATTTCTTCCTCTTCATCCTCAATAAATCCTTGATATAGTTTTAGCCGTTGGCCATTGACTTTGAATGGAATTCCATTCCGAGATTTAATTTCTACTGCACCGTGTGGGAAAATATGGGTGATGGAAAAAGGTCCTGACCACCTAGACTTTAATTTACCAGGAAATAGTCGAAGTCGTGAATTAAACAAAAGAACTTGATCTCCTACTCGAAATTCATTAGGTTTAATATGTTTGTCATGCAAGTTTTTCATTCTTTCCTTATAAATTTTTGAGTTTGAGTATGCATAATTCCTAAGTTCGTCTAACTCATTTAATTGACAAAATCGATTTCTACCGGCAATTTCTAAATCTAAGTTTACATTTTTAATTGCCCAGTAGGCTTTGTGTGCAATTTCTACTGGCAAATGACAGCTTTTCCCATAGACTAGCTTATATGGGGTTGTACCTATTGTTGTTTTATAAGCAGTTCGAAAAGCCCATAAAGCATCATCCAATTTATCTGCCCATTCTTTTCTATTTAGCCCTATGGTTTTTTCGAGTATTCGTTTTAAACCTCTATTAGTCACTTCAGCTTGTCCGTTTGTTTGAGGGTGATATGTTGTTGAGACCCGGTGATAGAACCCATATCTTGTTAAAAAAATTTCAAGTTGATGGTTGCAAAAATGGGTACCTCTATCACTTATTAATGCTTTAGGTGTTCCAAAACGAGAGAATAATTTTTTCAGAAATCTTACCACGACTCTTCCATCATTTGTTGGAAGTGCTTCGGCCTCAGCCCATTTAGACAAGTAATCTACTGCCACAAGTATATATTTGTTTCCTTTTGACGGTGGGAAAGGTCCCATAAAGTCGAGTCCCCACACATCAAAAATTTCACAAACAAGAATACCATTTTGTGGCATTTCGTTTTTGGAAGAAATATTACCTGTTCTTTGGCAAGCATCACATGTCTTGACAAGACTTTGGGCGTCTTTGTAAATGGTTGGCCAATAAAATCCTGAATCAAATACCTTTCGTGCGGTACTAGCGGCACCATGATGTCCTCCGTATGGACCTTCATGACAATGGCGGAGAATTCTGCTTGCTTCGTTACCATGTATGCATCGTCGTACGAGTTGGTCGGCACACATTTTGAAAAGATAAGGGTCTTCCTAAAAATAATGCTTCACATTAGCAAAGAATTTTTTTCTTTGATGATGTGGCCAACCCTTAGCGACTATACCGCTAGCTAGGTAGTTAGCATAGTCGGCGTACCATGGTTCTTCTTTGTATTCCACCATTTCTAGGGACTCTGTTGGAAATTTTTCGTTGATTTGCTCGTCCCTGGTTGCCTCCAAAGCTGGGTCTTCTAAGCGTGAAAGATGATCTGCTGCGGTGTTTTCAGCTCCTCTTTTGTCTTTGATTTCAATATCAAATTCTTGGAGGAGTAAAATCCACCGAATCAAACGTGGTTTTGCGTCCTGCTTTTTGAAGAGATATCGAATGGATGCATGATCTGTATAGACTATAGTTTTAGAAAGAACAAGATAGGAACGAAATTTATCAAAAGCAAATACCACAGCTAGTAATTCTTTTTCAGTTGTTGTGTAATTTTCTTGCGCATCGTTAAGTGTTTTACTAGCATAATAAATTGGGTGACAATGCTTTTCTTTTCTTTGTCCCAAGACAGCTCCAACTGCAAAGTCACTGGCATCACACATGATTTCGAAAGTAAATTTCCAATCAGGCGCTATCATGATAGGTGCATTGACTAGCATTTCCTTTAGGGTTAGAAATGCTTGATTGAAATCCTTGTCAAAGATGAAAGGGGCATCTTTTTCAAGTAATTTTGTTAGAGGCCTTGAAATTTTAGAAAAGTCTTTGATAAACCGCCTATAAAATCCGGCATGCCCTAGGAAACTTCTGATAGCTCTAACGGAGGATGGAGGTGGTAATCGAGAAATAGTGTCTATTTCAGCTCGATCAACTTCCATTCCTTCGCTTGAGATTTTGTGACCGAGTACTATTCCCTCAGTTACCATGAAATGGCATTTTTCCCAGTTAAGGGCGAGGTTAGTTTCCTCACATCGGGATAGCATTCGTTCAAGGTTATCGAGGCATTGGTCGTATGAATCCCCAAAGATAGAAAAGTCATCCATAAAGACTTCCATTGTCTTTTCTATCATGTCATGGAAGATAGCTACCATGCAACGTTGGAATGTTGTGGGGGCATTACATAGACCAAATGGCATGCGTCGATAAGCAAAAGTTCCATAGGGACATGTGAAAGTTGTCTTTTCTTGGTCTTCGGGTGCTATCGGGATTTGAAAGTAACCTGAAAAACCATCCAAGAAACAGTAAAATTTATGACTGGATAATCTCTCTAACATTTGATCAATGAAGGGCAAAGGAAAGTGATCTTTTCTTGTTGCTTAATTTAATCGTCTATAATCTATACATACTCTCCATCCTGTGACGGTCCTCGTTGGTATTAATTCATTATTTTCATTAGTTATTACCGTCATACCTCCTTTCTTTGGAACAACTTGGACGGGACTTACCCAAGGACTATCGGAGATAGGATAAATAAGTCCGGCGTCAAGTAATTTGATGACTTCGTTTTTAACCACTTCTTGAACATTTGGATCTACTCGACGTTGTGGTTGTATTACCGATTTGTAGTCATCATTCATTAAAATTTTGTGCGTGCACAAGGAAGGACTTATTCCTTTAATATCTACAAGCTTCCAAGCAATCGCATTTTTGTGTTTTTTCAAAAGGTTAATTAATTTTTCTTTTTCTGAACTATCTAACTTAGATGAAATAATTACAGGTGATTTACCATCTTTGTCTAGAAAAGCATATTCCAAACCTTCTGGAAGTTCTTTGAGCTCAATAGGTGGGTCTTTAGGAGACTCCTTATTTGGTTGCTCATTTAGATCAAGAACTTTAAAAGTTTGTTCTATGGCGACCTCTTCTTCAACAAAGTGGTCAAACTTTTCACTTGTATCGGGTGGTTCATCTTCATCTTCAATTAGGGGGTCATTATTGCCGAATGGGTATTTCATTGACCGCTCAAGATCGACACTCTTTTTAAATGCCCCTAATTGAAGAGGTAGATTGTTGAACTTCCTGTTTTTCAAAGCTTCGTGAGTTTTTACAAAGGGTCGTCTCAACACTAGAGGAGCGTCATCAAGGATGACAAAGTCGGTTGGGATTACCATTTGATTTGTTTGAACCAAGACATTCTCAACTATACCGATTGATTTTACTATTTTCCGACTAGATAGAAAAATGGGTATTTGAAGTGGAGAAAAATCACTAATACTTAATTTTTCGAAAATGTAGTTGGGCATTATGTTAATGCATAGATCTTTATCAATTGTGACATTACTAATAAATGAATTTTGAAAAAAACATGGAACCGGTATAATGTTGATTTCAAATGGGTCTTCTTTTATTAGCGAGGTTTTATCATTAGTTAACTTAACGCTTACCATTTCATCAATTTTAGTGTTAGTGTTTAATTCTTTTAAAACCTTAGCATGAGTTGGAACTAAACTATGATTTTCAAAAGAAGGTGACAAGAGATTAATTTCTTCAAAATTAGACTCTTCTTGAATTTTAACGTTAACGGACTCACCTTTTTCGTTGTTTAACTCATGTGTCGGTTTTTCACTTGTTTGTTCTTCCATTTTTACACTTTCAGTTATCTCTTCTTTAATTAATTCTTCTCTCGCGCGGGACTCCTCTTCCCTTGCGCGAGATTCTTTTATATAGCGCTCGATAACTTTAAGGTGTTCTAATATCCTATCGGTCACTTCGGTTATAGAAAAAGGATCGGAATTTTCAAAGCTTGAATCCGGTTGTTCGATCCTTTGTTCCTCATAATACCCATATGAAGTAGATGGTTCACACCATTGTTCCTCATTGTAAGTATATGATGGATAAAGGTTGTAATATTGTTCTTCATAATACTCATATGAGGTGGGTTATTCACACCATGGTTCCTCATAGTAAGCATATGAAGGTGGTGGCTCATATCTTGGTTCCTCAAAGCATGAGTAAGAAGGCTCATACCTTGGTTCATCAAAATATGAGTATGAGGGAGAAGGTTCATACCTTTGGTCTTCATAGGATGTGTATGAAGTTGATGGCTCGTACCTGGGCTCCTCATAGTAGCTGTATGAAGTGGACGGTTGATATAAGTTACAATATTGAACCGAGTGCGGGTCACCACAATTAGTGCAATAGTTATTCCTATAATCATCCTCATCATAGGTGTAATTGTAACCTCCTGAGTATTGATCCATAAGAATCACTCAGCAGACCACAACCAAGTCTCGAGATCAGAAAACAAAAATAAAAACGGAAACATAGGCTGGACACGGCCCCGTGTACAGAATCTGTATATGGGCGTTTTAATTAAAGTTACTGATTTCGTTGAGCACGGGGGCGTGTTCAGTGAGCACGACCCCGTGTTCAAGCTACTGTATCTGGGTGTTTTATGAAAAATATGCAGCACGGCCCCGTGTTCAGCGAGCACGGCCCGTGTTCAACCTACTATAAATGCAAAACTAAACTAAAATGCAGAAAAATGTGCACGCGTTTTGAAAAAGTTTTGAAAAACTGATTAGGACGTCGATTTTAAGCTTTCTTAAAATCCTTGTGTCCCCAGCAATGGAGCCAAAAACTTGATGTGTGCGAGTGTGTATATAAATTTAAGTATATTTTAAGCCCTTTTTACACGTTAGTCAAGTTTTAAATTTATAAAACACGATATTTTACTAACACCAAACACACATATGGGCAAGTGCACCCATCGTGAGCGTAGTATAGTGTTGGTAAGATACCGAGGTCGTCCAAGGACACAAGAGCTTTTAGTACCGGTTTATCCTCAACGTCTAATCAAATCAAAAGTTTAGAAAAAGGGTTTTTAAACTAGAAAAATAAAAACTAACTAAAATGCTGAAAAATAAAAATAAAAATAAAAATAAAAACAGATAGACAAGATGAATCACTTGGCTCCGACTCGTGTTTAGTGTAACCTTTGATTATTTCCGCACTTTTGCACTATTTAAGAGATTATCTTAGTTATTGTAGTAGGCCCCTCTTTTGAAGGTGACATTACCCTCAACCCAGTAGTTTGAGTCAGCAAGGATACAATCCTAAAGGGTCGGATTATTGAAAGATAATTAATTAAGTTATTAATGCATATTATGGTAGGCCCCTCTTTTGAAGGTGACGTTACCCTCGACTAAGTAGTCTGAGTCAGCAGGGATACAGTCCTAAGTAGTCGGGTTAAAGTATTAATAGTAGCTTACATATGAGGGGATCAAAGAGTTTGGACCCCCGCCATCCAATACCGGTGGGTATTGAAGGAGGTCCTACTAAATTTGACCCAGGTCCTTGCAGGATCTATACACTGAACAAGGCAAGACTCTTACCAAACTGTTCCCTTAACCCCCGACCAGGTAGCTGTGACAACTCGTATTTCCGAACCTATCTTTGTACTTTGATGTAACGTATGTGAACGTGATGTGATTATATGAAAGTGATTGATTAAATGAATGTTATGTTTGATATGTGCTTGTGTATTGTATGTATGTATATAAACGGCCCAAAAGCACAACACTCACCCGATCGCACAAGCCCATTTGGGCTACACTCTTGTATTCGGATCAATGGGCAGCCCAAGTGAGGGTTCGGCCCACTCCCTTTATGTCGCATAACACTTAGGGGATAGGGTATACCCCTCATAATTTGCAAAACACTTTACACACACAAACCCTAGCTCTCTTCCTTCTCTCTAGAACTCGACGGCAACACACTCTCTCTCTATCGAAGATCATAGTGTTCGGATCATTCTCTTGTTCGGATCATACTTGTTATACTCTCTAATCGGTTAGTGCTTCATGTTATGTATTTTTACTTTGGTTGATGGTGTTATATGATGAGGTATTATTATCTTGGTATGAATAAAATGTGATTGATCATGAAAGACTGTAATCGACTCTATATAGGGTTGGATCCGAATGATTTGGTTATGTTTAGGAATGATTGATGAGGTTTATTGTTCATGAAATCGGATTGCATATGTGTATTAGATGATGTTCATGTTAATCGGATTTCATAGGGTTCTAAGAATCGAATGCTTGTTAACCGGCTGTGATGTGTTATTATTTGGATGATTTTATGTTGTTGTGTATGGTGCATGTTAGTAATCAAGGCCATGAACTCGTTAAGGTGTTTGCTTGTGATTGATGTTCATGCTATGGATTAATTAGGGTTCATGTGAACTTTAAGATAAAAACCTTGTTTGATCGATTAAGGGATTGGTTAGAATCTGTGATTGTGTTAATTGATAAATGACAAATTTGGAAACCATTGAATGTTTGTAACTGATATGCATGAAAAAAGGAAATTAAAACCAAACGCACAAGTCCTTCTCGGTCGCACAAGATCAGGTCACACAAGACCTGATCTGATCGCACAAGTGCATCGCACAAGACGGGGTACAAACACCTAAAGCACATAGTACTGTTTACTTATGCATGATCGCACAAGATCTGGTGGATCGCACAAGATGGTGCCGATCGCACAAGATCTTGGGCCTTACACTATATTTGGACTTAACATATTATTGGACCGAATGGCCCAAATCACGGTCGCACAAGAGGTCCAGTCGCACAAGAGGTCCAGTCGCACAAGATGTTTTGAATCGCACAAGATTGTTATCTCTTTGATGTATTGGGCCGTATGTATAGATGTTGGGCTTCTAATCTTTGGGCCGGGTATATGATGGATCGCACAACATGATGTGGGTCGTACAAGGCTGTGCTGACCGCACAACATGTTGGGCCGGGGGTTTAAATGGGTTATGTTAGTATATCGCACAAATGGTTCAAATCTTTCAATCGCACAAGTTGAATACGTTATAACTGTTAAACGTGATGATGGGTGTTTTCCATGATCTGTATGTGTTCCTTACCTGCTAGCTTATGTGATAGTTATGTGCATTACTCGAAACCAAAACCTGACTTGTGTGGTAACCATGTTAGGACGTGGTTGACTACTAGCAACTAGACTTGACCTTTCTGTGTATCTGCCGAGCAAACCAAGGTGAGTTCACACTAGCCAAGGCATGGGATTCCCGGTGGGTTGGGAATGGGATTGAATAACTACTCGTACTATTGTTACACTTAAACTACTTATTACTGTCCTCGGGTTGAAGGGCACGTACGTAAAACCTACGTACACTTATACTTACTACTGTCCTCGGATTGAAGGGCACGTACGTAAAACCTACGTACACGAACATAAGACCATCAACTCTATCAATTTAAGTCCCTCATTTATCGACTTAATCGCTGAGGCCTATGGCGAGCGGGTCATTAGTAGATAGCGCTATTAGGGTTTAACAAACCTCACACCGTGCCAGTCGGACGGGCGTGTACTAATGGACTATGGGCAAAGGGTTAATGCTGATAGACATTAACTTAGGGCACCTCTTACATTTTCGTAGCAGTCGATACGCGTGGTCTAATTACACATGGGAAGCCCCCAATAATCTTCGCAAACATGTCAGGATGACCGCGATGTGAATTAATACGATACATGGTTTACAAAACGACATATGATTTACAAACGAATACTATAACTAAACAACCAACTGTGAACTCGCTCAACTTTGTTGTTGATTCGTTGCTACATGCCTTGCAGGTCATTAGGTATTCATGGAGCTTGCACAGGGAGGAACGATCGTTGTGGGATATGGCAGTGTGTGCCATGCTATAAACATTACTTTATTTCGTACTTAATACTTACAATGGGTTTTACAATTATGCTTCCGCTAAACACTTAACTATGCTTTGGTTTTGAACACCTTTCATATTGTTTGGTTGGATTATGTTTACTTACATGCTTATTCAATATGATTGGTGGCTTGATCCTTGTCAGTCACGCCTCCAAGCGGTGATACTCCGCGTGTGGATTTTGGGGGTGTGACAGATTGGTATCAGAGCCATTGGTTATAGTGAACTTGGTTTTAATAAGGGAAAACGTTTTTGTTAAAACCAGACTATAACCTATACAGTGCTCTACGATCCACAACGACGCTTCCCTCCACGTGCAAGGCTCGACATTCTAGGTGATATGGTTTATGTTACATTGCCTACTTGCTAGACTACATAGAACTTTGCTTATGGTATGCTTAGATAAACGTAGCAACTATAGCTTGAAAACACATGTGTGCTTACTCTCTTCTGTCATCGCACTTTCGCGAACCTCTCTCACTCATGTTTCTCTTGATATGAAGATCATGTCTGGACGCGTTAACATGACACAAGCCCAGTTGACGGCTCTGATTAACCAACAAGTTGTTGCGGCACTTGCAGCAGCTCAGGCAGGAGGTATACCCTGCCATCCCGACTCACTCTAGGATCTTTGGATCCTACTCTCATGAATCCAACCTTTGTGTTAAACTTTGTCCTTTCTTACTCTCACGACAGGTCAACCTGCACAGCCTCCTGTGTGCACCTTTAAAACTTTCATGGACTGTCGTCCTGGTACTTTCAGTGGCACTGAAGGGGCAGTTGGACTCCTCCACTGGTTTGAAAAGCTCGAATCTGTTTTCGAGATGTGTGAATGCCCTGAGGCTCGCAGGGTGAAGTATGCTACCGGTACCCTCGAGGGTATAGCGCTCACATGGTGGAACGCTCAGGTGCAAATGCTGGGGTTGGTTGCTGCTAACGCCACTCCATGGAACAACTTTAAGGAAATGATCAAGGAAGAGTACTGCAACCGTGATGAAATTCACAAACTGGAAGTCGAGTTTTTCAACCTCAAGATGACGGGGTCAGAAATTGAAGCATACACGAAAAGATCGAATGAGCTTGCTATTCTGTGTCCTACTATGGTGGATCCTCCCATCAAACGCATCGAACTATATCTTAAGGGTTTAGTACCCGAGATTCAAAGTCATGTGACTTCAGCCAACCTAGCCACCATCCAGCAAGTTGTACAATTGGCTCATCGCCTCACTAATCAGGCGGTGGAGCAGAACAGGTTACCAAAGCGTATTAGTGATACGGTTACTTCTGAAACTCCCAGCGACAACAAACGTAAGTGGGATGGAACTTCAAGCAAAGGCTCAACTTCTGTTCAGTCTCAGTCTCAGCAGAGAAGAATTGATGACTACAAGAGCCCTGGTCAGCAAACTTCTGGTAGTCAAGGGCAAGGTGGATATCGAGGAAACCTTCCAAAGTGCAACAGATGCAACAGACACCACAGTGGTCAGTGCAACAAGGGTCGTTGCCAGAGGTGTCTCAAGATGGGTCATGAAGCTAAGGATTGTAGGAGCACACGACCTGCGAATCAGAACCAACGACAACAACCACCAGCCCCACAAGACCAGCAGCAGCAACAGCGAGGCAACAGGGGATGCTATCAGTGTGGAGCTGAAGGTCACATCAAGAGAAATTGTCCCCAGCTGAATCAGAACCAGAACAACAACAATAATAATAACAATCAGGGGGATGGAAACAACGGGGGTAACAACGGCAATGGTGCAAGGGGTCGTGTATTCGTTATTGGTCAAGGTGAAGCGAGGAATAATCCCAACGTGGTGACGGGTACGTTCCTACTCGACGACTTTTACGTTACTGTCTTATTTGATTCGGGTGCTGATACTAGCTACGTGTCCCTAAAAGTTAGCCAAATGCTTAAGCGTACCCCAACACTTTTGAAAACCAAGCACACTGTAGAGTTAGCTAATGGTAAAAATTTAGAGGTCACACACGTAGTCAAGGGTTGTAACCTTGTTCTTGCTGGTCATACTTTTTCAATCGACCTCCTTCCTATCACTCTGGGTAGTTTCGACGTTGTCATAGGGATGGACTGGTTATCCCTACACCAAGCAGAGATTCTTTGCAACGAGAAGATTGTTCGTATTCCTCGCCCAGGTGATGAACCTCTATTGATTCGTGGTGACAAGAGTGGTGCTGTTGTGAGCATCATCTCTTTCCTTAAGGCCCGGAAATGTTTGCGTAAGGGCTATACTGCTATTTTGGCTCTCGTTACTGACACCTCGAAGAAAGAAAAGAAGATAGAAGATTTTCCAATTGTACGCGACTATCCTGAGGTATTCCCTGAGGAATTACCTGGTCTTCCGCCTCATCGCCAAGTCGAATTCCAAATCGAGCTAGCTCCTGGAGCAGCGCCCATAGCTCGTGCACCGTATCGCTTAGCTCCATCAGAACTGGAAGAACTTTCTACGCAACTACAAGAACTCTTGGATATGGGTTTTATTCATCCTAGCTCTTCGCCCTGGGGAGCTCCAGTCTTGTTTGTGAAGAAGAAAGACGGTACTTTCAGAATGTGCATCGACTACCGTGAACTCAACAAGGTGACTGTGAAGAATCGCTATCCTCTTCCACGCATCGATGACCTATTCGACCAGCTGCAAGGGTCGAGCTACTATTCAAAGAGTGATTTGAGATCGGGATATCATCAGCTGAGAGTTCGAGAAGAGGACGTCTCCAAAACAGCCTTTAGAACTCGATATGGACACTATGAGTTTTTGGTCATGCCTTTTGGGCTGACAAACGCACCTGCGGTCTTCATGGATTTGATGAATAGAGTGTGCAAGCCATACCTGGACAAGTTCGTCATAGTTTTCATCGACGACATTCTGATCTATTCGAAGAGTCAGGAGGAACACGAGCAGCATCTATGACTCATTTTGGAACTCCTTCGAACAGAACAGCTGTACGCCAAGTTTTCAAAATGCGACTTCTGGCTTCGTGAAGTCCATTTCTTAGGCCATGTGGTGAACAAGGATGGGATTCATGTGGATCCATCTAAGGTAGACTCAATTAAGAACTGGCCTGCACCTCGTACACCAACGGAAATTCGCCAATTCTTGGGCTTGGCAGGTTACTACAGAAGGTTCATCAAGGACTTCTCCAAGATTGCACAGCCCCTCACCTCACTAACACAGAAAGGCGTTGTTTATCGATGGGGAAACGCACAGGAATTAGCATTTCAGCACTTAAAGGATAGACTTTGCATTGCACCTATCCTTTCATTGCCAGAGGGCACAGACGACTTTGTGGTTTCCTGCGACGCGTCAATTCAGGGTCTTGGTTGTGTATTGATGCAACGGGATAAAGTCATAGCCTACGCCTCACTCCAACTCAAAGTTCATGAAAGGAACTACACGACGCACGATTTAGAGTTAGGAGCTGTTGTTTTTGCACTTAAGATATGGAGACACTACTTGTACGGTACTAAGTGCGCCATCTACACCGATCACAGGAGTCTCGAGCATATCTTCAAACAGAAGGAACTGAATATGCGACAACGACGATGGGTCGAGCTACTGAATGACTACGAGTGCTCGATCAGGTACCACCCAGGCAAAGCCAATGTTGTGGCTGACGCCCTCAGTCGAAAGGACATTGCGCCTAAGCGCGTACGAGCTTTACAACTCACTATACAGTCTAGTCTTCCTTCTCAGATTCGAGATGCTCAGGTAGAAGCATTGAAACCAGAAAACATCAGGGCTGAAGCCCTACGCGGCTCAAGGCAACGATTGGAACAAAAGGAAGACGGTGCTTACTACGTAACAGGATGCATTTGGGTCCCACTCTATGGCAACCTATGAGAGCTTGTGATGGATGAGGCACACAAGTCTCGCTACTCAGTACATCCTGGTTCGGATAATATGTACCACGATATCAAAACTACGTATTGGTGGCCTAGCATGAAAGCCCACATAGCAACTTACGTCAGCAAGTGTTTGACTTGTGCGAGAGTCAAAGTCGAATACCAGAAACCTTCAGGCCTACTTCAACAACCAGAAATACCACAATGGAAATGGGAGCAAATTTCCATGGATTTTGTTACTGGCCTGCCTAGATCTCAACGTGGTAACGATACTATTTGGGTGATCGTGGATCGACTCATAAAGTCTGCTCACTTCTTGGCTATCAAGGAAACGGATAAGTTCTCCACACTAGCAGACGTATATCTTAAGGAAGTTGTCTCGAGGCACGGAGTGCCCACCTCTATTATCTCTGATCGTGATGCACGTTTTACTTCAGAACTATGGCAAGCAATGCACAAGTCTTTTGGCTCACGTTTAGATATGAGCACAGCTTATCACCCGCAAACGGATGGGCAGTCTGAACGCACCATCCAGACCCTCGAAGACATGCTTAGGGCATGTGTAATTGACTTTGGCAACGGCTGGGAAAAGCATCTGCCACTTGTGGAATTTTCGTACAATAACAGCTACCACACCAGCATTAAAGCTGCTCCGTTTGAGGCATTGTACGGGCGTAAATGCCGGTCACCTCTTTGTTGGGCAGAAGTGGGGGATAGTCAGATCACTGGCCCAGAACTTGTGGTAGACACAACAGAACAAATTGCTCAAATACGACAACGAATGGCGGCAGCTCGTGACCGTCAGAAAAGCTACGCCGATAAGGACAGGAAACCACTCGAGCTCCAGGTTGGAGAGCGAGTGCTACTCAAAGTTTCACCCTGGAAGGGTGTGGTTCGTTTTTGTAAATGAGGCAAACTTAACCCATGATACGTCGGACCTTTCGAAGTCTTAGAGAAAATAGGCAAAGTGGCCTACAAACTGAACTTACCAGCAGAACTCAGTGCCGTTCACAACGTTTTCCACGTGTCGAATCTGAAGAGGTGTCTGTCAGATGAGACTCTCGTAGTTCCTTTGAAGGAACTCACTATCGACGAGCAGTTACAATTCGTCGAAGAACCAGTTGAAATCACAGACCGGGATGTTAAGGTCCTCAAGCACACTAGAATACCTCTCGTTCGAGTTCGTTGGAACTCCCGTCGCGGCCCAGAGTTCACCTGGGAACGCGAAGATCAAATGAAACAAAAGTATCCCCAACTATTCGCAAACAGTACAACCACTACTGAGGCCGAAGCTACGGAATTTCGGGACGAAATTCCAGATCAACGGGGGGAGGATGTGACACCCCAGGAAAACCACACAACTTAACTAGCTTCCTCAGTGAGTACGTGCTAAATTTCGGGACGAAATTTCTTTCAACTTGGGGATAATGTGACAACTCGTATTTTCGAACCTATCTTTGTACTTTGATGTAACGTATGTGAACGTGATGTGATTATATGAAAGTGATTGATTAAATGAATGTTATGTTTGATATGTGCTTGTGTATTGTGTGTATGTATATAAACGGCCCAAACGCACAACACTCACCCGATCGCACAAGCCCATTTGGGCTACACTCTTGTATTCGGATCAATGGGCAGCCCAAGTGAGGGTTCGGCCCACTCCTTTTATGTCGCATAACACTTAGGGGATAGGGTATACCCCTCATAATTTGCAAAACACTTTACACACAGAAACCCTAGCTCTCTTCCTTCTCTCTAGAACTCGTCGGCAACACACTCTCTCTCAATCGAAGATCATAGTGTTCGGATCATTCTCTTGTTCGGATCATACTTGTTATACTCTCTAATCAGTTAGTGCTTCATGTTATGTATTTTTACTTCGGTTGATGATGTTATATGATGAGGTATTATTATCTTGGTATGAATAAAATGTGATTGATCATGAAAGACTGTAATCGACTCTATATAAGGTTGGATCCGAATGAATTGGTTATGTTTAGGAATGATTGATGAGGTTTATTGTTCATGAAATCGGATTGCATATGTGTATTAGATGATGTTCATGTTAATCGGATTTCATAGGGTTCTAAGAATCGAATGCTTGTTAACCGGCTGTGATGTGTTATTATTTGGATGATTTTATGTTGTTGTGTATGGTGCATGTTAGTAATCAAGGCCATGAACTCGTTAAGGTGTTTGCTTGTGATTGATGTTCATGCTATGGATTAATTAGGGTTCATGTGAACTTTAAGATAAAAACCTTGTTTGATCGATTAAGGGATTGGTTAGTTAATTGATAAATGACAAATTTGGAAACCATTGAATGTTTGTAACTGATATGCATGAAAAACGGAAATTAAAACCAAACGCACAAGTCCTTCTCGGTCGCACAAGATCAGGTCACACAAGACCTGATCTGATCACACAAGTGCATCGCACAAGACGGGGTACAAACACCTAAAGCACATAGTACTGTTTACTTATGCATGATCGCACAAGATCTGGTGGATCGCACAAGATGGTGCCGATCACACAAGATCTTGGGCCTTACACTATATTTGGACTTAACATATTATTGGACCGAATGGCCCAAATCACGGTCGCACAAGAGGTCCAGTCGCACAAGATGTTTTGAATCGCACAAGATTGTTATCTCTTTGATGTATTGGGCCGTATGTATAGCTGTTGGGCTTCTAATCTTTGGGCCGGGTATATGATGGATCGCACAACATGATGTGGGTCGCACAAGGCTGTGCTGACTGCACAACATGTTGGGCCGGGGGTTTAAATGGGTTATGTTAGTATATCGCACAAATGGTTCAAATCTTTCAATCGCACAAGTTGAATACGTTATAACCGTTAAACGTGATGATGGGTGTTTGCCATGATCTGTATGTGTTCCTTACCTGCTAGCTTATGTGATACTTATGTGCATTACTCGAAACCAAAACCTGACTTGTGTGGTAACCATGTTAGGACGTGGTTGACTACTAGCAACTAGACTTAACCTTTCTGTGTATCTGCCGAGCAAACCAAGGTGAGTTCACACTAGCCAAGGCATGGGATTCCCGGTGGGTTGGGAATGGGATTGAATAACTACTCGTACTATTGTTACAATTAAACTACTTATTACTGTCCTCGGGTTGAAGGGCACGTTCGTAAAACCTACGTACACTTATACTTACTACTGTCCTCGGATTGAAGGGCACGTACGTAAAACCTACGTACACGAACATAAGACCATCAACTCTATCAATTTAAGTCCCTCATTTATCGACTTAATTGCCGAGGCCTATGGCGAGCGGGTCATTAGTAGATAGCGCCATTAGGGTTTAACAAACCTCACACCATGCCAGTCGGACGGGCGTGTACTAATGGACTATGGGCAAAGGGTTAATGCTGATAGACATTAACTTAGGGCACCTCTTACATTTTTGTAGCAGTCGATACGCGTGGTCTAATTACACATGGGAAGCCCCCACTAATCTTCGCAAACATGTCAGGATGACCGCTATGTGAATTAATACGATACATGGTTTACAAAACGACATATGATTTACAAACGAATACTATAACTAAACAACCAACTGTGAACTCGCTCAACTTTGTTGTTGATTTGTTGCTACATGCCTTGCAGGTCATTAGGTATTCATGGAGCTTGCACAGGGAGGAACGATCGTTGTGGGATATGGCAGTGTGTGCCATGCTATAAACATTACTTTATTTCGTACTTAATACTTACAATGGGTTTTACAATTATGCTTCCGCTAAACACTTAACTATGCTTTGGTTTTGAACACCTTTCATATTGTTTGGTTGGATTATGTTTACTTACATGCTTGTTCAATATGATTGGTGACTGGATCCTGGTCAGTCACGCCTCCAAGCGGTGATACTCCGCGTGTGGATTTTGGGGGTGTGACAGTAGCCAACATACCTCCATATAGACCGTGGAGATATGAATGGTGAAAATCTTTTATTTTATATAGACAGTAAAATAATGCCAAGACACCACAGACAAACGATAAGGAAGAATCACCTTCAACATAAGAAAGTAGTTATTAAAGTCATTTATACATAACCAAGTAAAAAGTGCGAAAAGATTAAAAATAAAAAGTATTACACTAGACACTTTGTCTTCACCAAGTGATGTAAGAGACTTAGGCAAACATGGCCTTGATTGTCAAGAACTCTTATGATCAATCTTGGATCCCGAGATGACTCACACACTCTATGATGGACAATGGATGATGGTGGTGGATGATGGTGTTGTGATGGTGGTGGGTGGTGGGTGAAGTGTGAGAGAGGTGGTGTGCCAAGGGATGGTTTGCAAATGAGCCAAGCACCCCTATTTATAGCCTGAACAGTAGCTCGGGCACGGCCCCGTGTCCGGTGGGCGCGGCCCCGTGTCCATCCTTCTTCTCTGTCTTCATTAATTGCTCTTGTCTGCATTAGTTGACCACGGCCCCATGTCCGCTGGGCACGACCCCGTGTGCAGAAGCATATCTGTACTATCAAGATTTGCCTGGATTCTTCGAATCTTATAGTTGACCACGACCCCGTGTCCGCTGAGCACGGCCCCGTGGTGGGCGATGGAAGCTTCTACAGCTTTGTCTTTTATGCTGACACTTGGGCACGCCCCCGTGTTCACTGAGCACGGTGCGTGTTCAGCCTTCTGTTCTCTTATTTTGCTTGGGAAGATGCTTTCGGGGAGGTCGTGCATGCCACGTTTGTTCCTTTTCTTGTATTTATGTTAGATTTAGCAGCCTTTTTGCTTCTTTTGTTAATTTGAGCTCATTTAATCCTGAAAATACAAAAGGAAGACAAAAGCACACTTTTTCCAACATTAGTACTAAAAAAGGGTTAGTTTTATGCCACAATTGATGTAATTTATATGTTGCATTTTGCACACATCAGGAGTGAAAATACAAAAATACACATACAACATGCTTAGACAAATACAAGAATATATTAATGAAAATATATTACTTGATAGATTATGTAACTTGGACAAGTTACAAACTGAAAATGTCTTCTTGGACAAAAATACATAATTCGGGTGAAAAATACAAGATACTTATATTTATTTTTGAGAAAATAATATAAGTAAGATACATAGTTAAAAATATAAGTATTTTTAACAACAAGGAACACGTACATAAAAGATGGTGACTTGTACTTGTGCGATACAAGTCTAGTGACTAACGTTAATAAAACACGTATAGGTCACGACGCTATATAAGCAAACCCGGTGAAGTTTACGGCGCAAGAAACGCAAAGTTGTGAGTTCATGTCCCCACTTTTAATCTTTTACATACTTTTTTTAAACTTGGGGAAAATACATGTGTTATGGTATGCTGGATACAAAAACTAAGGAATGATACTTTAATTCATGTCACGAATAGGGTACCAGAAGCACCATTAATCGTGTACATACTAAGACCGCAAAACAAAAGGTTAGATCTAATGGGTTTTCGGGCAGCCACACTCTTGGTGATAACTAGTACCAAGTAGTGCTTTTGTGTCTCAGTCGTGAATCGACAACTAGAAAAATGCCTATGGTTTGGATGCTTCCTATGTCATGTCACATGTTAATGGCCTTGCAACCCATTAACAATCTCGATACTTACAGAAAAACTTGATTTATACAAATTACATACCATGTTTTCATACAAAGTATACAAACGTTCAATACAAAAACTGCATGAATTCACACCAACATTATGTTGACGATTTTCCAAAAATTCACATGTATTTCAGGTAACTAAAGTGGATGTACGCGCGGTCTTACTCTTGCTCTTGGATGATGTTTATGTTCATCTTTTAAATAAAGTTGTAAACTTTTCAGACAATGTCTTATGTTGTCTTGTGATGTAAACACTTAACCTATGTTTTCAGTTACGTAATGTTATTGGTATTTGAAGTTATTTTTACGAGCATGTAGTATGTTTACCAATCGTATGCAATGAAAACCTTTCAAGATCACACCTCGTGCTTTCGCCTTAGAAAGGGGTGTGACATATTGGTATCAGAGCTGCGATTGTAGTGAACCAGGATTCCTTCTCAAGTCTAGACTACAATCTTTGGGATCCTTTCATGAAAACAATTTTTCAAAAAGTTTTCATTGCATAAAACTTTCCGCGACATCCACTACCTGAAACTGTTTACAAAGAGTCAAGAAAAGACACTACGAGACTTAGGGTGCACTAGAGTAGCACATGTCTTTGACTATAAATTACTTGCAACTATGTGTGATAATTAATATATTCATATACTAGAAATAGAATATCTCAGGTACTCGTGAACTTACCTGAAAGCAGTGGCCTATCTGAAGGAAGTAATCCGACGATGAAACGAACTGTGCGGACTGTGCAAGGACTTACGTAATTATGGATACATTCATAATTATGGAATTCAGTGCACAGAAACCACAGCAAGTCTTGTCACGTATCATAAGAGATTCCTTCAAATACAAGAGAAGGTCAAACGTGAACACCCTTCCCCCAGCCTATTAAATACTCTTTTAGAGTAATAATTTAGGGTATAAAGACAAGAATCGCCAATGTGAAGTAAGATATTTTGTTCTCTACATATATTAAACTTGTACTTTGGGGAGATGTAACCCTTATGCATTTTGTTTACTTCGCAAACAAGGATGTCATAAGTTGTTTTGATATGTGTAAAGACTCGGTGAATATCTTATGACACGCCACTATTTATCTATTTATGCATGCTTGTTACTGTATGAATTGATTTATACGTTTGGTGAATTGTTTAATGTCACTTGTGTGAGTATATGTCTATGTATATATACTACTACTATCTCGTATGACGATATCAAACAAATGTCTAACCCTGATGTGTTGTGTTCTTTCAGAACATGGCACCTAGGAGAGCTGTGAACAATCAGGATTCCGATCAACCCCCTCCTCCTCTTCTGCCGAGGACTGCTGAAGAACTGAACGCCCTATTGGAAGAAAGGATCTCCGCAGCTATCGCTCAATACGAGGCAAACCGCACCGAACAAAGTGGAGGACCAAGCAATGCTAGACGTAATGGACAGGGAGATACATCCGGAGGAAACACAGCTCAAGGTTGCACCTTCAAGCAGTTTCTCGACTACAAGCCACTGAACTACGACGGCACTGGAGGTGCAGTGGCGTTTGTACGCTGGACGAAGAAGACTGATGCCACTATCCGTATGAGCAAGTGTACCGCGGATCAGTAAGTCACTTTTGCTACGGGGTTGTTTGTTGATGAAGCTTTGACTTGGTGGAATTTGCAAGTCCAGACTCTGGGTGATGATGCTGCGTACGGCATGACGTGGGATGAGCTAAAAGAACGTATGAGAGAAAAGTATTGCTCACGTGCTGAACTCCAAAGGTTGGAGACTGAGTTCTGGCACTTGACCATGGAAGGCGCTGGCATTACTGGTTATACCCGAAGGTTACATGATTTGTCGAGAGTGATCCCCTATATGGTGACTCCTGAATTTAAGTGTGTTGAACGCTACATCTGGGGATTAGCTCCGGAGTTTTGCAGCATGGTAACTTTGGCCAAACCTGAAACGATCACACAGGCTGTAACTCTGGCTGTCAGCCTTACTGAAGATGCTGTTCGTATGAAGAAGTTATCGCTGAACCCTACTGAGAAGACCGAGACGCATGCTGAGTCGTCTGGTGACAAGAAAAGGAAGCATGCAAACCTGAATCAAGCGACTCGTAACAACAAGGGTTCCAACAATAAGAAACGAGACCCCAACCCGCCTCAGGAAGCGAAAACTCTTGCAACCATGAATGACGCTCCTGCCAAAAGATACCTGGGCACTCTGCCCATTTGCAACCAGTGCAAGCGTCATCACGAAGGAGTTTGTCGCATTCCAAAATGCGACAAGTGTGGAAAACTGGGTCACCATACTGAGGACTGTTGGGGAAAAGGAAATAGGAACGGGAATGGAAACCGCAACGGTGCTGGTAATAGAAACGGTGGTGGAAATGGGAATGGTAACCGGAACGGTAATGGAGCTGGGCAGAACCAAGGATGCTTTGGTTGTGGAATCAAGGATCATTTCATAAAAGATTGCCCAAGGGGGAACAATGCTCAGGCTCGGGCATTTGTGATTGGAGCAAGGAACGCACGCGAGGACCCTAATGTGGTCACCGGTACGTTTCTCGTTAACAATCACTTTGCATCCATACTATTTGACACTGGTGCCGATTATTGCTTCATGTCTGTGGAATTTAAACGTGTGCTTGGAATAAAATCTAGTAGATTAGATATTCCTTATTCCATAGAACTAGCCAATGGTAAACTTGTTGAATCGGGCGAAGTTGTTAGAGGTTGCACATTAGAACTTAGTGAGCAAAGATTTAGCATCGACCTCTTACCTATTCAATTGGGTAGCTTCGATGTAGTAGTCGGAATGGATTGGTTGTCCAAGAACAAGGCTGAAGTTGTTTGTCACGAGAAAATCATTCGCATCCCTCTGACGAATGATGAAACTCTCATCGTGCATGGAGAAAAGCGAGACGTGCCTCTGCGAATCATCAGTTGTATGAAGGCACAGAAGTGCTTAAGGAAAGGATGTGTTGCTTTCCTAGCGCACGTTGTAGATAAGAAGGCTGAGGAGCCGAAACTCGAAGACATTCCTGTGGTGAAGGAATTCCCTGATGTTTTTCCCGAAAATCTGCCAGGACTACCTCCGCAACGACAAGTCGAATTCCATATAGACTTAGTTCCAGGAGCCGCTCCTGTAGCCAAGGCACCCTATCGGCTTGCACCATCTGAGATGCAAGAATTATCTACACAACTCCAGGAGTTGTTGGATAAAGGATTCATAAGGCCAAGCTTCTCACCTAGGGGAGCTCCAGTATTGTTCGTGAAGAAGAAGGATGGAACACTGCGGATGTGTATCGATTACAGAGAACTGAACAAGCTCACAATCAAGAATCGGTACCCACTACCGAGGATTGATGACTTATTTGATCAATTGCAAGGATCGAGCTACTATTCCAAGATCGACCTTCGATCTGGATACCATCAGTTAAGGATTCAAGAGGAAAGCGTACCAAAGACTGCATTCAGAACACACTATGGGCATTACGAGTTCCTTGTGATGCCATTCGGACTGACGAACGCGCCAGCGGTATTTATGGATCTGATGAACCGCGTGTGCAAACCATATCTCGATAAATTCATGATTGTATTTATCGATGATATCCTGATTTACTCACGAACAAGAGAAGAGCACGAGCAACATCTCAGAATCATTTTGGAACTACTGAAGAAAGAGAAACTTTATGCAAAGTTTTCAAAGTGCGAATTTTGGATTCGCGAAGTACAGTTTCTTGGTCACGTTGTGAATGAGAAGGGTATTCATGTAGACCCATCCAAGATAGAAGCCATAAAGAATTGGGAAGGTCCCAAAACCCCGACTGAAGTTCGACAATTTTTGGGCTTAGCGGGCTATTACCGACGATTTATCGAGAATTTCTCCAAGATAGCTCAACCGCTGACTACCCTTACGCAGAAAGACAAGAAGTACGACTGGGGTGATAAGCAGGAAGAAGCCTTCCAACTGCTCAAAAATAAGCTATGCGATGCACCGATACTATCCTTACCCGAAGGCACTGAAGACTTTGTGGTATACTGTGACGCTTCGCGTCAAGGGTTGGGTTGCGTGCTCATGCAACGTCAAAAAGTCATCGCTTACGCTTCAAGACAGTTGAAGGTGCATGAAAGAAATTATACCACTCACGACCTGGAGCTAGGCGCGGTGGTATTCGCCTTGAAGATCTGGCGACACTATCTATATGGTACTCGATGTACAATCTTCACAGATCACAAAAGCCTACAACACATATTTGATCAGAAGGAACTAAACATGTGTCAGCGACGATGGGTCCAGCTGCTGAACGATTATGACTGTGAGATTAAGTACCATCCTGGAAAGGCAAACGTTGTAGCAGATGCGTTAAGTCGAAAAGAAAGGGTTAAGACCCTAAGGGTTCGAGCATTGGAAATGACTATTCAAACGAACCTCACTGCACGCATTCGTGACGCACAACAAGAAGCCCTGAAAGGGGAGAATCGTAGAGCTGAATACCTCCGAGGTATGCTGAAGAATTTGGTGCCAAACAAAGAGGGAACCTTGTACTTTAAGGGGCGTATTTGGGTTCCGCTCTATGGCGGTATTCGAGAAGTCATCCTTAATGAAGCTCACAAGTCAAGATACTCGATCCATCCAGGATCGGAAAAAATGTATCAAGACTTGAAAGACTACTATTGGTGGCCGAGGCTTAAAAGCGATGTTGCTATCTATGTTGGAAAATGCCTAACCTGTGCTAAGGTTATGGCTGAATATCAGAAACCGTCTGGCCTACTGCAATAACCAGAGATACCCATGTGGAAGTGGGAGCAAATCTCGATGGACTTCATAACAAAATTACCCAGAACCCCTAGGGGGCACGATATGATATGGGTGATAGTTGATCGATTGACGAAGTCTGCGCATTTCCAACAGATCCGAGAAAAGGATAGCACTAGAAAGCCTGCTGAGTTGTACTTAAAAGAAATCATGGCACGTCATGGAGTGCCTATCTCAATTATTTCAGACATAGATGGACGTTTTGTCTCAAGGATCAGGAAGCCTTTGGATCTCAACTAGATCTAAGCACGGCCTTCCATCCGCAAACAGACGGCCAGAGCGAACGAACCATACAAATACTAGAAGATATGCTTCGTGCATGTGTTATGGATCTAGGCGGCAGCTGGGATACTCATCTACCTTTAGTTGAGTTTTCCTACAATAACAGTTATCATACGAGCATAAAAGCCGCACCGTTCGAAGCTCTATATGACCGCAAGTGCCGCTCGCCATTATATTGGGCAGACGCTGGAGACAAACGTATGGTTGGTCCTGAACTTGTGCAAGAGACAACCGACAAGATTATGCAGATCCGAGAGCGCATTAAGGCGGCTCGAGATCGACAAAAGAGCTACGGGGATCGAAGACGAAAACCATTAGAATTCGAGGTGGGAGACAAAGTTTTGTTAAAGGTCTCACCTTGGAAGGGCGTAGTAAGATTCGGAAAACGTGGGAAGCTGAATCCCCGATACATCGGACCATTCAAGATCTTGGAAAGAATTGGTATCGTGGCGTACAAGTTGGAATTACCGGAAGAACTTAACGGAGTACATGATACGTTTCAAGTATCCAACCTCAAGAAGAGTCCAACCAAAGAAACAGTAATCATCTTTGCATATGAAGTGCATATTGATGACACCTTCCGATTTACAGAACAACCCGTTGAGGTTACAGACTGGAAAGTCAACAAGACCCGAAGGAGTAGTGTCAAACTTGACAAAGTACGTTGGAACTCTAAGCACGGACCCAAGTACACGTGGGAACATGAAGACCAGTTTAAAGAAAAGTACCCCCACCTGTTCAAGAAAACTCCTGCGAGAGTTAGCTCAGCCTGAATTTCGGGATGAAATTCTTTTAACGGGGGGAGACTGTGACAACTGGCACAAAACCGGTAATTTTCGTACAATTTAATTAATACTTAATAACTGCAATTATGTGCTTAAATGTCAACATTGTCTGATTTCATGCTATACATGTGAATTCATGCACATTTTATACTACAAATATTGCTTTATGCATTAATGATAGCGTTGCGTCAGAAATACTAGTAAACTCACCGGTAAGACACATTGTGTCAACAATTCTGCAGAAAGCAGTCAGACAATAGAATTAGGGCCTAGGAGTAGGTCCAAAGTCTAAAATACATTGAAACCCAAGAGTATATACAAGGGTTAACATATAGACTTTCCGGAAGCTAAAATACGCACTGAAAAGCACCCGAAACACACTTTAAATGCTGAATTTCATACATTTAAGCAAAATTCAGCATTGTAACGAGTTAGTGACATGTAAAAATATGACTAATTGGTCCAGAATACCTTCCTAAGTGTCGGGAATTAAAAGTATCACAAAAGAGTACTTAAAGGACACTAAACGGTGCAATTTAGCACTTTAACGAACCGGTATCTAACCGAACAACCGGACATTACCCGAAACATCAGAATATTACTAGAAGCATTGTTTTAATGTTTCTGAGCTAGTTATGATTCCCGAACACCATAACACCCCTTATAACATAATAACACATTAAATCCCTAAACTTTATACTTGAAAACTAACTTATTTATGAAATTAGTGATTGAAATTTACACTTTACCCCCCCCCCCTATATAGTGGACGGTCATGGAGTGGCCCCCACAAATATCCTTCTTGATCTTGCATAATCTTACTTGGATTCACTTTGATACACTTAGATATGATTTAGATTGCATATAATCTTGAAAGATTGGATTTAGATCTTGCATGTACTATAAGAGAACATCATCATCAACATCTCACTTCACACCATCAACCTTCTCCTCTCCTCCCCTCATTCTCGGCCGAAACTCCCCACTACACCACCACCTTCATTCAACCTTGATCATCCAATTCCAAGTTCATCTCAAGGTGTTAGAAGGTCTTCAAGCAAGCTTGGTGGTCTTGGATCTTGAAGGACCTCCATCATTTGCTTTTATCCACCATCTTTGTCATCTTCATCTTCAAGAGTTCATCCCTAGCCATAGAGCTAGTTGTAAGACTCTCATAACCCTTTGTTACTTCATATTTTGATGGTTAAAAGATGATATACATTGATAATCTTGAAGAACACAAAAGAACATGATCATGATACTTTAACATAAGCTTAAATACATAAGAATACATGTAAATGATGATGAGTTGCTTCTTGATGAATGATGATTTATGTTAATGATGTTAGACATCATAAGAAACCTACTAGATTGTGATTAAACACATGATCTAGTAAGTTAAGGTGGTGATCTTGTGAAAGACCAAGATCATCATACTTTATGTCTTCATGAACTTGAATGATGAAATTGGTTTTTCATATGTAAAGATGATTTAAACAAAATACAAATCTTGTAAATAGATGATTACGAAAATAATTTTCTCAAGAAACCAAGTTTATTTATGAGATTTACAAAGTCATGGTTTCTAAGTAAACTAATCATATTTTTAGTGATTAACCAAGACTAGGAACATGATTGTAATAAGAAAAAAAATATACAAAAGAAATATTTTTAGAAAAATCATCTTACAAGTTGTAAATGACTAAATCTTTTAATAAAATGATTTACAAACAAATAACCATGTTTTTAAGGGTAACTAAACCTACTAAATAACATGGTAAGTTACTACAAGTTTTTACAAAAACTTCAAGTTCATTGTGTCGTGTGATTTACATGATCTTGGCTTACGGTAAGTCTTGATTGTGTTATTGATGATTGTTTGTGATGATTTTAAAAGAAAATAAACACATGTTTTGGAAAACATGGGAAACCTCCATTTTTAGGGGAAACCATGTCAAAATTTCTATAAAATTTTGACACTTAGAAAAATATAAGTTTTGGTGAAACTTATTCCCTAAAAATTTACCTAAAAATATTTACCAAGGTTTCCCTAAATTTTTTTATGTAAACTTCAAGTTAAGAAATGATGATTTCTTCAAGATAAAAATTGATATTAAGTATGTATATTTTTGAAGAAAATATATATATTTATTGGTCACCAAATTTTGTGCTAAGTGTATGTGATATGTATTATATGTAATAGTGTATTAGGACTTGAAAATACACTAAATACTCCTAAGGAGTGAAAATACAAAAATACAAAAATACACATACAACATGCTTAGACAAATACAAGAGAATATATTTATGAAAATATATTACTTGATAGATTATGTAACTTGGACAAGTTACAAACTGAAAATGTCTTCTTGGACAAAAATACATAATTCGGGTGAAAAATACAAGATACTTATATTTATTTTTGAGAAAATAATATAAGTAAGATACATAGTTAAAAATATAAGTATTTTTAACAACAAGGAACACGTACATAAAAGATGGTGACTTGTACTTGTGCGATACAAGTCTAGTGACTAACGTTAATAAAACACGTATAGGTCACGACGCTATATAAGCAAATCCGGTGAAGTTTGCGGCGCAAGAAACGCAAAGTTGTGAGTTCATGTCCCCACTTTTAATCTTTTACATACTTTTTTTAAACTTGGGGAAAATACATGTGTTATGGTATGCTGGATACAAAAACTAAGGAATGATACTTTAATTCATGTCACGAATAGGGTACCAGAAGCACCATTAATCGTGTACATACTAAGACCGCAAAACAAAAGGTTAGATCTAATGGGTTTTCGGGTAGCCACACTCTTGGCGATAACTAGTACCAAGTAGTGCTTTTGTGTCTCAGTCGTGAATCGACAACTAGAAAAATGCCTATGGTTTGGATGCTTCCTATGTCATGTCACATGTTAATGGCCTTGCAACCCATTAACAATCTCGATACTTACAGAAAAACTTGATTTATACAAATTACATACCATGTTTTCATACAAAGTATACAAACGTTCAATACAAAAACTGCATGAATTCACACCAACATTATGTTGACCATTTTCCAAAAACTCACATGTATTTCTGGTAACTAAAGTGGATGTGCGCGCGGTCTTACTCTTGCTCTTGGATGATGTTTATGTTCATCTTTTAAATAAAGTTGTAAACTTTTCAGACAATGTCTTATGCTGTCTTGTGATGTAAACACTTAACCTATGTTTTCGGTTACGTAATGTTATTGGTATTTGAAGTTATTTTTACGAGCATGTAGTATGTTTACCAATCGTATGCAATGAAAACCTTTCAAGATCACACCTCGTGCTTCCGCCTTAGAAAGGGGTGTGACATACGAATGGTAAACATACTACATGCTCGTAAAAATAACTCCAAATGCCAATGACATTAAACATTCAAAACATGGTTTAAGATAAGTGTTTACATCACACGACCAATAATTGTTTTAAAAGTTTACAACTTTATTTCATCCACAAACGACAAGGTTTTAATTATTATATCACCACATGAGGTGGGATATAACAACCAATCCCGCAAAAGAGGCATAGGAGTCTTGTCACACATAGCTAACGACATAAACAACATCCAAGAGCAAGAGTAAAACCGCGCACACATCCACTTTAGTTACCTGAAATACATGTGAGTTTTTGGAAAATCGTCAACATAATGTTGGTGTGAATTCATGCAGTTTTTGTATTGAACGTTTGTATACTTGAATAAAAACATGGTATGTAATTTGTATGAAACAAGTATTTCTGTAAATATAAGGAAATCGAGATCACTAATGGTTTGCAAGGCCATTAACATGTGACACGACATGGGAAGCATCCAAACCATAGGCATTTTTCGTTGTCGATTCACGACTAGAGACACAAAAGCACTGCTTGGTACTAGTTATGACCAAGAGTGTGGCTGCCTGAAACCCATTAGATCTAACCTTTTGTTCCGCGGTCTTGGTATGTAAACGATTAATGGTGCTTATGACACCCTATTCGTGACATGATCTAAATTATCATTCCTTAGTTTTTGTATCCAACATACCATAACACATGTATTTTCCCCAAGTTTAGAAAGTATGTAAAATTTTAAAAGTGGGGACATGAACTCACAACTTTGCATTTCCTGCGCCGTAAACTTCACCGGGTTTGCTTATTTAGCGTCGTGACCTATACGTGTTTTATTAATGTTAGTCACTAGACTTGTATCGCACAAGTACAAGTCACCATCTTTTAAGTATGTGTTCTTTGTTGTTAAAAATAATTTATATTTTTAACTATGTATCTTACTTATATTATTTTCTCAAAAATAAATATAAGCATCTTGTATTTTTCATCCGAGTTATGTATTTTTGTCCAAAACTTCATTTTAAGTTCGTAACTCGTCCAAGTTACATAATCTATTAAGAAATATATTTTCATAAATATATTCTCTTGTATTTGTCTATGCATGTTGTATGTGTATTTTGTATTTTTACTCCTTAGGAGTATTTAGTGTATTTTCAAGTCCTAATACACTATTACATATAATACATACTACATACACTTAGCACAAAATTTGGTGATCAATAAATATATATATTTTCCTAAAAAATATACATACTTAATATCAATTTTTATCTTGAAGAAATTATCATTTCTTAACTTGAAGTTTACATAAAAATTAGGGAAACCTTGGTAAATATTTTTAGGTGAATTTTTAGAGAATAAGTTTCACCAAAACTTATATTTTTCTAAGTGTCAAAATTTTATAGAAATTTTGACATGGTTTCCCCTAAAAATGGAGGTTTCCCATGTTTTTAAAACATGTGTTTATTTTCTTTTAAAATCATCACAAACAATCATCAACTCATTCAACACCTACCGAGTGTCAAAATCAAGTAATTTACTCTACATCATGAACTTGAAGTTGTTGTAAGAACTTGTAGTAACTTACCATGTTATTTAGTAGGTTTAGTTACCCTTTAAAACATTGTTATTTGTTTGTAAATCACATTCTTGAAAGATTTAGTCATTTACAACTTGTAAGATGATTTTTCTAAAAATATTTCTTTTGTATTTTTCTTGTTACAAACATGTTTCTAGTCTTGTTTAAACACTAAAAATATGATTAGTTTACTTAGAAACCATGACTTTGTAAATCTTTTAAATAAACTTGGTTTCTTGAGAAAATCATTTTGGTAATCATCTATTTACAAGATTTGTATTTTGTTTAAATCATCTTTACATATGAAAACCAATTTCATCATTCAAGTTCATGAAGACATAAAGCATGATGATCTTGGTCTTTCACAAGATCACCACCTTAACTTACTAGATCATCTGTTTAATCACAATCTAGTAGGTTTCTTATGATGTCTAACATCACTAACACAAACCACCAATCACCAAGAAGCAAATCAACACAATCAACATGTATTCTCATACTATTAAGCTTATGTTAAAGTATCATGATCATGTTCTTTAGTGTTCTTCAAGATTAACAATGTTTATCATCTTTTAACCATCAAAATATGAAGTAACAAGAGATCATAAGGGTCTTACTACTAGCACAAGGCTAGGGAAGAACACTTGATGTTGTAGGTGACAAATGTGATGGTTAAAAGCAATAGGGAGAGGTTCTTCAAGATTCACAAGCTCCACACTTCCTTAGACACCTTCTTGCACCTTAGGATAAGCTTGGAATGGATGAACAATGGATGAAGGTGGTGGTGGTGTGGGCTAGGATCGGCCGAGAATGGAGGAGGAGAGGAGGAGGTGAATGGTGTGTGTAGTGTGTGAGAGAATGAGAGCTTTAGTCCTTCATATAACCACCTAGTTCTTTTATCCAAAGGGTCTTATGTTCCTTAAGTACAATGCATATCAAAGATCATGATCTTAATCAATCTTAGTGGATCTTAGGAGATTTAGTAAGATCATACAAGATCAAAGGTGGGGCCACTTAGGTGATCGTCCACCATGGGGGGGGGTCTTGGTTGGGTTTAAATGATAAGTTAGATTTCAAGTGCATAGATTAGTGTTTAGGTGTATGATATGTTATATAGTGTGTTAAGGTGTTCGGGGATCATAACTAGCTCAGAAACATTAAAACAATGCTTCTGGTATAATTTTGGTGTTTCGGGTAATGTCCGGTTGTTCGGTTAGATACCGGTTCGTTAAAATGTCAAATTACTTCATTTAGTGATCTTTAAGTACCCTTTTGTGACACTTTTAATTCCCGACACTTAGGAAAGCATTCAGGACTAATTAGTCATATTTTTACATGTTACTGACTTGTTACAATGCTGAATTTTGCTGAAATATATGAAATTCAGCATTTAAAGTGTGTTTCGGGTGCTTTTCAGTGCGTATTTTAGCATAAGGCCATATTTGAAGTATAAAACGTGCATGAATTCACATGTATAGCATGAAATCAGACAATGTTGACATTTAGGCACATAATTGCAGGTATTAAATATTAATTACATTGTTCAGAAATTACCGGTTTGGTGCCAGTTGTCACAACTTGAGATATATGTGGTCAACCACGTCCTAACATGGTTACCATACAAGTCAGGTCTAGGTTCAAGTAGTGCACATAGGTTTACACATAAACTAATAGATTACGAACACGTAATGATCATGGAAAACACATTCAACACGTTAACAGTCAAGTATACATCATATCCAAACTTGTGCGACTCAGATGATTGGGCTCGCACAAGTTCAACGGCCCAATCATCTTGTGCGATTCGATAATTGAAGCCCAATAATATTCGGCCCAACCTGTTGTGCGTCCAGCACAACTTGTGCGACTCACAACGGGTTGTGCGACTGAAATGAGCCCGACCCAAGAATAAATGAAGTCCATATCCTCTACGACCCAACATATAAACAGTTAATCAACTTGTGCTGTCCATTTAACCTTGTGCGATTACAAATGGCTTGTGCGACTGAGTTTTGGGCTTTAAGGCCCAACCACATAATAAGGTTCAAACAGTTGTGTGTGGCCCAAGACTTGTGCGATCGGCACTGCCTTGTGCGATCATGCTAAATTCCTAGGTTGTACTCTGTGCTTAAACAATTGTACCCTAACACATCTTGTGCGACTGTGTTGTGCGACCGGGGCTTGTGCGATTGAGCTCTTGTGTGATTGAGCTTTTGTGCGATTAGGCTTATTATCCGTAATTTATGGAAATCAGTTACACCATTTACTTGCATTTCAAATCTAACAGTTTCCTAACTTGCATCCATCGATCAAAACAATTAAACAGGTTCCAATCATGCAATTCATCGATCAAACTAAACATTTACTAATTAATTCTTATGAACCCTAGTTAATCATATAACAACTCATCATCATCGCATCAAATCAAATAGCATAATTAACATCAAGATCCTCAATTCATCATTCAATAACTCAAGCCAAATCTTATAATCCATCCGAATCCAAACACATATAGCCGATTACATTCATTCGGTTCTAGATCATTATTATCATCACGTGATTATCAACCCAACATTGAACTAACATATTACACATGTGAGCCGATTTACATGAACACTAACCTCATCGATTTATATCATAATCAATCATATATCATTCATAAATCATTATGTAGGAACATATAAATCACAATATCATCCAACAAAACAAAAATCATGAAACACTAACCGGTTAGAAGGTAGAACAAGGATGATCCGAATCAAGAAAGCTTCGAGGAAGAGAGATGTGGCTGTCGGCTTCGAGAGAGAGGGAGAGAGATTTAGGGTTTGCTAAACTTTGTGTGTTTTGGTGAAGTGTAGGATTTATACTAACACCCTAGGTGTTATTCGAACTAAGAGAGTGGGTCGAACCCTTCATGGGTTGCCCTTGGGTTTCGAGTACAAGGAGTGTGGTCCGAATGAGCTTGTACAATTGGACTTGTGTTGTGCGATTACATTATATACATACATTACACACATTCACATAACATGTAACATTTATTCATTAAAACCAACATATCAATTAGTCACATAGAGTTCATACACGTTACATTAAACACAAAGATAGGTTCTGAAATACGAGTTGTCACACACTTTCTTCTAAAAAAATAATGTGTAGGATCGTGTACGGACCCGAAATGAGTCGATCAGAGGTGTTCTACATAATATGAAAGGCGGAAACAGACATATTGTGTGTGATCCAGCTAGAATATTACTTTTAACTGTCTTTCTATTGATCTGATAACAATTACAAGTCTGTAGACACTTCGACAGAGCTTCGCCGTCGGAAAACCTCAACCTAATTCCGTTTTAAATGACACGGATCTAACCCTATTTATAGACTCACTAATTCCGTTTGAACAAGACTCAAACGAGATTACAATACAAATGGAATTAAGGATTCATGCGGAATTAACAACTCAAGCGGAATTACTTGTTAATTCCGTGCGGAATTACTTGTTAATTCCGTGCGGAATTACATGTTGACCTTTTCAATCGGAATTAGCTTCTTGACTTGTTTTCTTGATCTTCGTGCCCTGAACAATGCAAGACTCGATACAAGACAAAGTCGACAGACATATGCACCAACAGACTCCCCCTCGGATGTTGACGAGTCTTAAGTGTCGAGTCTTCAACGTCTTTAATCTTTATCAGTCTGGTTGCTCTCTGAAGTATCTGACAGTGTAAAACTTCTTCAATATTCTCTTTATTCTCCTCTTCAGCATCAGCAGACTCCCCTCGAACAATCTCTTCTACCCTCGGATGTTGATCGCAATCTGGCTTTCACAGGATCAGGATCGTGACCTGGCTCTATACTCAGACTCAGAATCCAGGCTATCCTGCACATCCTCTACCTCACAATAAATTTCACAAATTTAACATTTTACAAATTTATATATCCAGACTCTCCCTCAAATTTATCCAGAATGATTTATCAATGATAATTTCTGATGAACCACTTGTAAGCAAATATTCAAAAACTTTTCTCATTTAAACACAAACTCCCCCTCACAGAATGCTCATCATGTTTAGCACTTGGAATTTTGAAAATCAGCTCTCCAACATCAGTTGTCGAAAATCTTTTTGAATTTTTCAAAAATTTATGCTAAAACACACTTAAAATCTTTTTGGATTTTTGAATGAAATGAAATGCAGTAAAGAAATATTTACAAACAATATTTTTGTGAGTTTGTGTAAGAGGATCATTTCAGTTTTTGACAAGTCACAAGTATCGTTGAGCTTAGTTACACATTAAGAATTAAACAATTCACTTAGATTGCCGATATACTGATCCACTTAAATTTTCACACAAATTTCAACTGATTCAGGATATGAAATAGGTGTATTAAGGACTTAAACTCATTCATGTGTCCCACCTCTTGTATATACTCCCGTATCCAGATCCCAATATTCAGTCTTACAGGTGAGTATACCACAGATGATATCTGTAAGGGTTAGATGCGAAGACCGTGAGAGCTCAGGTCAGAACTTTCGTTCAGCAGAGAGATGACGGCTTCGACTTTTGGTGGGTCCCCTTTAGAGGATCTTTTTTACAACAGCACATGATTAGCATTTTTTCAATGTTTCATCATTTTTTATGCTGAGGGCAGGCTTTGTATTTTAAGCAAGTGTAAAGTATTCTCCGGGGACTAGGCCATTTCTTCCGCAAAATCAGAAGTCCCGGGATAATACCCCAGATATCACTGAGCATAAAGACCTAGTATCTCAGAAAGAGGGATCTTTCAAACGAAATTTCAGGGGTTACCTATATATCCAAGTAGTGTTCCCCACGAAATAAGCAAGTTTGAATTTAAGTTTATATCCCGAAAAAGCTTACTAAATGTGTAAAAACCTATCGGCATATCATCAGTGAGACCGTTTAACGCTATTTAAACATTACATTTCTTTAGCATACTGTAACTGTCCACTGATGTACTATCATTTCCTCTTTTCTACAACAAAACTCATTTTTGAATTTTATCATGTTTTTTTTTATCTTTTTCAAATTTTTTTGGATTTTCCGAAAATTCTTACTCCCCCTAAAATCCAAACACATTTAAAGGAAATTTGAAAACAAACTGTACAAGTAAAGTGACAACTGATATCGAATCACTTCAAATCGCCATCCACTTGGCATAAACAATCAGAACTCCCCCTTACAACAAACTATTTTCTCATTATGATTTCAAAACATTTAAGTTTGTTTTAACCAAAATGATTTTTTCGGAAAATAAGTTTTGTTGATTTTAACACTTGTAGGTTAGGGGTTCATCACATTGTTTTTCTCAATATCACTTGAAAAATTTAACAATTTTAGATTTTTCCAACAATATCACTTGTAGAAAATCAAGTACAACTTAATGTCCCTGATTTACCACTTGAAAAATGAAATATCACATAAGTGAATTTCTCAAGAAAGATGCCGATACCTGCTCCACACTTACCAACCTGGGAGCTCCGGCAAGTCATACTTATTACATATGAAAAACAGACATCCAAGCTTCATCAAACTTGGATGTTTCCTTCTCAACTTCACTCGGGGTTGGGCTGTAAGTTGCCTTCTTTGTTTCGTAAAATTCTTTAACCCCTTTGGCCTTTCCCTCGACCATTTTCCTAAAAATCTTTTTAACATTCCCATTAAACGCTTTCTCAACATCAAATTCATTCTTTTCAGAATAAAATTGATTTGAGATCTCAACTTTCCCAACTTTTGATTTAAAGTTCTCAGTCCGCAATGGTGGAAAATGAACATCATCCAAAGGCGGAACTGAGTTTTCACCATTTTTAACAACTTGTGGCTCTTCTGATTTTGTGGAATCAGATTCATTGCCAGATTTTACATCTGATTTCTTAACAACCCAAGCTTGGTTGTCAAGATTTCCCCTTCTCTTGTAAAATCTTTTTGAACACTCACCAACTTCATATGTAGAGTTTTTAAACACTTAAAATTTTTCAATTGGTGGTTCAGTTTTATCAACAACTATTTCTTTGAGTTTTTCTGAAACTCCCTGTTTTGTGTTGGTTGCCTTAGGACAGTTCCAGACGATGTGACCAACTTCTTGACATCTGTAACAGGTTCTAGTCTCTTTTCTCTGATGAGCTTCAGTTTTCTTCTTTTCAGCAAGAAATTCCTGATTTGACTGTCTCCAGAACGAGCTCTTATTTTCATCCTCAGCAGAAGTTCCTGATACAAATTTTGTATTTTTAGAAATTTTCTCATTTTTATAATTTTCTGGTGTAATAAAACCCAATCCTTTCTTTTTGAAATTACCGTTATGGTTTGGTTTCTTTCGATAACCTGAACCAGAACTGTAACCCATTTTCTTGTTTAGCCGTTGTTGAACTCTTGAGGTGTAAGTTTTAGGTTTTTTAAAATGATTTACATCTTTTATTTCAGAAATATTAATTTCTGTTAGTTTGAAAACCTTGTTTATCATTTCATTTTTTACACCTCTTATTGGAAATTCTTTATCAAAATATAATTTGTCAGAATCATTCAAAGTGTATGCCACTTCAAATATTTCATCATTCAAATTGGATTTTGACAACAAAAATTCTTTACTATAAACCCGTTTTCCTGACAACTTTGAACTCCTGACAGACGAACTCAAACTCCCAGACTCGGACATTGACTCGGACTCCTCATCCTTATCCAACACTTGATCGACCATCCTTTTTATTAATTCAGACTCATGATCTATGTCGGACGCTGTGAATGTGATGTCAATATTGTCTGGTAATACGTCGGTTATCTCGGATTCTAACTTTATATTGACTGTCTTTTTTACTTGTTCCTCATTTGGTTTTCTAGGCGAATACCCTTCCCAAATTGGAGGCGGACACTTGTTATAACTGACACTCTGTTTCTTACCAGTATCCTTTTTCTTCGGCTTCTTGTCGTCAAACATTTCAAAACCTGCAACAGTTGGATAAATTCTGTCAATTAAGTAATCAGAACTTGAATAACTTTTCAGTAATCGTCTGATTCTTTCATTTTCAACTTTTTCAATTTCCAACTCCTGCTTCAACTTAGCACACTCTTCAATGTAATAATTGATCTCTTTTTGCTTGGACATCATTGTTGCATTCATCATTGTTTGTTGCATTCATCATTGTCAAAACATCTTCTCTTTCAGAGTTTGTCTTCTGCAAACTATTCACAGTTTTGTTCAACACATCATATGATTCTTTTACATTCTTGACATCAAACAGCAACTTCTCTTTCAACTTCTCAAGCTCACTAAACTTTTCATTTTTATCTTCACATTGTTTGCAAGATTCCAAACATGTAAGACAGGGTTTAGTTACTTCAATAATCTTTTCAATCTCCACAATCTTCTCGACTTTAACTACCTTTTCCACTTCAACAATCTTTTCAACAACCTTAACTTCTTCCATTTCTTTTGCAGCTTTTCTCTCTTTAAGTTTCTTCAATTTATCTGTAAAATAAAATTCAAAACTGTCAGAAGATAAATGAGTTTTTCCAATGTTTATCTGTTCAATTTCTTCATCATCATCACCAGTATCTGTTGAACTATTTTCAGAAGAAACAAATTCTTCATCTTGACTTTTCTCTTCATCAGCTAACATTGCTATCCATTCTTTCATCAATTCTGGCTTTTGAACAATTTGAGGAATGAAAGCTCTAAACTCCCTATTCTCATCCACAAACCTATCCCATCTAAATCCTAGAGCCATCTTTTCATCATCTTGATCAATGATACCATAATAAGCTTTCTTATTTGCATCTTCGATCATTCTTGCATGCGCAGTTTGTGGTTCTTTTTGTTGATGCGGTTGATGAGCAATTTGTTGATATATAGCCTTCCGATAATAATCATGTCCACCAAACGGATTCTTTGCTCCATTTGCTTCTTGATTTTTAGATTCTCGCTTAAAATGTCCTTTCTCCCTGCATCGAAAACAAGTAACTTTAGATTTATCAAAACCTAAAGTAGAGACATTTGCATCTAAGAAATCCTTTCTTCCTGTAATCATTTTGAATTTCTCAGCTCTCCTCAGAACACTTGCTAAACACCATTTAATATCCATAAGCTCCAATTCCTCTGCATCAATCTGGTCATAATCTTCCTTGGTTAGCATAGGATTACCAATTCTTCCAGCAATCAATCCTTCATACGATTCCAAAGCAGTAACCAGTAATGCCATATGACTTTTAACAACTTCTTCAGAAAAATTCTGACCATTTTGAAGATGCAATGCAACATTTCACTGAATCATATGTCCATTACCAACATTTGAACTTTGAACACTTGGAGGATTGACATTTGAAAATCCACTAGTGTTGTTTGAACTTTGACTGACTGATCCAGATGAATTTCCTGCACTAAAAGCAGTTTGGATCTTTGGACTTGCTTCAACAGTTTGAACATTTCCTTTATAGTACAATTTGATGTCTCGTTGATTGCTCGAGCTGTTCATTCTGGCAATCTTTTGCTGTTCAAGATCCTGTCCCTCAAGCTTTTCAATAAACTGTCCAATTGACAATCTACTAAACTCTCTTGTATTCTTTAAAATCATGAGATATGTACCCCATTCTTTCTGAGGTAAAGCATCAGCTAACTTTTCAACCCATTCTGCTGGCGTTTTAGTAATTTTCAACTGAGACATGGTACGCACAAGATGACAATATCTCTCAATGAGAGTCTTTGTAGATTCACCCGGCATACTTGTAAACAACTCAAATTCTTTCTTCAATAATGATTTTTTGCTATTGATCATTTTCGTACTTCCTTCAAATTTCTTCTCAAGTGTCTCCCATATTGAGAAAGCACTACCATCATGCTGAAGCAAAACAAAAATGTCCTCTTTGACAGCTTGTTGTAAAAGACTAATCATCATTTTCTCTCCTTTATAACTATCTCTCTCTTTGTCTGAAAATTCTGAGATAATTTTATCAACATTCAAAGCGCTCTGTGGTCTAAGATATTTTGTTTCAATGCTTTCCCAAGCTCTCAAATGGTTTGCCTGAACCCAATTCTCAAAACGATTTTTCCAGCCATGGTACTCTTCAATTCCCATAAGTTTCGAGGGTTTTTGCATTGTTCCAGTTTCATTTTCCATGTTCATGTTCTTAGCAATGTCAGCCGGAGTAGTCGGAGATGTGGCAAATGCGTTGTAGAATTCTTCTTCCATGATTCGGTAACAAACTTTCACAAACAGACACTTTCAAACGAGATTAGGTACTTTGAACGAAATCACTCCCAAGCGAAATTACCTTCAAGCGAGATTATCTGCACAAACAACTTCAAACGGAATTAAAATTCAAACGAGATTAAACTCTTCAAACGAAATTACCTAATTTCGTTTGAACTGACAAACGAGATTTAATTTCGCGTGGAATTAGGCACCAGTTCAAACGGAATTACATTTTTGAAACCAAATTATAATTTCGTTTGAACGATTTCAAACGGAAATACTAATTTCGTTTGGAATTAGTTGCACTTTCAAACGGAATTAGCCAAATGAGATAATTCCGTACGAAATTATGGTGCAATTTCAAGCGGAATTAAGCTGATGTCATCATATCTGATCTGAAGTTCAAGCGGAATTATTAATTTTAGCAGATTTAAGTCGAATTAAGATTCAATTTTCTCAAGGATTTGTTAAAACACAATTTCGCTTATGATATGAGAAATTCAGATCATTTTGACCGTTAAAACTTGTTCAATTTAAAAAAGAAGGTGTAGAAGTGAGAAAACAAGATGAAATCAAGCTGAAATCTGCAGAACTCCTCCTCCTGTGCTCTGATACCACATGTAGGATCGTGTACGGACCCGAAATGAGTCGATCAGAGGTGTTCTACACAATATGAAAGGCGAAAACAGACATATTGTATGTGATCCAGCTAGAATATTACTTTTAACTGTCTTTCTATTGATCTGATAACAATTACAAGTCTGTAGACACTTCGACAGAGCTTCGCCGTCAGAAAACCTCAACCTAATTCCGTTTTAAATGACACGGATCTAACCCTATTTATAGACTCACTAATTCCGTTTTAACAAGACTCAAACGAGATTACAATACAAACAGAATTAAGGATTCATGCGGAATTAACAACTCAAGCGGAATTACTTGTTAATTTCGTGCGGAATTACATGTTGACCTTTTCAATCGGAATTAGCTTCTTGACTTGTTTTCTTGATCTTCGTGCCCTGAACAATGCAAGACTCGATACAAGACGAAGTCGACAGACGTATGCACCAACATAATGGGTTCCCTATAGGAAGATTCGTTCACCGATATTTACCGAAGATTTTTTTCACCCGAAGAAATCGCAGAGGAGGAAGAAGCGGTTACGAGTGCATGTGCTCTCGCGATACAAGCAATGGAACACGTTCGACGTTCTTCTATGCGCCCCATTTTGAGGCGCACCTTTATCTTGCGAGACCGTGAAGTCGCGAACGAGTGTTTGATGAAAGACTATTTTGATACCACACCGGTTCACGGACCCAATGTTTTTAGACTGCGGTTTCAGATGAGCCAAAGGTTATTTTTGTGAATTAAAAATGATTTGGAAGCTAAGTATGACTTTTTTAAGCAAAGAATGGACGAGGGAGGATATCTAGGGTTCACCTCAATTCAAAAGGTAACTTCCGCGTTACGCATACTAGCCTACGGAAACATGTACGATATCAACGACGAGTACTTGAAGATGGGAGAGAAAACAACACGAGATAGCGTGGAACAATTTTGCTATGGTATTTTTTTACTCACTTTTATATATTTATTTTTATTTTTAAGTACATCACTAGTAAAACTTTTATATATTAAATTATATTTTAGGTATATGCCAGTTATATGGAAAACATTATTTGAGAAATCCCACTTGGAACGACCTTCAACAAATATACGAGGTGCATCTAGAAAAGCATGGAATACCTGGCATGATTGGTAGCTTGGATTGTCGTCAACGGCGTTGGTATAATTGTCCAACCACATGGCGAGGTCAACATACACGGGGTGACCAGAAAGGGCCAACTTTGGTTTTACAAGCGGTTGCGTCATACGACCTTTGGGTTTGGTCGACTTTCTTTGGTGTAGCCGGTTGTATGAACGACATTAATACCTTCGAGTGTTCACCATTGTTAGAGAGCTACATTTCTGAAACGATACCAAAGGCCGGTTTTCATGCAAACGGGAACGATTACGAGCATGGCTACTATCTGGGTGATGGTATATACCCGGAGTATTCGAATATTGTTAAAACGTTTTCTGAAACGTTCGATGTGAAAAGACAGTATTTTAAAAAACTACAAGAGTCTTCGCGAAAGGACATCGAGAGGTGTTTTAGGGTTCTTCAACAACGATGACATTTTATCAGAAATCCTTGTCGTATATGGCATAAGGATAGAATACGAATGGCCATGTATGCTTGCATCATTATGCATAATATGATCATAGAGGATGATGGAAATGCGATATGGCAGAACTATTTTCCAGAAGATGTAGTTGAAGGAACCCAAGCAACAATGGAAGAGAGAATCTTAAATCCTCAATTTTTGCAATCTAAGGATATACATAACGCGTTAAAGGCGGATTTAGTCAATCATGCTTGGGCGATTCGCTCAATTCGACACGAGGGTGACGTCGAAGAAGATTCCGAGGAAGAAGAAGTTGAGGAATTCGAAGCCGGTAACTTTGAAAACATAGGTTTGGATGCTGGAGAAAACGGAGAGAAAGAAGAAGAGAACGACGCTGAAGACGAAGAATAAATGTATTTTTTTTATCGTAATGTTTTTTAAAATTTAATAAAAGTGTTTTTCTATATAATTTAGAGATTAAATGAAAAAAAATAGAAAAGTGTTTTTTTTTAAATAATTAATAAATATAAAAATTAATGATTAGGTAATGGTGGTTAGGGGCTTTATGAGGTGTGGCTTTATGATAACACCTCATAAAGCCCTTCTATGACGTGACGTGCCACTTGTCGCATAACGCCCGCAAAGGGACTTTATAACTACACATGACCTAAGGTATAAGCGCTCTATGCGATAGTTTCTAATTTGTCCGACTTCTCATCATTACGACACCATTTAAAAATAAATATCCGTTTACATACAAGTGAGGGGATCAATGATGAATATATAAAATTTCAAAACATATAATGTTGTAAGAAATAATAGTGAGTGAGATAAATGATGAATATTTAAAATTTCAAAAGATATAATGTTGTAAGAAATAACAATATAATTACACTTTTGACAAAATACTGGTGACATTTCTATACAAGTCAACTTCCGCGTTAAAACCCACCAGTGTAACTCTTAACCCAGCCAGCAATTGGGACTCAACGTCACGACTCACCTCCACTCACCGCCCTACGCTTCCACTTAACCACCTCCGGCGACGGCGCACCTCCACCGTAGAACTCAACTAGCCTCATCACCGACCTACACGCAACTTAAATGCTCATTCACCAATTTCTAACTTCTTCTTCAACGAATTCTAATCGTTCGTCCGTTACACTCGACTCGTTTCCCGATGTACTCGTATTCGTGTACGTATAGTGTGCATTTGCTTACCGTTTCGGCTCCGGATCATCGTCGTAATCAGGTTGTTTCTCTAACTTTTCAGTGTTTGCTTGTTATAGATTCACGTTGTTAGAGTTATAATCAGATTCATGTTTGTTACTGTCAGATTGATAGTTATGATTAGGTTATGTTTAAGTTTATTTGACTTAGATACTTTATTTGGATTGAAGATTTGATAGGTGATCCCTAATTTAGTGTTGATATTTGAATTGTTTGTGTTACTATGATCTGTTAATTGATTGGAGATTGCAATGCTGTAGTGTTTTGCTACTACTGTAAGGAAGGCATCATAATAAGGAACACTCGTTGGCAGGAACAATGTGTGAATGTAACTTATGATCAGGTTGTTTCTCTAACTTTCTAATTATCGCTTGTTGTAGATTCATGTTGTGAGTGATTTTGTATCTTGATTCTTGTTTTGGATTGTGACTGGTAGTAGTTTCTGTTTGTTACGAATTGAATGTCGTTATAAGGTTATGTTTAAGTTTATTTGCCCTAGGAACTTTTTTCGGATTGAAGATCTCACAGCTGATCCCTAATTTGCCATTAGTTTGGTGTTAAGTTACTGTGGGTATGCCAGTTTTTGAATTGTTTCTCTCACTCTAATTTGTTAATTGATTGGAGGAGATTGCAATGCTGTAGTGTTTTGCTAGTATCGTAAGGAACACATCATAATTAAGGCAAACTCGTTGTCGTTGAGTTGTTGGCAGGAACAATGTGTGAATGTAGAGTACCTTGCATTTCAGTTGATTTAAGTTTAAATTAGTTTTTGGTTTACTTGATTGGCTTTGGAACAATGTGTGAATGTAGAGTACCTTGCTTTTCAGTTGATTTAAGTTTAAATTAGTTTTTGGTTTACTTGATTGGCTTTGCTTGTTGTCTAGGGTTTTTTTTGTTTTCTGTTTTACTAGCTTGGTTTAAAAAAGTGCGCCTTAGGCCCGCCTAGGCACAAGGCTCAAGCCCCTGTGCTTTTGGTAGCATAAGGCGCGTTTATTTCAACGAGCGCACATGAGGTGCGATTTCTTGGCAAAAAAAGTTTTGACTCTGAGGTGTGCGCCTCATGTATTTCTCATATTTTTGTGCAGCAGGTTGCTGTACAGCATGCTTTTCAGCTAGTACATGTATGTTATTTCCGTACTAAATCATGTAAAACTTTATATGTCTCTAAATATTGAGTAAATGATGCTGGAAGCCTATGGGATATATATAAAAAATTAAATAATTATTCGCACCTCGGGTACGATAAGCGGTGCGCTTAAAGCTTAAAGCTTTGTGCCACGGATTTGGACCTTGTCACTTTTTTGCGCTTCTCCCTTTTAAAACCAAGTTTACTAGTGTAAATGTGTAATACACCATGTTATCATGATGGAATGCTGGTTGGGTTGGTTGGGTTGAGTTTGTATATCTATTTCAGAAATGTTATCTTGCATTTGACCGACTTATTCGCCTTGTTTCTTAGTTTGATTGATAGATAATCAACATAACTGGATCAGGGATGGAAGAGGCTCAGGAGAATATTGGAAAATCGCCGCACTCAAAAAGCATCACAACAGAGTCATGTGCAAAGAGATCAAGAAAACTGAAATCTCATTCTAAGAACAAGATTGTTGATTTTTTAACCAATAGCAAAAACAAAGACTTTGAACACACAAATGTAGCTGAACCCTTGAGTAATCCGTTTTTAGTAAATTGCCAAAATCAAAAGGGGGATTTCTCCTCTGAGAAGCGTAAGAGGGGTCGGAAGAGAAAAAGGACAGATGATAAAGTTGAGGTTGATGAAGCTTCCAAGTTGAAAAGGCGAACGAGGTACCTTCTCATTAAAATGAAAGTTGAACAGAACCTTCTAGATGCATACTCAACCGAAGGCTGGAAAGGTCAAAGGTACTTACCATTTTCAAATCTTTCTTTTATTCAGTCTGATGCTTATGTTCTAATATGACGACTTTTTGCTTATAAGAGTAAAAGTGAAACATTACACTTATTAACTTATGAAGATGAGAGTGAGGGTAACTCTTTTTATTATGCCGTTCTCATTTAAACCTTCCCTTATATATATATATATATATATAGAGAGAGAGAGAGAGAGGGGGGGGGGGGTTAACGTACAAGACCACCTTATCATGTGATGCGTACGCGAGCATCTCAACCGCACATTTGATCTAATCTAGGCCTTCAATTGAACACGGTGGTACAATAGTAATTAACTTTGCATAATTACGCACGTTATTTGCATAATTACGCATGGGTTGGGTTAACCCTAATTACGCACGTTATATTGGTGGTCGCATACTATCGCACGTTAAGAGCCTTTTGTATTTAAACATTTCACTATATATATGTGTGTGTGTATATATATAGGGTTAGGATTGTGTGAGAAGCACTAGGCTAATTGAGAAACTTGAGAAGCAATCTGGACCACACATTTTCCCTAAGCAAAAATGCAAAAGAGTGCAAAAAAATGCAATTTTTTTAGGGATATATACACATGTGTATATTTTCAATCTTTCAACTAAACATATATGTATATATATATACATGTTTAAAATTGAAATATAAGTATTGTACATCTATGTTTAAGGGGAAAGATTTAGTTTTAGATTTAGGGTTTAGCATTAGTATTTAGGGTTTAGCTTTGAGCTTTAGCTTTAGGGTTTGGTTTTAGTGTTTAGGGTTCAGCTTTAGTGTTTAACATTAGTATTTAGGATTTAGCTTTAGGGTTTTGTTTTTAGGTTTTAGCATAGGGTTTAGAGTTTTTGGTTAGTGTTCGACGAGCCGGTTCCAATGCTGCTGGATTGAGCTCAATCGGAGTTCGTTTGACCCGTTTTCCTACATTTCTTAAGTTAAGGATATATATTTTTCATAATATACACATATGTATAGTTTAAAAATTGACTATATACATATGTGTATAATTTAAAATTGACAATATACGTATACATATATGTATATATGCAAAAAAAAACCCTTAAAAACGTGCGATTAGAAGTAATTTTTTTTAATTTTGGCTTGAGGAAAATGTGATTCCCCGCTTGCGGTGTGCACACAGCACATATAATGTATATGTGTGGGCGCTCGGGGGGCAAAAGTGAAATGGTACTAACTTTAACGTTATTTTACTAATTTCGTGAAAATAACGTTAAAAGCGGCGGATGGTTAATCATGCATCATGTGGTGACGTTGATAGCTAAAAGACACGGGGGTACATGCACCAATCAGTCTCTGTCCCGATTGTTTGAGTGTTATGTGTCTTAGGTCCAAGGCTTGATACAAAACTACAATCGAGCCGGGGGTCTCACTGGAAGCAGCTCTCTATTCCTACGGGGTAGAGGTAAGGCTGTCTGCCTCTACCCTCCTCAGACCCTACCTTAGCTTTGCTATTGGTGGGATTTACTGAGTATGATGATGATGATGGCTTGAGGAAAATGTGTGGTCTAGAATGCTTCTCAAGTTTCTCAAACAGGGTGCATTTCTCTTAGGATCCCTACCCTATATATAATTAGTAATCAGGGTTAAGAGACATGAATAAGTTATTCCCGAGTGCAATTCTTACTCTTAAATCATCTTTTAAAACCACATGTCTCAAATTCTTAGAGGCAACAACATACGAAATCATGCAATGATAATTTAACATTTTTAGTTCATATATATTAGCATGGAAGTGGATTATTTTCTCACACGTTGGACTTCACCTTGTTGTTGCACTAATTTTTGTTATTATATTCAGCCGGGAAAAAATTAAGCCAGAAAGAGAACTTCAAAGAGCCAAGAAGCAGATACTGAAATGTAAACTGGGACTCCGTGATGCCTTACGCCAACTAGATTTACTTAGCTCAGATGGTTGTATTGATGAATCTGTAATAGCTCCAGATGGATCTGTGCATCATGATAATGTACGTATCCAGTGTCCACTATAGTTAATTACAAGTCTCTATTGTTGTATAAAACAAATATATAACCATAGAAACATTCAAAGTAGCTAAAACAGTAAGAATAAAGTTCATCGTGATTAATCTTAAGCTATATGCTTCAAACCATCGATAGATTCTTGAAGTCAAACAAAACAGTTTTGTATGTAAAATATCGTGAATTTATGATCACAATAATAATGATTTGTTTTTTGTTTATTCTATTTAGATACATTGTGCAAAGTGTAAAATGAGGGAGGCATATCTTGATAATGACATTATACTGTGTGACGGGACTTGCAATTGTGCGTTTCATCAAATGTGCATCGACCCTCCCCTTTTAACTGAAAACAGTAAGCTCTTTTCAAATCTTACATTATATCCCATCTATGGAAGTAATGGTTGCTTCTTTTTGCTGAATCTTAATTGAAGTGTTTTTTTTATATGCTTAATCAGTTCCACCAGGAGACCAAGGGTGGTATTGTAAATATTGCATTTGCAAGACTGAAATCATAGACTCGATGAATGCGCACCTTGGAACAAGTTACTCTAATGACACCAATTGGCAGGTTGGCGGTATTAAAAACTTTATTTTGAACTTCATTTCCTGAAATTTAATTTCAAAGTTCCAAACATAGATTTTTTATAGAATGTATGGATGCTATGGGGTATGTGCCTTATAACATCAGAAAACATGCAATGCTGAATAGGCTTTTTGTCTTGTGAAGGAGATATCGTATTTTGAAAAGTCTACTTTACATGCTAATGTGCCATTTTAACTACAGGTCAAAACAGGCTGGGACTTAGGGCTGCAAACGAACCGAATGAACACGAACAAGACCTTGTTCATGTTCGTTTGTTAAAGAATGTATATGTTCACAAACTGTTCGTGAAGACTTACCGAACAAGATTTTATGTTCGTTTTTGTTCGTTAAGGAAATGAACGAGTTCGTGTTCGTTTGTTAATTTTAGGAAAGAACGCAAATGAACGCTCATGAACACAAACTGATGTTCATGAACATAAACGAACACAAACGAACACAAACAAGCGTTCATGAACATAATATATAATAAACTGATACTTATTAAATATTTTATTTGTCGAAATATTGAAGTAGTTAAATATAATATAAAAACCAAAAACACTAATGAACTATGAAACACAAACGAACACATTACCGAACGTTCACGAACATAAATGGACGAACACAGCCGCTGTTCATGTTCGTTCAGTTAACTAAACGAACTTCCCTCCGAATGGTTCACGAAGTGTTCGCTGAATGTTCGGTTCGTTTGCAGCCGTAGGCCGGGTTGACTTGAAAACCCTTTTAATTTTTTGTCCACTTTTTAAAAAAAATCTTAAGTAATGAATGTGGTAATTAATAATTGGTTACGAATATAATATTCTTACAAATAATAGTCTAAAGCTTCAAACAACTCAAATCGACCAATTGGAACCACCTTTATTTAGATTGTTTACAAAGTCGATAAAAAAAATCTATGCTTGAAACAGGATATATTTAAGGATGAAGCTACATTACCTGATGGTGGGGATACTATACTCAATCAAGAAGAATGGTCTTCAGATGATTCTGGTGATGATGATTACGATCCAGACAGAATTGAAAAACATGAAAATAGTTGCAGCAATAGCAGAGCTTGCTCTGCAGGCGAATCTTCTGACGATAGTGCTGTCAGCAGTAGCTACAGTTCACTGTCACTAGATGATGAAGTTCTTGATGATCAATCTTGCAAGATAATTAGAAATTCGGGTCTCGAAAGCACCTCCACTGATTTTATCGGTCTGGGTTCCGGTTCAGGTTCGGGTTCTGATTGGGAGTTCGTGAGTGGTCGTAGACAACGTCGGTCGGTTGATTATAGGAAACTTTATGATGTGAGTACAAATTATACATATGATTTCTCTTCGAGTAAAATGCCATTTTCGTCCCTGAGGTTTGGCCAGTTTTGCGACTTTTGTCCAAAGGTTTGTTTTTCCGCATCTGGATCCAAAAGGTTTGAAATCTTGCCATTTTCATCCGGCTCGTTAACTCCATCCATTTTTCTCCGTTAAGCAGGGGTATTTCCGTCTTTTTTGTTAACTTAAAGGGCAATTCGGTCTTTTTCACTTTATGTACAAGCATTTTGCATAATGTACAAGTATTCAAAATCCCTTAACGGAGAAAAAAGATGAAAATATCCCTGACTCAACAGAGAAAAATGGATGGAGTTCACGAGCTGGATGAAAATGGCAAGATTTCAAACCTTTTGGATTCAGATGCCGGAAAAACAGAAGTCGCAAAACTGGCCAAACCTCAGGAGCGAAAATGGCATTTTACTCTATTTCTTCTATCCCTTTCTTTGTTCTATGGGCTATAGTCAATGCACTTGGATGCTGTTAAAATATATAATTAGCATTTGTTGTGCCTTATTATGCAGGAAATGTTTGGGAAAGATGCTCTTGCAAACGAACAAGTGAAGATGAAGATTGGGGACCCACTAACAGAAAACGAAGAGAAAAGGAGTCTGATGCAGCCAGTACCCTAATGACTCTTTGTGAAACTGAGGAATCAATTGTAAAAGATACCGCTGAAACCAATAGGGTTGACACAAACTTAAATGAACATAAACGGTCAATTATCAGGATTCCAGCTGAAGCTGTTGAGGTACTTCCATTTTTTCTATCTCTATTGAAGTTGTTACTTGCTAGTGTTCAATGCTAGTGGTATTTATTACTTTTCTATTGCTATTTTTTTGTATGTTAGAAACTCCGCGCTGTTTTCGCAAAGAATGAACTCCCCTCTCGAGCCGTTAAAGAAGACATTTCCAAACAGTTAGGTCTTGACCCTGAGAAGGTATTTTTTTTTTCTGTGGGCAAAATTGGAACATATACAAAAGTTTAATATAGGATTTAGAATCCGGGACTAGGGGTGACAGTTTCGGCTCGTTTACTTCTAATTGGATTGATTCGGGCTATGCTTTATCTCGAATGGGGTCAAACATGAAAGCTCGTATAAATGGCTTAAAAGAAAATGAGTCAAAGTGTCAAACGGGTCAAAAGTAGCCCAAAGTGTTCTTAATCCATAGAACCGCCTAAATCATTTATTCAAAATATTAGATTACTATATAAATAACATAGTTTTCTATAAGTGTATTATATATGGTAGGGTTCATGCGAGAACTAGCTTTAAGAAGAGAACCACGAGAACTAGTGTGAACACAAACAAATTAAACCAAAAACAAACTAAACCCCCACCCTCCAAAAACCTAAAAAAACCTAAACCCCCCACCCCACCCACCCCACCTTCCACCCAAGCTAAATGCTAAAAACTAAACCCTAAACTAAATGCTAAAAAAATTAATTAATTTTTTCTATTAAAATTGCGACTTTTTATTAGTAAAAAAATTCAAAATAAAAATTATTAATAAAAAGTTGCGATTTTATAGAAATTTAAAATATAAATAATAATTTTTTGTTTGTTTTTAAGGTAGTTTTGGTTGTGTTCACAAGTGGTTCTCGCGATAAATGGTGGTTCCTAAATGATCCTCACCCATATTATATATACTATATATATGCTATTTTGTCAACATCAAACAACTTTAGCCCCTCAACTTTATTAATAAACAACTTTAGCCCCTCAACTTTATTAATAAACAACTTTAGCCTCTCAACTTTAATAATAAACAACTTTAGCCCCTCAACGTTAATAATTGCATGTTTAGCCCCTCAACTTTTGATAATGACATGCCTCTTAACTAAAACAACTTTAGCCCCTCAACTTTGATCTTGGTTTAAAAAAGCAGGAAGCGCACAAAAGCGATGAGGTCTAAAACCGATTTTTAAAAAGCGAAGCGCAAAAGTGGTGAGCTTTTCATACGCAAAGTGCAAAGTGATTATATAATTTATTTTATATATCCCATAAGTGTTTAGCATCCAATACCTATGATTTAGCTATAATTAAGCTTTAAATATGTTTTAAAATGAAAAAAAAAACATAAATGTACAACATAAAAAGCCTGTTGTACAACCCTCAGAAGCATAGAAACACCCCATGTACAAAAAGCGTGCACCTCTGCTGCGCCTTAGGTCGATTTTCACCCTAAAAAGCGCGCCTCAGCTGCGCTTCTTGTACATCGTGCGCCTTATGTCACACAAGGCGACGGGGTTTGCGCCTAGATGCGCTTTGCGCTTAAGCGCGCTTAAGGCAATAAGGCGCGCTTTTTTAAACCAAGACTTTAATAATAAACAACTTTAGCTCCTCAACTTTAATAATGACATGTTTAGCCCCTCAACTTTAATAATTACATGTTTAGCCCTTTAACTACATCAAACAACTTTAGCCCCTCAACCTTAATACTAAACAACTTTAGCCCCTCAACTTTAATAATGACATGTTTAGCCCCCTAATTAAACATCAAAAAACTTTTTTGGTGATTTGCTTACTTTTATCTACGTTTCGAACACGAAGTGCATTCAACCCATGACGGTTACCCTAACCTACATGTTTTGCCGCCTCTAATACCCACCAGGGAAAACATGAATTTGGGTTGATTATGATTTATGAACAACAAATTGAACATCTGGTCAGTTTCATTTTGGTGTATGATGATTTTATGTGACATTTCTCAGGTGAATACATGGTTCAGAAATGCACGCCACCTATCTCTTAAAAGTAAGAAGGTGAGTTTGTTCTTTGCATGTTCTTTTAGTACCGTAGTCATATATATTTTATTTGCATGCTTGCATATATTTCCTTCGGTATTTTAAATCCTTAAATATATTATACTTAGTTTGTTCCAAATTAGAGACATCATAGAACACTCAGAATATAGAATTGATACCTAATCAAATAATAAATTTTATTTGACATTTGATGGAACTGTTTTGTTTAAAAACATTTTTGTGTCTCTCATGTTCTTTTCGCCTTCAGTTTATAACCTGTTATCTTTCCCGTGGCTACATTTAAACTCAGGATCCACACATTAAATTAAGCATTCAAACTTTCATGAAAATATTAATTCTTTTAAGACTTTTATGATTATTCGTGTTCTTTTTATTATTCTTTGCTATAAATTTGTAGAAACATCGTTTTGTTCCAGGTAGTATCTTTTATATTTGTTTGAATCAAATGGACCAAAGTCGCATCTTTGATGCATAAAGTCTCCCAAATTATTTTACTCAAAAGAATTAGATTATGTTCGTAGAATAATATAATTTTTGCAAATCATATCTGTGACAGTTAGTAATTATTAGTAATTAGTAATTAATAGACATCATTTTTCCACCTCTATTCTGAATTTTAAAATATTATCATTTATGTTTAAATTTTGTGGTAAATAACTAAATACGCAGGCAGGAGAGGATACTTCAAATCAAAATGAGGATCCTTCTATTTCAAAAGAATCTGAACCAGCACCTGTCAAGAACAAAGCTGTCGACGAATTTCCATTAGAAAATAATCAAAATATGCCCATAAATGTCATTGAAACCCCAGTAGACAGACGCACAAAAAAGTTTCGTAGGAGAAAGAATACCACGTCACCAACCAATACTGCAAAACCACAAGACAATGGAGAGTTGCATCTTTCGGCATCAAATAACAAGGTATTTTTTTTTCTTTTTTTTTTGTATTTCTAGTTATTATTATCTAGACTCTGATAATTTCATGTTTTCAACATGAAAAACAATTTGAAATTTTGTCTAATAGGTTTGGGTTTAAATGAGAACCACTTTTTAGCTGTTGAATATGCTTGATGAAGATTTCTTTTACATGGTGGCATCTTTGTAATTAACGCGAAAACACATTAGGTCAACATTTAATTCGTATTCAGTATTCACTGGTGAATATACTATAATTCTAATGATGTAGTCAGTGGGAATGAACTACATATGTTGAATACATGTTTCTTTCGTTAATTACAAAAATGCCACCACATCCATATAGTGAATGCACGTGTTTACTTTTATTCACCGATGAATACATGTATTTGCAATAATTATGGAAATGCCACTGCTTGATGTACTGCATTCATCTGTGAATATTGAATGTGCGTGTAGTGCTTTCACTGGAGAATACATGTATTTGCGTTTATTACGACGACGCCATTGTGTAGAATTTTTTTATCAAGCAAATCCGATGGCTAAAAAATGTACCCAACACACATATAGGGTAGAGATTAATTCAAAACACTATATATTATGAGAACATGTAGAACATAAATGAACGATTTATTTTCCAATAATAAAAGAACATGATACAAATGTATTGGTAATTGCTTTAAACTTATTTCTCTTGAAATTCAAAAAAGAAATGAACAAGTTTGTTTGATTGTTCGCTTATACATATAACCTAAAATATATGAACACATTACTTTGATGTTTGTTATGTACATAACATACGTATGTGTATGTAAGAAGCATAAAATAAAGTATGAACCATTGATAGAAAGCGAAGTGTTTTAGATTTGTTTTGTGTGTTCTCGAAAAAAATAGTGTTTTGAAATGACCTCTCTCTACACACACACACACACACGTATTTATATACAATATACATATCATAGTAGACTTCATGTGTAAGCTTTTCAAGGTTGATGGTGATGCGGATCTTGGAGAGAATAACCCGAGCTTGAAAACGTCGAAAGAAACGACGGAAAAAGATAAGGAAATAGATGTTATCATCGGTGGCACTAGTGAAGGTGATAATCAACAAGCAGCAGCAGAAGCTCGAATGGAGAAACTGTCTTTTGAAAACAAAGTTGGAAAAACTACAACAGGTAATACTCTTAAGAACACCAAACCGAAAAGCTGCTAAAACAATAGCACCATCTGTTGATCAGAGTCACACCATCTTTGTTCCTATTGCACACCTCAAGGAGAAGCCCTAATTTTTACACCACCATCATTGCCGTCGCGCCCCACCCTTGGTTGTAATAACAGTTGCTTTAAACTATTTAGCATTAGGGTTGGAGAAATGATGGATTATATATATAGTTGTTGTATAAGTTCTTGTGTTATTGTTTTTTGTGGAAATCGACTCAGATCAAACCGAGTCGACTCAGAACGAAGGTCTTGTTCTCTCTTCGGTTTGTTTTTACACGAACAAAATAACACTGCAATACAAATACAAAAACAAAAACAAACATAAATATTACTATATCAGAGGTGGTAAAGTAGTCGGGTTGGTTAACAATCGTTCATATTATTAGATTGTAATAAAATATAACTAAAACTGAATCTAATTGTCTACATTAATGGTGTTTAGGCACAAATGACGTTTATTAGAGTATAATTAGACACCGAAGGATATAAACAGTTTTATTTTCATAGCATCTTTTTTATAAAAATGATGATTTGTACATGGAATGCTTCGATGACTTGTATATGGTATGTAAAGTAGTCTGCGGTTTGTATTTTATGCGGATGAAAAACTTCTTTCCGGTATACATTTTGATTGTACTTAAAACACATTGTTATGATATCCAGTGGACTTAACATATTTTTGTAATACAATATTACAATGTGTCAAGTTCATTATACAACTTGTATACAATCTATGTCAACTTAATCATGCAACATTAGAGCCTTAGAGGTTAATACATCTACTAAAAATGTTAGAACACTAATGCCAATATCGTGACAGAAATTACAAATATAATAATACATCATTTTATCAATGTGCAACTGTGCATCATCTTTTGGAGTTAAAGAGAACCCTTAGAACCTTCTTCTGTTAAGTGAGACAAAAATTACACATACAATATACCATAATGTCAGTGTTCTCGTCATCAATCAACAAAAGGGAATCTTTTTTTTTTTTTTTTTTTTTTTTTTTTTTTTTGTACTAAGAGTTTCACTTTGTGTTGGATTTAAGTTTTTAATTAAACAATTTAGTCAAAGCACACGAGGATTTGATTGATGTTACATATGTGTTTGTTTAACTTATATATTCCTTTACTTTGTATATACATAATGGTTAATTACTTGCAAAAGTGTTTTTTTGTTTTAAATGGACATTATAATAAAGCCGAAAATACATGCATAGGTACAAATTTATGACTAAATGGTGTAAACTATAATAATTGTGAAAGGAAAAAAAGTTATGATTACAGATAAAAAAGAAAATATAAATTCCCTCTCCTCTCCTCTCCTCTCCTCTCCTTCCTATCCATTTCTCATCTTAACTAGCCTCACCTCTTTTCAACAACACTACATAATTATTGTTGTACAAAAAAGAAAGAACTATAAGTCTAGAAATGTAAAAATGAAAAAGATAAAGGACACAATAAGCTATCTTCAAAAAATAAGGGGGCTGAGAGCAAAAAAGTATTAACTTATGTGTCCTCAGAGTTTGACCTTCTAACAAATCGCCCCTGCAAAATTCACAAAACCAGCACAAGTAAGCATTTCACTATATATATTAACATCTTGATATTTGTACTTATTAATAATAATAATATTAATAATATTTGTTTGATCTAAAATCTTTTAAGGCTGTAAACACTTATATAACTGTTATTTTATTTTCTTAAAAATGTCAAACATTTTGAATGTTAAAGATTAATTATTGAACACTTTATTACAATCAAAACACGAATTTAATGAGATGCCTATAATTCATCTTGCTTTTGACCATTCATGACAATGAGTAACAATAAATGGTATTAAAGACAATCCTTTAATTATTTAAATAATAACTTTTAAACATACTAACGTTAATGTTAGTAGTTTATCTGTAACTTTAATTGATAAATGCATAACTTTAGTAGGATATTTTTTTAATAATATTGTAATTTAAAAAATAATAATAAATTAGAAAGTAAAATTACACATACCTTGGATCTAGGCCGTCTATCAGCATTAACCTTTCTCACTTGGTATCTAATCTTTTTAGAGAATAAACGTGTGCGTTTTTTCTCCTTGTAACGCATTACACTAGCTTCTCTTAGCCCACCGCTTTCCGAGAATAAGTCTATTTGAGCTAATCTAGTCTGTTAGATAAAAAAACATCAATGAAAACACAAATTATGTGATTGATTTAGATTAATATTTAGATACCTCAATATTCTTATAATTATATTATTACTATTAGTAGAATTGAAAAGGTAATATAAAAACAAATATAAAAGTATTTAGGAGTATGTTAATTTGTCGTTAAAAAATTAATATATTGAAACAACCACTTACATGAATATCACCATCCGCAGACTCTGACCCGGAGATTTCCTCCGGCAACGGCGACCCTTTATCCGACCAAGCATTCAAAACATCGTCGTAATTCAATTTCAACAACAATTTGCACCCATTCCCCTCTCCATTATTCTTATTCCCCTGTTCCAATTCCAATTCCAATTCTAATTCTAATTCTGATTCCGACCTCTTCATCAATTCCTCCACTCTCTTCTTCTTCTTTTCCATAGGACCTTTTTTCACCTTCACCGGCGCCACCACCGCCACCCGCGGCGACACATCCGCCACATTTACCGTTGGAAAATTCCACCAATTTCCATCATCACCATTCTTCAATGCCCTTATTCCATTCCTCATTCCCATTCCAAAGTTAAACTCCAAATTTCCACCAAATCCCAATCCCAATGGATACCCATAACAAGTGTTGGGCTTGTAGTTCAAACAAGAATCATTGTTTAATTCACGGGTTTCGATGGTCGAATTCGAGCTCCCCATGATACTATCAATCCCCTCTTCAATTTCCTCATCGAGCATCGATTCCGTATCGAAATCATCTTCAAATTTGTTGTTTAGAAGGGTAGACTCGGTGCATGAGACTTCAACATGTGTGGGGTCCAGGGTGGTGTTGGGCCAACTTGGGCCTGATGTACTTATTACCCTATTTTTATGAAAAAGATTGTTTTTAAGACTTGAACCTCTGAACTCCAGGTCACATGGTAGCAACCTTACCGTTGCTCCAAGGTTTACCCCTTCAAACCCGTCACACATTTCCATGGAATTCGAACCAGAGTTACAATTCTGGTACTCGAATTCCTCGGGACTCTGGCAAGAACCCGCCACCTTTGACTCGAAAACTGAATTGGGTTTCTTCGGAATCGGATTCCGGAGAAGGAATCCGGAGTTTTCGATCACCGGAAAGGGTAAAAGCAACTCGGGCGGGTCGTAAACCGAGTTACCATTTTGTATACCATTTTGTGTGGTGAATTTGGAAAGATTGTTGGTCTTGTTTGTGAGGTTTTTGTCTGAGAAGACTTTGGGACAAGCTATGGAGAGAAGAACAGCTGCTTCATTGTAAGTTTGATTGGGTCTTTTTCGGGGAGTTCGCGGTTTTCGATTCGAGATTGCTATAGGGGAATTGCTTGATTCAGAGAGGGTTGAAGATGGAGAAGATGAATGGGAGTTTCTACTAGATGTCATTGATGGGGATTTGACAACGTTTTCAATATCAAATCCATAAGCTCTTCCTGTACCACCAGTTAAGATAGTTGATGACATTTTTGAGAGTTCAAGAAACTCAATTCACCACCAAATTCATGAAATTTAATAAAAAAAAAAGTTTGGAACTTTATGGTTCAAGATTGAATCTTTTTAATTCATCTCAAAGACATATGGAAAGCCCAACTACATAAATCAAAGAAATTGATTGGAAATGAGTAGAATTGGATGAAAAAAAGAAAGACTCAAGTCACCCCTAAATGGCCAAATTCTTGAAATTTGACAAAAAAAAAAAAAAAAGTTGGAGCTTTATGGTACAAGATTATGTCTTTTCAAAGAAATATGCAAAACCCAACTCCATAAATCAAAGAAATGATGAAAATGAGTAGAATTGGATGGAACAAGAAAAACTCAATTCACCCCAAGATTGACAAAAAGGTTGTGACTTTATGGTTCAAGATTGAGTTTTTTTAATTCATCTTAAAGAATTATGAAAACCCAACTTCACAAATCAAAGAAACTGTTGAAATGAGTGGGAAATGAGTTGAATTAGATGGAAAAAAGAAAAACCCTTAAACCCCTAAAGGTGTCTACTTTTGTATGAACAAAAGTTGGATTCTTTATAAAATAAGAAATGGAATAGAATAAGAAAAGAAAAGTAAAGACATCCCAGAAACAGTTTTTTAGGACCAACAAAGTTCAGCAAAAAAGAAGTTGAACTAATAGAAGATTTAGAGAGTTTGCCCAATTGAGAAAGTAAGTGGAAGTGTAGAACACAAATAGAGAGGTATATATATAGTATGTGTTGTATGGTTGTTTTTGAAAATACTGAATGCTCAAATCCCAAGATTTCAACTTATCTTGAGTTGTGTTTACAAAAAAAATATCCAACTAAAATGGAAAAAAAAAGACCAAAATTTGCACATACAAACAGAAAAAGAAGAGAGAGAGAGAGAGAGAGATTATAGAGTCACGGGGAGATGGAGAAGAGATAAAAAGGGTTGAAGAGATCTGTTGTTTAGTTCTGGCAAAATGGCAGAAGACCCAACTCTCTTTTCCTCTTTGTAACTTGAATAAAAATCTTCTCTCTCCTATGCTTGCCTTTAAATCATTCCCTCATAGTTACAAAACGTTTTAAAAAGTACAAAATTCGATTCGAATTCGGGTTGTCACTTGCTAGTTATATATTAATCTCGATTCAATTTAACTTCATGTCGAGGAGGGTATATGTTACTCGTCTACTCAATACCTGTTAGCAGGGGCGGATTTAGAGGTAAAGACCGGGTTCCCAGGAACCCAGTCTTTTCGGAAAAAAACGTTTTTTTGTAGTGTAAATCTTGTATGATTTGGAAAAAAAACGTTTTTTTTGTAGTGTAAACCTTGTATGATTTGGAAAAAGGAACCCAGTGATTTCTCCGGCTGGATCCGCCACTGCCTGTTAGGTTTTGTGTTACGTCAACAAACGTAGTCTTAGTAATAAAGATCTCAATAAAGCCTTTCATGCATATGTTTATGTAGTAAAACAATTCATACACGTATAAATAATATTACTATTGAGATTCCATGTTTTTTGATTTGCATAATGTTTTCGAAAAATTATATATGTTATGCTGTTGTTGTTGTTGTTGTTGTTGTTGTTGTTGTTGTTGATGATCTAGTAAGAATCAAGGTTTGAGTGCAGATAATGAGTGACTTGTTGCTAAACCAACCACAAATCAGAATTATGTAAAACAAAACTATCATAGCCAGTTAATGGTTAATGGATTATAACATTTTGTATATGTTCATGTGGTCTATGTATGAAGTTGTAATTATAAGAAGATAAGTTGTTATATATTTGTCTATTAGCTAGATAGTTTGAAGACAACTTTAATCTTTAAGCACTACATATTAGCACTTTAGGCTACAATAAACACTTCTAAAACTAATGTCATATCCTTTAGACTACTGTGGTATAGATTGGAAGGCTAAAGCTAGGTAGAAAACTCTCCATTTTGAGAAAACCCTAGAAAACCCAACCTCCCGACATTTTTTTTTTTGAAAAAAATAACACATGTAATATACATGTTTTTAAGAGTTTTGGGCCAAAAAAAACAAAAAAGTGCCGAAGGAATGTTTTAAAAAAAAAAAAAAACAAATTTCAGCAAGTTTCAGCCTTTTTTGCCTAACACATGTTAGTCACCCGAAGTTTGCTGAAATTTGTTTGTTTTTTTTAAAAACATCCCTTCGGTGCTTTTTTGTTTTTTTGGCCCAAAACTCTTAAAAACGTGTATATTACATGTGTTATTTTTTTCAAAATAAAAAAATGTCGGGAGGTTGGGTAAAAATGGGGGGAGATTTGAGTTTCCAGAGTTTTCTAAAAATATAAGGGTTTTCTATATAGCCCTCCCCTAGATTGGAATTTAGCAACTTTTATTACTAAACGATATAGGTTGACTATTTTTGAACGAAAAATTTCTTTTAATCTCTGTCATATGTGAGACTTGAACTCAATACATCTCCTTCCTTAACTCAGGTGTTTAAAGAGTTCTATTTATAAGGTAATGCGTAGTGGGGTGGTATGCCCGGTCATGGTGCCGGCAAAACGCCGGGCGGTCATGGTGCCGGCAAAACGCCGGGCACACCAAAACGAGGGGCGCTATCAATCGAAAATGAGGGTGTGGCGCGATGTTTTTAGCGGGGTGATGAAATGTTATATTTAATTTTTGACCGTTAATAAACGGTCATATTCAATAAAAAAAATCAAATTTTTTATTTTCACACTATAAATAACTCCCAACTCTTCCATTTTTTAACAAATTATACTCAAATATTCTCTCCTTCTCTATATATTTTTTAAAAAGTTTTGAAGCTACTCCCACCCTATTAAAAAAAATGGGTTCCCCGTCGGAAGACTCGTTCACCGATATTTACCGAAGATTTTTTTCACCCGAAGAAGACGCGGAGGAGGAAGAAGCGGTTACGAGTGTGTGTACTTTTATGATACAAGCATTTGAGCACGTTCGGCCTACTCCCCGTCCACGACCCATCTTGCGGCGCACCTATATCTTGCGAGATCGTGAAGCCGCGAACGAGCGTTTGATGAGAGACTATTTTGATGCGACACCGGTTCACGGACCCAATGTTTTTAGACGGCGTTTTCGGATGAGCCAAAGGTTATTTTTGCGCATTACTAATGATTTGGAAAATAAGTATGATTTCTTTAAGCAAAAAATGGACGCGCGAGGATATTTAGGCTTCACCTCAATTCAAAAGGTCACATCCGCGTTACGCATATTATCATACGGAAACATGTACGACATCAACGATGAGTACTTGAAGATGGCGGAGAAAACAACCCGAGATTGCTTGGAACATTTTTGCTATGGTATTTTTTATTGACTTTTATTTATTTACTTACTTTTATATATTGATTTTTTAGTAGCTTACTAGTAAAACTTTTATATATTAAATTATATTTTAGGTATATGCCAGTTATATGGAAAACGTTATTTGAGAAATCCCACTTGGAACGACCTTCAACAAATATATGAGGTGCATCTAGAAAAGCATGGAATACCCGGCATGATTGGTAGCTTGGATTGTCGTCAATGGCGTTGGTATAATTGTCCAACCGCATGGCTCGGTCAACATACACGGGGTGATCAAAAAGGGCCAACTTTGGTATTACAAGATGTTGCGTCATACGACCTTTGGGTTTGGTCGACCTTCTTTGGTGTAGCCGGGTGTTTTAACGATATTAATACGTTAGAGGCTTCACCATTAATAGAGAGCTACATTTCTGGAACTATACCAAAGGCCGGTTTTCATGCGAACGGGAACGACTACGAGCATGGCTACTATTTGGGCGATGGTATATACCCGGAGTATTCGATTATTGTTAAAACGTTTTCTGAAACGTTCGATGAGAAAAGAAAGTATTTTAAAAAATTACAAGAGTCTTCAAGAAAGGATATCGAGAGGTGTTTTGGGGTTCTACAGCAACGATGGCATTTTATCAGAAATCCTTGTCGCATGTGGCATAAGGATAGAATACGAATGACCATGTATGCTTGCATCATTTTGCATAATATGATCATTGAGGATGATGGAAAAGCGATATGCCAAAACTATATTCCGGAAGATTTAGTCGAAGGAACCCAAGCAACAATGGAAGAGAGACTCGCAAATGCTCAACTATTGCGATCTAAGGAAATACATAACACGTTGAAGGCGGATTTGGTTGAGCATGCTTGGGCGATTCGCCCAATTCGATACAACAATGACGACGAAGATGATTCCGAGGAAGAAGAGGTTGTGGAATTCGAAGACGGGAACTTTGAAGACGTATGTTTGGATGCTGGAGAAAACGAAGAGGAAGAAGGAGAGAACGAAAATGAAGCCGAAGAATAATCTTTGAAGTGTTGTTTTTTTTATTTTTTTAGTCCAACTTTTTTTTTGGAACCGTTTTTTTTATGTTACCGTAATGTTTTTTTTAAGTGTAATGTTTTTATTTTTATTTTAGTGTAATGTTTTTTTTATTTAATTAGAAATTAATAATTGAGTAATGATTAGGCGGGGACTTTATGACTACGGGCTTAAATGCATAACGCCCACCCACACACGTGGCGCGCCACGTGTCGCATAACGCCCACAAAGGGGGTTATGACTACACATGGCCTAAAACTCATGTTCGGCTCATTTTGAATTCTATTTCTAAATTTCTAAAGCATAATGCGGGCTTATTAGTAATTTTCAAACTTGAGCTCCTCTATTATTAATTATTTTTTTGTAATAACAACAATAATATATAAAAGTATCATTATATATATATATATATATATATATATATAGGGGAGGGTTTAAATAAGAACGCTAAATATCGCGAGAACCGTGAGAACAAATGAAAAAACCACGAGAACTTAGTAAAAAACAATTCAAATTCAAAATTTCTTTTTACACTTGTCATTATTATTCGAATACAATGTTAGAAATTAAATCTACACGTTTAAATTTACGTGAATTCGTAAATAACAAAAACTTACACATGTGTAAGTTTGTCATTTACATATGTGTAAATTTATTATATTTACACATGTGTAAAAAATCCAGTAAGAATGATTTTGAGAGGAGAAATGAATTATTTGATGTTGTGAATTCTTTTTTGATGTTGTATTTTAATTAGAAGGAGGTTTGTATTAAAAAAATTTGGTCTGATTTGTTTTTCCATTCGTTCTCACGGTTCTCGCAATATTTAGCATTCTCAAGATAACCATATAGAGTGGGAGTTGGCTAGAAAGCCTAAGTTTCCTAGAAAGTCTAGAAAGCAATAGGGAGGTGACATGTAGCTTTTAGTTTTTTTTATTCAAAAGGGCATGATGGTAATTTGATTATTAATTTAATTTTGGAATATTATATATCCTAAACTAACTATCCGAATATTTATGGAAACATATATCTCTTTGACAATTTTAAATAATTATGATTTCAAAAAGGCAGTTACTTTAAATTACGAAGTTCAAATCATTAACAATTTCTTCACGTTGTGTTTTATCAGTTACTGGGTTCATCACAATGTGTTTTAGCAGTTACTGGTTTCAGTTACTGTTTCATCACAATGTGTTTTATCAGTTACTAGTTGATATGATTTTTGGCATTTTTGATGTTGTGTTTTATCAGTTACTGGTTCACGTTGTGTTTTATCAGTTACTGGTTTCATCACAATGTGTTTTATCAGTTACTGGTTTCAGCTACTGTTTCATCACAATGTGTTCTATCATTTACTGGTTGATGTGATTTTGGCATTCTTGATGCTGTGTTTTATCAGTTACTGGTTTTATCACAATGTGTTTTAGCAGTTACTGGTTTCAGTTACTGTTTCATCACAATGTGTTTTATTAGTTACTGGTTGATATGATTTTTGGCATTCTTGATGTTGTGTTTTATCAGTTACCGGTTTCGTCACAATGTGTTATACCAGTTATGACTCATGAATGGCATGTTCTTTTGTATTTTATCTACTGTTTCATCACAATGTGTTTTATCAGTTACTGGTTGATGTGATTTTGGCATTCTTGATGTTATGTTTTATCAGTTACTGGTTGATATGATTTTGGCATTCTTGATATTGTGTTTTATCAGTTACTGGTTCACGTTGTGTTTTATCAGTTGGCATTCTTGATGTTGTGTTTTAGCAGTCAGTCACTAGTTCGTCACATTGTGTTTATCGCTAAAACACACTACTATGAACACATCTAGATAGGATTTATCGTTATTTTTTTATATGATTTGGTGTTTTCAAATGTGAGGGATTAGAGAGTGAGAGAAAAAAAATTTGTGACATTTTTGGAGGTGGTTTTATGATTGGTAGTTATTTCCTTATTTAAAACAACTTAAATGACACATTTACCCCCAATTAATTAAATTAGCCTATTTTAAAGACACGTATATTACCAAAATGCCACCAAAATGATCTCAACCATTAAACACACTCATCTGATGGCCCAGATCGCTTCCTACACTTTCTAGGAAAAACACATTTTCCGCAGGATCCCCTCTCTCTCTCTCTCTATATATATATATATATATAGGATAAGGATCATGTGAGAAGTAGTAGGCTAAATGAGAAACTTGAGAAGCATTCTAGACTACACATTTTCCCTAAGCAAAAAAATGCAAAAAAAAGGTTAAAAAATGCAAAAAAAAAATTTTGTTTTGGAAAAATCGCAGCTTTTTCTTTAAGAATTAATTTTTAAAAAAAAAAAATTTTTTGGATTTATACACATGTGTATATTGTTAATCTTTTAACTATACATATATGTATATTGTCCATTATACATATATGTATATACATGTTTAAAATTGAAAAATAAGTGTTATTTAGGGTTTAGCATTAGTATTTAGGGTTTAGCATTAGGGTTTAGGGTTTAGCTTTATGGTTTAGTGTTTAGCTTTAGGGTTTAACATTAGGGTTTAGCATTAGGGTTTAGCAATAGTATTTAGGGTTTAGCATTAGGGTTTAGCTTTTGGGTTTAGCATTAGGGTTTAGCTTTTGGGTTTAGCTTTAACTTTTGGGTTTAGCTTTATCTTTAGGGTTTGTATTAGGGTTTAGCATTAAGGGTTTAGTTTTAGTGTTTAGTTTTAGCTTTTGGGTTTAGCATTAGGGTTTAGCTTTAGGGTTTAGAATTAGGGTTTAGCTTTAGGGTTTAGAGTTTAGGGTTTAGCATTAAGGTTTAGCTTTAGTGTTTATGGTTTAAGATTAACAATATACACATTTTTTTTCAATTTTAAACATGTATATACATATATGTATAATGGACAATATACATATATGTATAGTTAAAAGATTAACAATATACACATGTGTATAAATCAAAAAAAAAAAAAATTTTAATTTTTTTTTTAATCCTTAAAGAAAAAGCTGCGATTTTTCAAAAAAAAAAAAAAAAAAAAAAAAAACAAATTTTGCATTTTTTTCACATTTTTTGCTTAAGGAAAATGTGTGGTCCAGATTGCTTCTCAAGTTTCTCAAATAGGGTGGACTTCTCTTAGGATCCCTACCCTATATATATATATATATATATATACAGTGTGAGGTACAATGGGGAACTTTAAAAAATGGGGAACTGGGAAAACATGCATTTAACATGTTAAATATATCATAAAAATTCAATTTAAAATTCTAAAAAAATAATTATTTCAAAATTTTTTCAGAGCTTTTGCATAAAAAGATGTATAGAAGCTATTCAAACAAAAAAAATCACTTTTATAATTTTTATTACCTTTTTAACTGATTTTTATGCATTTTTCTTAAATTTTTTAGTTTTTTATTTTTTTTATTAAAAAGATTATATATGTATCTATATGTAAAAGCTTTGATTTTTTTTTTTTTTGAAAAATATATTTCTTAACATGTTAACTTGAATTTTTTTATAATATATTTTACATGTTAAACTTAAATGCATGGTTCCTAACTTTTTTGGTGTTCCCTATTGAACCCAACCCTATATATTTATATATTTTTTACGTAACCACATTTATTATATTAGAGTTTAGTTATATAAGTTAGGGTGGGGTTCGGCTACAAAGTTCATTTTTCCTACAAAGTGTACAAAGTCATAAAACACCACAATTTCAGCCATAAAACACACTTAAAACCCACAAATATCAGAGTGAAGATAACTAAAACACAATATCCAAACCCTGACAATCAATAAAACTTCAAACACACCATCGTAGAACTATGAATATAAAACACAATATGATAATCAACATAAAACACACTAATTTTAGTCATTCGATAATCAAAGCCTTATCAGCCAAAATACAACACAAAACCCACAAATATGACGGTTTAGTAATCCTATTGTTATTTGTAGGTTTTGAGTGTGTTTTATGGTTAACATTATAGTGTTTTATGACTTTTTACACTTTGTAAGAAAAATAGACTTTGTAGCCAACTCTCACCCATATAAGTTATGTTTTATTTTTGACATGCGAGTTTAGTCCAGTGCAATAGGTGAATCTTGCTTAAGATCATTTAGATCTGAACCTTTTTAATAGATAATAACTTGTTTATGTGTAAGAATAAATAAATAAATACATATATAGGGTGGAGCTAAAATCACATCTCTGTAAAGGGGACCACTCTTGTTTGCTTGACTCTTTCTTTTACATCGATTTATCTCTATTATTTATTTGCAATGAGTGTAATACCGTTTGTTAGTTTGTTAGGGTGTTCAAGATCGGATTATCCGGTTTTCGGATATCCGAAAATTTCGGATAGTGAATATTGATATCCGAATCCGTATCCGAAATTTCGGATATCCGATTCGGATATCCAATTTATAAAAAAATCAAAAAATCCGTTTCGTGTATAGATTAAAACTAAATTTATATCAAATTTTTCAAATTTCCAACATTGAAAACTAAAAACAATCATAAATTCACACGAATACAATTATTTACTACTTTTTTACTAATTTTTACAATACTTCAAACTAAATATAATGCTCATATATAAGACTATATATATATATATATATATATATATAGGGGACCGCTAGAATGAGAACCACCACGAGTTATGAGAACCGCGAGAACCACGTGCCACGGAGGGGCGTTGACCACGATTTTTTTTACAACTAGATCCATATATTTTAACAACATTCGTAAAAAAAAAAATTCAAACGGCGCCCCCGAGGGGGTAGTTTTTTACACCCAAAGTTTGGTGTTTTTATTATTTTTTTGTTTTTTCTTTTACAAACTTTGGGTGTAAAAAACTACCCCCTCGGGCGCGCCGTTTGAAATTTTTTTTTACGAATGTTGTTAAAATATACGGATCTAGTTGTAAAAAAAAATCGTGGTCAACGCCCCTCCGTGGCACGTGGTTCTCGCGGTTCTCATAACTCGTGGTGGTTCTCATTCTAGCGGCTCCCTATATATATATATATATATTTATAAAAAAATAATTAGTTTTCGGATATCGGATAATCGGATTATCCGAAATTTTTGAAATTCATATCCGAATCCGAAAATTCGGATTATCCGGTTTTCGGATATCCAAAATTTCGGATATTTCGGATACGGATTTTCAGATATTTCGGATTCGATTTCGGATCCCGATTTTTTTGAACACCCCTACCGTTTGTGAAGTAAGTACCGTTTGTGAATTTCTTTGAACTTGTTAGATTTGCATTGGGACTCTTATGAACACCAAAAACGCTACGCAAGCGGCCAACAAACAAGAGGCCTAGGTGGCTAGGAACGTTGTATTGACATTGTCATTCAGGTGGACGGACATGTCACGTGCCCCATGGGTTGGACCTCTCTAAAATGTAATGAATTTTTTTCACCTTTTTTTTCATAAAGTATAAATTTTTATAAATTTTGTAAAATTTGTTATATATTTGTTATATATTTTTTTATATTTCATAAACATTAAGAACTTATAATATTTAAGAATTTGTATATATTTAATAATATAAAAACATTTAAGAGTTTATAAAATTTAAGAATTTCAACATATTTAAAAATATGAACACTTTTTATATTTCATAAACATTAAGAACTTATAATATTTAAGAATTTGTATATATTTAATAATATAAAAACATTTAAGAGTTTATAAAATTTAAGAATTTCAACAGATTTAAAAATATGAACACTAAATAGTTAATATAATAAATTATTTGGTTATTATAAAATTATTAACCTATAAAGAAGCAGCTTATATGTGCATAAAATGTTGTACCTTAAGCTTTGGGAGTCTTTAAAAAAAATGGAAAATTTCTTTTTCAACCCTAAAGTTTTATTGTTTGACAATTTAAGTTTAAACTTCTAATCTTTGTTTCCTTTCTAACCCTAAAGTTTTAATCTTTGACAATTTACCCTAAAGTTTTAATCTTTAACATTTTAAGTTTAAAATTTTGTCTTAAAAAAAAACGAAATTTTTCCTTTTTAACCCTAAAGTTTTAATGTTTGACAGTTTAAGTTTAAACTTCTAATCTTTGTTTCCTTTTTAACCCTAAAGTTTTAATCTTTAACAATTTAAGTTTAAAGTTTTAATCTTTGGTAATTTAACCCATTTGATTAATTTGATTTTTTACTTCTAATTCAAAAGTTTCCATCTTTTGCGATTTAACCACTTTGATTTTTTTACTTATGTGTTGTAATCTTGGCTTTGGAGGTTTTTCAAAGAAAAAATGGTTATGCATATGGTTGTTGTAACCTTGGCTTTGGTTTTTTTTTAAAGTTGATTTTTTTTACTTTTCACCCAAAAGTATTTCATAAATTACTTTCAACCCAAAACTATTTGTTTTTTTTATTTTAACACAAAACTTTTTATCTTTTGCAATCTACCCTCACAACTTTTTTTACTTTCAACTTTGGTCCTTTATAGTTTTTATTTTTCGCTTTATGCTTCGTTCTAAATTTTATGACTTAACACATCGCAACGTGCATCTTTGGTTTAGCGTTTTTACGTTTCGTTCTAAATTTTGCGAATTAACACGACGCAACGTGCGTGTATGGGTGAACGTTTTTATATCGTCTATTTTTTCCCGTTTGACAGGTTCAACATAACGTGTGCATCCTAAATTGACTTAGTTATAACTAAATAACCCCCGCCGCATTGCGGCGGGTCGTAATTCTAGTTATTATGAAATGTAAAAGGTGACGATTATATTGGAAATGTGAAATGAGTTAAGACCACACGTTCTGGGAGGGCATGAAGAATGAGCGTGAAACGCCATGTGACAACCAAGTCAGCATTGTGGCGTAGAGAAAAAAAACATGGGGTGGGACATGGCTTAGAAGAGGAAAAAAATTTAAAAACAATAAATAAACATCAACCAATCAAAACAAACCTAAACTGTACCCATCAATCAAGAGCCTCCACCTCACCTACACAATTGTCCCCACGCCAGTGGAATTCCTCCCGCCCCTTCCCCCACGCCAGCCACAACGCCGTCTACGGGGTGGTGTTCCGGCGTAGTTGTGGCTTCCACGTCACTTTTTCACGCCCGCACCGTATGTTCTAATAAATTAATAATACATGAATTGCTTTGTCAAACATTTTGCTTTTTTTTTTTCGTTAATGCATGAAAGTAGTGCTAACGTTTCAGGAGATTGGACACGTTCTTAGTCTAATACACGTCTTATAATCTCCATTTAATTTAGGGTTAATGGATTTAAACACCCCCAACTATTGCCATTTGGCCGTTGGCACTCTCAACTTTGACTTTGGCTTACACCACTCCCAACTTAATACATTGTTTGTCATGGCACCCCCTCGTTAAATAAACACTAACCTGGTTAGGAAAATTAGCCTACGTGTCATTTTAATCTGATGTGGCATGTATGACGTGCCCACTTTTTGATGAAGTGGCTTGTTTCAGATTAGGTGTCATGCTGACGTGGCCCCTATCTCTCTACATCTCTCCCCCATCTCCCTCTCTCCACCAACTTCCACCAAAAACCATCACCGCCCACCACCGAACCCCCTGCCACCATTAACCACCATCATCATTTACACCATCCGCCATTGCATTTGAAAAACCCTATCTCAAACAACACGCACACCATACATTACCTGCCATCACTTTCTATTTCCTGATTATAAACTCATACACACAGACAAGACACAAATTTGAGTTTCTTGGAGAACCTTATCAAGATCTACAACAATCACAACCTACAACTATTTGCATAATCTGCACAATCTCACAATCAGGCAAAACACTCAAAACAAGCACCCCTCCGATGTAACCCCCACACAAAACCCCTCGTTCTCCCTCTCTACTCCGACTAACCAGCCGGCCATACCCCCTTCCGACACCCTCCAGTTGCAGAACATTTAAACGGCCACCACCGGTTGGTGGTGGCGTACGGTGAAGACACAAGCGACGTATGGCGGTGGTGGAGGTGGAGCCGCGGCGGTGGTGGTGGTGGTGGCCGACGGAGATGTCGGCCGACGACGGCGACGAAGGCAGTAGCGGCAGTGATATAGTTCTGATGAGTGTTTGACGGTCAGGCTCGTCGACACCGAGCCTTGTTCGATTCAGTTTTGCTTTGGGTCCGGGTCAACGCTAGCCAGAGACAGATTCATATAGTGTGGCTGGTTTGAGCGGACATGGAGCTTATATACATGCTTATGTGTGTGTATATTGGATCCATCAGCATGCCACATCAGCAAATATTGGCCACGTCAGCAAAAAGAACTAATCCAGTTAGTGTTTATTTAACGAGGGGGTGCCATGACAAACAATGTGTTAAGTTGGGAGTGGTGTGAGCCAAAGTCAAAGTTGAGAGTGCCAGCGGCCAAATGACAATAGTTGGGGGTGTTTAAATCCATTAAACCTTTAATTTAGAGATTACCAATGCTCATATATCATTATTACTAATATTTATTCTATTTCTATCAATTAAACTGTTAACTTTTGTATTTTTTAACAGATTAAAATATTTTAAAAAATGTACTCTATTTTTTTGAGGAAAAAAAACAAAACATCAAAGCTATGTAGATATTTTACACAATAGAATATCGAATGACACTTGGTAATACGAGATTTGTCTCTTTAAATTTTGTCTCACTTTGTTAGGAAAGTAAAATCAAACTGAAATTGTTCTTTCTGTTATAAATCATTGTTAATAATGTGGATGACAACTAAAAAGTTATAGAATTATCAATTCTTAACTTGTTAGGATGGTAGCCCCTTTGTTTTGACTTATGATGTGAATATGGCTTTATAAATAGTGCGTGTATTGAATGTAATATGAATACACATCACATGAGAGTGTGAGTTGATATTTCAAACTAGAATCAATAGAATGTGTAATTGTAAAGATGAGAAGAATAGAGAAAGATATATTGAGAAAGTTTTGATCTCAATCCCTTTGTTTTACAACACGTTATCAGCACGAGGCTCTAGCCAAACACGAGGCTCTAGCCAAGCACGAGGTTCTAGCCAAGGAAACGTTCAAGCAATTATAATCAAAGTAAGTGTTTGATTAATTTATATAAACTATAATTGTTATGATAAATGTAATATTTCTTTTATACCGTGTGATTGTTTTCCTTTAGGAGACTCAGTTATCCAGACACTCCTATCATAAAAACATCTAAATCCCATACTTAATAATAAAATGAATACGAGATACCTATTGCTATGGGAATATAATAACTATGGGACTACTAACAATCTAAATCAGTGCAGAGAACCTCATACATAATAACTTGGGACTACTAACAATCAAAATTTCATTTATGCACCTAACATTTACATTTATGTTATCTAACATTTCATTTATGCACCTAACATTTACATTTATGTTATCTAACATTTATTTATGCACCTAATATTTATATTTATGTTATCCAACATTTATTTTCTAATGTTTAATAACGTTTATTTATGTTATAAAAACTGGCCTAAAAGCATTTTGTGTGATGGAGACTTAGGCTCCTTTTTGAGCTCCTTTATTGCAGTTTCTTTAAGAAAAAAGAAATAAAACAAAACTGGTGGAGCCTATATCATAATAATTCTTTCGAATTATTTCATTTACTGTACGCTACTGTGCGCGTCGTTATCATCCACATTCATAATAATTTATTTATTATTGTGCATACTAATTATATATATATATATATATATATATATATATATATATCCGTAAAATGGCTATGGATATTTTATTATAAAATTACCAATTATTAATATCATCGCTGTTGTTATCGGAACCATTTAAAAGTGATACTCAGCACGTTACCCACGATACCTACCGAATCTAATATTAGTTTAAACATTTTGTTTGTTATCGAAATTTCCAAACCTAATACAGTAAAACTATTTTCAAGGTGTATCATTGAAGCCTTAACCAAGCGTATTGTGTTAGCTTAATTTTTATCTATATAAGTAACCCACCACTCATGTAAATCCTCAAACCAACTGAACTTCTGATATAGTTCGACACATACCCAAAACAACTCATACTCAAATTCTATTTTTTAAGATCTCAAACAAAGCCCAATATTACTATCATGAGTCTTCAGTTTTCTACTCGTGCACACGCTGAATCTTCAAACGCAGCAGAAATTCGTGCCCAGATCGAAGTCCATAAATTTCTTCAGTTTAGGGATGCACGCACCCATACGAAATGTCTAACCCTCAGGAGGCTTAAAGTTAATACTATTAATAGTATCGACTGGAGCATAACGGGGATTCTAGACAAAGATGATCGACTGACGAGGTTACTACCAATCGGTTCACCATGGCGTCGTTTTTTTGATATCTTAGAACCCTCATACGATGAATTGGTATATGAGTTCTGGTCTACTTTTCATTTCACACGAAATAAAAACCTATCTGAGCCCTCTATCGATTTTAGACTCGGTGAAAAAACTTTTAATTTGTCATTATCTGAGTTCGCAGTACATTTAGGTATTTATACAGAAGAAGAGGTTAGATCACCTATATTTATAAACGCATTAACCGAATATCCTGATCGCATACAAGATTATTGGTCTACACTTACACCAGCAGTGTGGAGTAGAAATAATAATTCAAGAACTTTTAGAGATCCTCTTTATCAATATATGCACCGTGTTCTAGCCAACACGATCAGGGGGCGCACGTCTAATCTACACAGGGTTAGTGGTACTGATCTCTTCCACTTATACAGTATATTCGAGTCAGTCCATTGTAATATTGCTTACTCTCTTGCTATGTACTTTGGGCAATACCAAACACGTCTCCCGAAAAACCTTATGGGAGGATCATACATAACAAAAATAGCTAAATCTCTAGGTGTCATAAACGATCAGATTATTCAAGAATTATCCCCACCACGATTACCTGGAGTGGTAAGTTTTACCAATATTGATAAAATACCTATTGATATTCCTACACAAACAAGATCGTTTCAATCTGAGGCAGCACCGGTTATCCCAGAAAATACATCACAAAATATACAACATCAACTGTCGCAGTTTCCTCCACCATCTTTTTATCAGTTTGATTTGTTGTCTCAACAGCAGCCAATACCACCCATGTTTGAACATATTTCAACTAACACATCTCAAACACAGCATACTCAACCACAAACACCAGGCATCTACCAGGCACTTTCACCTTTATCTTTTGGGCAAGGAGAAATGATGCAACAATCCATATTTAATGATAACATGACATTCCAAGAGTTGTTTGCACCAGAACAACCCATATCACCACTATTACAGCAACAGTCTTCACTACATCCGGAGCAACAACAACAGTCAATTGTTGAAGCCGGACCAAGTACGGTACCTCTAATAAATCCATTTTTAGATCCAATAAAGGTTGATAAACTAATAAAAAAGAACCGGAAAATGTCAAGACAAATAGAGTGGTTGACGAAAAAGAATGAGTGGCAGGAAGAAATGCTAAGACAAGTAGCTAGTATTATCTCAAAACAATTTACTCCGCCACCACCATCACCTCATGATTCTGATTCTGATTAATTTCAGTTGTATACACAGACAGAGGTCCGCAAACATAACTATATACTAGAATCATTTTGCTACGATTCAATTATTTAAGTATCTGGATAAGTAGCCATATGAATTGAAACATGTTTACATACAACATTGATATGGAAGATGACACGCGAGCATTGTCATCTCAACAGCAACTCCCATAACAATTAGATGGAACCTACCACCATATTAATAATTACTTCAGTTATAGGTTGCCAATTTTGTTACAAAACATAAATAAGATAAATATTAAAATCTAAATACTCATTAAAAATGAGATAACATACAAAGGAACAGCTATGAACAAATAAATGAATACATAAGTACTAAATAGATGAGGCGGAAGCTCATACATTAATATCGGCAATAATATTAACATTATACCGGTCAATATTAAAACCGGGTGAATCATCTTCGAAAATTTTTCCTTGAATAACTTTGAGAATAAGAGGGTTTGATGTGAAAAAAAAAATGAGATTGATAATTGGTTATTTATAGTGGTAAATTATAACCGTTTTGTAACGGTTATATTACCGTTTTATAGCCGTTGTACAACGGTTATATATATACAACAGTTATATATATATATATGTATATATAATAAATGATGTATTAAGGAAATGTTATTTTTGGGAAGTTAGAAAACTGTCAGGTTTATTTGATTCATAAAACAAGTTTATATTTATAAAATATATTAAATGGTAAAGACGAAGCATGATAAACATACAAGTTTGGGTTGTACATACATACACACATACAAATGTTTTGTGGAAATACAATGACAAACATATGTATATATAAATTATTCATAAATTAGACGAATAATGCAAATAACGGTTTTGCCTGGTACATTCAAAATTAATAGAAAGAATGGGAAAAGCTAATTACCTAATGGTACAAAGCTTTTAAATAGAGGACGCTCTATTTTTCCCAAATATCAACAAGAAAATTATTGAGTTTCAAGAATATATATATATCATCAAGGATATACTATGATGAAAAGGATTCATGGTGGGATGATAATCCTAAAAAGGATTAAAGGATACACATATCCTAACATGATACCATTTAGTATTTAAATCGATGCATCGTCTAAATGGTTATCAATTCGCAACTTGAAGTTTGCACATATGGCTAAGCTAATATAGCAAGAATATTATTCCAGACTGGAAAATTCATTTTTCATAAATTCTAAATTATCAATGATCATTGGAACAAGTATTATTATTGAAACATTTACTCCCCATTACAGTTATTTAGAAACAAAATATTTATCATATTTAGGTGTCCGATATATATATACTCTATATACTGAAATTGTTACAACACAACGCACAAAGATGAGATTTAATAACATGTTGGGAATAAATAATATATAGCCATAAATAGGAGATTTCTTATGGGCTTCATTTGCAGATTATAAATCCCAACATGAGGGGGAGATAGAAAACAACGAGTAAAATAAGTTTTGAATTGCTCCAGTTAAAATTAATGTCCAAGAAGGACAAAGACATATTGAAAATCTTATATACCAGATGCTAATGATTTAGCTCAAGTTGATATTACAGACAAGCAAAGGGATAATAATAATATGGCTATTGAACCCCGTTTGAAACATGGGAGGCCAGTCGGTTCAAAGGATAAAACATCCTCGAAAAAGAAAAGGCACTGAAAGGGAAATTGACCATAAAAGAAAAAAAAAATGGTAAATGCAATTCCCTTAGGAAGGAGTGAATGATAATACCTTCCCTCAGGAAGAAGTTAATGATTCCAATATAGAATTGTCGATAAATTATGGTTATACACATATATTATGGAATCAAGATGAAATAGAAAGTTTGAAGCATAATAGACCATTTGATTTTTCAAACATTAAATTTTTTGAAAAATAGGAAGTTATTGTACATATGTTTATATTTAACCAAAAAAGGAAATATCACAAACTAGGCACCTAGCTCGGTTGGCTAGGTGCGCGAAAGGGTGTGGCCTAGACCCGGGTTCGATCCAGGGGACGGCCAGTTTCACCATTTTTACCATACAAATTTAGAAATTTTTCATTAACACGTTGCAATATGAATTATATTTTCCTTTTTATATTCTCCTAAGGTGAAACAAAATTTATTTTGATACACTTGAGGTATGTAAGGTATAATTTATACTTTTAATAACCCATCAAAACAAGTTTGGTTAGTTTTTGTAAATGCAGGTAATGTAACAAAACACAGTTGTGGATCTTATGATATTTGTTTCCAAAATGGAACCAGAAGTCTCATATGAAGATCATATAACACTGATCGGAAAAAGATTGCCTACCTAAGGATTGTTGTCTATAAAGCTTTGATCAACTTTCAAGGAAGATAGAGACAAGTCACATAAATGATACATATTAAAATGAGGGGGAGTACTATACAAGTTGCACTCTTTTTCCCTTAACTAAGTTTTATCCCATTGGGTTTTCTTAGTAAGGTTTTTAATGAGGCAACATACATGATCCAGAAATATCAGGAGAAGGCTACAGACTGCACTCTTTTTCCCTTAGCTATGGTCTTATCCCACTGGGTTTTCCTAGCAAGGTTTTTAACGAGGCAGTACTTAAAGACCCAGAAGTTTACAAAGTGTCATCCAAGGGGGAGTGTTATAAATCATTGTTAATAATGTGGATGACAACTAAAAAGTTATAGAATTATCAATTCTTAACTTGTTAGGATGGTAGCCCCTTTGTTTTGACTTATGATGTGAATATGGCTTTATAAATAGTGCGTGTATTGAATGTAATATGAATACACATCACATGAGAGTGTGAGTTGATATTTCAAACTAGAATCAATAGAATGTGTAATTGTAAAGATGAGAAGAATAGAGAAAGATATATTGAGAAAGTTTTGATCTCAATCCCTTTGTTTTACAACACTTTCATAATTTTCCATAAAAATCAAGTAAAATCCAAGGGCATTATTATAGCAAGAAAGTGTGGTATCTAATCCCAATCATGGGCTTATGCAAAGATGATAAAGAAAAATATATCCCTTTTGGATAGATTTCTAAGTATGTCACCCATACCAACCAACATCACTTTATAGCCTAATAATTAAATATTTAACACATGTAAAGATGATAAAGTGTCATTTTATAAATATTAAATATATATATATGTATGTTATATGTAAAGATATTGAAAAATCACTAAAAATATTGTACACATTATATTATTTATTTTCTCGTATCATATGTGTTTTTATAACATTATATGTTTATTTTTGTGTAAGATAATTTTGATAGGGTATAAATTAGCTTTTATACTAGTAGGTTTGAAGTGATGTTAACTTATTTAGTAGTTGTGATTGAGGTTCCTTAACATCATATTCTTAGTTGTAATTGATACGTAAATGTGAGTTTCCCACCATGAAACACATGAACAAAGCTTTTAATCGTTCTTGAGTGTGATGAAAGTATAAACTGCCAACACCTGCAAAAACCGCAACCCATATCATTACAACTATGCAAGGTAGAGGTATAAGCAGGCTGAGCTAGAGTTCCCCTAAGCTCGAGTTCGATTCGTCTACCTTAACAAAGCTCAAGATCAAGCTCGGCTCGTGAGAAAGTTTTTAACATAAAGCTCATTAAATAAAAGGTTATATATTCATATGAATAATAATCTCGTCTAGTCTGCATAATCTCAACGGAACAGACAAATTTAAAATTTTAATAAATTTTTATTATTTACTTTTATTTATAAATAAAACTCCTTGACGATACACATTTTTTGTTTGTATAAACTTTTATTAGGATTTCATTATAATGATTTGTGATATAATTTCGAATAAAGTAACTTTCTTGTAAAAAGTTATATACTATTAAAATTAAGTAAGTATATAAATAGCCTTTTTTCAATAAAATGATGAATTGAATCCTTAAAAAAGGAAAAATGGTTGGGATTGGGTTGTACTCCGTAGTACAATAACTGGCAAACACAAATAACTCTTATCTGCTGACATGGCAAGTATTGATTGGATAATCCAGATTTCCATAGTGACGTGGATAATTGTTTATTGGTGGAAGGACCCAAAGAAAAGGATTTGTTTTCATAGGTGAAAAGAGGTCTTAGATGTATGGTAGATGCACTGCCTACGTTCCCTTGTTTATAATCATTGGCTTCTAATAACAAAAACACCCAATCTCTTTTTAATTTTTATTTTTATTTATTTTAATTTTTAATTAAAAAAATTTATAATTCAAACGGTACCAAATGGGAAATGATTTAAATTTTAAACTTTTTAAGTCTTGAATTTATTTTTAATAACATAATTAAAGTGTGTAATTCAAAAATAAGTGTAATGTTAATTTAAAAAATTATGAAATTAAAACTTTTAGTTTTGAGTGTTATCGAGTGCAATGGATAGACGTTTACAAATATAAAAATTATACAACGGTATTGTCAATTCAGGGTTTGAAACATCAGAAAAAAAAAACTTGAAACAAAGTTTCTTTTTTAGTTGTAGTATTCATTTATTATTAATTTTTTAACGGTTTAAATTACATCAAATCCATCTTTGGTGAGACTTGAACCCTTGACCTCAAGGGAAACAACACCACACTAATACTTAATTCCAATGACTTTTGCCAATTGAACCCGACTCTCAACCCAAAATTCATTTTTTATTAATTCGTAATAATTCTATATACTTAAATCATCTCATCCATGGTCGCTTTTCAACTTTTACTTGCGCATAATCTATAATGTTCAATAAGTGTACATAAAAACATAGCCTAAATAATGTCCCAAATACGCATATTGTCAACAAAACGTCTAATCTACCCAAGTTTGTGTCACGACATATCTATAATATGTGTATCTTAATACTTACCTTAATAAAGCCACTCATTTTAAAAGTAACCGTGGTTGCCACTTAAGAAGTCTTTAGCGATGCTTCAAACACATGCAATACAAGCGCTTGGCTAAAAGAGAGTTGTATTCACGTGATGTGAGCGACATACCATACTATTACATACCTTTCAATGACAAGCGAAAACAATGAAGTAAGTGTTTTGGTCAAAAATCACACAAGGATAATGTAACCAAATCTGATTTTTGTGAGCTTAGATGCTTGGTTAATTGAAAAAATGTATGAACAATAAATGAATGATGAACACAAGGATTTATACGAGAAAAAAATCCCTTGATCAGTGAATGATCTCCGGCATAAAAAACCTCGGTTAGTGAAAACTGTTAGGGCATGAATTTTATGCTAAGGATCATCTATCCTGAGACTGGGCATGGATCATGGATCCTTAATGGATGATGCAGGGAGTCTGAGGATCCAGGATCCTTACTATTGTTTATGTTTTAACAATTGTCACGTTTTTAATGTTTATATGCAGGTAATGGACGACGTGGACTTAGTCTTTGCTGGAATCTCGTAGAATATGCTTCATAGGCATGTGCATGATGAAAAGTAACCGTTTTGGAGAACATGGTAACTTCCACCTTTTTAGGAAAGTTGGTTACTAGATATTTTTCTATCTTTAAAGGGGAAAACAGCTCATTTTAGGCATAATTCGAATACAACACCAAAAACACACAACTCTCTGCAAACTCTTAGCAAAAAACACATACACACTTTAGCAAATCATTGTATTGAGCTTGTTTTCTTCCGAAGTTGTACAAGGATCATTATTATTGTTTCAGCAATATAGTTGGTGATCGGTAGTTTCCATCACCCGAGGTTTTTTATGCCGGAGATCTTCTAAAGATCAAGGGCTTTTTCCTCGTATAAATTTCGGTGTTCATCGTTGATTTCATTTTCTATTCGTTCATACATTTGATCAACACAATAAGCACTCAACCTCACAAAAATCAGATTTGGTTACATTATCCTTGTGTGATTTTTGACCAAAACAGTTTGGCGCCCACCGTGGGGCAATTGGTGCTTCAATTCTGAGAAATTTTGTTCATTTCTGTTCATTACCTTCAACTACATGGCTTCTCATGCGAAAACTACTTCAAGTTCCATGTTGGCGGTTATCTCATCACAGGGCATTCCGCCTTTGCATCCTCTATCCCCTGCATTCCAGAAGAATGCTGAGAATGCTCCGAAGAAGACAACCCCTGTTTTCACAGAACCAACTGTAGTTTCTTCCTCTGCACCTACTAACAGTGATCTTTATGCTTTGATTTTGCAGATGAGAGGATACATGTAACAACAGGACGAAACTAATGGCAGGATCCTTCGCGAAATTGATGAAATCAAGAAATTGAAAAAATCAGCAGATGATCACTCACCATTGATGCCTAGGTCGTTGGATTTTACTACTCCATCATCAACAATTCAGTTTTCCAAAGGATCCAATGTCCAGATTCAAGGATCCTCTATCCTTCGGCAAGGATCACTGGAGTCAGCGCAGCCTCAAGCATCCTACTTCCAGCATCAAGGATCCTCTTTTCAGCCTCAAGGATCCTCATCTCAGCATCAAGGATCCTTATTTAGTTCGAGAGGATACATGGGGACACTAACAGTTCAAGGATCCTACCCTCAGCATCAATGATCCTCATCGCAGGTTCAAGGTGTCACACCCCCAAAATCCACCATGCGGAGTACCACCGCTTGGAGGCGTGACGTGACCAGGATCGAGCCACCAATCATATTGAACATCGTAATTAAGTAAATAAGACCAACCACAATACCATTGGTGACCAAAGCTAGTTAACCATGTTTAGTTTAATCAACGGAAGCATAAAAGTAAATCCAGAAACATAAGTCCATAGTTTATAAGTTAAAGTTCAAAACGCAAGTTTAATAAGTTCATGAGGATTTAAATAATAAGCACGGAACATAACAGTCCGTACGCCACAACGACTCCTTCCTCGTGCAAGCTCCATCTAGCGACCTGTACGGCATGTAACAACGAGTCAACAACTAAGTTGAGTGAGTTCACGTTTGGTTGTTTAGTCTTAAGTTGTTTCTGAAAAGCGTGGTTTGACTTTCGTTGGCTTAATTGCCGTGGGGGTTACCCTGTAGTTGAAAGTATGTTTAACCAGTTCCTTCTTCATTACCCAAACCATAACCATAATCAGTGGGGGCTTTCCCCGTGTGAACTACTAGACGGTATGATATCGACTACTACGCAAATAAGTTGTGCCCTATATCAGCGTCTATCATCACTGATAGTCTGCCATAGTCCATTAGTACACGCCCGTCCGACCGGCACGGTGTGAGGTTTGTTAAACCTAATAGCGCTATTAACTAATGACCCGTTCGCCATTGGCCTCGGCGATTAAGTCGATATAATGAAGAGGGACTTATTGATAGAGTTTTGTCTAGCTAGTTTTTAAGGTTGTTGTCCTACACCAGGAGGACGAACGTACGCATTCTGCACCAGGAGAATTCGTAGGATTAATAATGGCATCCTACCTATGGAGGATGGTCGTACATATCTTCCCAAGGGGATATGTAGATTTAGTTTTAAATTCTTTAACCCATTCCCAAACCACCGGGAATCCCATGCCTTGTAGAAAGTGTGAACTCACCTCGGTTTGCTCGGTTAGATTCTCAAATATAGCTAACAGTCAAGGTCGGTCAATCACGTCCTAGTATGATTTACCAGTTAGTCATTTAGTGGCTTTCAAATAGAGCACAAAGTTCCTACACGTATCTATCACACAACATGCGTCACTTTGACGGTTTATGCCCATATAAGTTTCCCATCCATTCCCCACTCATAAGCAAACATACGATAATGCACATAACACATATAACATGTTAGATCATTTACAGATAGCACACTCGACATTTAGACACACAAATTACAGCTTACGTCATTTCAGCATAAATATTCGAAACCGGGCTGTTTTCGGACATTTTAATAAAATAGTTAACTTATTCCAAAAATTACCAAATTTTTACAGAATGTCTTAAACGTTCCAAATTTTATTTTGTAAAAATATCGGGGTCCTGTTCATTATTATTATTTTATAAAAATTCATTTTCCGGACTGAACTCAGATTTATATTTTTCTGACCACAGTCCACGGAATAATTTATTAAAATTCATCGAGCGTCCGATTTAAGAAATTCCAGTGGGTTAATTACAAATACATCGGTGGTCATCTACAGTACAAGTTTCGTGATCCAACTCTACACAGAACCCAAGTTATGACAGAAAACAATACACATATTTTCAGCAGAAAAATGCAGCTCTAGTTGCGGTTACAAAATGACGCTTTAAAAATAGTAAACGAAGTCCAAAAATTACGATTCCAGTGCCATTAGAACCGCATTTCATAATAACACGTTTTAGACTCAAAATATCAGTTTTTCGTTGAGTTTATTACCTGTTTACAGCCAACTGAAGTTGGCTGTTAAAACTTGGACATATTCTGTTTTCATTCTTTAACTTACTAACTTGTGTTCGATTGATTCCGCTAATTATGTTTAGTGATCACAACAACATCAAACATCAATATTAACCAACAACACATCAGATAATCAACCAAGAATCATAACAAAACAAGATCCAAGAGTTTTACACCATTACATTTCTTTTATCCAACAAGTTCATCATTTTTACAAGACTTTTAATTTTGTTCTCTAGTGTTCATAATTTTTATCCGTTAAATCTCTTATTAACCACTTTAAACAAGATCGAGAGGGTGTTTAGAGTCACTTACTACTAGCTCGAGGCTAGGGAAGAAACTAGACGAAAAATGGGTGGTTAATAGCGACGTAGTGAGGTCCTTGCGATTCCGTATGCACCGGGTCTCCTTGTATGAGCTCTAACTCCTAGGATTGTATGTAGAATTGCAAGATCAAAATTGAAAAGTGTTGGTGGGTGGGCTATGATTCTCGGCCGAAGACAAGGCAAGGGAAGGGAGTAATTTTTTTTTTGTTTAAGTGTTAGTGAGAATGGAATGTTATTACCTTCTAAACTTCCTTATAGCCCATCCATCTTATTGTCCATTAAATAATATGTTCCATAGATATTAGACAAACCAATAAAATAATCAAAACAAATCAAGAGTATGTCACCTATGTGGTGACCGTTTGGTTAGGGGGGGTTGGGTTTATAGTTGGATTTCAACTAAAAGGTTAAGTGCTAGTTAGGTTAGTTAGGAAAATAAATAAATCACTAGTGTGTTATGTAGTTATTACGGGTGTTCGGGTACCCTAACTAGCTCAGAAAAAGAAAAACAATGTCAATGTCAATATTTTTTTGTGTTCCGGGTAGAGTCCGGTTGTTCGGTTCGACACTGTTCCGTTAAACTGCTTAATTAATCCGTAAAGCGTCCTACATATATATTTTTGCAACGTTTTTAATTTTTAACACTCAGGAAGGCATACCGGACTATTTAGTAACTTTTCTGTATCCTACTAGTATGTTAACAAATACATGTAAGTATAACACAGATATCAGAAAGCAGTTAAGTAATTCCACACAGTCGTCAAGCACTTTAATTATCATTAATGAATTGTACGGAATACATGGGATTTTGAGGGTTGTCACATTCTCCCCCTGTTAAGAGAATTTCGTCCCGAAATTTAGCGCGTGGTTACTGAGGAAGCTTGCTAAGTTGCGTTGTTTTCCTGATTTTCCTGGGGTGTCACATCATCCCCCCGTTGATTTGGAATTTCGTCCCGAAATTATGCAGTAGCTTCAGCCTCAGTAGTGGTTGCGTTTTTCTTAAACAGCTGGGGATACTTGAGTTTCATTTGGTCTTCTCGTTCCCAGGTATACTCTGGGCCACGACGAGCATTCCAACGAACTCGGACCAGAGGTATCCTGGTACGCTTGAGGATCTTAACATCTCGATCCGTAATCTCTACTGGTTCCTCGACGAATCGCAGCTAGTCGTCGATTGTGAGTTCCTTAAGAGGAACTATGAGGGTCTCATCCGACAGACACTTCTTCAGATTCGACACATGGAAAACATTGTGAACTCCGCTGAGTTCTTCAGGTAGATTTAACCTGTAGGCGAGTTTGCCAATTTTCTCGGTGACTTCGAATGGTCCGACATAACGCGGATTGAGTTTGCCTCGTTTGCCAAAGCGGACTACACCTTTCCAAGGTGAGACTTTGAGTAGCACTCGATCCCCAACCTGGAACTCGAGTGGTTTTCTTCCTTTATCAGCATAGCTTTTCTGACGGTCACGAGCTGCTGCCATTCGCTGTCGTATCTGAGCAATTCTCTCAGTTGTATCTACTACAAGTTCTGGGCCAGTGATTTGGCTGTCACCAACTTCTGCCCAACAGAGAGGTGATCGGCATTTGCGTCCGTACAATGCCTCGAACGGAGCGGCTTGGATGCTGGTGTGGTAGCTGTTGTTGTATGAAAACTCCACCAGTGGGAGGTGCTTTTCCCAGCCATTACCAAAATCAATCACACATGCCCTAAGCATGTCTTCAAGGGTTTGGATGGTGCGTTCAGATTGCCCATCCGTCTGTGGGTGATAAGCGGTGCTCATATCCAAACGTGAGCCAAAAGACTTGTGCATAGCTTGCCATAGTTCTGAAGTAAAACGCGCGTCACGATCAGATATAATAGAGGTTGGCACTCCGTGCCTTGATACCACTTCCTTTAGGTAAATGTTTGCAAGAGTAGAAAACTTATCCGTTTCTTTGATAGCCAGAAAATGTGCAGACTTGGTCAGTCGATCTACGATCACCCAAATGGTATCGTTTCCGCGTTGAGATCTGGGCAGGCCGGTAACGAAATGCATGGAAATTTGCTCCCATTTCCATTTCGGGATCTCCGGTTGTTGAAGTAGGCCTGATGGTTTCTGATATTCAGTCTTGACTCTCGCACAAGTCAAGCACTTACTGACGTAGGTTGCTATGTGGGCTTTCATGCCAGGCCACCAATACGTAGTCTTGAGGTCGTGGTACATTTTATCCGAACCAGGATGTACCGAATAACGAGACTTGTGCGCTTCGTCCATCACAAGCTCGCATAAGTTTCCATAAAGTGGAACCCAGATGCGCCCTGTTACATAGTAAGCGCCGTCTTCCTTTTGTTCTAGCCGCTGCCTCGATCCTCGTAGGGATTCAGCCCTGATGTTCTCTGCTTTCAATGCTTCAACCTGAGCATCACGAATCTGAGTGGGAAGGTTAGATTGGATGGTAAGTTGTAAAGCACATACACGCTTAGGTAGGGTATCATTTCGACTGAGGGCGTCGGCCACAACATTGGCCTTGCCCGGATGATATTTGATAGCGCATTCATAATCGTTCAAAAGTTCGACCCATCGGCGTTGTCGCATATTTAATTCCTTTTGCTTGAAGATGTGCTCAAGACTCCTGTGATCGGTGTAAATGGTGCACTTGGTACCGTACAGGTAATGTCTCCATATCTTAAGTGCGAAAACAACTGCTCCCAGCTCCAAGTCATGCGTAGTGTAGTTCCTTTCGTGAACTTTAAGTTGGCGCGATGCGTAGGCAATGACCTTGTCACGTTGCATCAATACGCAACCAAGTCCTTGGATGGAAGCGTCGCAATAAACCACAAAATCTTCTGTGCCTTCAGGCAATGAGAGGATAGGCGCGCTACAAAGTCTATCTTTCAAGTGCTGAAACGCAGATTCCTGTGCATCACCCCAGCGATAGGTGACACCCTTCTGAGTCAGTGAAGTGAGGGGTTGCGCAATCTTGGAGAAATCCTTTATAAACCTTCTGTAATATCCCGCCAAACCCAAAAATTGGCGGATTTCTGTTGGTGTACGGGGTGCAGGCCAGTTCTTGTTCGATCCAACCTTAGATGGATCCACATGAATCCCATCCTTGTTTACCACATGGCCTAGAAAGTGGACTTCGCGAAGCCAGAAGTCACATTTCGAAAACTTGGCGTACAACTGCTCTTTTCGAAGAAGTTCCAGCATAAGTCGTAGATGCAGCTCGTGTTCCTCCTGACTCTTAGAATAGATCAGGATGTCGTCGATGAACACAATAACGAACTTATCCAGGTAAGGCTTACACACTCGGTTCATGAGATCCATGAAGACCGCTGGTGCATTCGTCAGCCCGAATGGCATAACCAGAAACTCGTAATGGCCGTAACGAGTTCTGAATGCTGTTTTGGAGACGTCCTCATCTCGGACCCTCAGCTGATGATATCCTGATCTCAAATCAATCTTGGAGTAATAGCTCGACCCTTGCAACTGGTCGAACAAGTCGTCAATGCGTGGAAGAGGATAACGATTCTTCACAGTCACCTTGTTAAGTTCGCGGTAGTCAATACACATTCTGAAAGTACCATCTTTCTTCTTTACGAACAAGACTGGAGCTCCCCAGGGCGAAGAGCTAGGACGTATGAAACCCTTTTCCAAGAGTTCTTGTAGTTGTGTGGACAGTTCTTCAAGTTCTGATGGAGCTAGACGATAAGGTGCTCGAGCTATGGGTGCTGCTCCAGGAGCTAGCTCGATTTGAAACTCAACTTGACGATGAGGCGGAAGACCAGGTAATTCCTTAGGAAATACCTCGGGAAAGTCACGTACAATAGGAATATCTTCAATTCTCTTCTCTTCCATTGATGTGTCAGTAACGAGCGCTAGAATGGCAGTGTGGCCCTTTCGTAGACACTTCTGGGCCTTAAGGAAAAAGATAATGCCTACAACAGCACCACTCTTATCGCCCTGAATCACCAGAGGTTCTTCACCAGGACGAGGAATGCGGACGATCTCGTTGCAAAGGATTTCCGCTTGATGATGAGATAGCCAATCCATCCCAATAACGACGTCGAAACTACCCAGTGTGATAGGAATAAGATCGATAGAGAAAGTCTGACCAGCTAAGACGAGGTTACAACCTTTAACTACGTGTGTGGCTTCAAGACTTTTACCGTTAGCTAGTTCTACCGTGTGTTTGGTGTTCAGAAGTGTTGGAGTGCGCTTAAGCATTTGGCTAACTTTTAAGGACCCATAACTAGTATCGGCACCCGAATCAAATAAAACAGTAACAAAGAAGTCATCCAGAAGAAACTTACCCATCACAACGTTGGGATCGTTCCTTGCTTCTCCCTGACCAATCACGAACACCCGACCTTGTGCGCCATTGCCATTATTGTTACCTCCATTGTTGCCTCCGTTGTTGTTTCCATTGTGGTTCTCGTTTCTTTGGTTATTGTTCTGGTTTTGGTTCAGCTGGGGGCAGTTCCTCTTAAAGTGGCCTTCAGCGCCACACTGAAAGCATCCTTTATTTCCCTGCTGATGCTGCTGCTGGTGGTTCTGTGGGGCTTGTTGTTGTTGTTGGCGATTCTGATTTGCTGGTCGGGCGCTCCTGCAATCCTTTGCTTCATGACCAAACTTGTTACACCTCAGGCAACGACCTTTGTTGCACTGCCCGCTGTGATGTTTGTTGCACCGGTTGCACTTGGGGTGGTTCCCTCGGTATCCACCCTGTCCTTGGTTACCAGAAGATTGCTGACCAGGACTCTGGTAGTCATCAGTCTTTCGCTGCTGAGACTGAACTGAAGTAGAACCCTTTCCGGAGTTCCCATCCCATTTTCGCTTGTTGTCGGTAGGTGCATCAGAAGTAGCTGTGGCACTGATACGTTTGGGTAGCCTGTTTTGCTCCACCGCCTGGTCAGTGAATCGATGGGCCAACTTGATGATTTGCTGTATGGTACCCAGGTTGGCTGAAGTTACGTGACTTTGAATCTCTGGTACAAGGCCCTTGAGATACAACTCAATTCGTTTGATGGGAGGGTCCACCATAGTTGGACACAGGATGGCCAGCTCGTTTGACCTCTTAGTATACGCCTCAATCTCAGACCCCGTCATCTTCAGATTGTAAAATTCCACCTCTAGCTTGTGGATGTCATCCCGACTACAGTACTCCTCCTTGATCAGCTCTTTGAAACCATTCCAGGGTGTGGCATTAGCAACTGCCAGTCCTAGTAGTTGAACCTGTGCCTTCCACCAGGTTAACGCAGCTCCTTCAAGTGTTCCGGTAGCATATTTCACCCTACGGTCTTCGGGGCATTCGCACATCTCGAAAACAGACTCAAGCTTTTCAAACCAGTGAAGAAGGCCCACTGCTCCTTCGGTGCCACTGAAAGTAGTAGGTCGGCAGTCCATGAACGTTTTGAATGTGCACACAGGAGGTTGAGCACGTTGACCTCCTGCTGGGTTAGCTGCGAGTGCCTCAGCGACCCGTTCGTTGATCAAAGCCGTCAACTGGGCTTGAGTGAGGTTGATACGTCCTCCGCGTCCGCTCATGATCTTCATAACGAAGCAACGTAAGTGAGGAAAGTGTCGCGAAAGTGCGTAAGTGTGGGACGACATTAGAGAGTAAGCACACAAGGTTCAAATAACAATTATCACATTATCTAATGCACAGTGAGAACTACCTAACCGAAAATATAACATAAATCATACCACTTATGGTATCGAGTCTTGCATGTGGAGCGAAGCGTCGTTGTGGATCGTTGAGCACTGTACTGGTTATAGTCTGGTTTTATAAAAAACTTTTCCCTTTTAAAAACCAAGTTCACTATAACCAATGGCTCTGATACCAATCTGTCACACCCCCAAAATCCACCATGCGGAGTACCACCGCTTGGAGGCGTGACGTGACCAGGATCGAGCCACCAATCATATTGAACATCGTAATTAAGTAAATAAGACCAACCACAATACGATTGGTGACCAAAGCTAGTTAACAATGTTTAGTTTAATCAGCGGAAGCATAAAAGTAAATCCAGAAACATAAGTCCATAGTTTATAAGTTAAAGTTCAAAACGCAAGTTTAATAAGTTCATGAGGATTTAAATAATAAGCACGGAACATAACAGTCCGTACGCCACAACGACTCCTTCCTCGTGCAAGCTCCATCTAGCGACCTGTAACGCATGTAACAACGAGTCAACAACTAAGTTGAGTGAGTTCACGTTTGGTTGTTTAGTCTTAAGTTGTTTCTGAAAAGCGTGGTTTGACTTTCGTTGGCTTAATTGCCGTGGGGGTTACCCTGTAGTTGAAAGTATGTTTAACCAATTCCTTCTTCATTACCCAAACCATAACCATAATCAGTGGGGGCTTTCCCCGTGTGAACTACTAGACGGTATGATATCGACTACTACGCAAATAAGTTGTGCCCTATATCAGCGTCTATCATCACTGATAGTCTGCCATAGTCCATTAGTACACGCCCGTCCGACCGGCATGGTGTGAGGTTTGTTAAACCTAATAGCGCTATTAACTAATGACCCGCTCGCCATTGGCCTCGGCGATTAAGTCGATATAATGAAGAGGGACTTATTGATAGAGTTTTGTCTAGCTAGTTTTTAAGGTTGTTGTCCTACACTAGGAGGACGAACATACGCATTCTGCACCAGGAGAATTCGTAGGATTAATAATGGCATCCTACCTATAGAGGATGGCCGTACATATCTTCCCAAGGGGATATGTAGATTTAGTTTTAAATTCTTTAACCCATTCCCAAACCACCGGGAATCCCATGCCTTGTAGAAAGTGTGAACTCACCTCGGTTTGCTCGGTTAGATTCTCAAATATAGCTAACAGTCAAGGTCGGTCAATCACGTCCTAGTATGATTTACCAGTTAGTCATTTAGTGACTTTCAAATAGAGCACAAAGTTCCTACATGTATCTATCACACAACATGCGTCACTTTGACGGTTTATGCCCATATAAGTTTCCCATCCATTCCCCACTCATAAGCAAACATACGATAATGCACATAACACATATAACATGTTAGATCATTTACAGATAGCACACTCGACATTTAGACACGCAAATTACAGCTTACGTCATTTCAGCATAAATATTCGAAACCGGGCTGTTTTCAGACATTTTAATAAAATAGTTAACTTATTCCAAAAATTCCCAAATTTTTACAGAATGTCTTAAACGTTCCAAATTTTATTGTGTAAAAATATCGGGGTCTAGTTCATTTTTATTATTTTATAAAAATTCATTTTCCGGACTGAACTCAGATTTATATTTTTCTGACCACAGTCCTTGGAATAATTTATTTAAAATTCATCGAGCATCCGATTTACGAAATTCCAGTGGGTTAATTACAAATACATCGTTGGTCATCTACAGTACAAGTTTCGTGATCCAACTCTACACAGAACCCAAGTTATGACAGAAAACAATACACATATTTTCAGCAAAAAAATGCAGCTCTAGCTGCGGTTACAAAATGACGCTTTAAAAATAGTAAACGAAGTCCAAAAATTACGATTCCGGTTCCATTAGAACCGTATTTCATAATAACACGTTTTAGACTCAAAATATCAATTTTTCGTTGAGTTTATTGCCTGTTTACAGCCAACTGAAGTTGGCTGTAAAAACTTGGACAGATTCTGTTTTCATTCTTTAACTTACTAACTTGTGTTCGATTGATTCCGCTAATCATGTTTAGTGATCACAACAACATCAAACATCAATATTAACCAACAACACATTAGATAATCAACCAAGAATCATAACAAAACAAGATCCAAGAGTTTTACACCATTACATTTCTTTTATCCAACAAGTTCATCATTTTTACAAGACTTTTAATTTTGTTCTCTAGTGTTCATAATTTTTATCCGTTAAATCTCTTATTAACCACTTTAAACAAGATCAAGAGGGTGTTTAGAGTCACTTACTACTAGCTCGAGGCTAGGGAAGAAACTAGACGAAAAATGGGTGGTTAATAGCGACGTAGTGAGGTCCTTGCGATTCTGTATGCACCGGGTCTCCTTGTATGAGCTCTAACACCTTGGATTGTATGTAGAATTGCAAGATCAAAATTGAAATGTGTTGGTGGGTGGGCTATGATTCTCGGCCGAAGACAAGGCAAGGGAAGGGAGTAATTTTTTTTTTGTTTAAGTGTTAGTGAGAATGGAATGTTATTACCTTCTAAACTTCCTTATAGCCCATCCATCTTATTGTCCATTAAATAATATGTTCCATAGCTATTAGACAAACCAATAAAATAATCAAAACAAATCAAGAGTATGTCACCTATGTGGTGACCGTTTGGTTAGGGGGGGGGGGGTTGGGTTTATAGTTGGATTTCAGCTAAAAGGTTAAGTGCTAGTTAGGTTAGTTAGGAAAATAAATAAATCACTAGTGTGTTATGTAGTTATTACGGGTGTTAGGGTGTTCGGGTACCCTAACTAGATCAGAAAAAGAAAAACAATGTCAATGTCAATATTTTTTGTGTTCCGGGTAGAGTCCGGTTGTTCGGTTCGACACTGTTCCGTTAAACTGCTTAATTAATCCGTAAAGCGTCCTACATATATATTTTTGCAACGTTTTTAATTTTTAACACTCAGGAAGGCATACCGGACTATTTAGTAACTTTTCTGTATCCTACTAGTATGTTAACAAATACATGTAAGTATAACACAGATATCAGAAAGCAGTTAAGTAATTCCACACAGTCGTTAAGCACTTTAATTATCATTAATGAATTGTACGGAATACATGGGATTTTGAGGGTTGTCACACAAAGATCCATGGAATATCCTCCAAGACCTTCAGCTCCAATGTATCCTGGATCCAACATCTTTCAGGATCAAGGATCCTCGGGCTGGTCAACAACCCAGAAGTTCAGAGATTCATGTGGGAGACTTCATTCCCATGCAGACTATTGCTTCATCTGGTCCCTCAATCATGCCAGAATCACACCAATATGGATTCACTCCAGGAATCCCAACCTTGAATCCTTCGGGAGGTAACACTTTGAATACTTCTTATAATCCTAACCATGGCTTTGTGTAGGATACATGAATCAACCAAGCTATGGCTAAGGAATTGTAGAAACTCAAGGATATGATATCCAGCGTTTCGGGAGTGGTTAAGCCATTTCCTGCAATTCCAAACGAAAGCCACAAGATATCTCGTTTTGCACCACCTATTTATGATGCAGAGATACCAAAGAGGTTCCAAACACCAAACATGAAGGTGTATGATGGCACAACTGATCCAGAAGAGCATATAGCTCAATACAGGGAGAGAATGGAGATCAATCCCATTCCTGAAAGGTTGAAAGAAGCGTGTCTATGCAAGGGTTTCGGATCCGCACTGACAGGATCGGCTCTTAAATGGCTGCTAAGTCTTCCCCTTACTCTATTACTTCATTTGCTAATCTAGTTAACTTACTTAATAGCCAATTCTCATGCAGTAGGAAATTTGAACGTTTAACTAGTGATCTATATAGGGTAACACAAGGTCAAAATGAATCACTTAGAGATTATATCACTAAATTCAGTAAAGAATCCTTAGACATTCCTAACTTAGATATTGCTACTTCTGTTGAAGCTTTTAAAATGGGTTTACTTCAGGATTCACAATTCTATGATGATCTTGTTATGACACCTTGCAGGAACCTAGATGAAGTAAGGAACAGGGCCCTTAGATTCATCCGTTTAGAGGATGATAAAATGATCTAGGAGAGATTGTCAGGATCCTCAAAGCAAGACAAACAAGGATCCTATTTCAAGAATAACTGATCCAAGCAATACTCCAAGCATGACAACCAGAATGTGCATGCTGTGGAATAAGAGGAAGATGATGAGGATTACCCTCCTATTTCTGAATATTGTTTTTATGCTGATAATAATGAACTAATCATTGCTATGCAGAATTTAGGTGACAAGGCTAGGTGGCCAAGGAAGAATGACAAACCGCCTGTTACCAAAGACAAATCGAAATGGTATGCTTACCATGAGGATATTGGTCATCTCACAGATGAGTGCATAGCATTAAGGAAGGAGATAGGTTATCTTTTGATCAAAGGATACTTAAAGGAATTGCTTGGAAGGAAAAAGTCAAGGATCCAGGATTCTGAGAAAGTTCCTGAAAAAGCTCCTCCTCCACTAGCTGATGCTCAAATCATCCATTTCATCTCCGGAGGTTCTCAGCAGCTAAAAGACATGCAAAAGAAACAAAGGTGGAGAATGGGGACAAACATGTTCAAACTTCCATTCTTACCCAGGAAAAAGTCGTATCCTTTGATGAGGATGATCGTGTGGATATACAGGATCCTCATCATGACGGTTTGGTTATTACATTATTTATATCTAACCATTTTGTTTGCAGGATTCTCATTGATGGGGGAAGCTCAGTGAACATAATCCAGTTGGATGTCCTCAAAAGAATGAACATCCTTGAATCTGATATTATCCCAAGATCATATGTCCTTGTGGGATTCAGTGGAAAGACAAAGATTACATTGGAGGACATCAAACTTCCTATTTATATAGAGGGAGTGAATTCTGTTAAAAAATTCTATGTTATTGATTGCTTATCTTGCTGTAATGTTATCCTTGGCAGGCCATTGATACACGATATGAAGGCAGTCCCCTCAACATATCATCAATGTGTCAAGCTCCCAACTCTATGGGATGTGGTGAAGATAGAAAGTGATCAGCAGGAGGCAAAGAACTGTTACACTTCTTCAATAAAGCCAGCTTCCAAGGAGTAAGACGTCATGGAGGCAAGAGAGCAAGACGTCAAGGATATTCTGTTGAACCCAGAGGATCCTGAATCCAAATTTTTTATAGGATCCGGGATCCTAGACAGTATTGAGCAGGATTTAATATCCTTCTTGAAAAGAAGAAAGTCTACCTTTGCTTGGAAACATGAAGACACGACAGGTATATCTAAGGATGTTATTACTCACAAACTTGGTATTGACAGGTCTTTCAAGCGAATACACCAAAAAAGGAGAAAGTTTGCACTTGAAAGGAATGCCATTATCCAAGAAGAGGTAGACAAATTTCTCAAGGCAGATAAGACATATTGAGGAAGAATAAGAAGTTTGAGTGGACTGATAAGCATGAAGCTGCACTCAAGGTTCTTAAGGATTATCTATCCTCAGCACCAGCCCTGATGAAACCAGAAAATGGAGAATCATTATCCTTATACTTAGCTGTTTCAGCTAAAGCAGTAAGTGCGGTCCTAGTTGAGGATCATGAAAGCTCTCAACATCCGGTATACTATGTAAGTAAAAGTCTACTTGATCCTGAGGCCAGGTATTCTCATTTAGATAAATTAATTTTTTAATTTAATTATGGCTTCCGCTAAACATAGACATTATTTCGACACTTACACTATTATTGTGAAAACTAACTTTCCTATTAAGAATGTTCTCAGGAAACCTGAAATGTCAGGTAGAATGGCAAAGTGGATAGTCACGCTTAGTGCATATAACATTAAGTATGAACCCAGGACTGCCATCAGGTCTCAAGCTTTAATTAACTTTGTGGCTGATTTCAGTAGTGATCTACAAAGGGAAGCTGAATTAGAAGTTCAACAACTTGAGAAGACCAAGGATCCTTGGACACTCTTCACGAATGGAGCTTCAAATGTTAAAGGAACTGGACAAAGCACACTACTAAAATTGCCACAGGGGGACATTATACCCTAATCCATTGCATGTGAATTCCAAACCACTAATAATGAGGCAGAGTATGAGGCCTTGATAGCAGGTTTGCAATTAGCTAAGAATATGAGGATCATGTATCTTCAAGTATTCGTAGATTCGCTATTAATTACTAATCATTATAACGGTTCTTATGCTGTCAAAGGTGAAAAGCTAATCAAATACCCAGAGGTAGTCAGGAAATTGACAGATTCTTTTGCTTTTTTCAGTCTAACACAGGTACCCAGGGAAGAAAATGCAGAAGCTGATGCTTTAGCCAACCTTGGATCATCACTGAAGATTCCAGAGGATATTAAAATTTCCATTATCCACATTTTAGCTCCTGCTATTGAGGATCATACAACTATGGAGATAGTGGAGAATTCCGCAGTCATACCTAGTGATGGTGCACAGTCAAATTCAGGATCCTGGATCCTTCCAATCATGAGATATATACAACATGGAGAGATTCCTACAGGAGAAAACCCCAGAGCTTTCAAAGTCAAGGTATCTCAATTTACAATACTAAATAACATGTTATATAAACGATCTCTTGCAGGTCCATATCTAAGGTGCATCGAGGATCCAGAAATTCAAGAAGTCTTAAAGGATTTTCATAAAGGAGACTGTGGAAATCACACTGGGGGCAGAGCACTATACTATTGGCCCATAATGAAGAAGTATGCTGTGGAATACACAAAGAAATGTGATGCTTGTCAAAGACACAGTAATATCCTACACCAACCAGTGGAGCTCCTGCATCCTATATCCTCTTCCTGGCCATTCATGAGATGGGGAATGGATATAGTTGGCAAACTTCCCAAGGCACCAGGAGGGAAAGTATTTATGCTAGCCATGACAAACTACTTCTTTAAATGGATAGAAGTAGAAGCTTTTGCTCAAGCCAGAGAAAAGGAAGTTATATCCTTCATTAAGCGAAACATTATTACTAGATTTGGAATACATTCTGAAATTATTTGTGATAATGGATCCCAATTTATTGGGAATAGAACTACTAACTATTAGGGGAGGATTTTCCAATCCTAAGGATCACGGATCCTCAAGCATTGCCAGGATCATGGATCCTCAATTCTGTTTGAATTAAGGATCCTCAGAAGACATTGCAGGATCAGGATTCAGGATCCTTGTTGTTATCCTTGTACTAACGTTTGCCTTCATTACGTTTAAGTTTGTTTTGCAGGAGTATACACCTCGGACTTGGTCTTGCCGATATTCTTGGGGAATATGCCTTCATTATTCCGCACGTGCATGGCTTTGTGAACGTTATGGAGAACGTGGGAAGCTTGCACATTTAGCGGATAGTTAGTTGTTTTAGTTATTTCTAATTTTAAAAAGGGGATAACAAGCTTGAATTAGAACACTTGGCGATTTTAGAAAACACACACACTCGTAACAGATCTTAATAGCTCTCAACAGTTCATTTGGCGTTTTCATACACATTACACTATAGTGATCCTTGTAACAAGCTTGTTATCATCCCGAGTTGTAACAATCATTTGTTTAATTGTAGTTGGTGATCGGTAGTTTCCATCACCCCAGGTTTTTTATACCGGAGATCAACTCTTGATCAAGGGCTTTTTCCTCGTATAAATCTTTGTGTCATTTGTTCATTTCATTTGCAAGATATTCATACATTTGTTCAAGTATCATTCCTCACAACAAAGATTTGGTTGCATTATCCTAGCCTGATTTTTGACCAAAACAGTTTGGCGCCCACCGTGGGGCAATTGGTGCTTCATTTCTGAAAAATTTTGCTCATTGTGTTCATTTTGGTTCATCATCTTCAACCACATGGCTTCTTCAGCGAAGAACACTTCAAGTTCAATGCCGGCAGTCACTTCTTCATAGGGCGTTCCACCTTTGCCTCCACCACCTTTTGGATCCCGGAAGAATGCTGAAAATGCTGTAAAGAGACCAAGCCCCATTTTCCCAAAACCACCAACTTCTGCTGTTTCTTCTAACCCTACTACTAGTGATCTTTTTACTTTGATTTTGCAGATGAGGGATCACATACAAGAGCAGGACAAGACTAACGAAAGGATCCTCCGGGAGATTGGTGACATCAAGAAACAGAAGAGATCAGGGGAGGATCACTCTCCTCTGATACCAAGGTCATTGGATTTCGACACTCCAGCTATAACTGCCCAGCAATCTGCAGCTCCGGATATCCAGTACCAAAGTGAACCATTGGGAAGGCGTTACGGAACAACAACCATGAGTCAGGCGTTAGGGTCTCACTTCCAGCCTTCAGGATCCTATTTTCAGCCTTCGGGATCCTCTTTCCAATATCAGGGATCCTTCGTCAGCTCAGGAGGATATATGGGGACGCACACAGTTCAAGGATCCTCTCAGGTTCAAGGATCCTCTCAGATTCAAGGATCCTCTCAAGTTCTAGGATCCTCTCAGGTTCAAGGATCCTCTCAGGTTCAAGGATCCTCTCAGGTTCAAGGATCCTCTCAAATTCAAGGATCCTCCTTCCAGGTTCAAGGATCCAACATCTTTCAGGATCAAGGATTCTTAAGAAGTGTACAACCCTCAAGCACAGATGTTCACCAAGGAGACTTAATTCCAATGCAGACCATTGCTTCTTCTGGTCCTTTAGTCATACCAGAATCCCGTCAATATGGATTCACATCTGGAATTCCAAACTTGAATCCTCTGGGAGGTAACACTTTTAATAATTCTTACAACACTAACCATGGCTCTATGCAGGATACAGGTATCAATCAAGCTATGGCTAGGGAATTACAGAAACTGATGGATATGATATCCAGTGTTCCAGGGGTGGTTAGGCCCATTCCTGAAATCGCAGATGGCAGTCATAGGATATCTCGTTTTGCACCACCTATTTGTGATGCTGAGATACCCAAAAGGTTCCAGATACTAACTATGAAGCTGTATGATGGTTCGACGGATCCAGAGGAGCATGTAGCTCAATACAGAGAAAGGATGGAGATCAATCCAATCCCTGAGAGGTTAAAGGAAGCATGTTTATGCAGGGGTTTTGGATCCACACTCACAGGATCAGCTCTTAAATGGCTGCTAAGTCTTCCCCTTACTCTATTACTTCATTTGCTAATCTAGTTAACCTGTTTAATAGCCAATTCTCATGTAGTAGAAAATTTGAACGATTAACTAGTGATCTATATAGGGGTAACGCAAGGTCAAAATGAATCACTTAGAGATTACATCACTAAGTTTAGTAAAGAATCCTTAGATATTCCCAATATGGATATAGCTACGGCTGTGGAAGCCTTTAAAATGGGATTGCATAGGGATTCATTATTCTATGATGATCCTGTCATGACCTCATGCAGGAATCTTGATGAAGTGAGAACCAGGGCCCTTAGATTCATCCGATTAGAGGATGATAAAAGGATCCAGGAAAGACTGGCAGGATCCTCGAAGCAGGAAAAGCAAGGATCCTACTTCAGGAACAACAAGTCCAAGCCTTACAACAAGTCTGATAACCAGAACATGCATGCAGTAGAACAGGAAGAGGATGATGAGAATTATCCTCCCATTTCTGAATACTGTTTTTCTGTTGATAACAATGAACTGATCCTTGCAATGCAGAATCCAGGTGAAAAGGCTAGGTGGCCAAGAAAAAGTGAAAAACCAGCCACAACAAAAGACAAATCCAAATGGTGTGCATATCACGAGGATTTCGGGCATCTCACTGAAGAGTGTATTGCAGTGAGAAAATAGATTTGTTATTTGTTAAGCAAGGGGCACTTGAAGGAACTTTTGGGAAGAAAAAAGTCTAGGATCCAGGATCCTGAGAAGGTCCCAGAAAGAGCTCCTGCTCCTCCAGCAGATGCACAAGTTATAAACTTCATATCCGGTGGATCAGAAATTTGTGGTACTTCCTTTTCAGCAGCCAAAAGACATGCCAAGGAGACCAAAATGGATAATGGAGATAGACCCATCCGGACCTCTACCGTCACACAGGAGAAAGTTATAACTTTTGATGAGGATGATCGTGTTGATGTTCAGGATCCTCATCATGATGGTCTTGTTATTACTTTGTTTATTTCTAACCATTTTGTTTGCAGGATCCTAATCGATGGAGGAAGCTCGGTGAACATCATTCAGCTTGATGTCCTCAAGAAAATGAACATCCCTGAATCAGACATTGTCCCAAGATCCTCAGTTCTTGTGGGATTCAGCGGAGAAACCAAGAATACATTGGGGGACATTAAACTTCCCATCTACATTGAAGGACTTCATTCTTATCAAAAATTTTGTGTTATAGATTGCTTATCTTGTTGCAATGTTATCCTTGGCAGGCCATGGATACATGACATGAAGGCAGTTGCATCTACATATCATCAGTGTGTGAAGCTTCCTAGTCCATGGGGGGTGATAAAGATTGAGAGTGACCAACAAGAAGCAAAAAATTGCTACACCTCATCAATGAAGTCAGCCTCAAGACCAAGGGAGCAATAGCAACTAACGTATCCTCCAAGAGATGTCTTGGAGGCAAGAGAACAGGATGTGAAAGAAATCCTTATGGATCCTCATGATCCTAAATCAAAAGTCTTCATAGGATCAGGGATCCTCAGCAACGTCGAACAGGATCTAGTATCCTTCCTTAAAAGAAGAAAAACTACCTTTGCCTGGAAGCATGAAGACATGACAGGTATCTCTAAAGATATAATTACCCATAAACTTGGTATTGACAGGTCATTCAAGCCTATACATCAGAAGAGGAGGAAGTTTGCACCTGAAAGGAATGCCATTATCCAGGAGGAGGTAGACAAATTACTCCGAGCAGGTATGATTAGAGAGGTTAAGTATCCAAGATGGTTAGCCAATGTGGTTGTTGTTCAAAAGAAAAATGGAAAGTGGAGGGTATGTGTCGATTTTACTGATTTAAACAAGGCATATCCCAAGGATCCTTTCCCATTACCCCACATTGACTCCATGGTGGATGCTACCGTGGGCCATGAGTTGTTGACTTTTGTGGATGCTTTATCTGGATTTCAACAAATTCAGATGGAACCATCTGATCAAGAGGATATAGCCTTTATGACCCCAACTGATATCTATTGTTATATTGCTATGCCATTTGGACTAAGGAATGCAGGTGCTACTTATCAAAGGCTAGTCAATATGATGTTTAAGGAACAAATAGGACACACTATGGAAGTCTACATAGACGACATGGTGGTTAAGTCCAAGAGAGCTGAGGATCACCTTAGAGACCTGGAAGAAACATTCAATATCCTTGACAAATTCAATATGAAGTTGAATCCTTCGAAGTGTCACTTTGGTGTTAAAGCAGGCAAGTTCCTAGGATACATGGTAACAAAAAGAGGCATTGAAGCAAGTCCAGAGCAAATTAAGGCTATTGTGAATATCAAATATCCTGCCAATGCCAAGGATGTGCAAAGGTTGACAGGGAGGATCGCAGCCTTGAATAGGTTCATATCAAAATCATCAGAAAAGTGCAAGGAATTCTATGACATTTTGAGAAAGAACAAGAAGTTTAAGTGGACTGAAAAGCATGAAAATGCTCTCAAAGCCCTTAAGGATTACCTATCCTCAGCTCCTGCCTTGATGAAACCAGAAAAAGGGGATATATTATCCTTATACCTAGCGGTATCCTCTAAAGCAGTAAGTGCGGTCCTTGTTAAGGATCACGAAGGAAGGATGGCTAAGTGGGCAGTGAAGCTTAGTGCTTATGATATAAGATATGAACCAAGGACTGCCATCAAATCCCAAGCCTTGGCTGACTTTGTGGCAGATTTTAGTAGTGACTTGCAAAGAGAAGCTGAGTTAGAAGTTCAGCAGCTTGAAGAGACTAAGGATCCTTGGATACTTTTCACTGATGGAGCTTCTAATGTCAAAGGAACAGGACTTGGAATAGTACTAAAATCGCCACAGGGGGACATAATACCCCACTCCATAGCTTGTGAGTTTCAAACTACTAATAATGAGGCTGAATATGAAGCCTTGATAGCTGGTTTGCAAATTGCCAAGCATATGAGGATCAGGTATCTTGAGGTACATGTAGATTCATTGTTAATTACTAATCACTTTAATGGATCCTATGCTGTTAAAGGTGAAAAGCTAATCAAATACCTAGAGATAGTCAAGGAATTGGCACTCTCTTTTGTTTCTTTTAGTTTGACACAGGTACCCAGGGAGGAAAATGCAGAAGCTGATGCATTGGCCAACCTAGGATCATCCTTGAAGATTCCAGAGGATATCAAGATCCCTATCATCCATGTTTTGGCTCCTACTATTGAGGATCACATAACAATGGAGATAGAACAGGATTCTACAATGGTTCCTAGTGATGGTGCGCAGTCTCGTTCAGGATCATGAGATATATACAACATGGAGAGATTCCTACAGGAGAAAACCCCAGGGCTTTCAAAATCAAGGTATCTCAATTTACAATATTGAATAACATGTTATATAAACGATCTCTTGCAGGTCCATTAAGATGTATTGAGGACCCTGAAATCCAAGAAGTCCTAAAGGATTTTCATGAAGGAGATTGTGGAAACCACACTGGGGTCAGGGCACTGTTCTCAAGGATCCTTAGGACAGGATACTATTGGCCGACAATGAAGAAGGATGCTGTGGATTATACCAAGAAGTGTGATCCTTGTCAGAGACATAGTAATATCCTTCATCAACCAGTAGAGCTCTTGCACCCTATATCCTCTTCTTGGCCATTCATGAGATGGGGAATGGATATAGTTGGTAAACTTCCCAAAGCACCAGGAGGAAAGGTGTTCATGCTTGCCATGACTGATTACTTCTCTAAGTGGATAGAGGCTGAAGCCTTTGCTCAAGTCAGAGAAAAGGAAGTGATATCCTTTATTAAAAGAAACATTATTACTAGATTTGGTATCCCTTCTGAAATTGTTTGTGATAATGGATCCCAATTTATTGGGAGTGGAACTACTAACTTTTGTGACAGCTGGGGGATTAAGATGATAATATCAACACCAGTCCACCCACAAGCTAATGGTCAAGCAGAATCATCCAACAAGATCATCATCAACAACTTGAAGAAGAAGCTTGGATCCAAGAAAGGAAAATGGGCAGAAGAACTACCTTATGTGCTATGGGCTGATAGGACAACCCCCAAGAATGCTACTGGCCAAACTCCATTTTCTTTGGTATTTGGAGCAGAATCAGTGATCCCTACAGAGATGGTGGTTCCTACTGCAAGAACAAGCATCCGTGATCCTGAAGGAAATGCTGAAAACTTGGTTCAAGACTTGGATACTATAGAAGAACTCAGGGATTTGGCAAGAATAAGGATGGCTAGTTATCAACAAAGGATGGCTGGAGCCTACAAAAAAAATGTCAGGATCAGGAAATTCCAAGTTGGTGATATGGTATTGAGGAAAGCATTTCAGAATACCACAAATCCTGCTGATGGAAAGTTGGCATCAAAGTGGGAAGGCCCCTACCTGATTGAAGCTGAGGCAGGAAAGGGGGCATATCGATTGCTAACAATGGAAGGTGATTTGCTACCAAGAGCTTGGAATGCTGTCCACCTGAAGAAATATTTAATGTAGCAAGGATCCAGGATCCTCAACCATTTTCGTGATCGATATCCTCGAAGGATCCTTACAGGACAGAGGATCCTCATTTTGGTAATGATCTAATCTCAAACTATTTCATTCTTCAATTATCCTATATACAAGGAGAAGGATCCTGGATCCTTTATCCTCCTTTCACTTGATTCTGAGTTTTGCAGAAGGTTCATGTATCCTTAACGAAGGATTGAGTATCCACAGAAGTCTCCAGTTATTTGGGCTTGACCCCAGTTTTTTGGGCCTGTCCCCAATATTGCTAGTAGCGCATGATGATCCTGGTACAGTTCATGGCAATGGGACCAGTACTCGCTTTAGGGGCTGACAATTTCATTGTACTGGCTGTATCCGGGATCCTACGTATAATGGTAGACGTACCATACATCCGTTCCTAAGGTTTCTAACATTTTCACGTTAGCTAAGGTTTTGACATTATCATGTCACTAAGTTTGGATAGTCGCCAGTGAGGGCCATACTCCAGTTTACACAAGATCCTTTGGGCTTGTCCCCAGTTTTTTTGGGCTTGTCCCCAGTTTTTTTTGGGCTTGTTCCTAGTATATTGGGCTTGTCCCCAGAATTGTTGGGCTAGTCCCCAGTTGCTAACTCTTCTCTTATATTGGCTTAGTCCCAAGTTATGTTCCATTTCAGGTTTTTGAAGTTAAACAGCTAAGGATCCTTGATCCTTACCTTTTACTAAGGTTTGTCTTTTGGTTACCCTGATTGTAAATGTTAAATGTTTAGGATCCTAACTTGGATTCTCAGGTATGATCCTTGATCATTTTGATTTTATTCTTTATGTATCTAAATGACCCTTATTCTTTGACAACAGGACTTATGATCCTTAAGTTACACTACTTTTTTTAAATTGATCGATTATAGGATATTTGATCCTTGATCATATCCTAAATTTTTTGATATAATCTGTTAAACTTTTATTCTTAACCTAATGAATTCAAACAAAGTGTATAATAACAACTGAAAAGTAAAGTGTTCATAAATGTAAAAACACATGATAAGCCAAAAGATTAAAGTTTTATTTATTTATTTATCAATAGTTAAACCCTTAAAAGGTTGTCAAAATTGCCAACCCAAATTTCTACCAGCAAAACATGGCCCGTCCACTTGGGTTGGCAAAGGGTGTCCATATTTAACAAAGGTCTAAGTGCAGGTAACAAAAGGCAGAAGGATAACAAGTGGTTTCATCCCCCAAATAGAGGATCCATCCACCACCCATTATCCTACCTATTGTCCAAGGATCCATGATCCTTAAGCCTAAAAACTATTGTCTAAGTTATTACAGACTAACTATTGTTCGAGAAAAACATCAACAACCAAAAACCACTACCAAATCATAAAAAATGGGCTCCGGCCGCGTCTAGATAAATCCATCATCGCCCATTTCTTCAGCTCAAACCTTCGCTGCATCACCATCACCTCCTGCTCCAGCATCACCCGCCTGATCCTTAGCTCCGCTGCCACCTGCCTCAATTGCCAAGACCTCTGTAGCCTCTTCCTCATCATCTAGCTCAGCCAGCTTAGCCTTCCAGCCCTCCTGGTCCCACTTGGTCCTATCAAAGTCAGGATCCTCAGCCTCCTGGGCCATTTGGAGTTTGATCTTGTACATAGTGATGGCAGCAGAGACTTTAGCATCCTCCATCACCTCAGCTTTCTCATGATCAGCATTAATCTGGGCCATGACCACCTGCTTCTTTGCCAGATTGAGATCTTTCTCGAGGGAGGAGATGGTTTGATCCTTGGCTAGGAAGATCTTCTAAAATTCTAAATGCTCCTGCTCAGCCTCTTCAACGTATGCATCGAAGAGCATCTCGATCTCGGCGAATTTCTGCAAAAAGAAAAGGTAGGGTTCAGGATCCATTATCCTCAAGTGGGCAGGATAATCAGTCAGGATCAGTGATCCTTACATCAGCAAAGTATTCCTGAAACTGGTGGCGAATGAGGGGCAAGCCTTCAAGATTGTCAGCTTCAGTGGCCTTCCTCTTCTTTCCTCCCTTGGAGGTGACAGGCTTGGGGCTTAAAGTGCTTGTGCTAGCAGCAGACTTCTTTTTTCCGGACCGGGGAGCCACAGTGCTAAGATCACTAACACTGAAGCGGGAAGTTGACTTCGAAGATTTTCCAGCGCCTACCAATCCAAAACGACAGATAAGTATTCTTGTTCTATTTTCATTTAAACATTTAATTATATACAAACTTGGATACTTACTTGACATTATGACTGAGCCGGAGGATACTTCTTGAGAATCCTTGGTGTTTGCTTGGAATGATCTTACTGCAGGATCAAGACTCTAGAAAGCAGCAATCCTCTCTTTCGTTGCAGGTGATGAAATGATATGAGAAACAGAGATAGCTGCACAAAAGATACAAAAAGGGGTCAGTTATCCTCAACAGAAACAGGGTTATCCTATGATCCTTCTATAAGGATCCTCTATCCTACCATGGGTGGCCCACTCTCTTGGGAGATCCTTCCCATCCGGGATAGAATCCCTCCTAACGAAGAAAAAACGCTTCTTCCAGTTGGTGTCATTCTTGGTGGTCTTGAGGATTGGGTGTGCATCACCGGGTTTATGTTTGAATAAGAAGCAGTGTGAACCATGGCTCACAAGGTTATACAATTCAGCCAGTTCCGACATCCCTAACTCTATACCTTCCTGCTCAATGATTCTCTCTAGGGTATATAAAACCCTCCACATCATTGGCATTGCCTGAACATAGCACATGCCTGTGAGAGAGAAGAAGGATTCAGTGAAGGCAGGGAAAGGATAGGAGTATCCTATCCTATCAGGATAGCAGCATTTTCCCCGACCTCACAGGCCGCACCGTTTGCTACATTCACCACTACAACGTTGGACGAACCATTTCGATGGTTCCTATAATACACTATGCTGATTTTCGACCCTTACCATCCCTCACATTATGGAGGCTACACACGGGATGAGCGCTCCTGTAACATCAGCTACGGTTTGAGAATATGAGTTGCAGAGTTTTGGAGCGTAAGCTGACACCACGTCCTCCACCCTGTCTATTGCCTGCATACTTTGATCCTCCACATTTATCAAGATTCCTTTTGTCACACCCCTTTCTGCGGCGGAAGCACGAGGTATGATCATGAAAGGTTCTCATTGCATACGAAAGGGAAACGTACTACATGCTCGTAAAAATAACTTCAATGCCAAACATTTCATAACTTGAAAACATAAGTTTAGTGTTTACATCACGAGATAGCATAAAACATTGTCTTGAAAGTTTACAACTTTATTTAAAGATAAACATAGACGATATACAAGAGCATGAGTGAGACCGCGCGCACATCCACTTTTAGTTACCTGAAATACATGTTAGTTTTGGAAAAACGTCAACATAATGTTGGTGTGAATTCATGCAGTTCCTGTAATGTACGTTTGTATACTTTGTATGAAAAACATGGTATGTATCTTGTATTAGTCACGTATTCTTGTATAAATCATGTATTTCTGTATGTATCAAGTGTTAATGGGTTGCAAAGCCATTAACATGTGACACGACATAGGAAGTCACCAAACCATAGGCATTTTTCTAGTTGTCGATTCACGACGGAGACACAAAAATACTACTCGGTAGTAGTTGTCACCAAGAGTGGGGCTGCCCTGAAACCCATTAGATCTAACCTTTTGTTCTGCGGTCTAAGTATGTACACGATTAATGGTGCTTATGGTACCCTATTCGTGACACGATTTCTCGTATCATTTCTCAAAACGCATCATACTTGGTACTAGTTATCACCAAGAGTGCCTCTTGTTTTTGTATCATACCATTTATAAATATTGTCGTATTTGTAACATGTATTTCACCCCCGAAGTTATAAAACTGAAAACAGTTAAAAGAAAAGGGGGAGCATGAACTCACAACTTTGCGTTCCTTGCGTCGTAAACTTCACCGGATTTGCTTAATTAACGTCATGACCTATACGTGTTTTCTTTAACGTTAGTCACTAGACTTGTATCGCACAAGCACAAGTCACTATCTTTCGTATATGTATCTTTGTGTTAAAAATAATTTATATTTTTAACTAAGTGTCTTACTTATATTATTTTCTTAACAATAAATATAAGTTTCTTGTATTTTGCACCCGAATTATGTATCTTGTATATTGTATATGTATTTTTGTGTTTTTACTTCTCAAGAGTATTTAGTGTATTTTCAATTCCTAATACACTATTACGTATAATACATACTACATACACTTAGCACAAAATTTGGTGATCAATAAATATATATATATATATATTTTTTTTTTCTCAAAAATATACATACTTAATATCAATTTTTAATCTTAAAGAAATCATCATTTCTTATCACAAAAATTAGGGAAACCTTGGTAAATTTTCTAGACACACTTTTAGGGAATAAGTTTCTCGAAACTTATATTTTTCTAAGTGTCAAAATTCTATAGAAATTTTGACAGAGTTTCCCCTAAAAATGGAGGTTTCCCATGTTTTCAAAACATGTGTTTATTTTCTTTTAAAAATCATCATCAATCAATTTCAACAACAATCATCAACAACATACACTAATTTCTCTATTTCATGAACTTGAAAATTTATAAAAATGTGTAGTAACTTACTAGGGTATTTAGTAAGTCTTGTTACCCTTTAAAGTGTGATTGCTTCTTTAAAAACTTCATTTTTAAAGAATATGATTCTTTACAACTTATGTTCATGTTTTCTAAAAATACTGCTTCTTGTATTTTTCTTGTTACACATGTGTATCTTTACTTTATTAACCACCAAAATAAGGTTTATTTGTTTAAGAACCAAGATTAAGTAAAACTTGTATTTTTAACTTGGTTCTTTTGAAAAACCACTCATGGATCTTTAGATCTACATGTTTATCATCTTACTTTGATCTTTATTTTTAGGAAAACATAGTGTTCTTTCAAGTTCATGATCTTTTTGTGGATGATTCATAACCTTTAACATGTTCATCCCCTTATCTTGCTAGATTATGTTTTTAATCATGATCTAGCAAGATTGTATGATGATCTACATCATTTCTACCAACAAACAATAACCAACAATCATAACAACTCATGTACATCAAGTTTTCTTCATATTTAAAGCTTATGTTCAAGTTTACTTCTTATGATTCATTAGTGTTCTTGATGTTTTTGAACATGATTCATCATTAACCACTTAGAATAGATGTAAAATAGCAAGATCAAAGTTCTTACCACTAGCACAAGGCTAGGGATGATCAAGTGAAGAGAACAAGTGGTTAATAGCAAACGAAGAAGGTTCTTGAACTTCCGAAAGCTCCTAGCTTCCTTATGCACCTTCTAACACCTTGAGGAAAGCTTGGAATTGGATGATCTTGGGTTGATGATGGTGGTGGTGCTTGGTGGTTCTCGGCCGAAGGTGTAGAGGGAGGAGAGTGAGAGTGTGGTGAAGTGTGTGTTGAAATGAATTGTTATGATCTCATGTGTTCTATTATAAATCATCTTCACAAATTAACCCTTGGATATTATGTTCATGATTAAGAGACAAGATCCAATAAAATATGAAATTAAAATCCCATGTGGGATTATGTCTCCCAACCGTCCAACATTAGGGGGGGGGGGGTAAGTGTAATATTTCCAACTATTAGTTACATATTTTAGTTGAAATGTAATGGTATTAGTTAAGTAATTTGTGTATTTAGTGTTTAGGAGGTGTAATATGATGTTCGGTGATCCTAACTAGCTTGGAAATATTAAAATGGTGCTTCTAATATTATTTTGATGTTCCGGGTAATGTCCGGTTGTTCGGTTAGATACCGGTTCGTTAAAGTGCTAAATTGCACCATTTAGTGTCCTTTAAGTATTCTTTTGTAACCCTTTTAATTCCCGACACTTGGGGAAGTATTCTGTATAATAAAACATAAATTCTGCATGATATTTAAGTGTCAGAGAGCTGATTATAGCTGAATTTGGTGAAATTCTGCACTTAAAGTGCGTTTTGGGTGCTTTTTAGTGCGTATTTTAGCTTCCGTAATGTATATATATAAACCCTTGTATGTATTCTTGGGGTTTTAATGTATTCTTGTCATTGGACCTACACCTAGACTCCAATTCTATTGTCTGACTGCTTTCTGCAGAGTTGTTGGCATATTGTGTCTTTACCGGTGAGTTTACTAGTATTTCTGACGCAACGCTCTCGTTAATGCATAAAGCAATATTTTGTAGTATAAAACGTGCATGAATTCGCTTGTGTAATATGCTATCAGATATTGTTGACATTAAAGCACATAATTGCAGTCATTCAATAATAATTAAAGTGTACATAAAATTACCGGTTTGGTGCCAGTTGTCACAGTCTCCCCCCGTTAAAAGAATTTCGTCCCGAAATTCAGGCTGAATTAGCTCTCGCAGGAGTCTTCTTGAACAGGTGGGGATACTTTTCTTTGAACCGGTCTTCACATTCCCACGTGTACTCGGGTCCGTGCTTAGAGTTCCAACGTACTTTGGCAAGTTTGACAGTGCTCCTCCTGGTCTTGTTGACTTTCCAGTCTGTAACCTCAACGGGTCGTTCTGTAAATCAGAGGGTGTCGTCAATATGCACTTCATCCGCAGGGATGATCACGTTTTCTTGTGTTGGACTCTTCTTGAGGTTGGATACATGGAACGTATCATGTACTCCATTAAGTTCTTCCGGTAATTCCAACTTATACGCCCCGGTACCAATTCTTTCTAAGATCTTGAATGGTCCGATGTATCGGGGATTCAGCTTCCCACGTTTTCCGAATCGCACTACGCCCTTCCAAGGTGAGACCTTTAGCAAAACTTTGTCTCCCACCTCGAACTCTAATGGTTTTCGTCTTCGATCAGCGTAGCTCTTTTGTCGATCTCGAGCCGCCTTAATGCGTTCTCGGATCTGCGTGATCTTGTCGGTTGTCTCTTGCACAAGTTAAGGACCAACCATACGTTTGTCACCAGCGTCTGCCCAACATAAGGGTGATCGGCACTTGCGGCCATACAAAGCTTCGAACGGTGCGGCTTTTATGCTCGTATGATAACTGTTATTGTAGGAAAACTCAACCAAAGGTAGGTGAGTATCCCAGCTGCCGCCTAGGTCAATGACACATGCGCGAAGCATATCTTCTAACGTTTGTATGGTCCGTTCGCTCTGACCGTCTGTTTGTGGATGGAATGCCGTTCTTAGATCTAGTTGAGATCCAAAGGCTTCCTGAAAGGATTGCCAGATTATTGAGACAAAGCGTCCATCTCTGTCTGAAATAATTGAGATAGGCACTCCATGACGTGCCACGATTTCCTTTAAGTATATCTCAGCAAGCTTTCCAGTGTTGTCTTTTTCTCGGATCGGTAGGAAATGCGCAGATTTCGTCAATCGATCAACTATCACCCATATCATGTCGTGCCCTCTAGGGGTCTTGGGTAATTTTGTTTTGAAGTCCATCGAGATTTTCTCCCACTTCCACATGGGTATCTCTGGTTGTTGTAGTAGGCCGGACGGTTTCTGATATTCAGCCTTAACCTTAGCATAGGTCAGGCATTTTCCAACATAAACAGCAACGTCGCTCTTGAGTCTCGGCCATCAATAGTATTCCTTTAAGTCTTGATACATCTTGTCCGATCCCGGATGGATCGAGTATCTCGATTTATGCGCTTCATCAAGGATGGCTTCTCGTATGCCACCATAGAGTGGAACCCAAATACGCTTCTTAAAGTATAAGGCTCCCTCTTCGTTTGGCACCATATACTTCAACATGCCCCGTAGGTATTCAGCTTTACGGTTTTCCATTTTAAGGGCTTCTTGTTGCGCGTCACGAATACGTGAAGTGAGGTTCGTTCGAATAGTCATTTCCAAAGCTCGAACCCTTAGGGTCTTAACCCTTTCTTTTCGACTCAAAGCGTCTGCTACAACGTTTGCCTTTCCAGGATGGTACTTAATCTCACAGTCGTAATCATTTAGCAGCTCGACCCATCGCCGCTGGCGCATATTCAACTCCTTCTGATCAAATATGTGTTGTAGACTTTTGTGATCTGTGAAGATCGTACATCGAGTACCATATAAATAATGTCGGCAGATCTTCAAGGCGAATACCACCGCACCCAGTTCCAAGTCGTGCGTGGTGTAATTCCTTTCATGTACCTTCAATTGTCTTAAAGCATAAGCGATGACTTTCTGGCGTTGCATGAGCACGCAACCCAAACCTTGTCGTGAAGCGTCACAGTATACCACGAAGTCTTCAGTGCCTTCGGGTAAAGATAGTATCGGTGCATCGCATAGCGTATTCTTGAGTAGTTGGAAGGCTTCTTCCTGCTTGTCACCCCAGTCGTATTTCTTGTCTTTCTGTGTAAGGGTCGTCAATGGTTGAGCTATCTTTGAGAAGTTCTCGATGAAACGTCGGTAATAGCCTGCTAAGCCCAAGAATTGTCGAACTTCAGTTGGGGTTTTGGGGGCTTCCCAATTCTTTATTGCCTCTATCTTGGGTGGGTCTACATGAATGCCCTTCTCGTTTACAACGTGACCAAGAAATTGTACTTCGCGAATCCAGAATTCGCATTTTGAGAACTTTGCATAAAGCTTCTCTTTCTTCAGTAGTTCCAGAATGGTTCTGAGGTGTTGCTCATGTTCTTCTTTCGTTCGCGAGTAAATCAGGATATCATCGATAAACACAATCACGAATTTATCGAGATATGGTTTGCATACGCGGTTCATCAGATCCATAAATACTGCTGGCGCGTTCGTCCATCCAAATGGCATCACAAGAAACTCGTAGTGCCCATAACGCATTCGGAATGCAGTCTTTGGTACGCTTTCTTCTTGTATCCTTAACTGATGGTATCCAGATCGAAGATCGATCTTGGAATAGTAGCTTGACCCTTGCAATTGATCAAATAAGTCATCAATCCTCGGTAGTGGGTACCGATTCTTGATTGTGAGCTTGTTCGGTTCTCTGTAATCGATACACATCCGTAGAGTTCCATCCTCCTTCTTTACGAACAATACTGGAGCTCCCCAAGGTGAGAAGCTTGGCCTTATAAATCCTTTATCCAACAACTCCTGAAGTTGTGTAGATAATTCTTGCATTTCGGATGGTGCAAGCCGATAGGGTGCCTTGGCTACAGGAGCGGCTCCTGGAACCAAGTCTATACGGAATTCGACTTGTCATTGCGGAGGTAGTCGTGGCAGATCTTCGGGAAAAACATCAGAGAATTCTTTCACCACAGGAATGTCTTCGAGTTTTGACTCCACAGGCTTCTTATCTACAACGTGCGCCAGGAAAGCAACACATCCTTTCCTTAAGCACTTCTGTGCCTTCATACAACTGATGATTCGCAGAGGCACGTCTCGTCTTTCTCCATGTACGATGAGAGTTTCATCATTCGCCAAAGGGATGCGAATGATTTTCTCGTGACAAATAATTTCAGCTTTGTTCTTGGATAACTAGTCGATTCCGACCACTACGTCGAAGCTACCCAATTGAATAGGTAAGAGGTCGATGCTGAATCTTCGTTCACCCAGTTCTAATGTGCAACCTCTAACAACTTCGCCTGATTCAACAAGTTTACCATTGGCTAGTTCTATGGAATAAGGAATATCTAATCTACTCGATTCTATCCCAAGCATACGTTTAAATTCCACAGACATGAAGCTATAGTCGGCACCAGTGTCAAATAATATGGATGCAAAGTGGTTGTTAACGAGAAACGTACCGGTGACCACATTAGGGTCCTCGCGTGCGTTCTTTGCTCCAATCATAAATGCTCAAGCCTGAGCGTTGTTTCCCTTTGGGCAATTTTTCATGAAGTGATCATTGCTTCCACAGCTGAAGCATCCTTGGTTTCTCCCAGCTTCATTACCATTCCGGTTCCCATTGCCATTTCCATTTCCCCCGTTGTTTCCAGCACCGTTGCGGTTTCCATTCCTGTTCCTGTTTCCCTTACTCCAACAGTCTTCAGTTCGGTGACCCAATTTTCCACACTTGTCGCATCTTGGAACGCGACACACCCCTTCGTGATGACGCTTGCAATGATTGCATTTGGGCAGAGTGCCCAGGTATCCTTTAGCTGGAGCGTCATTCATGGCTGCAAGAGATTTCGCCCCCTGAGGCGGGTTAGGGTCACGCTTCTTGTTGGAACCCTTGTTGTTACGAGTTGCTTGATTCAAGTTTGCATGTTTCCTTTTCTTGTCACCAGACGACTCAGCATGCGTCTCGGCATTTTCTGTTGGGTTCAGTGATAGCTTCTTCATACGAACACAATCTTCAGTAAGGCTGACAGCCATAGTTACAGCCTCGGTGATTGTTTGAGGTTTGGCCGAAGTTACCATGCCACGGAATTATGAGGCCAGTCCCCAAATGTAGCATTCCACGCGCTTGAATTCAGGTGTTACCATGTAGGGGATCACTCTAGACAAATCATGGAACCTTCGAGTATACCCAGTGATGTCAGCACCTTCCATAGTCAAGTGCCAGAACTCAGTCTCCAACCTTTGGAGTTCAGCACGAGAGCAATACTTCTCCCTCATGCGTTCTTTTAGCTCATCCCACGTCATACTGTATGCAGCATCGTCACCCAGAGTTTGAACTTGCAAGTTCTACCACGTCAGAGCTTCATCGACAAACAACCCAGTAGCAAAAGTGACTTGCTGATCCGCGGTACACTTGCTCATGCGGATAGTGACTTCAGTCTTTTCCGTCCAACGTACAAATGCCACTGCACCTCCAGTGCCATCGTAGTTCAGTGGTTTGCAGTTGAGGAACTGCTTGAAAGTGCAGCCTGAAATTGATCCAACCAACTCTCACGTGAGCAATCGAAGAAATAATGAAACAAAGACCGTTCATAAATTTCTCCGTGCTTAGCAAATGGCCTTAAGGTTACCTTGAGCTGCGTTTCCTCCAGACGAATCTCCATGTCCGTTACGTCTAGCATTGCTTGGTCCTCCACTGTCTTCGGTGTGGTTCGGCTCGTACTGGGCGATAACTGCGGAGATCCTTTCTTCCAGTAGAGCGTTAAGCACTTCAGCAGTTCTTGGCAGTGGGGGAGGCATCGGTTTATCACAAGCATTTACAGCTTTCCTGGGTGCCATGTTCTGACAGAACATAACACAACAGGGTTAGACATTTGTTCGATATCGTCTTACGAGACAGTAGTAGTATATGTATACACAAGCATATACCACATAAGTGACACCAAACAATTATTACTCCAGCAGAGTATTAACTTGGAAAGTATTCACGTTTGACCTTCTCTTGCACTGAGGGAATCTATACGTGACGAGACTTGCTGTGATTTCTGTGCACTGAGTTCCATAATTATGTATGCATCCATAATTACGTAACCCCTTGCACAGTCCGCATAGTTCGTTTCATCCTCGTATCTCTTCCTTCAGGTAGGCCATTGTTTTCCAGGTAAAGTCATATATACTAGTGGTATTCTACTTCTAGTATATGTATATATCAATTATCACACATAATTGCAAGTAATTCTTAATCACAGACAAGTGCTACTCCAGTGCACTCTAAGTCTCGTAGTGTCTTTTCTAGACTCATGTAAACAGTTTCAGGTAGTGGATGTCGCGGGACGTTTTATGCAATGAAAACTCTTTGAAATTTTTTTTTCGTGAAAGGATCCAAGAGATTTTAGACTAGACTCGAGAAGGAATCCTGGTTCACTACAATCGCAGCTCTGATACCAATCTGTCACACCCCTTTCTGCGGCGGAAGCACGAGGTGTGATCATGAAAGGTTCTCATTGCATACGAAAGGTAAATGTACTACATGCTCGTAAAAATAACTTCAATGCCAAACATTTCATAACTTGAAAACATAAGTTTAGTGTTTACATCACGAGATAGCATAAAACATTGTCTTGAAAGTTTACAACTTTATTTAAAGATAAACATAGATGATATCCAAGAGCATGAGTGAGACCGCGCGCACATCCACTTTTTGTTACCTGAAATACATGTGAGTTTTGGAAAAACATCAACATAATGTTGGTGTGAATTCATGCTGTTCTTATAATGTACGTTTGTATACTTTGTATGAAAAACATGGTATGTATCTTGTATTAGTCACGTATTCTTGTATAAATCATGTATTTCTGTATGTATCAAGTGTTAATGGGTTGCAAAGCCATTAACATGTGACACGACATAGGAAGTCACCAAACCATAGGCATTTTTCTAGTTGTCGATTCACGACGGAGACACAAAAACACTACTCGGTACTAGTTGTCACCAAGAGTGGGGCTGCCCTGAAACCCATTAGATCTAACCTTTTGTTATGCGGTCTAAGTATGTACACGATTAATGGTGCTTATGGTACCCTATTCGTGACATGATTTCTCGTATCATTTCTCAAAACGCATCATACTTGGTACTAGTTATCACCAAGAGTGCCTCTTGTTTTTGTATCATACCATTTATAAATATTGTCGTATTTGTAACATGTATTTCACCCCCGAAGTTATAAAACTGAAAACTGTTAAAAGAAAAGGGGGAGCATGAACTCACAACTTTGCGTTCCTTGCGTCGTAAACTTCACCGAATTTGCTTAATTAACGTCGTGACCTATACGTGTTTTCTTTAACGTTAGTCACTAGACTTGTATCGCACAAGCACAAGTCACTATCTTTCGTATATGTATCTTTGTGTTAAAAATAATTTATATTTTTAACTAAGTGTCTTACTTATATTATTTTCTTAACAATAAATATAAGTTTCTTTTATTTTGCACCCGAATTATGTATCTTGTATGTTGTATATGTATTTTTGTGTTTTTACTTCTCAAGAGTATTTAGTGTATTTTCAAGTCCTAATACACTATTACGTATAATACATACTACATACACTTAGCACAAAATTTGGTGATCAATAAATATATATATATTTTTTTCTCAAAAATATACATACTTAATATCAATTTTTAATCTTAAAGAAATCATCATTTCTTATCACAAAAATTAGGGAAACCTTGGTAAATTTTCTAGACACACTTTTAGGGAATAAGTTTCTCGAAACTTATATTTTTCTAAGTGTCAAAATTCTATAGAAATTTTGACTGAGTTTCCCCTAAAAATGGAGGTTTCCCATGTTTTCAAAACATGTGTTTATTTTCTTTTAAAAATCATCATCAATCAATTTCAACAACAATCATCAACAACATACACTAATTTCTCTATTTCATGAACTTGAAAATTTATAAAAATGTGTAGTAACTTACTAGGGTATTTAGTAAGTCTTGTTACCCTTTAAAGTGTGATTGCTTCTTTAAAAACTTCATTTTTAAAGAATGTGATTCTTTACAACTTATGTTCATGTTTTCTAAAAATGCTTCTTCTTGTATTTTTCTTGTTACACATGTGTATCTTTACTTTATTAACCACCAAAATAAGGTTTATTTGTTTAAGAACCAAGATTAAGTAAAACTTGTATTTTTAACTTGGTTCTTTTGAAAAACCACTCATGGATCTTTAGATCTACATGTTTATCATCTTACTTTGATCTTTATTTTTAGGAAAACATAGTGTTCTTTCAAGTTCATGATCTTTTTGTGGATGATTCATAACCTTTAACATGTTCATCCCCTTATCTTGCTAGATTATGTTTTTAATCATGATCTAGCAAGATTGTATGATGATCTACATCATTTCTACCAACAAACAATAACCAACAATCATAACAACTCATGTACATCAAGTTTTCTTCATATTTAAAGCTTATGTTCAAGTTTACTTCTTATGATTCATTAGTGTTCTTGATGTTTTTGAACATGATTCATCATTAACCACTTAGAATAGATGTAAAATAGCAAGATCAAAGTTCTTACCACTAGCACAAGGCTAGGGATGATCAAGTGAAGAGAACAAGTGGTTAATAGCAAACGAAGAAGGTTCTTGAACTTCCGAAAGCTCCTAGCTTCCTTATGCACCTTCTAACACCTTGAGGAAAGCTGGAATTGGATGATCTTGGGTTGATGATGGTGGTGGTGCTTGGTGGTTCTCGGCCGAGGGTGTAGAGGGAGGAGAGTGAGAGTGTGGTGAAGTGTGTGTTGAAATGAATTGTTATGATCTCATGTGTTCTATTATAAACCATCTTCACAAATTAACCCTTGGATATTATGTTCATGATTAAGAGACAAGATCCAATAAAATATGAAATTAAAATCCCATGTGGGATTATGTCTCCCAACCGTCCAACATTAGGGGGGGGGGGGGGTAAGTGTAATATTTCCAACTATTAGTTACATATTTTAGTTGAAATGTAATGGTATTAGTTAGGTAATTTGTGTATTTAGTGTTTAGGAGGTGTAATATGATGTTCGGTGATCCTAACTAGCTTGGAAATATTAAAATGGTGCTTCTAATATTATTTTGATGTTCCGGGTAATGTCCGGTTGTTCGGTTAGATACCGGTTCGTTAAAGTGCTAAATTGCACCGTTTAGTGTCTTTTAAGTATTCTTTTGTAACCCTTTTAATTCCCGACACTTGGGGAAGTATTCTGGATAATAAAACGTAAATTCTGCATGATATTTAAGTGTCAGAGAGCTGATTATAGCTGAATTTGGTGAAATTCTGCACTTAAAGTGCGTTTCGGGTGCTTTTTAGTGCGTATTTTAGCTTCCGTAATGTATATATAAACCCTTGTATGTATTCTTGGGTTTTTAATGTAATCTTGTCATTGGACCTACACCTAGGCTCCAATTCTATTGTCTGACTGCTTTCTGCAGAGTTGTTGGCATATTGTGTCTTTACCGGTGAGTTTACTAGTATTTCTGACGCAACGCTCTCGTTAATGCATAAAGCAATATTTTGTAGTATAAAACGTGCATGAATTCACTTGTGTAATATGCTATCAGATAATGTTTACATTAAAGCATATAATTGCAGTCATTCAATAATAATTAAAGTGTACGGAAATTACCGGTTTGGTGCCAGTTGTCACAGTCTCCCCCCGTTAAAAGAATTTCGTCCCGAAATTCAGGCTGAATTAGCTCTCGCAGGAGTCTTCTTGAACAGGTGGGGATACTTTTCTTTGAACTGGTCTTCACGTTCCCACGTGTACTCGGGTCCGTGCTTAGAGTTCCAACGTACTTTGACAAGTTTGACAGTGCTCCTCCTGGTCTTGTTGACTTTCCAGTCTGTAACCTCAACGGGTCGTTCTGTAAATGAGAGGGTGTCGTCAATATGCACTTCATCCGCAGGGATGATCACGTTTTCTTGTGTTGGACTCTTCTTGAGGTTGGATACATGGAACGTATCATGTACTCCATTAAGTTCTTCCGGTAATTCCAACTTATACGCCACGGTACCAATTCTTTCTAAGATCTTGAATGGTTTGATGTATCGGGGATTCAGCTTCCCACGTTTTCCGAATCACACTACGTCCTTCCAAGGTGAGACCTTTAGCAAAACTTTGTCTCCCACCTCGAACTCTAATGGTTTTCGTCTTCGATCAGCGTAGCTCTTTTGTCGATCTCGAGCCGCCTTAATGCGTTCTCGGATCTGCGTGATCTTGTCGGTTGTCTCTTGCACAAGTTCAGGACAAACCATACATTTGTCACCAACGTCTGCCCAACATAAGGGCGATCGACACTTGCGGCCATACAGAGCTTCGAACGGTGCGGCTTTTATGCTCGTATGATAACTGTTATTGTAGGAAAACTCAACCAAAGGTAGGTGAGTATCCCAGCTGCCGCCTAGGTCCATGACACATGCGCGAAGCATATCTTCTAACGTTTGTATGGTCCGTTCGCTCTGACCGTCTGTTTGTGGATGGAATGCCGTGCTTAGATCTAGTTGAGATCCAAAGGCTTCCTGAAAGGATTGCCAGATTCTTGAGACAAAGCATCCATCTCTGTCTGAAATAATTGAGATAGGCTGTGACAACTCGTACTTTCAAGGTTAACAACCTTTAATCTCGTGACACTTAACCCGTATCGCTACATCGCCGCTATGTCAAGGATTGTGTAAGCTTGTTGAACTTGTAAGTTAATTATTAACTACATTGGATTGCTACGATTGGATGGTTGTGTGTTCATGCATATTAAACAGTAGGTGTCTAAATTATATGTTGATACATACAAGCCACACTAGTACTCGGCCCAGTCCAGTTCTCATGAGCCTAACCGAGTCCAGCCCATCCTCTCCTTTTGCTTCATATGCGTGAATGTATGTTGGGAGGAACACGATTCCTTTCAAAGTTGTTGGGAAACCCTAGACTCCTACCAAACGAGTATCGGCAGAAATCCAATCCGTTGAGACGGCCCTTCCTTCGATCGAGTTCCCCTAAGCATCGTCTGGCACCATTCCAGCCTACGACACCGTCATCTCGAGGTTGGTAGATTCGCCTTGTTTAATTCTGGATTGACTATTCTTATTTATGTGTAAACTTGTTACTGAATCGTATGAATGATCACAGATTTCGCATGATCTAGGAGTGTGTTAGGTAAACCTTGTTGGTAATAGAAAATCGTGATAACAAACTGATGTCATGTGTAACTTTGTTGTTAAGATGAATTTTTTTATGATTAGAATCTGATGTGATTGATCTAGGATTACGTATGATATCAACTGGTAATTAACATAGGGTCGCATGATAGGAAGGTTTGACAAATTGTTGAAGTACAATGCAATTTGACTAGAATGCAGAAGGATGGATTATTAAAAAGAAGTGCACAAATTGTTGACTCTCAATTCTCGTGTCCATGTGCTCAAGCCAAAAGTCCACCAAAAACCATCATGATGTTGGATGTCTGTGTGATGTATATGGCGGCCCACGTGTGAATTGTGATGATTCTTTTCTTTAATCCAAATCCATAAACCTCCAAAACAATTGTGCATCTCTCGGCCCAAGTGTCCACTCTTTGGTCAACGATTGTTGGGTCTTTCGCAGAGAAAGATTTAATGAAAAAATGAGTCAATAATTTTAATTGGACCTCACCAACTTTATCACATGTAATTATGATTAAATCAACTTGGGGCGCTGGGTATAAATCGGATTTATTTCTTGTGAGTGGATCACTATTTTAGAGAACATACACCTTTATTTAACACTAGGGCCGACACCCTCTAATGGACTGATCATACTTGATTTTGATTGGACCGCATGACTGAACTTGACTTAGCAATATATGGCCTACAATTCAATTTAGTATTCCATTAACATTGAACAGTAACCACATGGGGGCTGTTAGAATTTATTAACAAACTGCAAGTTGTCGGATCACTTTTCCAAACTCTATCTGTTACATGTTAATAATGTTACCTGGGAATGAGAAACATGATTCGATTTGTGTGAGTAGCCGATACATATGTTAATGGGTATTACGTGATATGCATGATACGTGTTGTACACTGACCCTGTGACGAACCCAAACTGTGTAATATATGTTACTTGGATCTTATGTGTGGTATGTGGTGTTAAAGACTTAGGATCTGATCGTTACTGGTAACCCTTTTAGGTCGTGATTGTTTAACTGAATAACAAATAACAAGTCTTACCGAGCAACCCTAAGGTGAGTTCACTGCACTTTTCTAAGCATGCGTCCCGGTGGTTTGGGACATCTGGTAAACGTTTCTAAAGGGAATACTGGGTAAACTGTTTATTTGGGATGTTGGTTATTGAACACAGTATAAATCATGTAAGACCCCATACATCTACCGTGTTGCTGAAGAAGCAACGGGGTATTTAGTTGATAGCGCTATTAGGTTTGGCACCCTCACACCGGGCCGAAAGGACGGGCGTGAACTAATTACCTGGACTTCATGACCAATGCCTAGTTAGAGGCATTGGGGTTGGGCATTCACATCGTGTACATATAAGACCCCTTACATCTATTCAAGGTTGTTTGATACCTTGACATCATGACCAATGCCTAAATGGAGGCATTGGGGTTGGGCATTCACATCTAGTAGCCACATACGGTAATCGAGTAATAACAACATCGAAACATCAAACATCATAACAACAAACAACATATCGTCTTGTAAACTGTTTTACTCACATGATTGGTAACACAACTTGGTAAACGAACACAAACCTTGAACTCACCAGCGTAGTCTGACACACTTGTTTACATGCTTGTAGGTAATCATTGAAGGAACTTGGGAACTTGCCGTCTGATGCTGCTGGAGTGGTTGTGGTCATGATAAACAATTACATTGATTTGGTTTTGATACATTTACACACTTATACATTTATGCTTCCGCTCAATACTTTGGTTTTGGTTTAATCTACAAACAATACATTTCTTTCAATTGAGTATTTCAATACATTATTACTTGTGTTTGATATGATTGGTGGATCTTTGTTGGATCGTTGCACCTCCATTAGGACATGCCCTAGGTGGTAATTTGGGGGTGTGACAGTTTGGTATCAGAGCCACTGGTTATAGAGAACTTGGTTTTAAAACGTTTTCATAAAACCAGACTATAACCGAATTGATCCAAACGATGACCATGACACTCAGCTTCAGATTGCAAGGTTCGTTCCTCGTTACAGTATACATCACATGTTTAGTAGACATATCTATACACATAGCATGCACGATACAACAAGATAGATATCATGACACATCGATAGCATAACACAACACTTGCATCTTGTAAATCCTAGTTTTGCTGTTAGTACATACCTGTGTTGATTGGAGTGGGAGAAACTTCGAACATAAGTTAAGAAGCGTCGAGAGGGGCATGCAAACCGCCTTATTATCATGGGTGCACACATAATAATAATGCGTGGTGCATGCAATTCCCAATGAGGCTTAACGAGTGCAAGAGGGAATCTCCCCTACTGTATGTGAACTTGAAAGTTGTAGACTTTAAGGTGATACTTGATTTTATCTCATTCTGAACTATCATTTGATCGATGCGAAACCTGATAACCTATAGGAGAAATAGTAGCGATTGTCTCCTACACGAATGTGATCTTTCCATTTTTCCTTTGAAACCTTTCGAGTTCCGATGCTATCGAGTATTACCTGAACACCCAACTGAACGCCTAGTGGACTGTGTAGAGTGCTAGGCGCTTATACGAACATCCCCGAGTGGGGTGATGCACAACGATGAACGATCTATATCTTTCCATTTTTCTTCGTTTGTTGGAACTTGACATATTGACGTCTCGAATCTCGAATCACGACCATTTCTATAACGCCCTCGCAACAGATTGTGTAATACATAGACAACTTGCAACATCGTTGGATGAGAGGGTAAATGTAGTACTTCACCAACCTCAAACATTGGACGACTCTGATGACCGGCAGCGAACACCAACGAATAGAATACAATCGACTCTTTAACCTCTGCCAGTGACTCATGGGAGTCAGCTTTTACGAATCACTCGGAACGTAAGTAATGACAATCGAATACGGTGTGGAATGCACCGCTGTCAGCACAGTGAGTAGCATCTTAGAACGTGGCACAGAACAGTAGAAGATGGATCCTGTCAGAGGAGGGTCATAGGACTCCGCTTCATGAAACAATAAGCAGAAGTAACAGTTACGACAACATCAGGGTACTCGTAATAGTAGCCCTCACTATGGGAGTGAAAAACGTTTACCACATGGATTGGCCGTTGGTCAATCAAGACAGCAACAACCAAGGGAACGACGGCAGTACTGGAAATTCTCGTGACGAAAACAACACTGGAAATGAAGCTCATGGAAGGACACTTGGTATTGGCATAGACTATACCAGGCGTAATAGCAACACGATAGCTTGGATGGGTAGCTGTTCGCTTCGTCTCCGATCTGTTTGCCCTGATGTTTCTTGAAACCGAACTTGTTGTGGCAGTAAGGGATGATAAGTCAAATGAAACCTCATATGTCCGCTGCGATGTAAACTCGACCATGTGGGACAAGTGTTCGACGTCAACCTTCCTTCTACTACCCTTGATGGTTGCAATACAGTAGTTAGTGTGGATTGGTTATCCAGAGATCGCTCAGATACACCAGTGAGGACAAAATTTTGTGTGGAAAATCGTTATTTGTTCTAAAGCGTCAGAGTGGTACAAAGGATAGCGCCAGTTCAGCTATGAAGGCCAGAAGTGTCTACGGAGGGATTATGCCACTATACTAGCAACCGTTACTGATGTTAGGGCTAAGGGAACAGAGGATCGATGATCCACCAATCATTCGTGATTCCTTTCGGTGTGCTACCCAAGGAACTTTCGGGTTTACTTCAACGACTGTTAGGCGAAATCTCAGCCTGATCTCACGCCAGGGGCAGCCCTGACTACACGCACTCTTACCATCTTGGACCAGGAGGGTTGCAAGAATTGTCTAATCAACTACAGAAACAGTTGGGGAGGAGTTTTGTAGGACCTAGTTTTCACTTTGGGGAGCCACAGTTATATTTGTGGAGATACGCCTTTTCGTATGTGTACTGATTATCGAGAACTCATCAAGGTGGCAGTCACGAACCGTTGGCCTCGATCATGTATTAACAACCTGTCAACCAGCTGCGAGGGTCAAGCCCCATTCGAGGATTGACTAACGAGTGAGCTATCACCAGATGGAAGTTCGAGGGGAGAATGTTCCTACAACAACATATTAAACGCAATGCGGCCAGTGCGACTTGGTATTTCATGACCGTTGGGTTAATCAACACACCAGCAGCTTAATGGATCACATGAATCGACCGTGTTTTGATGATGTTTTAAATCTCTTCCAGGAGAAAGGAACAACATGGGTGGCATATGTATCTCGTTTTAGAGCTCCTGAGGGAGGAGCCACTCCGCGCGAAGTCTTGCTAAATGTAACATCTAGATTCGAGAAATGCATTTGATCATGTAACCAACGAAGTGGGAATACGCGTGGAATGTGCTAGGATCCATTTTATTAGAAACTGATTGAAACCAAAGATTCCTTCCGGGGTACAACAATTTCCTGGTTTTGGTGGATGCTATTGTAGATTCATCATAGGGTTTTCGAAGATCGCGCAGCTTGACTCCCTTGAGCACAGCAGGGTGCTGTGTTCGTGGGAGACAAAATAGGAGAACGCCTTTTCAGCTTTTGAAACTCAACTCTACAATGCACTGGGTATTGTCTTTACCCGAGGGTACATGTGATCTGGTGGTATACTATGATGATTCGAATCAGATTCTCAGTTACACGCCGATACAACATGAGAAAGTGATGGCTTACGTAGTGGAATTACAAGAAGAGTTGCACGAATCACAACCTACGATGGAAACCATGGTCTTTGGATTTAAGTTGGAGGCATTAGTTGGACGGTACCAATTGCACTATTTAGACCGATCACAAGGGCCTCCCGTGTATCCTTGTTTTGAGAGAGCTAATCATGTGATGGCATCGCTGGATGGAACCTTTGATTAACTTCGACTGTGAAACCTAGACGTGTACGAGCCTCGCAGCACACCATCGACTCTAACCTACCTGATCAGACTCGCTCAGTACAAATTGAAGAACTAGAGGAAGAGAGTTCTCAATATTGACCCATGCGGGGCATGGGGAAGCAACCTTTGGCAGGACGGACGACAATTGCTACTTCATGGAACGAATATGGACCCCACTATACAGCAACCTTAGGGAATTGGTGTAGATGAAGTACACGGGCCTCGATATCATATTCATCTGAGTTTAGATAGGATGAATTAAAACCTGAAGACCATATATGGGTGACTGGGCCTGAAGGCCCACATAGCAACGCATGAGAACGATGTTTAACTTGTGGGAAAGTCAAGGTGAGATAATAGCAACCAAAAACACATGTATGGAAATGAGAACAGACTGCCATTGGATCTGGTCACTAGTCTACTTGCAACTCGAAACGGAAACATTATCACCTGGGTGATCATAGATGGACCCAAGTTACCAGCACACTTTCTTGCAATCAAGAGAACTGACGAGTCTTCACAGTTGTGAATGTTCCTCCGAGAGAGGCGGCTTTTAGGCACGAGGTGCCAACTCTTGCTACCTCTGAATTTGATCTACGCATGATTCATTTCAGGCAATACACAACACCCTTGACTCACGTCAGGACCAGAGCATTGCTTATCGCCGTAGGGCAAACGATCAGAGAAAACGAACTCCCCTGGCTTTGGTGCAAATTGGAAGGACTCTTACCTATGGTTGAGTATTACTGCGGCAGTTATCATCTTGCCAACCTTCTTGTTAGACTGAGATGGTAGACAACTTAATTACTGGTCCAGGACTGGTACTTGAAACTCTTGGGAAGGTTGTTTGGAGAGGGAGTCGATTGGCGGCAACGCGTGGCCGTTGGGGGAAAGCTGATAAACTTGGGAAACGCTGGAAGATCGCTGTAGGCGATCGTGTCGTGTTGAAAGTCTCACCCTAGGAGGGTGTGGGATACTTGGGAAGCATGGCGAGCTTCACTGACGTCACGATGGACCATTCAACAGTCTGGGAAGAATTGGTAGCGTAGCCTACAAACTCGAGTTACCTGATGAATTTGATGACGTACACGATGTCATTTATGACTCGAACCTAAAGAAGCGTCTGTTCAACGCAACACTTGTGATACTCTTGTTGAGAAGCCCAGTGTTAACACAGTCGAATTGCAATCGTAAGAGTTCGTTGGAACTCAAGACGTGAACCGGAGTTCACGTGGGAGCGTGAAGATCAGATGAAACTCAAGTATCCTCAACTCTTTCCTGTTGACCAATCTAATACTGGTAAAACTGGTGAATTTCGGGACGAAATTCCTCTTCAAGTTGGGGATGATGTGGCACCCGAGGGAAATCCGCAGCAATCTTGATTTTCTCACTTCATTCCTCTGTGCTTACTTGTCAAATTTCGGGACGAAATTTCTTTCAAGTTGGGGATGATGTGACAACTCGTACTTTCAAGGTTAACAACCTTTAATCTCGTGACACTTAACCCGTATCGCTACATCGCCGCTATGTCAAGGATTGTGTAAGCTTGTTGAACTTGTAAGTTAATTATTAACTACATTGGATTGCTACAATTGGATGGTTGTGTGTTCATGCATATTAAACAGTAGGTGTCTAGATTATATGTTGATACATACAAGCCACACTAGTACTCGGCCCAGTCCAGTTCTCATGAGCCTAACCGAGTCCAGCCCATCCTCTCCTTTTGCTTCATATGCGTGAATGTATGTTGGGAGGAACACGATTCCTTTCAAAGTTGTTGGGAAACCCTAGACTCCTACCAAACGAGTATCGGCAGAAATCCAATCCGTTGAGACGGCCCTTCCTTCGATCGAGTTCCCCTAAGCATCGTCTGGCACCATTCCAGCCTACGACACCGTCATCTCGAGGTTGGTAGATTCGCCTTGTTTAATTCTGGATTGACTATTCTTGTTTATGTGTAAACTTGTTACCGAATCGTATGAATGATCACAGATTTCGCATGATCTAGGAGTGTGTTAGGTAAACCTTGTTGGTAATAGAAAATCGTGATAACAAACTGATGTCATGTGTAACTTTGTTGTTAAGATGAATTTTTTTATGATTAGAATCTGATGTGATTGATCTAGGATTACGTATGATATCAACTGGTAATTAACATAGGGTCGCATGATAGGAAGGTTTGACAAATTGTTGAAGTACAATGCAATTTGACTAGAATGCAGAAGGATGGATTATTAAAAAGAAGTGCACAAATTGTTGACTCTCAATTCTCGTGTCCATGTGCTCAAGCCAAAAGTCCACCAAAAACCATCATGATGTTGGATGTCTGTGTGATGTATATGGCGGCCCACGTGTGAATTGTGATGATTCTTTTCTTTAATCCAAATCCATAAACCTCCAAAACAATTGTGCATCTCTCGGCCCAAGTGTCCACTCTTTGGTCAACGATTGTTGGGTCTTTCGCAGAGAAAGATTTAATGAAAAAATGAGTCAATAATTTTAATTGGACCTCACCAACTTTATCACATGTAATTATGATTAAATCAACTTGGGGCGCTGGGTATAAATCGGATTTATTTCTTGTGAGTGGATCACTATTTTAGAGAACATACACCTTTATTTAACACTAGGGCCGACACCCTCTAATGGACTGATCATACTTGATTTTGATTGGACCGCATGACTGAACTTGACTTAGCAATATATGGCCTACAATTCAATTTAGTATTCCATTAACATTGAACAGTAACCACATGGGGGCTGTTAGAATTTATTAACAAACTGCAAGTTGTCGGATCACTTTTCCAAACTCTATCTGTTACATGTTAATAATGTTACCTGGGAATGAGAAACATGATTCGATTTGTGTGAGTAGCCGATACATATGTTAATGGGTATTACGTGATATGCATGATACGTGTTGTACACTGACCCTGTGACGAACCCAAACTGTGTAATATATGTTACTTGGATCTTATGTGTGGTATGTGGTGTTAAAGACTTAGGATCTGATCGTTACTGGTAACCCTTTTAGGTCGTGATTGTTTAACTGAATAACAAATAACAAGTCTTACCGAGCAACCCTAAGGTGAGTTCACTGCACTTTTCTAAGCATGCGTCCCGGTGGTTTGGGACATCTGGTAAACGTTTCTAAAGGGAATACTGGGTAAACTGTTTATTTGGGATGTTGGTTATTGAACACAGTATAAATCATGTAAGACCCCATACATCTACCGTGTTGCTGAAGAAGCAACGGGGTATTTAGTTGATAGCGCTATTAGGTTTGGCACCCTCACACCGGGCCGAAAGGACGGGCGTGAACTAATTACCTGGACTTCATGACCAATGCCTAGTTAGAGGCATTGGGGTTGGGCATTCACATCGTGTACATATAAGACCCCTTACATCTATTCAAGGTTGTTTGATACCTTGACATCATGACCAATGCCTAAATGGAGGCATTGGGGTTGGGCATTCACATCTAGTAGCCACATACGGTAATCGAGTAATAACAACATCGAAACATCAAACATCATAACAACAAACAACATATCGTCTTGTAAACTGTTTTACTCACATGATTGGTAACACAACTTGGTAAACGAACACAAACCTTGAACTCACCAGCGTAGTCTGACACACTTGTTTACATGCTTGTAGGTAATCATTGAAGGAACTTGGGAACTTGCCGTCTGATGCTGCTGGAGTGGTTGTGGTCATGATAAACAATTACATTGATTTGGTTTTGATACATTTACACACTTATACATTTATGCTTCCGCTCAATACTTTGGTTTTGGTTTAATCTACAAACAATACATTTCTTTCAATTGAGTATTTCAATACATTATTACTTGTGTTTGATATGATTGGTGGCTCTTTGTTGGATCGTTGCACCTCCATTAGGACATGCCCTAGGTGGTAATTTGGGGGTGTGACATAGGCACTCCATGACGTGCCACGATTTCCTTTAAGTATATCTCAGCAAGCTTTCCAGTGCTGTCTTTTTCTCGGATCGGTAGGAAATGCGCAGATTTCGTCAATCGATCAACTATCACCCATATCATGTCATGCCCTCTAGGGGTCTTGGGTAATTTTGTTATGAAGTCCATCGGGATTTGCTCCCACTTCCACATGGGTATCTCTGGGTATCTCGTTAATGCATAAAGCAATATTTTGTAGTATAAAACGTGCATGAATTCACTTGTGTAATATGCTATCAGATAATGTTGACATTAAAGCACATAATTGCAGTCATTCAATAATAATTAAAGTGTACGGAAATTACCGGTTTGGTGCCAGTTGTCACACCTTTTGCGCTCTCACTTGCGGCTATTACACCTTTTCCCAGGTTTTTGATGCTCGTTTCTTTACTATCAAGCAACAGACCAGTTAATTACTTCGACGTGTATACAAGCTCGAGGAGGAGCTCACACATGTTAGCAGTTTGCTTTCCTTCTCCACCTCAGTCACAAGAATAGTTGGTTTCTGGATTTATGCGGATTACATTACTCTTGGGTAAAGACACTACAAATGAGTTGGGATTGCGGAGACTTTTTTTAAAAGACTACTTTTGACCACGTGATTTTGATACACTGACAGACTTATTGGGCAAGGGTAGGGTGACCCTGTGTCCCATTTGATGTGATGCACTTCGTAGACAATATGATTGTGGTTGGTAAATAATGAAAATTCAGTCGCTATATTCTCACTAGACACGTTATTGATTTGCATGATTGTACAGTAATTGTAATGCTACGTGCTTGCTTGTTGTGTTCTCATTAAATGTGTTCCTACCTATAAGCTGTACTATAATGATGCCGTTATATGATTGCTTATATACGTATGTAAATACACCTCTGAAGTCTTATTCGTTAAGTAGAGGCTTGTGTGCTCGTGTCCTTAATAAGACCTGACCTAACTGACCTTCTTCTAGGAAGATGTCGACTCAAGGGAACACCGATACCAACAACCCTCTGCCGACGACAGAGGCGGAATTTCAAGAACGCATCTTACAGGTCATCGCACAGTACGAGGCCCTTCGCTCCGAGCGCAGCGGAGGTACCTCAGGAAATAACCCACCCAACGGTAATGATTAGTCACTTAAGACATTTTACAAAACGTTTGGACATTTCTACGAGTGCTTTGCTAATGCCTTACGCGAATGATGTTGCTTATGTCACAGGCTGCACCTACAAGCAGCTCTTGGGCTGCAAGCCCCTGAATTTCTACGGCACTGGGGGTGCCGTAGCCTTCGTACGCTGGGTTGAGAAGACGGATTCTGTTTTATGTGTGAGCAAATGCGCCCCAGAGTATCAGGTTATGTACGTTTCCGGACTATTCCAAGATGGGGCTCTGTCATGGTGGAAACTCCAGGTTCAGACTATGGGCGAGGCTGTTGCGTATGCTTTGACATGGGATCAACTGAAAGAACTAATGCATAAGAAATACTGTTCGAGAGCAGAAAGCCAGAAGATGGAAGGGCCAAAAATAGCTAAATACGTGGAGAAATTCCATCTTTTATCGCGTATTGTCCCCTACATGGTAGAACCAGAATTTAAGAAGATTGAGCGTTTTATTTGGGGATTGGCACCCCAAATCATGAGCATGGTGACGACATCAAAGCCTGCAACGATCGCTGAGGCCGTTGATCTAACTGTGACCTTGACTGAAGAGGCAATCAGGTTGAACAAATTTTCAACCTCTGAGGAGAAGAAGGAGACTCATGTAGAGTCATCTGGTGACAACAAGAGAAAGTTCGCAAACTTCAAGCAGGGTACTCAGACGAATAGCAACAACAAGGCCAAAAGGGGAAAAGAGTACATGGGTAAACTACCTCAATGCGACAAGTGTCGACGACATCATACCGGGTGATGTAAAAATGGAAAGTGTGACAACTGTGGCAAAGTGGGGCACAGCAGGGAAACGTGTTGGCATGAGACGAAACGTGGAAAGAAAGGTAAGGGATGTTATAACTGCGGTGATATGGGGCACTTAAGGAAAGATTTCCCAAGGGAGATTAAACAAAATCGTGGGAAGAATGTCTAACACCAGAGCTAGGGAAGCACGCCAGGATCCAAACAAGGCTATCGGTACGCCTCATAGTAGTCAATGTTATGCGTCTGTGCTATTTGATATTTTCGTCAAATTTTAGCTTCAGAATATACTTGTTTTAATAGTAAGCAAGATAGATATCCAGTATTCGGTAGAACTAGCTTAAGGGAAGCTTCGATGTGATAATTGGGATGGACTGGCTGTCAAGCAATCAAACGAAGATTGTTATCCGCATCCCGATGACGAACGGAGAAACGATCATAATTCATGGAGCAGGATACGCCCCTACGGATTATCAGACATTGAAGACACAAAAGTTTTGCGTAAAAGAATGCAACGCCTTCTTGGCTCATGTCGTAGACAGGGAGCCGAAGAACCAAAACTTGAAGATATCTCTGTGATGAGGGGATAACCTGAAGTCTTCCCTGAAGACTTGCCGGAATTATTTCCTTAACGACAAGTCGAATTTTCCATCAATTCTATTCCGGGTGCCGCGCCTGCTGCTAATGCACCTTGGCGACTTACACCTTCGGAGATGCAAGGATTGTCAGTATAACTTCAGTAGTTGATAGAAAAGGAAGCTAACAGACCAAGTTTCTTGTTTTTGGGTAGCACCAGTCCTGCTTATCAAGAAGAAAGACGATGATTTTCAAATGAGCATCAATTACAAGGAGCCGAACGGGCTAACCAATGAGTGTTGGCAACTCTTGCCAAGGACAAACGATTTATTTAACTAACTATGAGGACCCGACTACCATTTTAAGACTGATCAATGATTGAGTGTCATTATATGCGAATACAGGAAGAAGGTATACCAAGGAATTGTGAGACAATAACTTGTTTTATACATACACAAAATTGTGTTTCCTACACGATGCACAAAACAGTTTACTCAAAATTCGAACCTTTGAAAACCCAGGAGACATGTACTTAGGGTCTTGGGAACCCAGGTCAAAACTCGTAAAGGTTGTCACTTAGGAACCACACCTGTTAACTCAAGCAAACCCCATTATCCCGACATATTTGCCATTTCAGTTAACCAAACAGAAAGTACTTAAATTTCTTGCGTGGAAGTCTTCACTTTTGCTTCTAACGAGTAGATGTTTGCATCTCTACTCCCCGTAATGGTAGTTGCATCGCGTTAATTCTCTTCGCTAGGAGCGAACACACATTTGCTTCAATACTTGGTCATTCCTTCATACTCATTGTTTCATTACTTGAAAACTTATATGTTACGCATGCACCATTAACCACGCATGAGGTTTCATTTCGAATAAACATTTCATTGGAGTTCAAATATTATGTTGCTAAATCTAATTACTGATTGGTGATTCGAATGACCAACATTATTGCAACTGTTGGCTCTTTTGCTATCAAGTCAACACACTTTCTTGAAGCTCCTTTTATTTCAAGTGCACTCATGGTTTATCTTCATGGCCATGCTGAGATTCCCTTGTTGATACCTATGTTTATTGCCGGGCTACGCTAAAACCAAGTTCAATTGCTCAAACTTGTCCATGTCACATTTTCAATTTAAAACGCCGTATGATGTATTGAGAGCATCATATTCGAATTTATTCTTGCAAAGATTCTCTTGTTTCAAGTCGTAGTAGGTTTTTCTGGTCTACGACTCCACTAAATCGTTGTTGGTTTTGACACCTTGCGGTGATACCTTCACAAAAATTAAAGCTAGCGCTGATTTGGTTACGCCGTTCATACACGGATTTAGTTGCTTATTTATTGACTTGCTCTAAATCAATTTTGTTTATCACAGTTAAAGCAGTCTCAACACAATTGCGTGTTAAGACAATGGTACCTATAATCATTTCATGACGTGGTGTACCCCCTAACGATACTTTCCTTGTTGACTGAATGCCTTGTGGTACTCATTACCTTTTTATCTCTGATCGGGAACAGTGGTTCTTTGACATTCCACGTTCAAATGAAAACTCTGTGACATTGTGTAAATCAAATCTCCAGATTGTTTTAGTGCACTTTCACTTGATTTCAAACACGGTGAACTTGTTCGGTCACCGCTATTATTGGAATATGTCAATTACGACACCTTGTGGTGTCATTACAAATTTGTAGCTTGCGCTAATCATGGTCAACCGTTTCACACAAAACTGCATATACTTTTGATTGCTTGTCATTTAAACATTCCGAATGCAACTACGAGTCAAGACAATAATGCACCAGATTCACTTACATTTCATTCGATGTATCTTCGAAATTCAAGAATGTCAACACACTAATCCATACCAGTTATTTATCCGAAAGTTGACAGATCATTGTCATATTCAAATTGTTGATTTTGAGTTCATATAGCGACTGCTATGGTTTGTGAAAACTCGTTTGCAGATTGTGACCAATTGTTTGAGAATTCTATTGGTCAAAACTCCTTGTTGCTCCCCTGATAACTAAGTTACGCTAGACTATACATCTATACATCTCGCGTCCTTTGACGTTAAAAGCTAGAACACACACCTTTTAACCATTAAGTTATTGTTGTGAAAATACATCCTTGGATTCACCTGATGTGAATAAGATTTGATTCGGTTTTGGTAGTTATCTACCTCAGTACTATTCATATACATACACGCATGATGTAACCATAAGGAGTTAAGGTAACACAAATTTCGAGGACGAAATTTTCTTAACAGGGGGAGAATGTGACAACCGTCAAAATTTGCATGTATCCGTACAATTAATTAATATTAATTTGTGCTTAATAACTGTGCTTAATTACAACTGATGATATAAACTGCTTTATAATTTCTGTATCATACATACATGTGCATCACATTTCATACTATCACACCATTTATTACATACAAACTTTAGTGACATACTTGATGCACAAAGCACAGTTAGCACAATGAGCGGATAACTTAGAAACATACTGACAGTGCCAGTACATAGACAGACAGTGATTTGAGACTCAGTATGAGCCAGAGACAAGGTACTACACTAGTATGGAGTGTAGGGAAGTAAGGACCATAAAACTACGTCACTAGGTGACAGTTTAAGTGCCGGAAAGTGCCTAAAACCCACTCTAAGTGCAGAATTCTGCATTAAACATCAAAATTCAGCATTTTAACATGCTAGTAATGTGCAAAAACGTGGCAAAATGGTCCTGTATGCTTTCCTAAGTGTCGGGAATTAAAAGTGTCACAAAAAGTTACATAAAGGACGCTATACAGTATAACTTAGCACTTTAACGAATCGGTATCCGACCGAACAACCGGACATTACCCGGAACACTAAAATATTGCAAAAAGCATTGTTTTTATTTTTCTAAGCTAGTATTGGTTCCCGAACACTTAAACTCTCTATATAAAGCATCCCACACACTAAACACAAGACTTAACACTTAACACCCCACTAAATCACCTACTCTACCATTTAAATTACAATTTACCCCCCCCATGTGTGATTTACGGTCAAGAGCATGGCCCCACCTAAAAATCCTCCAAGATTTCTATAATCTTCTCTAATCTTTCCTTGGGATTATGATGGATCTTGTATTGTACTTCTTGGACACATTACCTAATGGATAATAGGGTTACAGATTATATACCATCATCTTCTTCAACACTTATCACAACAACACAAACTCACTCTCTCCTCTCCATAAGCTCGGCCGAACTACCCCCTTACACCACAAAAATTTTTGGCTCTCACTCATCCAATCCAAGGTTGTTTCAAGGTGTACAAAGGTGATTTAGAAGGTGTGGAACTCACGGAACTTGAAGCACCACCTTCGTTTGCTTTTATCCACTTCATCTTCACTAGTGTTCTCCCCTAGCTTTAAGCTAGTTGTAAGATCCTTATTCACTCTTGTTTACTTCATATTTTAGTGGTTAAAAGATGTTGTTTAATGATTATCACTAGAACACTAAAAGACTTGATCATAAATCTTGAATCATGAGATGAAATAAGATGAAACATGATGAAATAATGTTAAAATGTGGTTGTTTTGAATGTTGATGATTGATTATTGAATTCTTGGTAATGTGATGTTAATCATTATATGAAACTTTTTACCCTATGATTAAAAACATGAGTTAACAAGTTAGGAGGTGATTATGTGGTCACAAAATAATCATCTTCTTATTTAAACATGAACTTGATAATAAAAATGATTTCTTGAAAAACAATGATCAAAGTAACCTAGTAAACTTGTGAATCTAAAACTTGTGAATGATTTTCCAAGAAAATCAAGTTTGAGAGACGGTTTTTGAAAGATCACAACTTTTCTTGCACTTACATTATTTTTGGAAATAAAAAAAGTGTAGGAAGGCTAGTAAAACAAGAAGATGTGGTAAATAAATATTTTTGTAAAAAGTATTCACAAGTTGTGAACATCTAGAAATTCCGAGAATGAGATTTTAACAAAAGTAAATATATTTTGGGAAGTAACTAAACCCACTAAATACTTTACCAAGTTACTACACATTTTTGTGAAGAATCAAGTTCATGTTATTATGTAAAAGATATAGTTTTTGCACTTGGTAAGTGTAATATGGTTTATTGAATTGTTGTTGATTGTTTGAATGAATTTCGAAAAGAAAATGATATGCTAAATAGCATGGACACCTCCGTTTACAAAGGAAACTATGACGAAATTTTCTAAAAATTCCAACACTTAGAAAATGTTTTTCTAACAAGTGTTTACAAGTGTATTTTTAACTTTGTTTTTCAATATAAACTTTGCCATAAGTTTTGTTACAAAAAAATACAAAGTATCGGAGGTTGGTTTTTGTAAATAAATGAGTAAATATATATTTAGAATATATATTTTATATTAAGACACTTGTGTGGATATTTGTTTATTTTGTGGAATAGTTATATTATTTTAGGGTAAAATAATATAACTTAACAAAATACCATGACATTTACAACTCCAAAATAATACCAAAAATCACAAAGAATGAAATATAAGTTACACATTTAATATTGTAAAGCCGAACGATAAAACATAACTTATGAAATATTCTGGAAAATACTCTTATAAATATATTTTTGGCGAGTATTATTTTGGAAACGAAAGGAGTGAAAATATGATTTTCGTACATATTACCAAGTATATCATATTTTCGACAAAGAGAAAATATATTATTTTTGGGGAGTTAAAAATATATTTTCCTAAGTATATTTAGAAAATATATGATTTTTGGGAAAAATATATATTTTCTTGGAATACATTATTTTTGACAAATAAGTTATATATATTTTCTAAGTGAGACTTGAAAATATATTGTTTTGGAAATATATATTGGGAATATATTGGTATATTTTTAATTGAAATAATAAACCGGAATACGACGCCAATACATGGCTAAAGACACACATACAAAAATACAAATACATGAGAAGTATTACTACAAAAATATTGTTTAACAAATTATTCCAAAAATTCAAGTTAAAATATTTATTATTTTAACAACTAATTTGGAATAATGATGAATACACTTGGAAACGTAACTCAAAGGCACTAATTAATACTAAGTCAAGGCACGACCCGCTCGTCTAATAAGACCATAGTACATTGTAGGTAGTCGTGTACACCAGAGGACACTTTGAGTTACAGGCAGATTCAAAGAATGCAAAACAGTGAGTTCATGTCCCCCTTTTCTTTTAATTGTTTTCAGTTTTACAACTTCGGGGGTGAAATACATGTTACATACTGATTACAAACGTTTTATACATGGTATGATTAGCTAAGGAATGTACTGCTAGATCACGTGAATGGGTAGGCTATTATCTTAAGACCATTAATCCTTGTATAAGGACCGAGGGGCATGAGTGATAGATCTATTGGGTGTTGCGAGCCCCACCCATGGGCCTGCGAGTTGGCTGCATGTGGTGACTATGTCGTTCCGCCGGAGGGGCCGGTACGAAATACGCATACATGTTTGAGTGCTTCCTAGGCCATGTCACTTATTAATGTATTAGCTACACATTAATTGATCTGTTTTCCTTATTGCTACATACCAGGGACATACATACATACATACATACTTTAAAGGCTTATTCACACACACACACACACACATGAACTCGCTCAACTTTTGTTGATGTTTTTCAAACTACATGTATTTCAGGAAATTAAGTATGGATCTGGCGGGCGTTGGAGTTTCAAGTCATGTTAAGTATACAGATGTCATCCATGGTCTTTGGGTTTGGTCAGTGTGTCTTAATCCTGGACGAGACACGTCTTCCAAACTTTGATTACAACTAACATCTTTTGACGAGTCCTTAGCGAACTTTTACACAATTCATATGGTTTGTAAAACTTGAATTTAAAGTCTACGTTTTAGACAATGTTGTTATGTTTTAAACTCATTTTATGGATGACAAATCTTTGGTTTTATCATATAGTTGTTTGATATGGTTGAATGCAATGATAACAAGAAAGTCACACCATAATCACGTTTTCGCAAAAGTCAGGGTGTGACAGAAGGTGCTGCTCCTTGAAAGCAGCGAAGATTGCAATGATGGATATTTATGCCTAGGCCGGAACCCACTTTTTTAAATCTTGCTGGTTGTGGTTTAACAAACAATTTACTTTTCCTGTCCTTCAAACAATTTTAATTTCCTGCACTTAGACAACATGATGGCCAAAGGTGGAGGGATCCTGAGTTTCAGGACGAAGCCCTTGGTCATCAATTAGTATGGTTTATTTTGAACATTCTAACAATTGAAGGTGGAGGTATCTTGGGTTTCAAGACGAAGCCTTCAATTGTTAAGTAAATATGGTTAAGACTAATTGTGCTTTTGGTGGATGGGTCTCGGTTTAAGATGAATCCAAAAGCACAATCTTTTGCTATGTTAATAATATAACCTTTTATTACCTTATCTATTGTTATCCATTTTTGCAATTCTTGTTATATGTTGTTTGATTTGAATAGCATTTCAAATTTCCAATCTTAGTGTAATATTTCAAACATTCCGACCAAATATCCTGAAAATATATCCTGAGAATATATCTTGAACAGGATACTTATAAATCTTCCTACCAGATTTTTGTCGAACAAAATTTCAAAAACTTAGACGATCTAGATAAGGCTTCTAACAGACCAAAAAGGAAAGTTCATACCAGAAATAGAGTACACCTCTATCCTTAAACTTCAGTCCTTTTGCAACCTTTCCACCGAAGATGTCCCCAATCTGGGATACTTAGTGAACTAGGCCCAAGCTTGATCCTTTGAGCTTCTCACAATGCCTTAGTAGGAATGTCCCCTGTGCATTATGTCTTTGAATACTTAGAAATTTTCTGGACATCAATTGCAACTGTTTGTATAACTTTCGTATTTCAGGGGATAAACCCTAAAATATCCTGGAGATAGATCCTTAATATTATGGGGATAAACCCTTAGGTATTTTGGGGAAAATCCCAAATTTTCGGGCGCTACAGGCGGGAGTGTATAAACTCCAAGACTTAGAAAGGTGAAAACCTTTAAACCTTAGAGAGTATGAAAATACCCTTTTGTGAGAGAGGGTGATCAATCCTCATATACCTTTAGGATCCAGGATATAGCCAATAATAACAAAATTGTCAGCCACTTTTACATGGACTGGTCCCGCTATCTTGAACTATCCCTGGATAACTTGCGCTCCAGGCGGGGTGTTTAAACCCAATTCGAGAGAAAGGTGAATACCTTTAAACCTGTGAAGGGATCAGGATCCTGTTTTGGTCAAATATCACACAAGGATAATGAAACCAAATCCGATTTTGTGAGGTGTGATGCTTGAATTAATGAACAAATGTATGAACAATGTAAGAATGAAATGAATGTTGGACACAAGGATTTATACGAGGAAAAAGCCCTTGATCAATGTATGATCTCCGGCACAAAAAACCTCGGGTGATGGAAACTACCGATCACCAACTATATTAAGCAAACAATGTGTACAAATCGGGATGATAACAAGCTTGTTACAAGGATCACTAGTGTGCAAAAAGTGTGTAATCGCCAATAAGTTGCAGAGCGTTCTCGAGAGTAGTGTGTGTTGCTAATTATATCTCTATCAAGCTTGTTATCCCCATTAAAAATAGAAACTAACTAAGCTAACTAACAATCCGAAAAAGATGCTAGCTTCCCACGATCTCCACAACGGTCACGAAGGCCATGCACGTGCAGAATTAGAAGGTATATTCCCCTGGAATCTCGGCAAGACCAAGTCCCACTCGAATACTCCTGCAAAACAAGTTCAAATATAATGGAAACAATTGTTAGTATAAGGATCATAATGAGGATCCTGGATCCCTAGTCCTGCAACGTCTTCTGAGGATCCTTAATTCAAACTAAATTGAGGATCAGTGATCCTGGCTGCACTTGAGGATTCGTGATCCATATGCTATGAAAATCCATCCCTAACAGATCCCTTAAACGTGAGAGAGGGGGCCAGTCCTCTAATCTTTCTATTCATCCCGAGTGTATATCTTGGAGTTATATCCCGAAGCATATTCTGCAAAACAACTTTCGACTAAGGTGGGTGTTAGCTTGGCTAACACCCCTCCGATGCTTAAGTCAGTATTGGGTTCAAATAAAATAACATAGAATTATATTTAAAAGAGATAGAATTCATACCATCTTGAGTTAGAAATTAAATTCTAAACTCACTTGAAATGCGCTTTGAGGTGTACAGCATTCCAGGATCTTGGTAGTATACCCCCTCCATATTCTTAAGCCGTTATGCTCCTTTCCCGGATTCCGATTCAATCTCATAAGGTCCTTCCCATTTAGGAGCTAACTTTCCATCAGCAGGATTAGTAGTGTTCTGAAAAGCTTTCCTTAACACCCAATCTCCAACTTGAAACCTTCTCGTCCTTAGATTCTTGTTATATGCTCTAGATATCCTCTGTTGGTATGCTGCCATTCTCAACTTTTCCGCATCCCTTGTCTCATCGATAGTATCCGATTCTTGGCATAGGGCTTCAGGATTCTTCTCAGGATCCCGGAGGTTGGATCTTGCTGTACGTATCACCATCTCTGTCGGGATTACTGCTTCTGCTCCAAATACTAAGGAAAATGGGGTTTGCCCAGTTGCACTTTTCACTGTTCATAAAACAAAGGGTAATTCTTCTGTCCATCTTCCTTTCTTAGCTCCTAGTCTCTTCTTCAAATTGTTGACAATTATCTTGTTCGAGGATTCTGCTTATGTGTTTGCTTGAGGATGTACCGGTGTGGATGTGATCATTTTGATTCCCCAACTTTTACAAAAATCGGTTGTCCTCTTACTGATAAACTGAGAGCCATTGTCACAAATTATCTCAGCCGGTATCCCAAACCTAGTCAGGATATTCCTTTTTTATGAAGGATACTACTTTTTGGTCTCTGACTTGAACAAATGCCTCAGCTTCAACCCATTTAGAGAAATAATCCGTGATTGCCAGTATAAAGACTTTTCCTCCTGGAGCTTTTGGCAATTTTCCCACTATGTCCATCCCCCACTTCATGAATGGCCACGGGGAAGCAATATGATATAGTGGTTCAGCAGGTTGATGTAATATATTGTTGTGCCTTTGACATGCATCACATCTTCGAGCATACTCTGCAGCATCTTTCCTCATCGTCGGCCAATAGTATCCTGTTCTTAACACCTTTGAGAATAATGATTTGCCCCCAGTGTGGTTATCACAATCCCCTTCGTGTATATCCTGAAGTACCCGTGTATATCCTGAAGTACTTCCTTAGTTTCGGGATCCTCCAAGCACCCCAGGTATGGTCCTGCAAGAGATTTCTTATACAAAACATCATTTATAATAGTGAATCGTGATACCTTCATTCTAAAGGCCTTAGGATTCTCATCCTTTGGGATGTTTCCTTCCTTGAGATATCTCATGATTGGAGCCGTCCAGGACTTAGGATCCTCCTCAGGATATTCATCATCAGGATCCTGAATACTTACTACTTCCTTACCCTGAGATTTGAAAAGATCCACTGCAGGATATAGGATATGTAGTATTGGTATTTGGGTTCCTTTCGGTATCCTGACTGATGATCCTAGATTTTCCAAGGCATCTGCTTCAGCATTATCCTCTCTTGGTACCTGTTCAAGTGTAAAAACATCGAAATATCCTGCTAATTTTTTGAGAATTTTGAGATACTCGATTAACTTCTCACCTTTAACTCCATAGGATCCATTAAAATGATTTGTAATTAACAAGGAATCAACAAACACTTGCAAACTCTTAATATTCATATTCCTGGCCAACTCTAATCCTGCAATTAAAGCTTCATATTCTGCTTCATTATTAGTGGCAAGAAATTCACACCTAATAGCCTGGGGTAATATATCCCCTTGTGGCTATTTTAGTAGTATACCCAATCCTATACCTCTCACATTAGATGCACCATCAATATATAATGTCCAGGATTCTAGGTTTTCTCCTAGCTGTTGTACTTCTAAATCTACTTCATTTCGAATATCACTACTGAAATCAGCCACAAAGTCAGCTAGAGCCTGAGACTTTATGGCATTTCTAGGTTCATGTTATGGGTGAAATTCTGAGCTCATATTCTGGGAAATATCTTGACTTATATCTTGGTTGTATGATATTTGTTCATATCCGGGATGCTCATTCAGGATATTGGTAACATCCTGAATGGTATCCTCAGGATTACTAACGGGTTGTGTGCAGGAGTACGCGTCCAGGTGCCCAATGTTCACGAAGACCCTTTCTCCGGGAGACTTGGTCCAAGTTGTTCAAATGAAGACGTTGAAGCCGCATTACTCGGTCAACAACGTTAACAATGGAATATTCGGGAGCATCCCATATTTATAGGAATTTTAGTTTGTATTTCGTTACTATAAATAGGTGGGTATATCAGATCAAATAGGACATCACAATCACACTCACGACACTCTTACACTCGTTCTCTCGCAATTATCACTTTCACAAAAAGCATTGTAACACTTAGCGATCTGGTCAATATCCTGCACTGTATCCTGACGTTTGAAGTAATAAGAAGAACTAGGCAGATGCGATTGACAGCTCCCGAGGTTTTATGCCGGCGATCTAGATTGATCAAGGGCTTTCCTCGTACATCTCGTGTCGCTTCCTTTATTTTTTGCTCATAGTTTGATCGTAGATACAGCTCAATATTCTGAGCCGTATCCTGAAAACTGTTTTTACAAACAACTTAACCAGCATATTTCCAACGCACTTTTTAGCACACTACCTCACTTAACTAATTTGATCACTTAATTGCTTCGGTAATTTTTGACCAAAACAATTTGGCGCCCACCGTGGGGCAAGTGGTGCTACGTTTACTAAAAATCTTTGTGAAATCGTTAATCGGTTTTCTGTTTTCAAAACTTTTTGCCACATTGTTTACAATGGCCTCAAGATCAAACATGAGCTCCGCCACTGTGTCTACTACGACTTCTTCTACTACCGGTTCGGTGCTTCCACCACCTCCTCCAAGGATGCCAGCTTCTTCACAACCTCAAGATATTATCCCTACTCGGAGTGTTCAGGGATCTGCTCCCGTTTTAGCCTCTAATGATGAAATTCTAACTTTATTTGGAAGTGTGCAGGAACAAATGAGGCAGCAACAGGAAACTAACTAAATGCTGTTAAGAGAAATACAACTCTTAAAAGCTAGCTCGAGCAGATCCGCTGAGGATATTGTTACTCCCTTACAACCCAGAACTTTGAACTTCAGTTCGGCTGTGTATACTGAGGATAATAGGGGGAATATTGTGCCCAGTCATTCCCAGAATCATACTCCTGAAATACCCTCCTCGGTCAGGATGTCAACTGTGAGGAGCTCAGGATATGTTTCAGGATATGGCCAGAATCCTCAGATTGGTAACGTGTCAAATAATAATATTCATGCTACTAACAATAGTGGATCTTTGAAGGATGCAGGTATGACGTCAACATTTACTAGGGAGCTTCAGAAATTGAAGGACATGATATCCAGCGTACCTGGAGTGGTCCAGCCAATTCCGGAAGTGTCCCAAGACAGCCACAGGATATCTCATTTCGCATATCCTATCTGTGATGCTGAGATTCCGAAAAGATTTCAAACCCCCAACATGAAGCTCTACGATGGGACTACGGATCCTGAAGAGCATATTGCCCAGTATAGGGAAAGAATGGAGATTAATCCTATCCCTCCGGAGCTCAAGGAAGCATGCTTGTGCAAGGGCTTTGGTTCTACCTTAACAGGATCAGCCTTGAAATGGCTCTTAAATGTTCCTCTGCATTCGATTACATCTTTTGCTCACCTAGTGAATTTATTTAATAGTCAATTTTCTTGTAGTCGGAGTTTTGAAAAACTGACAAGTGATCTTTACAGGATAACTCAAGGACCTCAGGAGTCCCTAAGGGATTACGTGAACAAATTCAGCAGGGAATCCTTGGATATCCCACACCTTGATGTTGCAACAACTGTGCAGGCTTTCAAGATGGGACTACAAAAGGATTCCCAGTTTTATTAGGATCTTGTGATGAATCCTTGCAGGAACTTGGACGAAGCTCGAAATAGAGCCTTGAGATATATCAGGCTGGAGGATGATAGGAAAATGCAAGAAAGGATGAACTCATCCACTACATATGAGTCAACTAATAGGAAGTCAGAATCCTCGTTTAAACCATATCGCTCTAAGCCGTATGGTAGAAATGACAACAAGAAAGTGAATGCTGTTGAAGACGAGGATCCTGAAGAGTATCCTGAATTATCTGAATACTGCTTTTCTGTTAACATTCCTGAATTAATGTATGCTATGCAGGGTTTAGGAGACAAAGCTAGGTGGCCTCGGAAGAATCAACAAAAAGCTGATTGGAAGGATAAATCCAAATGGTGTGCCTTCCACAAAGATTTCGGACATGTGACTGAAGATTGCATCACTCTAAGAAAAGAAATAAGTTATCTTCTGAGCAAAGGATATCTGAAGGATCTCCTAGGAAGAAAGAAGAATAAGGGTCAGGATACTGAGAAGGATCCTGAACGAGCGGCATCACCTCCTGCGGATGCCATGATAATCAACTTTATTTCAGGAGGATCCGACATTTGCGGGACTTCATATTCTGCGGCCAAGAGGCATGCAAAAGAGGTTAAGACCGAAAGGGGAGACAAACCAGCCAGGATGACCACCCTGACAACTGATAAAGTGAACACTTTCGATAGTGATGACAGGGATACTGTCCAGGATCCTCACCATGATGCTCTTGTAATAACATTATATGTGGCTAACCATAATCCAACTAGAGACTTTGAAGAGAATGAATGTATCCCCAATGGATATCACATCGAAATCTACCGTGCTTGTTGGGTTCAGTGGAGAGGCTTGGAACACCGTGGGAGAAATAAAGTTACCTGTATATGTTGAAGGGGTCAACTCGATACAACGTTTCTGTGTGATGGACTCCCTATCCTGCTATAACATCATACTGGGCAGGCCATGGATCCATGATATGAAGGTTGTGCCATCAACTTATCATCAATGCGTCAAGATCCCTACCCATTGGGGGGTTGTCAAGATTGACAGTGATCAGCAGGAGGCAAAAGAATGTTACTCATCTTCAATGAAATCCTCAACCAAGCCTAGCACATCATAGCAATTAAAGTTACGGGCCCAGGATATCGTGGAGGCTTCAGAGCAGGATATGAAGAAAGTTATCCTGGATCAGGATAATCCTGATATCTCGGTGCTTGTAGGAACCAATATCCCTCAGGATATTGAAGAACAATTAACTAACTTTTTGAAGTGCAGGATGTCAACATTTGCATGGAAGCATGAGGATATGACAGGTATATCCAAAGATATTATCACTCACAAGCTTGGAATTGACAGGTCATTCAAGCCTGTGCAACAAAAGAGAAGGAAGTTCGCTCCTGAACGAAATACAATTATCCAAGTGGAAGTTGAAAGATTATTGAAGTCCAAGATGATCAGGGAAGTCAAATTTCCCAAGTGGCTAGCAAATGTGGTCGTGGTTCAAAAGAAGAATGGGAAATGGAGGGTTTGTGTAGATTACACAGACTTGAATAGGGCTTGTCCCAAAGACCCATTTCCTCTTCCTCATATTGACGCAATGGTAGATGCTACTGCCGGGCATGAGATGTTAACCTTCATGGATGCATCCTCAGGATTTCAGCAGATTCAAATGGAGCCTTCGGACCAGGAGGATACTGCCTTCATGACACCAACAGGTATTTATTGTTATACCACTATGCCTTTCGGTTTGAAAAATGCAGGTGCCACATACCAGAGATTGGTGAACATAATGTTCAAAGATAAGCTGGGGGACACAATGGAGGTATACATCGACGATATGGTGGTAAAATCTAAAAAGGCTGAGGATCACCTCCAGGATATTAAAGGAGCATTTGATATCCTGGATCAATAAAACATGAAGCTAAATCCTGCTAAGTGTCATTTCGGAGTGGGGGCAGGAAAGTTTCTAGGATATATGGTGACCAAAAGAGGAATAGAGGCGAGCCCGGAGCAGATTAAAGCCATCTTGGATATTAAATCACCCTCAAATATGAAGGATGTTCAACGATTAACAGGGCAAGTCGCAACATTGAACAGATTTATTTCAAGATCCTCCGAGAAATGCAAAGAGTTTTATGATATCCTGAAGAAGAACAAGAAGTTCGAATGGGGTGAGAGGCATGAAGCAGCCCTGCAGGATTTGAAGCAGTATCTTTCAACTGCACCTCTACTGATGAAGCCTGAGAATGGTGAACCACTGTCCCTATACCTCGCAGTATCAGGGAATATTGTAAGTGCCGTCCTTATAAAGGATCATGAAGGTCAGCAATATCCTGTTTATTATGTTAGTAAAAGTTTGTTAGATGCTGAAACTAGATATTCTCAATTAGAAAAGTTGATACTGGCACTAGTTATGGCATCAACAAAGCTTAGACACTACTTCGAGACACATAGAATTCATGTCAAGACCAATTATCCTGTTAGAAATGTGCTTAGGAAACCCGAGATGTCAGGCAGGATGGCCAAGTGGTCAGTAAAGTTAAGTGCTTATGACTTAGTGTACGAACCTAGAAATGCCATAAAATCGCAAGCTTTAGCTGACTTTGTGGCTGATTTCAGTAGGGACATTCAGGATGAGGTAGACCTAGAAGTACAACAATTAGGGGAATCCTCAGGATCCTGGACATTATATACCGATGGAGCATCTAATGTTAGAGGAGTAGGATTGGGAATACTACTAAAATCGCCACAGGGGGACATATTACCCCAGGCTATTAGGTGTGAATTTTCTGCTACTAATAATGAAGCAGAGTATGAGGCTTTAATTGCAGGATTAGAACTGGCTAAAAATATGAATATCAAGAATTTGCAAGTATATGTTGACTCCTTGTTAATCACTAATCATTTTAATGGAACCTATGCAGTTAAGGGTGAGAAATTAATCGAATACCTCGATATTCTAAAAAAAAATAGCAGGATATTTCGATGTTTTTACACTTCAACAGGTACCAAGGGAAGATAATGCTGAGGCGGATGCCTTAGCAAATCTGGGATCATCGGTCAGGATACTAGAAGGGACCCAAATACCAATATTGCATATCTTGTATCCTGCAACGAATCCTCAGGATGAAAAAGTAATAAGTATCCAGGATCCTGTTGTTGAATACCCTGAGGAGGATCCTAAATCCTGGACGGCTCCAATCATAAGATATCTCAAGGAAGGACACATCCCTAGAGACGAAAATCCTAAGGCATTTAGGATGAAGGTATCACAATTCACCATTATAAATAATATTTTGTATAAGAAATCTCTTGCAGGACCGTATTTAAGGTGCTTGGTGTTTTGGTCAAAAATCAAGCAATGATAATGCAACCAAACTTTCTGTTGTGAGGTATGATGCTTGAATTGATGAACAACAATAAGGAACACTATGAAATATAATGAACAAGTGACACAAAGATTTATACGAGGAAAAAGCCCTTGATCAATGAATGATCTCCGGCATAAAAAACCTCGGGTGATGGAAACTACCGATCACCAACTCAAATTAAACAAGAAATGTAATACAACTTCGGATGATAGCGAGCTAAGTACAAGGATCACTATAGTGTATTGTGTAAAAAAGTGTGTAATCGCCAAGTGAGTTAACGAGAGCTGGTGAGAGCAGTTGTAAGAGTGTGTGTGTAGCCAAAAATAGCCAAGTGTTTTCTAATTAGCTCGCTACCCCTTTAAAAATGGAAAATATCTATACTAACTAACATTCCGCAAATGGTGCAAGTCCTCCACGACTCCATAACGTCCACTTTTGGCCAGGCACGTGCGGAATAAACATAGAATATACTCCAGGAATATCGCCAAGACCAAGTCCAAGCTGGTACTCCTGCAAAACAGTTTCGAATTCAAAGTAGACAACCGTTAGTACAAGGATCCTTATGATGATCCATGATCCTGATCCTGCAACACTTTTGAGGATCACTACTTCAGACAGAATTGAGGATCACTAAACCCAACAGTAAATGAGGATCACTGATCAATGAGAAATCCTCCCCTAACAATTGCCCCCAAAATATAAGGAGTAATTATGTAAATAAACGAGTTGTATTTTGTTCTTATCCGCAATTAACCAACGGATAACTAGCCGTTGTAATCGGACTAGCCGTTACGAACATGACGTCACTGAGGTGACTATCCTGCAAAATCATCATTATAAATAGGAGTTAGAGATAGGGATCAATCTGCATTTAAATTCAAGAGAAACTCCCTTTAAATTCATATCCGAAGATCAAACAGGTATCTCTCTTTCTCTTCCTCCTTTACGTTTTCTTTCTCTGCTCCTTCTCTCTTCACCTTCTTCATAATCAAGATGATGTTAAGATCCTCTCCTGCTAAGGATCACAAGAAGGACATTCCTCTTAAGAGCCAGGGGATCATCAAAGATCTGGCGAATGAAAGGTGCTGCTTCACTGATCCGCAAATAGACAGAATTCGGCATTGCTTTCCGGCGAACACCTATTTCAAACCGTTTGATCCTACCATTCTAAGTGATTACATTTCTGAAACTTGGGTAGCTTTCCCGGTCACTCCTTTCACAATAGGATATTCGTATCCTTTCCCTAAATTCACCCAGTCTTTCTTCTCCCTCACCGACATCTCCTACATTCAAGCTATGCCAATGATCTGGAGGGTCTTATATACCCTTGAGAGGATCATTGAGCAGGAAGGAATTGCCCTAGGAATGTCGGAGTTGGCAGAGATGTATGATCTCACCACATTTGGATCCCACCGATATCTATTCAAGCGTAAACCCGGTGAAGAACACCCCATCTTCAAAGCCACTAAGAATGATACAAACTGGAAACAGCGATTCTTCTTTGTCAGAAGGGATTCTATTCCGGATGGAAAGAATCTGCCAAGGAAGTGGAGCACCCATGGTAGGATATAGGATCCTGAGAAGGATCACCAGATAATCTTGTTTTTATATAAGGATCCCTAACATCCTTTTGTTTCTGTTGTACAGCTATCTCTGTTTCGCACCTTATACCATCACCTGCCACCAAGGAAAGGCTCGCTGCTTTCAGAAGACTTGATCCTGCAACACGATAATTCAAAACAAACACCCAGGATTCACAAGAAGTATCCTCAGGTTCTGTCACTATGTCAAGTAAGTATCCTGTATTTTGTATAGTCAAATATTTAAATAAATAGTTGAATAGAAATAGGATAAGGATACTTATCTGTTTTGAATGTGTAGGCGCTGGGAAATCCTCAAAATCTGCCTCCAAGTTCAACATCACTGATCTTGACAATGTCAGATCCTACAAGAAAAGTCTGCTGCTAGCCCCTCCATTGTAATCCCCAAGGCTACCACTTCAAGGGGAAGAGGTGGAAAGAAAAGAAAGACCTCTGAATCTGACAACCTTCAAGGCTTACCTCTAATCCGTCATCAATTCCTCGAGTACTTTAATGATGTAAGGATCACTGACTTAACTTGATTATCCTGCCCATTTGAGGATCACTTGATCCTAATCTTTTCATTGTCTTCTTTGTAGAAATTTGCGGAGATCGAGGACTATGTTGGGAATGTTGAAGAGCTAGAGGAGAAACACTCTGATCTCCAAAAGGTAGCAATGCTCAAAGACCTCAAGATCGCTTCCCTTGAAAAGGATCTCAACGATGCCAAAGCTCAAACAACTGCAATTCTGATCAATTTTGATTATGAGAAGAGCGAGATCATGGAGGATGTTAAGGTCTCCGCTGCCATTGCCATGTACAAGACCAAGCTACAGATGGCTCAAGAAGCTCTGGATCCCGCCTTTGATAGGAGCAACTGGGACATGGAAGGCTGGAAGGCCAGGCTGGCTGAGTTGGAGGATGAGGATGAGGCTGACGAGGTTCTGGCAATCGAGGCTAGTGGTAGTGGCAAGGATCAGGCGAAGGATACTAGAGCCGGAGGGGATGATGATGCAGCGAAGGTGTAAGCCGCATGAATGGGCGATGAAGGACATTTCTAGACATAGCCGGAGCCCATTTCTTAAGTTTGGTAGTTTGTTTATGGTGTTTTTTGTTGAAAAATTATGGGTTGTACTTAAGACAATAGTAATTAGGGCTAAGGATCATGGATCCTTTGAAAAATAGGTAGGATTACAAATGGTGGAGGGATCCTCTGTTTGGGGGATGAAGCCATTGTGATTCTGCCGTCTTTTGATTCCTGCACTACCAAGACCCTTAGACAATGGACACCCTTTACCTACCCCAGCAGATGGGCCACGTATTGCTGGTAGATGCTCGGGGTAGGTAATTTTGACAACCTTAAGGGGTTTAATCTTTTGTGAATAAAATAACTTTAACTTTCTGGCTTATCCTGTGTTGATATCCTTGTTAACATTTTACTTTCCAACTATCATGATGTTTATTTTGTTTAAACTTATCAAGTAGAGAAAAAAATTAAGAAATATCCCCAAAAAGTTTAGGATATGATCAAGGATCACATATTCCATAGCCGATTAGTTTTGAAAAGTTATATAGTTTAAGGATCATAAGTTCAGTTGTCAAAGGATAAGGGTTATTCAAATAAATAATGAATAAAATCAAAATAGTTAAGGATCATACCTGAGAATCCAAGTTAGAACCCTATCCTTTAACACTTATAATCAGGATAATCCAAAAGACAAACCTTAGTAGAAGGTAAGGATCAAGGATCCTTGGTCATTTAACTTCAAAAACCTGAAATAGGATATAACTTGGGACTAAGCCAATATAAGATGAAAGTTAGTAACTGGGGACAAGCCCAACAATTCTGGGGACAAGCCCAATATACTAGGGACAAGCCCAAAGGATAACTGGGGACAAGCCCAAAGGATAACTGGGGACAAGCCCAAAGGATAACTGGGGACAAGCCCAAAGGATCGTATGTAAACTGGAGTATGGCCCTCACTGGCGACTATCCAAACTTAGTGACATGAAAATGCCAAAACCTTAGCTAACGTGAAAACGTTAGAAACCTTAGGAACGGATGTATGGTACGTCTACCATTATACGTAGGATCCTGAGTATAGCCAGTACAATGAAATTGCCAGCCCCTAAAGCGAGTACTGGTCCCATTGCCATGAACTATACCAGGATCATCGTGCGCTACTGGAAAAACTGGGGACACGCCCAAACTGGGGTCAAGCCCAAATAACTGGGGTCAAGCCCAAATGACTGGGGTCAAGCCCAAATAACTGGATACTTCTGTGGATACTCAATCCTCAATTAAGGATACCTGAACCTTCAAAACTCAGAATCAAGTGAAAGGAGGATAAAGGATGCAGGATCCTTATCCCTATATAAGAGAATAAAAGAATGAAATAGTTTGAGATTAGAAGATTACCAAGATGAGGATCATTCGTTCTGTAAGGATCCTTCAAGGATACTGGTCAGGTAAGGATCATGGGTCCTAATCACATGAAATATTTCTTCAAATGGACAGCATTCCAAGCTTTTGGTAGCAAATCACCTTCCATTGTTAGTAATCGATATGCCCCCTTTCCTGCCTCAGCTTCATTCAAATAGGGGCCTTTCCATTTTGGTGCCAACTTTCCATCAACAGGATTGGTGGTATTCTGAAATGCTTTCCTTAATACCATATCGCCAACTTGGAATTTCCTGATCCTGACATTTTTGTTGTAGGCTCCAGCCATCCTTTGTTGATAACTGGCCATCCTTATCCTTGCCAAATCCCTGACTTCTTCTATAGTATCCAAGTCTTGAACCAAGTTTTCAGCATTTTCTTCAGGACCACGAATGCTCGTTCTCGCAGTTGGAACCACCATCTCTGTAGGGATCACTGATTCTGCCCCAAATACCAAAGAAAATGGAGTTTGGCCTGTAGCATTCTTGGGAGTTGTCCTATCAGCCCAAAGCACATAAGGTAGTTCTTCTGCCCATTTTCCTTTCTTGGATCCAAGCTTCTTCTTCAAATTGTTGATGATGATCTTGTTGGATGATTCTGCCTGACCATTAGCTTGTGGGTGGACTGGTGTTGATGTTATCATCTTAATCCCCCAACTGTCACAAAAGTTAGTGGTTCTATTCCCAATAAATTGGGATCCATTATCACAAATAATCTCAGAAGGGACACCAAATCTAGTAATAATGTTTCTTTTAATAAAGGATATAACTTCCTTTTCTCTGACTTGAGCAAAGGCTTCAGCCTCTATCCACTTAGAGAAGTAATCAGTCATAGCAAGCATGAATACTTTTCCACCAGGTGCCTTAGGAAGCTTTCCAACTATATCCATTCCCCATCTCATGAATGGCCAGGAAGAGGATATAGGATGCAAGAGCTCTGCTGGTTGGTGAAGGATGTTACTATGCCTCTGACAAGGATCACACTTCTTGGCATACTCCATAGCATCCTTCTTCATAGTGGGCCAATAGTATCCTGTCCTCAGGATCCTTGAGAATAATGCCCTGCCCCCAGTGTGGTTTCCACAATCTCCTTCATGGAAATCCTTTAGGACTTCTTGGATTTCAGGATCCTCAATGCATCTTAGATATGGTCCTGCAAGAGATCGTTTGTACAACATATTATTCAATATTGTAAATTGAGATACCTTGATTTTGAAAGCCCTAGGGTTTTCTCCTGTAGGAATCTCTCCATGTTGTATGTATCTCATGATTGGAAGGATCCATGATCCTGAATGAGATTGAGTATCATCACTAGGGATGATTGCAGAATCCTCTCCTATCTCCATAGCTACATGATCCTCGATAGCCGGGGTCAGGATATGGATATTAGGGATCTTGATATCCTCCGGGATCTTCAAGGATGATCCTAAATTGGCTAATGCATCTGCCTCTGCATTCTCTTCCCTTGGTACCTGTGTCAAACTAAAGGATACAAAAGAGAGTGCCAATTCTTTGACTATCTCCAAATATTTGATTAGCTTTTCACCTTTAACAACATAGGATCCATTAAAGTGATTAGTAATCAGTAAAGAATCTACATGTACCTCAAGATACCTGATCCTCATATGCTTTTCTATTTGCAAACCAGCTATCAAGGCTTCTTACTCAGCCTCATTGTTGGTAGTTTGAAATTCACAAGCTATGGAGTGGGGTATTATGTCCCCCTGTGGCGATTTTAGTAGTATTCCAAGTCCTGTTCCTTTTACATTGGAGGCTCCATCCGTGAAGAGAATCCAAGGATCCTTAGTCTCTTCAAGTTGTTGGACTTCTAACTCAGCTTCCTCTTGCAAGTCACTACTAAAATCTGCCACAAAGTCAGCTAAAGCTTGGGATTTGATGACAGTCCTTGGTTCATATCTTATATCATATGCACTTAACTTCACTGCCCACTTAGCCATCCTTCCTGACATTTCAGGTTTCCTGAGAACATTCTTAATTGGAAAATTAGTCTTAACAATAATGGCATGAGTCTCAAAATAATGTCTCAATTTAGTGGATGCCATAATTAATGCAAGGATAAGTTTTTCTAAATGTGAATACCTGGATTCAGCATCAAGTAAGCTCTTACTTACATAATAAACAGGATGTTGTGTACCTTGGTGATGCTTAACAAGGACCGCACTTACTGCTTTTGAGGATACTGCTAGGTACAAGGATAATACTTCTCCTTTTTCTGGTTTCATCAAGGCTGGGGCTGAGGATAGGTAATCTTTAAGAGCTTTGAGGGCACCTTCATGCTTCTCAGTCCATTCAAATTTCCTGTTCTTCCTCAGGATATCATAGAATTCCTTACACTTTTCTGAGGATTTGGATATGAATCTGTTCAAGGCTGCGATCATGCCCGTCAATCTTTGCACATCCTTAGCATTGGCAGGAGATTTGATATTCACAATAGCCTTAATTTGTTCTGGACTTGCTTCAATGCCCCTCTTTGTTACCATATATCCTAAGAATTTACCTGCCTTAACACCAAAATGACACTTAGAAGGATTCAGTTTCATATTAAATTTATCAAGGATATTGAATGCTTCCTCCAAGTCTTTAAGGTGATCCTCAGCTTTCTTGGACATAACCACCATGTCATCAATATAGACTTCCATAGTGTGTCCAATTTGTTCCTTGAACATCATATTGACAAGCCTTTTGTAAGTAGCACCTGCATTCCTTAGTCAAAATGGCATAGCAATATAACAATATATACCAGTTGGGGTCATAAAGGCTGTATCCTCTTGATCAGATGGTTCCATCTGAATTTGTTGAAATCCAGATGAAGCATCCATAAAAGTCAACAACTCATGACCCGCGGTAGCATCCACCATGGAGTCAATGTGGGGTAATGGGAAAGGATCCTTAGGACATGCCTTGTTTAAATCAGTAAAATCGACACATACCCTCCACTTTCCATTCTTCTTTTGAACAACAACCACATTGGCTAACCACCTTGGATACTTAACCTCTCTTATCATACCTGCTCGAAGTAGCTTATCTACCTCTTCCTGGAAAATAGCATTTCTTTCAGGTGCAAACTTTCTCCTCTTTTGATGTATAGGCTTGAATGACCTGTCAATGCCAAGTTTATGAGTAATTATATCCTTAGATATACCTGTCATGTCTTCATGTTTCCAGGAAAAGGTGGATTTCCTTCTCTTAAGGAAGGATACTAGCTCCTGTTCAATGTTGCTAAGGATCCCTGATCCTATGAAGATCTTGGGTTCAGGATCCTCAGGATCCGTGAGGATTTCCTTCAAATCCTGTTCTCTTGCCTCCAAGACATCTCTTGAAGGATACTTTAATTGCTATTGCTCCCTTGGTCTTGAGGCTGGTTTCATTGATGAGGTATAGCAATTCTTAGCCTCTTGTTGATCCCTCTCAATTTTCACCACTCCCCAAGGACTTGGAAGCTTTACACATTGATGATAGGTGGACGGGACTGCCTTCATGTCATGTATCCATGGCCTGCCAAGGATAACATTACAACATGATAAGCAATCTATAACACAAAACTTTTGATAAGAATGCAATCCTTCAATATAGATTGGGAGTTTGATGTCCCCCAATGTATTCTTAGTTTCTCCACTGAATCCCACAAGTACTGAGGATCTTGGGATAATATCAGACTCCGGGATATTCATCTTCTTGAGGACATCAAGCTGAATGATGTTCACAGAGCTTCCTCCATCTATAAGGATCTTGCGAACAAAGTAGTTAGAAATAAACAACGTAATTACAAGACCATCATGATGAGGATCCTGCACATCAAGACGATCGTCCTCATCAAAAGTTATGATCTTATCCTCGGTGACAGTGGACGTCCGAATGGGTCTATCTCCATTATCCATCTTGGTTTCCTTGGCATGTCTCTTGGCTGCTGAGAAGGAAGTACCACAAATGTCTGATCCACCGGATATGAAGTTTATGACTTGTGCATCTGCTAGAGAAGCAGGAGACTTTTCCGGGATCCTTTCAGGATCCTGGATCCTTGACTTCTTCCATCCCAAGAGCTCCTTCAAATGCCCCTTGCTCAACAAGTAACCAATTTCCTTTCTTAGTGCAATACACTCTTCAGTGAGATGCCCAAAATCCTCATGGTATGCACACCATTTGGACTTATCCTTTGTAGCAGCTGGTTTATCACTTTTCCTTGGCCACCTAGCTTTCTCACCTAGATTCTGCATTGCAAGGATTAGTTCGTTGTTATCAACAGAAAAACAATATTCAGAAATAGGAGGATAATCCTCATCATCCTCTTCTTGTTCCACTGAATGCACGTTCTGATTGTCAGACTTATTGTAGAACTTGGATTTGTTGTTCCTGAAGTAGGATCCTTGTTTCTCCTGTTTTGAGGATCCTGCTAATCTATCCTAGATCCTTTTGTCATCCTCTAGGCGGATGAACCTAAGGGCACTGGTTCTTACTTCATCAAGATTCCTGCAAGGTGTCATGACAAGATCATCATAGAATAATGAATCCCTAAGTAATCCCATTTTAAAGGCTTCTACAGCCGTAGCAATATCCAAGTTAGGAATATCCAAGGATTCTTTACTAAACTTAGTGATGTAATCTCTAAGTGATTCATTTTGACCTTGTGTTACCCTATATAGATCACTAGTTAATCGTTCAAATTTCCTACTACAAGAGAATTGGCTATTAAACAAATTAACTAGGTTAGCAAATGAAGTAATAGAGTAAGGGGGAAGACTTAGCAGCCATTTAAGAGCAGATCCTATGAGTGTGGATCCAAATCCCTTGCATAGACATGCTTCTTTTAACCTTTTAGGAATTGGATTGATATCCATCCTCTCCCTGTATTGAGCTACATGCTCCTCTGGATCCGTCGAACCATCATACAGCTTCATAGATGGTATCTGGAATCTTTTAGGTATCTCAGCATCACATAAGGGTGGTGCAAAATGAGATATCCTATGGCTACCATCTGCAATTTCAGGAATGGGTTTAACCACTCCCAGTACACTGGATATCATATCCTTAAGCTTCTGTAGCTCTCTAGCCATAGCCTGATTAATACCTGTATCCTGCATTAAGCCATGGTTAGTGTTATATGAATTATTAAAAATGTTACCTCCCACAGGATTCGTGTTTGGAATTGCGGATGTGAATCCATATTGTCGAGACTCTGGTATGATTGAAGGACCAGAGGGAGCAATGGTCTGCATTGGTATGAAGTCTCCTTGATGAACGTCCGAGCTCTGAGGCTGCATACTTCTCAAGAATCCTTGATCCTGAAGGACATTGGATCCTTGTGGTTGAGATGATCCTTGAACCTGAAAGGATCCTGGAACCAGAGAGGATCCTGGGACAAGGGAGGATCCTTGGACCGGGAAGGATCCTTGGACCTGGGAGGATCCTTGGACCTGGGAAGATCCTTGGACCTGGGAGGATCCTTGGACCTGGGAGGATCCTTGGACCTGGGAAGATCCTTGAACTGCATGCATTCCCAAATATCCTCCTGACGTGAAGTATCCCTGATGCTGAGAAGAGGATCCTTGAGGCTGGAAGTGAGAACCAAACGCCTGACTCATAGTTGCTGTTCCATAACGCCTTCCTGGTAATTCACCCAAGTATTGCACGTCCGGAACCGCTGAGTGTTGGGAAGTTATGACTGGAGTGTCGAAGTTCAGCGATCTTGGCATCAGAGGGGAGTGATCCTCCACTAATTTCTTCTGTTTCTTGATCTCATCGATCTCCCGGAGGATCCTTTCGTTGGTTTTGTCCTGCTCTTGTGCATGATTCCTCATCTGCAAAATCAGAGTGTAAAGATCATTAGTAGTAGGATTAGTTGAAACAGAAGAAGTTGGTGGTTTTTGGAAAATGGGGGTTGGTTTCTTCGCAGCATTCTCAGCATTCTTCTGGGATCCAGAAGGTGGCGGAGGCAAAGGAGGAACGCCTTGTGAAGAACTAAATGACGGCATCAAGTTTGAAGTGTTCTTTGCTGAAGAAGCCATCTGCCTGGTTGTTATGAACCAAAATGATCACGAATATGCGAATCTTCTTAGGAATGAAGCACCAATTGCCCCACGGTGGGCGCCAAACTGTTTTGGTAAAAAATCAAGCAATGATAATGCAACCAAACTTTCTGTTGTGAGGTATGATGCTTGAATTGATGAACAACAATAAGGATCACTATGAAATATAATGAACAAGTGACACAAAGATTTATACGAGGAAAAAGCCCTTGATCAATGAATGATCTCCGGCATAAAAAACCTCGGGTGATGGAAACTACCGATCACCAACTCAAATTAAACAAGAAATGTAATACAACTTCGGATGATAGCGAGCTAAGTACAAGGATCACTATAGTGTATTGTGTAAAAAAGTGTGTAATCGCCAAGTGAGTTAACGAGAGCTGGTGAGAGCAGTTGTAAGTGTGTGTGTGTAGCCAAAAATAGCCAAGTGTTTTCTAATTAGCTCGCTACCCCTTTAAAAATGGAAAATATCTATACTAACTAACATTCCGCAAATGGTGCAAGTCCTCCACGACTCCATAACGTCCACTTTTGGCTAGGCACGTGCGGAATAAACATAGAATATACTCCAGGAATATCGCCAAGACCAAGTCCAAGCTGGTACTCCTGCAAAACGGTTTCGAATTCAAAGTAGACAACCGTTAGTACAAGGATCCTTATGATGATCCATGATCCTGATCCTGCAACACTTCTGAGGATCACTACTTCAGACAGAATTGAGGATCACTAAACCCAACAGTAAATGAGGATCACTGATCAATGAGAAATCCTCCCCTAACACTTGGAGGATCCCGAAATTAAAGAAGTGCTTCAGGATATACATGAAGGGGATTGTGGTAACCATACTGGGGGCAGGTCATTATTCTCAAAAATATTGAGAACATGATACTTTTGGCCAACGATGAGGAAAGATGCTACAGAATATGCTCGAAGATGCGATGCATGCCAAAGGCACAGTAACATACTACATCAACCAGCCGAACCACTATATCCTATAGTTTCCCCTTGGCCATTCATGAAATGGGGAATGGACATAGTAGGGAAATTACCAAAAGCTCCAGGAGGAAAAGTCTTTATGCTGGCAATGACTTATTATTTCTCTAAGTGGGTGGAGGCTGAAGCATTTGTTCAAGTCAGAGACCAAGAAGTAGTATCCTTTATAAAGAGGAATATCCTAACCAGGTTTGGAGTGCCAGCTGAAATCATTTGCGACAATGGATCCCAGTTCATAAGTAAAAGGACTACTAACTTTTGCAAAAGTTGGGGAATTAGAATGATCACTTCTACCCCGGTACATCCTCAAGCAAATGGACAAGCTGAATCTTCAAACAAGATAATTGTTAACAACTTAAAGAAGAGATTAGGAGCCAAGAAAGGCAGATGGGTAGAAGAACTACCCTTTGTTTTGTGGGCTGATAGAACAACGGTAAAGAATGCAACTGGCCAGACACCATTTTCCTTGGTATTCGGAGCAGAAGCAGTTATCCCAACAGAAATGGTGATACCTACTGCGAGATCTATCCTCCGGGATCCTGAGCAGAATCCTGAAGCTTTATGCCAGGATTTGGATACCATAGACGAGACAAAAGATGCAGCAAGACTAAGGATGGCAGCATATCAACAAAGGATATCCAGAGCATACAACATGAATATAAGGACTAGAAGGTTCAAAGTTGGAGATTGGGTGTTAAGAAAGGCTTTTCAAAATACCACTAATCCTGCCGATGGAAAGCTGGCTCCAAAGTGGGAAGGACCATATGAGGTTGAATCAGAATCAGAAAAAGGAGCATACCGGCTCAGGAATATGGAGGGGGATATGCTACCAAGATCCTGGAATGCCATACACCTAAAGCTCTATTTGAAGTAAGAATAGAATTTAGCTTTTATCTCAGAATGGTATGTATTCTATCTCTCTTAAATATATTTGAATTCGTTTATTATCTTGAACCCAATACTGACTTAGGCATCGGAGTGAATTTGTTTATTATCTTGAACCCAATACTGACTTAGGCATCGGAGGTGTGTTAGCCAAGCTAACACCCACCTTAGTTTAAGATTGTTTTGCAGAATACGCATCAGGATATAGCTCCAGGATATACGCTCAGGATATTTCAAAAGATTAGAGGATTGGCCCCCTCTCTCACGCTTAAGGGATCCTGATCCCTTCAAAGGTTTAAAGGTATTCACCTTTCTCTCGAATTGGGTTTGTACACCCCGCCTGGAGCGCAAGTCATCTAGGAATAGTTCAAGGTAACGGGACCAGTTCATGTAAAAGTGGCTGACAATTTCGTTACTATTGGCTATGTCCTGGATCCTAAAGGTATATGAGGATTGATCACCCTCTCTCACGAAAGGGTATTTTCATACCCTCTAAGGTTTAAAGGTTTTCACCTTTCTAAGACTTGGAGTTTATACACTCTCGCCTGTAGCGCATGAAAATCAGGGTTTATCCCCAGCATGTTAAGGGTTTATCCCCAGGATATTAAGGGTTTATCCCCAGGATATTAGGGTTTATCCCCAGGATATCAGGGTTTATCCCCAGGATAGTTGAGGTTTATCCAGTCAAACTAAAATATGACCATGTTGAACACAGGGGACATACATCATACAATTTGAAAGATGGATTTAAATTTATGCACTGGGGACATTCCTGTGATTGGAGGATGGAATTGACTCTCCGGGAGTATTCGGTATGATCTCTCCTTTTTATAGTCTAAAGTTTATAAGTTGCGAGGCAGTATCCTGAATAGGATATCTCTCAGGATATTCTTGCAATATGTTCTCTATATTGTCCAAATTTAACTATTTTTATAAGTAAAGTTTAAACAACAAAGTAGTAACAACAGAAATAAAGGCAAAAGGGAGTTATATTATTAACATACCAAAAGTTGTGCTCTTAGTTTCACCTCAAACCAAGGCCCATCCACTAAGAGCACTAATAGTTCCTTATCGTATTTACTTAACAGTTGAAGGCTTTGCCTCAAACCGAGACCTATCCACCTCCAACTGTTATATTCTTCAAAAGAAAAAACATACTAACGGTGATGACCAAGGGCTTCATCCTGAAACTCAGGATCCCTCCACCTTTGGTCATCATATTGTTCAAGTGTAGAAAAGTAAAATGCAGGAAAAGTAAGTTGTTTTGAGTTACAAGCCAATGATCAAATTTAAAAAAGTGGGCTCCGGCCTTGGCACATACATCCATCATCGCCCACCTGAATGCCCTCACACAGCGGCATCTTCTCCAACCTTCTCTGCCTTCTCAGCCTCAGCATCCTGAGCAGCATCCTCACCAGCATCCGTCCTAGCATCTTTCTTATCTACAGCCTTGTCTGCCGCCTCTGCCGACTTAGAGGATTCACCAGCTTCAGCAGGAAGGGGCACAGCCTTGCCTCCAAGCTCCTTCAGCTTTGCCACCTAGGATTCGACCGGCCAGGATGGGCACTCAAGACCTGTCTCCTTGGCCTCATAGGCCATCTTAATATGAGCTTGTAGCAGGGAGACGATGCCAGAAGCTTTGATTCCTTCCTGGAAAGAAACCATGGCCTGTTCATGTTCCATTTGGACAGTGGCCAGCTTGATCTCAGCATCCTGGGTCACTTTCTTCAGCTTGTCCTCATAGTCCCGGGTCTTCACTTCAGCAATGGCACCTTGATCGGCAACAATAGTTTCAAGCTTTTTAATCCTGGCTTCATAGAGTGCAGCAGTACCACATGCATCGTTTTAAAGGTGGAGCAGATGCTGGAGGCCCTGTAAGTCAAAATTCAGGAATAAATCAATATTCGCTAACCTGGATATCCTGTCAGGATATTCTATCAAGATATATGTGCAGGATATAGGGTCAGGATATTACCTTATTAAGGAAGGATGTTATCGGTTCCAAGGAATCAGTGAAGCTGAGCTCATCATAAGAAAATCCTTCGGAGCCTGGAGCACTAACTTCGGAGTTCTTCCTCTTCTTTGAGGTGGAAGCACGAGTCCTTGGATTAGCTTTAGGAGCCGGGAGCGGCTTGGAGCTGGTGGCAGCAAGGGTCTCTTTCTTGACCATGACTGGAGTAGGGTAACTGTTAAGCTCATCGAGATCGAGGAGGATTAGGACTTTGCTGGAGTCTGCATACAGGGAGTAGAATTTTTTCCTAAAAATGCCAAATAAAAACATGTATGCAGGATATTGTGCAGGATCCTTACCAGACATGTTTGCACTGGAAAGAGGGCTTGGAGATGGTGGAGACGGGTTAAAACTTCTTTCAGCCTCTGGAAGGAGTCTGATAACGTCGATCCTCTTCTGTGAATCAGCAAGGGGAGGTGCAAGCTTCCTAAAATCAGCTGTATACAAAACAATAAACAGAAAGTTGATCAGTTCAGGATATAGAACAGGATAAGAGGCAGGATTACCCTTAAACCCTAAATCCTACCCTTTCTCAACCACTTCACCGGATATTCCGTTCCACCTGGGATTGAGTCTCTTTTTACAAAAAAGAACTTGGATTGCCATCTCTCCTCGTTCCTGGTGGCACGAAGTATCAGCGGCTCCCCGGAGGTGGAGTAAAACAAAAATCTACAGGTTCCGTGGCATCTAAGCCGGTATGCTAGGGGGAGGTCATGAACAGAAAGGTCAAGGATGTGATTCTTCTTGATCTGGTTAAGAACGGACAAGACTCGCCAAAGCATCGGCATTGTTTGGCTAAAAGAGATTTTTGTAATGCTGAAAAACTCGGTAATAAAGTCTGGGAAGGGGAACCGTAACCCTAAGGTGAAAGGAAAGGCACTAAAGCAAAACCATTCGTCGGAAACCATGTCCGATCGGATTTCCCGGTCAAACGGCCGGAATACCGTCCCTTCCGGGAAGATACTGGAGGATTTGAGGGCCGACAAATGGGCGCTATCAAAGGTACATATTTCTGTCGCCGGAACTTGATCTTGTTTGCCTTGTCATATTCTCGCCGGAATGCTGAAAAGAATGAGAGAAGAAGATGAAAGAGAGAGAGAAGTTTTTACCTTTTTCTCTTCGGTAAAGAATAAATGGGATAAGGATGAGAAGTTATAGGGTGGTGATGAGTAAATGTAGGCTGAGCAGTTGCAAACAGTCACATCATGGGTCTAATCTCTTAAATTGTCTCGTTCTTCGTAAAAAAAAATATGACCTTTAGTGCCAGGATACTAAACGGTAACATTTTTTGGGGACAATTGTTATGGGTGAAATTCTGAGCTCATATCCTGGGAAATATCTTGACTTATATCTTGGTTGTATGATATCTGTTCATATCCGGGATGCTCATTCAGGATATTGGTAACATCCTGAATGGTATCCTCAGGATTACTAACGGGTTGTGTGCAGGAGTACGCGTCCAGGTGCCCAACGTTCACGAAGACCCTTTCTCCGGGAGACTTGGTCCAAGTTGTTCAAATGAAGACGTTGAAGCCGCATTACTCGGTCTACAACGTTAACAATGGAATATTCGGGAGCATCCCATATTTATAGGAATTTTAGTTTGTATTTCGTTACTAAAAATAGGTGGGTATATCAGATCAAATAGGACATCACAATCACACTCACGACACTCTTACACTCGTTCTCTCGCAATTATCACTTTCACAAAAAAGCATTGTAACACTTAGCGATCTGGTCAATATCCTGCACTGTATCCTGACGTTTGAAGTAATAAGAAGAACTAGGCAGCTGCGATTGACAGCTCCCGAGGTTTTATGCCGGCGATCTAGATTGGTCAAGGGCTTTCCTCGTACATCTCCTGTCACTTCCTTTATTTTTTGCTCATAGTTTGATCGTAGATACAGCTCAATATCCTTAGCCGTATCCTGAAAATTGTTTTTACAAACAACTTAACCAGCATATTTCCAACGCACTTTTTAGCACACTACCTCACTTAACTAATTTGATCACTTAATCGCTTCGGTAATTTTTGACCAAAACAGTTCATATACTAGATCATAGGCACTTAATTTTACCGACCACTTAGCCATCCTACCTGACATCTCGGGTTTCCTAAACACATTTTAAACAGGATAATTAGTTTTAACATGAATCCTATATGTCTCAAAATAATGTCTAAGCTTTGTCGATGCCATAACTAGGGCCAATATCAAATTTTCTAAATGAGAATATCTAGTTTCAGCATCTAATAAACTTTTGCTAACATAATAGACATGATACTGCTGACCTTCGTGATCCTTTACCAGAACAACACTTACTGCATTTCCTAATACTTCAAGATACAGGGATAATGGTTCACCATCCTCGGGCTTCATCAATAGAGGTGCAGTTGAAAGATACTTCTTTAGTTCCTGCAAGGTTGCTTCATGCTTCTCTCCCCACTCGAATTTCTTATTCTTCTTCAGGATATCGTAGAATTCCTTGCATTTTTCCGAGGATCTCGATATAAACCTGTTTAATGCCACTACTCGCCCTGTTAATCTTTGTACATATTTCATGTTTGAAGGTGACTTGATATCCAGGATAGCTTTGATCTGTTCCGGGCTCGCTTCGATCCCCCTTTTAGTCATCATGTATCCCAAAAACTTTCCTGCCCCCACTACAAAATGACATTTAGCTGGATTTAATTTCATGTTGTACTGGTCCAGGATATCAAATGCTCCTTCAATATCCCGGAGATGATCCTCAGCCTTCTTGGATTTTACCACCATATCATCAATGTATACCTCCATGGTGTCTCCAAGTTTGTCTTTAAACATCATGTTCACCAATCTCTGGTATGTTGCACCTGCGTTTTTCAACCCAAAAGGCATAGCAGTATAACAATAAATACCTATTGGTGTCATGAAAGCAGTATCCTCCTGGTCCAAAGGTTCCATTTGTATTTTTTGGAATCCTGAGGATGCATCCATGAAGGTTAACATTTCATGACCGGCAGTAGCATCCACCATTGAGTCGATATGAGGCAGAGGGAATGGGTCTTTAGGACACGCTTTGTTCAAGTCTGTGTAATCTACACAAACTCTCCATTTCCCATTTTTCTTTTCAACCACAACTACATTTGCTAACCATTTGGGAAATTTGACTTCCCTAATCATCTTGCTCTTTAATAATCTTTCAACCTCTTCCTGAATTATTGCGTTTCGTTCAGGAGCAAACTTCCTTCCTTTCTGCTGGACAGGCTTGAAAGACCTGTCAATTCCGAGCTTGTGAGTTATAATATCCTTGGAAATACCTGTCATATCCTCATGCTTCCATGCGAATGTTGACATCCTTCATTTCAAAAAGTTAGTCAATTGATTTTCAATATCCTGAGGGATATTGGTTCCTACGAGCACCGAGATATCTGGATTATCCTGATCCAGGATAATCTTCTTAACATCCTGCTCTGAAGCCTCCACGATATCCTGGGCTCGCATCTTTAATTGCTATCCTGCTTTGGGCTTCGTTGAGGATTTCATCGAGGAAGAATAACATTCCTTCGCTTCTTGTTGATCACTTTCCACCTTAACAACCCCCCAAGGGGTAGGGATTTTGATACACTGATGGTAAGTTGATGGTACAACTTTCATATCTTGGATCCATGGCCTGCCCAAGATGATATTGTAGCAGGATAGGGAGTCCATGACATAAAAGCATTGCATTGAGTTGAATCCTTCAACATATACCGGCAACTTTATTTTTCCCACAGTAATTGTGACAACTCGAAATTTAGAACCTTTCGTTGTATGCGTAAACGTGTGAATAGTTAAACTTATGTGATTAATGATAAGCTACAACCTTTGATATGATTATGTGTTATGTTACATGTGTGCTTATGTGTATGTATTCGAGTATGTTTAGGAGCCGAAAGCCATGAACCCGACTCGAGACCATGTGGTCTCGAGTGAACTAGTGTAACATTGGGCCGGTTGGGTCACACACACACTTAGCCTACCCGAGAGCCCACTAGGGTATATTACTTGGAGCGGATATATATATACTTGATAGTTAGACATGTTGCCATTTTGGACAATCCACTCATACTCTCCAACACACACACTCTCCACTCTCTCACACTAAAACCCTAAACACTAAACATCACCCTTCTCCTTCTTCTCGGATCAAATCGGTGACCACAAGGAGACCCGGCTAAGCTCCTCATCATCACTCGGACACTCACCTTCTTTACCAACTCGGTACCATCTCAAACCGGTTAGTGTTTATGATACGTGTTGGATAGTGATTCTTGTTATGTATTTCGGATGTTGATGATGATAATGTGTTTGCTTGCTAAAGATTCATGTATGATTAAGTGCTTGTTTGACTGATGAGCTCTTGTTTGAGTAAATGATACATGTTTAGTTACAACTCTTGTTATGAACATGACCTCTTTAATAAAGGTATAGATTTTTGTATGATAAAAGAATAATGATAATCATCCGATTTTTAGGAATGAGACTATGGAACAAATGTTTTGTTACAAGATAAGCTTGTTGTCTAGTTTAGGATTTATGATGCTTGTCCGAAAATGCAAGAACTTATGAACAAATGTTGAATGAAAATATGAATATCCAAATATGTGTTGAATGTGTTTTGAATATTTGATGAACATGAAGAACTTGTTGAATATCATAAGAACATGGTTGAATATTTGAATTCTGATGTGTTTGATCCAAAATGGTAATTTGTTAGACAAACAAACATGTTTAAGTGGATGGTACAAACCATTTCCTGAAATCAAATTCTCATTGGATAGTACACTGTTCCGAATCAGCTTATGTCCACTCGAAACCATCAGTTGCGACTCGAAACCAAGCACAACGAGTCGAAATCTCCCGGTTGCGACACAGATTGCGAGTCGCAAACGCCTGGTTGCGACTCGAAACCACACATGGTCAGCACACCAACCTTGTGACTCGAAACCACGGTTGCGAGTCCAGTTGCGACTCGTAACCAAAACAGCATGAACCGAAACCATGGTTGCGACTCCGGTTGCGAGTCGCAAACGCCTAGTTGCGACTCGAGACTACACACGGATACACACTGTTTGGACTTGATAAATTATGGGCTTGGTGTTTGGGCCGGACCTTGGACTTTGTTTAATTCTGGGCATGTCACTGTTCGTTCAACTCGTATGCATTACTTGCTAACTGCCATGATTAACGTGTATGCCATACGTGCACTACTTGAATACGAACCTGATTGTATGATACAACTATGATAGGACGTGAGTAACCACAACATTGCTTGTTTGACTTTTCTGTGTTTCTACCGAGCAAACCAAGGTGAGTTCACACCCTCTACAAAGCATGGGATTCCCAGGGGTCGGGAATTGGGGTTAAGGAACTGGGTTCCTCGTCCTTCTTGGGTAGGACAGCAAAGGTTCAGGAATGTAATTCCTCGTCCTCACGGACAGATAACTCGTACTAGACCAAAACTCTATCACGAAGTCCCTCATTTTTTATATCGACTTAATCGCCGGGCCAATGGCGAGCGGGTCATTAGTTAGATAGCGCTATTTAGGTCTGACAAACCTCACACCGTGCCGCAGAGGACGGGCGTGAACTAATGGATCTGGGGCACGTCAATGATGATAGACATTGACAGTTTCAGGGCACTTAAACATGACTACAGTCAGCAGTCGATATGGTAACGAGTCTAGTAGATACATGGGGTAGCCCCCACGGCCGAAATGCCAGATAACTAACACGGGGTAGCCCCCACGGCTGGATAGCCAGAGTAACCGGGAATAAACAAGTCACGTTTTTAACTATGGGGTAACCCCCACGGCAGGATGCCAGCTAAAGGAAACTGTTTTCGAAACAACTTAAAACGAACACCCAACCGTGAACTCACTCAACTAGTTGTTGACTCGTTACTACATGCTTTGCAGGTCCTTAGGTTTCTTAGCTGGAGCTTGCATGGAGGAGGATCGTTGTGGGACATGGACGACTGTGTGCCATGTTAAACTATGAAACAATTAAACTTATGTTTTGATTTAAGACTTATGCTTCCGCTTGCAACTTAACTATGTTTTGTTTGAACACCAATTGTATTGGTTGGATTTTTATAACTACTTATGTGCTTGTTCAATATGATTGGTGGCTGGGATCCTGGTCAGTCACGCCTCCAAGCGGTAGTACTCCGCAGGTGGATTTTGGGGGTGTGACAGTAATCTTGACCTCTCCACTGAACCCAACAAGTACAGTAGACTTCGAGGTGATATCCATTGGGGATACGTTCATCCTTTTCAGCGTTTCCAGCTGAATAATATTGACAGAGCTGCCATTATCCACCAGTATCCTGCACACAAAGTGATTAGCAACATATAAAGTTATTACCAAACCATCGTGATGGGGATCCTGGACAGTATCCCTGTCATCACTGTCAAACGTTATCACTTTATCGGTTGTAAGGGTTGTCATCCTGAATGGCTTGTCTCCCCGTTCTGCCTCAGCTTCCTTTGCATGTCTTTTTGCTGCAGAATAGGAAGTTCCACAGATATCGGATCCTCCTGAAATAAAGTTAATTATCTTGGCATCCGCAGGAGGTGATGCTGCTCATTCAGGATCCTTCTCAGTATACTGCCCCTTATTCTTCTTTCTTCCCAGGAGATCCTTCAGATACCCTTTGCTCGGGAGATAGCTTATTTCCTTCCTCAGAGCAATGCAATCCTCCGTAACATGTCCAAAATCCTCATGGAAGGCACACCACTTGGATTTATCCTTCCAATAAGCTTTTTGTTGGTTCTTCATAGGCCACCTCGCTTTGTCTCCCAAACCCTGCACAGCATACATCAGTTCAGGGATATTAACAGAAAAACAATATTCTGACAACTCAGGATACTCCTCAGGATCCTCGTCTTCAACGTCATTCACTTTCTTGCTGTCATTCCTGCCATATAGCTTAGAGCGATATGGTTTGTATGAGGATTCTGACTTCCTGTTAGTTGATTCATAAGTTAAGGATGAATTCATCCTCTCTTGCATCTTTTTATCATCTTCCAGCCGAATGTATCTCAAGGCCCTGTTTCGAGCCTTATCCAGGGTCCTTCAAGGATTCATTACAAGATCTTGATAAAATTGGGAATCCTTTTGCAACACCATTTTGAATGCCTGCACAGCTGTTGCAACATCAAGATGTGGGATATCCAGAGATTCCCTGCTAAACTTGTTCACATAATCCCTCAAGGATTCCTAAGGCCCTTGAGTTATCCTGTAGAGATCACTGGTTAGTTTTTCAAAACTTCGACTTCAAGAAAATTGAATGAGGTGGAACGTTTAAGAGCCATTTTAGGGCTGATCCTGTCAGAGTAGAGCCAAAACCCTTGCAGAGGCATGCTTCCTTGAGATCTGGAGGGATAGGGTTAATTTCCATCCTTTCCCTATACTGAGCAATATGCTCTTCAGGATCCGTGGTTCCGTCATAGAGCTTCATGTTGGGGGTTTGAAATCTTTTCGGGATTTCAACATCACAAATAGGATATGCAAAGTGGGATATCCTGTGGCTATCCTGGGACACTTCTGGAATTGGCTGGACCACCCCAGGTACACTGGATATCATATCCTTTAATTTCTGAAGCTCCCTAGAAAATGCTGATGTCATACCTGCATCCTGCAAAGATCCAATACCATTAGTAGCAAGAATATTAGTATTATTAGACATGTTACCAGTCTAAGGATTCTGGCCATATCCTGGAGCATTTCCTGAACTTCTCACAGTTGACACCCTAACCGAAGAGGGTATCTCAGGAGTATGACTCTGGGAATGGCTAGGCATAATATTGCCCCTGTGGTCCTCAGTATATACTGCCGAACTGAAGTTCAAAGCCCTGGGCTGCAAGGGAGTGACAGTATCCTCAGCAGGCCTGCTTGAGCTGGATTTCAAGAGTTGTATCTCTCTTATCAGCATTTGGTTGGTCTCCTGCTGTTGCTTCATCTGATCCTGTATACTACCAAACAAAGTTAGAATTTCATCATTAGAAGCCATAATAGGAGTTCTCCCTGAGGCAGCAGATCCTTGAACATTCTGAGTGGGGATAATATCCCAAGCCACATGAGTTTCAGTCCTTCTTGGAAGATCCTGAGACTGTGTAGAGGCTTGTGTCCTTGGAGGTGGTGGAAGCACCGAACCAACTGTTGCAGAGGTTGTAGCAGACATGGTAGAAGAGCTCTTGTTTGATTTTGAGGCCATTGAAAATAGTGTAGCAAAAAGTTTTGAAAACAGAAAACCAAGTATTGATTTTACGAAAGCTTTTAGTAAAAATAGCACCACTTGCCCCACGGTGGGCGCCAAATTGTTTTGGTCAAAAATTACCTAAGTAATTAAGTGATCAAATTAGTTAAGTGAGGTAGTGTGCTAGAAGTATTCATAAAAAATATGTTGATCAAGTTGTTAATAAAAAAAACAGTTTTCAGGATATAGCTCAGGATATCAAGCTATATCTATAATCAAACGATGAGCAGAAAAGTAAAGGGGTGACACGAGATGTACGAGGAAAGCCCTTGATCAATCTAGATCGCCGGCACAAAACCTCGGGAGCTGACAATCGCAGCTGTCTTGTTCTTCTTATTACTTCAAATATCAGGATACAGTGCAGTATATGATGCAGATCAACTATGTGTTACAATGAGATTCGAGTACAAGTGTAAGTGTTCGTGAGTGATTGCAGCTAGTAGAGAGCAAGAGTGTGCGAAAAAATGTGTGTGTTCTATCTGATCTGATCATTCCTATTTATAGTAAAAAGAAATTAACAAACAAGCCTATAAAACCGGGATACGCCGAATATTCCCTTAGTGAACGTTGTAGACCACTTCTTCCGGCTTCAACGTCCCCATTTCAACTGATTAGTCCGAGTCTTTGGGAGAACAGGTCCACTCGAACGTTGTAAGCCTGCCATGTTAATCTGCACGTGAATTAATTAGTTATTACCAGGATATTGTATCAGGATGTTACCAATATCCTGATCCAGTATCCTGATCACAATAAAAGAAATAGAGTCAGAATATTATACAGGATATATGAGCAGAAAACCACCCATAACACTAACCATGGCTTTGTGGAGGATACAAGAATCAACCAAGCTATGGCTAGGGAACTGCAGAAACTCAAGGATATGATATCCAACGTTCCAGGAGTGGTTAAGCCCATTCCTAAAATTCCATATGGAAGTCACAAGATATCTCTCTTTGCACCACCTATTTGTGATGCAGAGATACCGAAGAGGTTTCAGACGCCAAACATGAAGCTGTATGATGGCTCAACTGATCCAGAAGAATATGTAGCTCAGTACAGAGAAAGAATGGAGATCAATCTCATTCCTGAAAGGTTGAAAGAAGCATGTCTATGCAAGGGTTTCGGATCCACACTGACATGATCAGCTCTTAAATGGCTGCTAAGTCTTCCTCCTTACTCTATTACTTCATTTGCTAATCTAGTTAATTTGTATAATAGCCAATTCTCATGCAGTAGGATATTTGAACGATTAATTAGCGATCTATATAGGGTAACACAAGGTCAAAATGAATCAGTTAGAGATTATATCACTAAATTCAGTAGAGAATCCTTAGAAATTCCTAACTTGGATATAGCTACAGCTGTAGAAGCTTTCAAAATGGGTTTACTTAAGGATTCACAGTTCTATGATGACCTTGTCATGACCCCTTGCAGGAATCTTGATGAAGTAAGAACCAGGGCACTTAGATTAATCCGATTAGAGGATGATAAAAGGATCCAAGAAAGACTGTCAGGATCCTCAAAGCAGGAAAAGCAAGGATCCTACTTCAGGAACAACAAATCTAAATCATACAACAAGTCTGATAATCAAAACGTGCACGCAGTGGAGCAAGAAGAGGATGATGAAGATTATCCACCCATTTCTGAATATTGCTTTGCTGTTGATAACAATTAACTAATCCTTGCAATGCAGAATCTAGGTTGTTATGGCTCATTTTCTAAGCATACATATCTTGAACTATATCCTGCTTTTAATTGTTTATCTGTGATCAGGATACTGGAAGGGGATATTGCTAACATCCTGGGTGATATCCTGAGGTATATCGAATTAATCACGTGCAGGTTAAAGACTGGGACTTGCCAACGGTCAAATGGACTCCATCTCCTCAAGACTCGGGCGTATTTGTTAAAGGAGAGACGTTGAACCCGAAAGACCAGGTCTACAACGTTCGACTAAGGAATATTCGTTGGATCCCGGTTATGTAGGATAGTTAGTTACATTTGTTTAACTATAAATAGATGGGGGCAGATCAGATTAAGGCACAACGCAACTTTCACACACTCTCAAACACTTCTGCTTTCTAGCTTTCAACAATCACTACACACAAACACTTGTAATCGAATTACATTGTAACACCTAGTTGATCCGCACCACATCCTGCACTGTATCCTGATATTTGAAGCAATAGAAGAACAAGGCAGCTGCGATTGTCAGCTCCCGAGGTTTTATGCCGGCGATCTAGATTGATCAAGGGCTTTCCTCGTACATCACGTGTCAACCTTTACATTTTTGCTCATTGTTTGATTGTAGATACAGCTCGATATCCTGAGCCGTATCCTGAAACTGTTTTCATAACTAATTTGGTTAACACATTTTTCACACATAATATTAGCACACTACCTCACTTAACTAATTTGATCACTAAATTGCTTCGGTAATTTTTGACCAAAACAATTTGGCGCCCACCGTGGGGCAAGTGGTGCTACTTTTACTAAAAATCTTTGTGAAATCGTTGATCGGTTTTCTATTTTCAAAACTTTTTGCCACATTGTTTACAATGGCCTCAAGATCAAACATGAGCTCCTCCACTATGTCTGCTGCAACCTCTGCTACTACCGGTTCGGTGCTTCCACCACCTCCTCCAAGGATGCCATTTTCTTCACAACCTTAAGATGTTATCCCTACTCGGAGTGTTCAGGGATCTGCTCCCGTTTTAGCCTCTAATGATGAAATTCTAACTTTATTTGGAAGTGTGCAGGAACAAATGAGGCAGCAACAGGAAACTAACCAAATGCTGTTAAGAGAAATACAACTCTTAAAAGCTAGCTCGAGTAGACCTGCTGAAGAAACTGTCACTCCCATACAGCCCAGGGCTTTGAACTTCAGTTCCGCAGTTTACACCGAGGATAACAGGGGGAATATCGTCCCAAGCCATTCTCAGAATCATACCCCTGAGATACCCTCCTCGGTCAGGATGTCGACTATGAGGAGTTCATGATATGCTTCAGGATATGGCCAAAATCCTCAGACCGGTAATGTGTCAAATAATAATATTCTTGCTACTAACAACAATGGCTCTTTGCAGGATGCATGTATGACGTCAACATTTACCAGGGAGCTCTAGAAATTGAAGGACATGATATCCAGTGTACCTGGAGTGGTCCAGCTAATTCCGGAAGTATCCCATGACAGCCACAGGATATCCCGCTTTGCATATCCTATCTGTGATGCTGAAATCCCAAAAAGATTTCAGACTCCCAACATGAAGCTGTATGATGGGACTACGGATCCTAAAGAGCATATTGCCCAGTATAGGGAAAGAATGGAGATTAACCCTATCCCTCCGGAGCTCAAGGAAGCATGCTTGTGCAAGGGTTTTGGGTCTACCCTGACAGGATCAGCCTTAAAATGGCTACTAAATGTCCCTCCTCACTCAATTACTTCGTTTGCTCATTTGGTTAATTTATTTAATAGTCAGTTTTCTTGCAGCCGGAGTTTTGAGAAACTAACCAGTGATCTTTACAGGTTAACTCAAGGGCCTCAGGAATCATTGAGGGATTATGTGAACAAATTCAGTCGAGAATCCTTGGATATCCCACATCTTGATGTTGCAACAGCTGTGCAAGCTTTTAAGATGGGGTTGCAAAAGGATTCTCAGTTTTATTAGGATCTTGTAATGAATCCCTGCAGGAATCTCGACGAAGCTCGTAACAGGGCTTTGAGATATATCCGTTTGGAAGATGACAAGAAGATGCAGGAGAGGATGAATTCTGCCTCAACCTATGAATCAACTAACAGGAAATCAGAATCCTCATATAAGCCATATCGCCCCAAGCCATATGGTAGAAATGATAACAAGAAAGTGAATGCTGTTGAAGACGAGGATCCTGAAGAATATCCTGACTTATCTGAATACTGCTTTTCTGTTAATATACCTGAGTTAATGTATGCTATGCAGGGTTTAGGGGACACAGCTAGGTGGCCTCGAAAGAACCAGCAGAAAGCTGATTGGAAGGATAAATCTAAATGGTGTGCCTTCCATGAAGACTTCGGACATATGACCGAGGATTGCATTGCTTTAAGGAAAGAGATAAGTTACCTGTTAAGCAAGGGGTATCTGAAGGACTTGCTGGGAAGAAAGAAGAATAAAGGGCAGGATCCCGAGAAGGATCCTGAACGAGCAGCATCACCCCCAGCAGATGCCAAGATAATTAACTTTATTTCAGGAGGATCCGACATTTGTGGGACTTCGTATTCGGCGGCTAAGAGACATGCAAAGGAAGCTAAGAGTGAAAGGGGAGACAAACCAGTCAGGATGACTACCCTCACAGCTGATAAAGTGATCACTTTCGATAGTGATGACAGGGATACTGTTCAGGATCCTCACCATGATGCTTTGGTAATAACATTATATGTGGCTAACCATTTTGTACGCAGGATACTGGTAGACAACGGTAGTTCTGTCAATATAATTCAGCTGGAAACATTGAAGAGGATGAATGTATCTCCGATGAACATTACTTCGAAGTCCACTGTGCTCGTTGGTTTCAGTGGAGAAGCTAGAAATACTGTAGGAGAGATAAAGTTACCAGTATACGTTGAAGGGGTCAACTCGATACAACGCTTCTGTGTGATGGACTCCTTATCCTGCTATAACATCATACTGGGAAGACCATGGATTCACGATATGAAGGCTGTGCCCTCAACATATCACCAATGTATCAAGATCCCTACCCCTTGGGGAGTTGTCAAGGTTGAAAGTGATCAGCAGGAGGCGAAAGAATGCTACTCATCCTCAATGAAATCCTCAACCAAGCCTAATCAAGCATAGCAATTAAAGATGCGGGCCCGGGATACCTTGGAAGCTTCGTAGCAGGATGTGAAGAAAATTATCCTGGATCGGGATAATCCTGATATCTCGGTGCTCGTAAGAACCAATATCCCTCAGGATATTGAAGAGCAGTTAACTAACTTTTTGAAATGCAGGATGTCGACGTTTGCATGGAAGCATGAGGATATGACAGGTATATCCAAAGACGTTATCACTCACAAACTTGGAATTGACAGATCATTCAAGCCTGTTCAGCAAAAAAGAAGGAAATTTGCTCCTGAGCGGAATACGATTATCCAAGAGGAAGTTGAAAGGCTATTGAAGTCCAGGATGATCAGAGAAGTCAAGTTCCCAAGGTGGTTGGCAAATGTGGTCGTAGTGCAGAAGAAAAATGGGAAATGGAGAGTCTGTGTAGATTACACAGACTTGAATAAGGCTTGTCCTAAAGATCCGTTCCCCCTTCCTCATATCGATGCAATGGTGGATGCTACTGCTGGGCATGAAATGTTAACGTTCATGGACGCGTCCTCAGGATTTCAGCAGATTCAAATGGAGCCTTCGGATCAGGAGGATACTACTTTCATGACACCAACAGGTATATATTGCTATACTGCTATGCCTTTCGGTTTGAAAAATGCAGGTGCAACATACCAGAGATTAGTGAACATGATGTTCAAAGATAAGCTGGGGGACACCATGGAGGTATATATTGACGATATGGTGGTGAAATCTAAAAAGGATGAGGATCACCTCCAGGATATCAAGGGAGCATTTGATATCCTGGATCAGTATAACATGAAGCTGAATCCTGCTAAGTGCCATTTCGGAGTGGGGGCAGGAAAGTTTCTTGGATATATGTTGACGAAAAGGGGGATAGAGGCAAGCCCGGAGCCGATTAAAGCTATCCTGGATATAAAATCACCCTCGAATATGAAGGATGTTCAACGGTTAACAGGACGAGTAGCAACATTGAACAGATTTATTTCGAGATCCTCGGAAAAATGCAAGGAATTCTATGATATCCTCAAGAAGAATAAGAAGTTCAAATGGGGAGCAAAGCATGAAGCAGCCTTGCAGGATTTGAAGCGATATCTCTCAACTGCACCTCTATTGATGAAGCCAGAGAATGGTGAACCACTATCCCTATACCTCGCTGTATCAGGGAATGCTGTAAGTGCTGTTCTTATTAAGAATCATGAAGGTCAGCAGTATCCTGTTTATTATGTTAGTAAAAGTTTGTTGGATGCTGAAACTAGATATTCTCAATTAGAAAAATTGATATTGGCATTAGTTATGGCATCAACGAAGCTTAGACATTACTTTGAGACACATAGAATTCATGTTAAAACAAATTATCCTGTCAAAAATGTGCTTAGGAAACCAGAGATGTCAGGCAGGATGGCCAAGTGGTCAGTAAAGTTAAGTGCTTATGATTTAGTATATGAACCTAGAAATGCCATAAAGTCTCAGGCTTTAGCTGACTTTGTGGCTGATTTCAGTAGTGACATTCAGGATGAGGTAGACCTAGAAGTTCAACAGTTAGGAGAATCCTCAGGATCCTGGACATTATATACTGATGGTGCATCTAATGTAAGAGGAGTAGGATTGGGAATACTACTAAAATCTCCACAGGGGGACATATTACCCCAGGCTATTAGGTGTGAATTTCCTGCTACTAATAATGAGGCAGAGTATGAGGCTTTAATTGCAGGATTAGAGTTGGCTAAGAATATGAATATCAAGAATTTGCAAGTATATGTTGACTCTTTGTTAATTACTAACCATTTTAATGGATCCTATGCAGTCAAGGGTGAGAAATTAATCGAATACCTCGATATTCTCAAAAAATTAGCAGGATATTTCGATGTTTTTACACTTGAACAGGTACCAAGGGAGGATAATGCTGAAGCAGATGCCTTAGCAAATCTGGGATCATCGATCAGGATACCAGAAGGGACCCAAATACCGATATTACATATCTTGTATCCTGCAACGAATCCTCAGGGTAAAGAAGTAGCGGGTATTCAGGATCCTGGAGCAGAATATACGGAAAATGATCCTAGATATTGGACGGCTCCAATTATAAAATATCAGAGATATCCCCGGAGATGAAAATCCTAAGGCATTTAGGATGAAGGTATCACGATTCACTCTCATAAATAATATTTTATACAAGAAATCTCTTGCAGGACCGTATTTGAGATGCTTGGAGGATCCTGAAGCCAAAGAAGTACTTCAGGATATACATGAAGGGGATTGTGGTAACCATACTGGGGGTAGGTCATTATTCTCAAAAGTATTAAGGACAGGATATTATTGGCCGACAATGAGGAGAGATGCCACAGAATATGTTCGAAGATGTGATGCATGTCAAAGACATAGTAACATACTGCATCAGCCTGCTGAACCATTATATCCTATTGTTTCCCCTTGGCCATTTATGAAGTGGGGTATGGATATAGTGGGAAAGCTTCCAAAGGCTCCAGGAGGGAAGGTTTTTATGTTGGAAATGACAGATTATTTCTCCAAATGGGTTGAAGCCGAGGCATTTGTCCAAGTCAGGGATCAAGAAGTAGTATCCTTCATAAAGAGAAATATCCTGACCAGATTCGGAGTACCAGCCGAGATAATATGTGACAATGGTTCTCAGTTTATAAGCAAGAGAACTACTGACTTTTGCAAGAATTGGGGAATCAAAATGATAACATCTACTTCGGTACATCCTCAAGTGAATGGACAAGCAGAATCCTCAAACAAGATAATTGTCAATAACTTAAAGAAGAGACTTGGAGCCAAAAAAGGAAGATGGGCAGAAGAATTACCCTTTGTTTTGTGGGCTGATAGGACAACGGTAAAGAATGCAACAGGCCAAACCCCATTTTCCTTAGTATTTGGAGCAGAAGCAGTGATCCCGACAGAAATGGTGGTACCTACAGCAAGATCCAACCTCTGGGATCCTGAAAAGAATCCTGAAGTCCTGTGCCAGGAGTTGGATACTATTGATGAGACAAGAAATGCAGCAAGGCTGAGGATGGCAGCATATCAACAAAGAATATCCAGAGCATATAACAAGAATATTAGGACCAGAAGATTTAAGGTTGGAGATTGGGTGTTAAGAAAGGCTTTTCAGAATACTACTAATCCTGCCGATGGCAAGGTAGCTCCAAAATGGGAAGGACCATATGAAGTTGAATCAGAAGCAGGGAAAGGAGCATATAGACTCAAGAATATGGAAGGGGATATGCTACCGAGATCTTGGAATGCTATACACCTTAAGCTTTATTTCAAGTGAGCTTAGAATTTAATTTCTAACTCAGGATGGTATGAATTCAATCTTTCTTAAATATGTTTGGTTTAATTTATTCTTTGAAACCCAATACTAACTTAAGCATCGGAGGGGTGTTAGCCAAGCTAACACCCACCTTAGTTTAAGGATGTTTTGCAGTATATGCTTTGGGATATAGCTCCAGGATGCTCACTCAGGATACTTCAGAAGATTAGAGGATTGGCCCCCTCTCTCACGTATAAGGGATCCTGATCCCTTCACAGGTTTAAAGGTATTCACCATTCTTTCGAGTTGGGTTTAAACACTCCGCCTGGAGCGCAAGTTATTCGGGAATAGTTCAAGGTGGCGGGACCAGTCCATGTAAAAGTGGCTGACAATTTTGTTACTGTTGGCTATATCCTGAATCCTAAAGGTATATGAGGATTGATCACCCTCTCTCATGAAAGGGTATTTTCATACTCTCTAAGGTTTAAAGGTTCTCACCTTTCTAAGTCTTGGAGTTTATACACTCCCGCCTGTAGCGCACGAAAATTTGGGATTTCCCCCAGAATTCAAGGGATTTATTTCCAGTACATTCTTGGGTTTTACCCCTGTAATACGAAAAATTGTCTATACAATTGGAACTGATATCCAGAAGATTTCTAAGTGTTTGAAGACATTGTACACAGGGGACAATCCTACTAAGGCAATGGAGTAAAGCTTAAAGGATGAAGCTTGGAACTAATGCCCTAAATGTCTCAGTCAGGGGACATCTTCATTGGAAAAGTTGCAAAGGGAATGAGGTTTAATAATAGGGTTGTACCCTATCCCTGGTATGATCTTTCCTTTGTAAAACATCGTTTAAGTTTTTGATAACACTATGTTTGATAAAAGGTTAAATATCCTGATATATTCTCAAAATATATTTTCGAAATACTTCTCAGAATATTTGATTAAAATATTTGAAACTAATACTAGTTTGAAACTTTGATCATTTAGGTATTATCAAAACAGGTTTTGGGAAAGTGGACTGTTTTTCACTCTTTAAAAAGCTTTCTACAAAGTTGAACGAATGTTTTGAAGTCCTATCTAATAAAAGTTTTTATAATATATCGCTGAGCATATTGATCAGGATATTTTCATAAGATAACAATACAAAATTTTTACAAAGCTAAGAGTTACATTAAAGAAATGCAAGGCAACAACAAATAAGTCACGAGATAGTTATATTATTAACAAGTCAAAAGTTGTGCTTTTGGTTTCACCTTAAACCAAGGCCCATCCGCCAAAAGCACGATTAGTTTTTACCATACCTACGTAACGGTTGAAGGTTTTATCTCAAAACGAAACCTGTCCACCTTCAACCGCTACGAAATTCAAAACAGATTATACTAACTGATGACCAAGGGCTTCATCCTAAAACCTAGGACCCATCCACCTTTGGTCATCGTATTGTTCTAATGCAGGAAATATAAATTGTTCAAAGACAGGAAATGTAAATTGTTTTTCACAACCACAACCATGAAATTTAAAAAAGTGGGCTCCGGCCTTGGCACGTATATCCATCATCGCCCACTTCGCCGCTTAAGAAGCGGCGCCTTCCTGATCAGCAACTTCTTTCCCAGCATTCGCTCCAGCATCAGCTTCAGGATTCTTCTCGGCATCATCACCAGCATTGGTCACTTCCTCAGCCGCCTTAGAAGGCTCTTCACCAGCATGCTTTGCAGGATGAGCAACGGGATGACCTCCGAGATCCTGTAGTTTCCCTTCCCAAGCCTTTACGTCCCAGGAAGGGCATTCGAAGCCCAAATCCCTGGCCTCATAAGCCATCCTTATCCTGGCTTGGAGAAGAGAGATGACCACGGATGCTTTGAGACTGTCCCGATATGAACTCATATCCTGCTGGTATTGGAGAAGGGCGGCATCTAGATTGGCTTGGGCATCCTCTTTGACCTTGTGGAGGGCAGCTTGATGTTCCTGGGTCATTGCCTTGTACTTGTCCTCATAATGCTGGGACTTGGCAGCTGCAATTGTTCCTTGATCAGCTATGGTGGCTTCAGCTTTTTCGAGTTTGATCTGCAGCATCTTATTAAGCCCACAGGCGTCTTCATACAAATGCGTGAGACGTTCCAAGCCCTGCAGTTAAAGATACAGGTATCGGCGTAAAATGACCATGATAATGATTAACATGTGTGTTCAGGATATTGGAAGGGAATTTTTACCTGCTTGAGGAATGAAGTAGCTTCACTAAACCCATGATCTCGAGAGAGAATGTCTCAGAGGCGGCTGGAGAATCCATTTCTTTCCTCTTCCGGGAACTAGAGGCCCGGGTCCTGGATGCTAGAGGGGCTTTAGAAGCAGTAGTAGTCTTTGAAGTGATGGACTTCGGTGTGGCAGACGGCTTCGGCTTAGGTTCTTGTTTGGCAGGCACAAGGCTGGAGTAACTGTCCAACTCGTCAAGTTAGAAGCCTTCGAGGTTAATAACTGGCACTGCCCATGGGAAGATGTTTTAAGCTTATTATATCTCTAAAAATAATAATCAATTTAATATAAAAATAATTCCTGAAATTATGCTTACCAGACATGTTGGAACTTGATCTTTGACTTGAGCTTGTGAGTAACAGGTTAAAGGTTCTTTCACCCTCTGGAAGCTTGTAGATCTCTTTTATTCTCCCTTTCGATTCTGCACTAGGAGGAGCTAGTTCTTTAAAATTTGCTGCAAGAAAAGAAATAGACATATCAGGGTGTTGGTTCAGGATGGAGGTTCGGGATATGATTAGGAATACTCCTAAAAACCCTAACTCCTACCGGAAGTCAACCATCTTTTAGGGAGGTCAAAACCCTTATCAATGGAGTCTCTTTTCACAAAAAAGAATTTTCTTGTCCACTTATCCTCGTTCTTGGTAGCCTTGAGGATGAGAGGGTCTTTGGAAATAGAGAATAGAAGGAATCGGCTGGAACCATGAGATCTTAAACGATAAGCCATCGGCAAATCCTCAATGCACAGGTCGGGCATATGGCGAGCCTTAATTCCTTCCAAGGTGAGTAATATGCGCCAAACCATGGGCATGATTTGGGCAAAGCTAAGACCCGTAAGTTCAAAGAAACGAGAAATAAAAGGTGAAAACGGGTATTGAAGTCCAATGGAGAAAGGATAGGCAAAAAAGCAGACCCATTCGTCGGAACAAAAATCCGATCGGACCTCTCGGTCGAATGGACGGAAGATTGTCCCGGCGGGAAAGGCACCGGAAGCTCGTAGGGCCGCGATATCGGAATTGTCGAAAGAACACACCTCTTTTGAAGGTTTTTGAAGCAAATTCTGTTTGTGAAAGGTGGAAACAGAGTCCGCCATTTGCGATCTGGTACGGGTCGCCATGGAAGATCACAATCGGAGAAAAGGAGATATAAACAAGGAAAATAGAAAGGATAGAGAGAAAAGTATCTGATATTCGGTTGAAGATAAGGATAACCATAATGAGGATTCCCTCGGTTAATATAGGCTGAATGTAGGGGGGTAAAGAGTAAATAACGCTTTGGAAGTTGCACCACTGTCATTTCAAGGGTCTAGTCGTATTGATTGCCTTAAGTTATGAGATAAAACTTTTAAAATATATCCGTTGGATTGGTATACCAACCGATATATTTGGGGACAATTGTTATGGCTCATTTTCTAAGCATACATATCTTGAACTATATCCTGCTTTTAATTGTTTATCTGTGATCAGGATACTGGAAGGGGATATTGCTAACATCCTGGGTGATATCCTGAGGTATATCGAATTAATCACGTGCAGGTTAAAGACTGGGACTTGCCAACGGTCAAATGGACTCCATCTCCTCAAGACTCGGGCGTATTTGTTAAAGGAGAGACGTTGAACCCGAAAGACCAGGTCTACAACGTTCGACTAAGGAATATTCGTTGGATCCCGGTTATGTAGGATAGTTAGTTACATTTTGTTAGGGGTCATTTTCTTAACATATGTATTGACCAATATCCTGCCTCTGTTTGTTTATTTGTGATCAGGATGCTGGAAGAGGATATTGCTGACATCTTGGGCGATATCCTGAGGCTTATTGAATTAACCACGTGCAGGTTAAGGGCAGAGGCTTGCTAACGGTCAAGAGGACTTCTTCTCCTCAAGACTCGGACGAATTTGTTGAGAAAGAGACGTTGAGCCCGAAAGACCAGCTCTACAACGTTCCAAGAAGGAATATTCGGTGGATCCCGCAAGTTTAGGGTAGTTAGTTATTTTATCTTTACTATAAATAGATGAGGTCGGATCAGCTTAGAACACATCGTTTCACACTTACACTCTCGAACACAATCACACTCTAGCTAATTGCAAACACCACACTTGTATTTCATTTTCGTTGTAACACTTAGTCGATCCGTACCACATCCTGCACTGTATCCTGATTTTTGAAGCAATTGAAGAACAAGGCAGCTGCGATTGTCAGCTCCCGAGGTTTTATGCCGGCGATCTAAATTGATCAAGGGCTTTCCTCGTACATCTCGTGTCACTTCCTTTACTTTTTGCTCATTATTTGCTCATTGTTTGATCGTTGATACAGCTCAATATCCCGAGCCGTATCCTGAAACTGTTTTTACAAATAATTTAATTAACACATTTTTGACACTTACTTCTAGCACACTACCTCACTTAACTAATTTGATCACTTAATTACTTCGGTAATTTTTGACCAAAACAATTTGGCGCCCACCGTGGGGCAAGTGGTGCTCTTTTTACTAAAACTTTTTGTCAAATCGCTAATCGGTTTTCTATTTTCAAAACTTTTTGCCACATTATCTATAATGGCCTCAAGATCAAACGTGAGTTCCTCTACTGTATCTGCTATGACTTCTGCTACTGCCGGTTCGGTGCTTCCACCACCTCCTCCAAGGATGCCAGCCTCTACACAATCTCAAGATGTTATCCCGACTCGGAGTGTCCAGGGATCTGCTCCCGTTTTAGCTTCTAATGATGAAATTCTAACCTTATTTGGAAGTGTGCAGGAACAAATGAGGCAACAACAGGAAACAAACCAAATGCTTTTGAGGGAGATACAACTCCTGAAGGCTGGCTCGAGCAGATCTGCGGAGGACAATGTCACTCCGTTACACCCCAGAGCATTGAACTTTAGCTCGGCTGTGTATACCGAGGATAATAGGGGGAATATCGTGCCCAGTCTTCCTCAGAATCATACTCCTGAAATACCCTCCTTGGTCCGGATGTCAACCATAAGGAGCTCAGGATATGCTTCAGGATATGGGCAGAATCCTCCAACTGGTAACATGTCTAATAATAATAATACTCATGCTACTAACAGTGGTGGATCTTTGCAGGATACAGGTGTAACATCAGCACTTACCAGGGAACTTCAGAAGTTGAAAGACATGATATCTAGTGTACCTGGGGTGGTCCAGCCGATCCCGGAAGTATCTCAAGATAGTCACAAGATATCTCGTTTTGCATACCCTATATGTGATGCTGAGATCCCAAAGAGATTCCAAACTCCCAACATGAAGCTTTATGATGGGACTACGGATCCTGAGGAGCATATTGCCCAGTATAGGGAAAGAATGGAGATTAACCCTATCCCTCAGGAGCTCAAGGAAGCGTGCTTGTGCAAGGGATTTGGTTCTACTCTAACAGGATCAGCCTTAAAATGGCTGTTAAACGTTCCTCCTCACTCAATTACTTCATTTGCTCATTTGGTTAATTTATTTAACAGTCAATTTTCTTGTAGTCGGAGTTTTGAGAAACTAACCAGTGATCTTTACAGGATAACTCAAGGGCCTCAGGAATCCTTGAGGGATTATGTGAACAAATTTAGTCGAGAATCCTTGGATATCCCACATCTTGATGTTGCAACAGCTGTGCAAGCTTTTAAGATGGGATTACAAAAGGATTCTCAGTTTTATCAGGATCTTGTAATGAATCCCTGCAGGAATCTCGATGAAGCTCGTAACAGGGCCTTGAGATATATCCGTCTGGAAGATGACAAGAAGATGCAAGAAAGGATGAACTCATCCAACACTTATGAATCAACTAATAGGAAGTCAGAATCCTCATTTAGGTCATATCGGCCTAAGCCATATGGTAGAAATGAAAACAAGAAAGTGAATGCTGTCGAAGACGAGGATCCTGAAGAGTATCCTGAGTTGTCTGAATATTGCTTTTCTGTTAATATTCCTGAATTGATGTATGCTATGCAGGGTCTAGGAGACAAGGCTAGATGGCCTCAAAAGAATCAACAAAAGGCTGACTGGAAGGATAAGTCAAAATGGTGTGCTTTCCACGAAGATTTCGGACATATGACTGAGGATTGCATTGCTTTAAGGAAAGAAATAAGCTATCTTCTAAGCAAGGGATATCTGAAAGATCTCTTAGGAAAAAAGAAGAATAAGGGTCAGGATACTGACAAGGATCCTGAACGAGCAGCATCACCTCCCTCGGATGCCAAGATAATCAACTTCATTTCGGGGGGATCCGACATTTGTGGAACTTCGTATTCGGCAGCAAAGAGACACGCAAAGGAAGCCAAAGCCGAAAGGGGAGACAAGCCTGTCAGGATGACTACACTCACAACTGACAAAGTGATCACATTTGATGCTGATGACAGGGATACTGTCCAGGATCCTCACCATGATGCTCTGGTAATAACGTTATATGTGGCTAACCATTTTGTACGCAGGATATTGGTTGATAATGGCAGCTCCGTCAACATAATCCAGCTAGAGACACTTAAAAGAATGAATGTATCTCCAATGGATATAACTTCGAAGTCCACCGTGCTTGTTGGGTTCAGCGGAGAGGCCAGAAACACAGTGGGAGAGATAAAGTTGCCGGTATACGTTGAAGGAGTCAACTCGATACAACGTTTCTGTGTGATGGACTCTCTATCCTGCTATAACATTATACTGGGAAGACCATGGATTCACGATATGAAGGCCGTGCCATCAACATATCACCAATGCATCAAGAATCCTACCCCTTGGGGAGTTGTTAAAGTTGATAGTGATCAGCAGGAGGCGAAAGAATGCTACTCCTCCTCGATGAAATCCTCAGCCAAAACTAGTGCAGCATAGCAATTAAAGACGCGGGCCCAGGATATCGTGGAGGATCCGGAGCAGGATGTGAAGAAAGTTATCCTGGACCAGGATAACCCCGATATTTCGGTGCTCGTAGGGACCAATATCCCTCAGGATATTGAGGAACAATTAATTAACTTTTTGAAATGCAGGATGTCTACGTTTGCATGGAAGCATGAGGATATGACAGGCATATCCAAAGATATTATCACTCACAAGCTTGGAATTGATAAATCATTCAAGCCTGTGTAACAAAAAAGAAGGAAGTTTGCTCCTGAGCAGAACACGATTATCCAGGAGGAAGTTGAAAGATTATTAAAGTCAAGAATGATCAGAGAGGTTAAGTTCCCAAGGTGGTTAGCAACCGTGGTTGTAGTACAGAAGAAGAATGGGAAATGGAGAGTTTGTGTAGACTACACAGACTTGAACAAAGCTTGTCCTAAAGACCCATTTCATCTTCCCCATATTGATGCAATGGTAGATGCCACTGCCGGGCATGAAATGCTGACCTTCATGGACGCATCCTCTGGATTTCAACAGATCCAAATGGAGCCTTCTGACCAGGAGGATACCGCCTTCATGACGCCAACAGGTATTTATTGTTATACAGCTATGCCTTTTGGTTTGAAAAATGCAGGTGCAACATACCAAAGATTGGTAAACATGATGTTTAAAGACAAACTGGGGGACACCATGGAGGTGTACATTGACGATATGGTGGTAAAATCAAAGAAAGCTCAGGATCACCTCCAGGATATTAAAGGAGCATTTGATATCCTGGATCAATACAACATGAAGCTGAATCCTGCTAAATGCCATTTCGGAGTGGGGGCAGGAAAGTTTCTTGGGTATATGGTGACGAAAAGGGGGATAGAGGCAAGCCCGGAGCAGATTAAAGCTATCCTGGATATAAAATCACCCTCGAATATGAAGGATGTACAAAGATTAACAGGCCGAGTAGCAGCTCTAAACAGATTTATCTCAAGATCCTCAGAGAAATGCAAAGACTTCTATGATATCCTAAAGAAGAACAAAAGATTCGAATGGGGGGAAAAGCATGAAGCAGCTCTACAGGATTTGAAACGGTATCTCTCAACCGCACCTCTATTGATGAAGCCGGAAAATGGTGAACCACTATCCCTGTACCTTGCTGTATCAGGGAATGCTGTAAGTGCCGTTCTTATAAAAGACCATGAAGGTCAGCAGTATCCTGTTTATTATGTTAGTAAAAGTTTGTTAGATGCTGAAACTAGGTATTCTCATTTAGAAAAATTGATACTAGCATTAATTATGGCATCAACGAAACTTAGGCATTATTTCGAGACACATAGGATACATGTTAAAACAAACTATCCTATTAAAAATGTGCTTAGGAAACCAGAGATGTCAGGCAGGATGGCCAAGTGGTCAGTAAAGTTAAGTGCTTATGATTTAGTATATGAACCTAGGAATGCCATAAAGTCTCAGGCTTTAGCTGACTTTGTGGCTGACTTTAGTAGTGACATTCAGGATGAGGTAGATCTAGAAGTTCAACAGCTAGGAGAATCCTCAGGATCCTGGACATTATATACTGATGGTGCATCTAATGTAAGAGGAGTGGGATTAGGAATACTACTAAAATCGCCACAGGGGGACATATTACCCCAGGCTATTAGGTGTGAATTTCCTGCTACTAATAATGAAGCAGAGTATGAGGCTTTAATTGCAGGATTAGAGATGGCTAAGAGCATGAGTATCAAAAATTTGCAAGTATATGTTGACTCTCTGTTAATTACTAACCATTTTAATGGATCCTATGCAGTTAAGGGAGAGAAATTAATCGAATATCTCGATATTCTCAAAAAATTAGCAGGATATTTCGATGTTTTTATACTTGAACAGGTACCAAGGGAAGATAATGCTGAAGCAGATGCCTTAGCAAATCTGGGATCATCGATCAGGATACCTGAAGGGACACAAATACCAATAGTACATGTCTTATATCCTGCAACGAATCTTCAGGATAAAGAAGTAGCTGGTATTCAGGATCCTGGGGCAGAATATCCTGAAGAGGATCCTAAAACCTGGACGGCTCCAATCATGAAATATCTCAAAGAAGGACATATTCCTGGAGATGAAAATCCTAAGGCATTTAGGATGAAGGTATCACGATTCACTATTATAGATAATATTTTATACAAGAAATCTCTTGCAGGACCGTATTTGAGATGCTTGGAGGATCTTGAAGCCAAAGAAGTCCTTCAGGATATACATGAAGGGGATTGTGGTAACCATGCTGGGGGCAGATCGTTATTCTCAAAAATATTAAGAACAGGATATTATTGGCCAACAATGAGAAAAGATGCCGCAGAATATGCTCGAAGATGTGACTCATGTCAAAGACATAGTAACATACTGCATCAACCTGCTGAACCATTATATCCTATTGTTTCCCCTTGGCTATTTATGAAGTGGGGTATGGATATAGTGGGAAAGCTACCAAAAGCTCCGGGAGGAAAAGTCTTTATGCTAGCAATGACGGATTATTTCTCTAAGTGGGTTGAAGCTGAAGCATTTGTTCAAGTTAGAGACCAAGAAGTAGTATCCTTCATAAAGAGGAATATCCTGACCAGATTTGGAGTACCAGCTGAGATAATCTGTGACAATGGTTCTCAGTTCATAAGTAAGAGGACTACAGACTTTTGCAAGAATTGGGGAATCAAAATGATCACATCTACTCCGGTACATCCTCAAGCAAATGGACAAGCAGAATCCTCTAACAAGATAATTGTCAACAACTTAAAGAAAAGGCTTGGAGCCAAAAAAGGAAGATGGGCAGAAGAATTACCCTTTGTTTTATGGGCTGACAGGACAACGGTAAAGAATGCAACAGGTCAAACCCCATTTTCGTTGGTGTTTGGAGCGGAAGCAGTGATTCCAACGGAGATGACAATACCTACTGCAAGATCTATCTTAAGTGATCCTGAGAAGAATCCTGAAGCCTTGAGTCAGGATTTAGACACTATAGATGAAAAGAGAGATGCGGCAAGGCTAAGGATGGCAGCATATCAACAGAGAATATCCAGGGCATATAACAAGAATATTAGAACCAGAAGATTTAAGGTTGGAGATTGGGTATTAAGAAAGGCTTTCCAAAATACTACTAATCCTGCCGATGGCAAATTAGCTCCAAAATGGGAAGGACCATATGAAGTTGAATCAGAAGCAGGGAAAGGAGCATATAGACTCAAGAATATGGAGGGAGATATGCTACCGAGATCTTGGAATGCTATACACCTTAAGCTCTATTTCAAGTGAGTCTAGAATTTAATTTCTAACTCAAGATGGTATGAATTCTTACTTCTTTTAAATGTGTTTGGTGTAATTTGTTCTTGATAACCTGATACTGACTTAAGCATCGGAGGGGTGTTAGCCAAGCTAACACCCACCTTAGTTTACATTTGTTTTGCAAGATATGTTTCAGGATATAGCTCCAGAATATGCACTCGGGATAACTCAGAAGATTAGAGGATTGGCCCCCTCTCTCACGTTTAAGGGATACTGATCCCTTCACAGGTTTAAAGGTATTCACCTTTCTTCCGAATTGGGTTTAAACACCCCGCCTGGAGCGCAAGTTATTCAGGGATAGTTCAAGGTGGCGGGACCAGTCCATGTAAAAGTGGCTGACAATTTCGTTACCATTGGCTATATCCTGAATCCTAACGGTATATGAGGATTGATCACCCTCTCTCACGAAAGGGTATTTTCATACTCTCTAAGGTTTAAAGGTTTTCACCTTTCTAAGTCTTGGAGTTTATACACTCCCGCCTGTAGCGCATGAAAAATTGGGATTTTCCCCAGGATACAAAGGATTTATCTCCAGTACATCCTTGGGTTATACCCTCGGGACGTGAAAAATTGCTTATGCCATGGAAACTGACATTAAGTAGATTTCTAAGATACTTGAAGACATTGTACACAGGGGACATCCCTGCCAAGATGGTGGTGTAAAGCTAAAAGAAAGAAGTTTGCGACTAATGCATTAAGTACCTTGCACTGGGGACATCTTCATTGGAAGAGTTGCAAAGGGATTGAAGTTCGGTAATAGGTTTATATCCTATGTCTGGTATGATCTTTCCTTTGTAAGCCTCATTTAAATTTTTAGTAACATCATGTTAAGTATCTTGACATATATCCTCAAAGTCCTTTTAAGGATATTTGATTAGGATGTTTGAAACTGGTATTGGCTTGGAACTTTGATCATCATCAAAACTTGGTTTTGAGGAGATAAACTATTTCTTACTTTCTAAAGAAATTTTTATAAAATTGAAAGAACGTTTGGAAGATCCATTTAAAAGGCTTCTGCAGTATGTTTCTAAGCATACTAATCAGGATATTTTGTAAAATAACAGTATGAAATTTTTACAAAGCTAAGACTTACACTAAACAATGCAGAGTAACAAAAAATAAGTCAAAAGATGAAATTATTCTTAAAGCGATCAATACTGGTTGATAACCGAAGGTTTCATCCTGAAACCCAGGACCCATCCGCCTTCGGTTATCAAATTGTTTAGAGATAGAAATGAAAATTGTTCATAAAGACATAAAATTGTTCGAATGAAAATAAGCTCTAGGGGGTAGTGCCTTCTTGCTCCATAGCGGTTTCAGCAACATCCATTTTGGGATCCGCCTCAGCATCCTTGTCAGCATCGATTGCCTTTTCAACTGCTTTAGAAGGATCATCGACAGTTGGTTTGGAAGAGGTACCGCCAAGATTCTTCAGCTTGGTCTCCCAGGCTCCAACGTCCCAAGAAGGGCATTCGAAGCCTAATGTTTTGGCTTCGTGAGCCATCTTCAACCTAGCCTGGAGAAGAGAAATGACGACGGAACTTTTGAGGCTTTCTCGGTAACTGACCATATCCCGTTCGTACTGCACATGAGCAGCTTCCAGATCGGCTTGGGCTTGAAGAGTAGCCTTGTTAAGAGCAACTTGGTGTTCCTGGGTCATAGCTTTGTATTTCTCCTCGTAATGACGAGACTTGGCGGCCGCGATCATACCTTGGTCTGAAATTGTGATTTCTGCTTCCTTTAGCTTGGATTCAAGTGTTTTGTTAAGCTTGCAGGATTCTTGATATAAGTGAACCAAACGCTCAAGACCCTGCAAAGGTAAAAGGACAGGGATCAATATTATTATTAAGTCTTTGAAAATAGTCTAAATTGCAGGATATGGTATAAAGATACTAACCTGGTTGAGAAAAGAAGTCATAAAACCGCTGGCTTCGATGAATCCATGCTTTTCATAAGGAAATGTGTCAGAAACGACAGGGGAATCGGGTTCTTTCCTTTTGCGGGAACTCGAACTCCGAGGTTTGGTAGCCGGTGAAGGTTTAGGAATGATGATGGCTTTGGAGCTGCTGGGTTTGGATGTAGCAGTGGTCTTGGAGCCAGGTTCCTTCTTGACCTGGATCTGGTCAGAATAGCTATCCAGTTCGTCAAGATCAAAGACTTCAGGGATCTTAGCTGGTGCTGTGTAAAGGGAAAAGTTTTACTCTTTATCATTATATTGTTTTGACTAATTATTCTGAAAGGAATTCTTACCAGACATCTCGGATGACGAGTACTGACTTGAACTCGGAACGTGTGTGGTAAAAGTCCTGTCTATTGCAGGTAACCGGTAAACGGTATTGATTCTCTCTTCTGACTCAGCGGTAGGAGGAGCAACTTCCTTAAAGTTCACTGCATAAAGGTCAAAAAGAAGAATATTAATAGGGGATAACAATTAAATTGTCTATAAGGATATCTATGATCCTACCGGTGGTTAACCACTCCACCGGAAGGTTGGCACCCTCAGCAATGGAATCTCGTTTGACAAAGAAGAATTTGCGTTGCCATCCGTCTTCGTTTTTGGTGGCTTTGAGAATCAAGGGTTTGCTGGAGGTTGAAAAAAGCAAGAACCGGCTAGAGCCGTGGGACCGGAGGCGATAAGCAATAGGTAGATCCTCGATGCAGAGGTCAGAACAATGGAGGTTTTTGATTTGGTTGAGTACAATTAGTACTCTCCAAACCATGGGAATGGTTTGAGCAAAAGAGATGCCAGTGATACGAAAGAATTGCATCATAAATTCTGGAAAGGGGTATCGAAGGCCTAGTGAAAAAGGATATGCTGGAAAACAGATCCATTCGGTAGAAGAAACATCTGATCGGATTGACCGATCAAATGGCCTAAAGACTGTGCTGTCAGGGAAAGCGCCGGAGGCTCTTAAAGCTGCAATATCTGCATTGTCAAAGGCGCAGATCTCCTTCTCGGGATTTTTGAGAAGATTCTGCTGGGTGAAGGTCTTGGCGGCCATTGCTAGAAAGATGAAGTAAATTGACAGGAAGAAAGTCAAAAATGGAGAATTACCTGAAGGGTCTGTTGAAGATATCTGCTTTTCAAACAAGAAAAGAGAAGATATAGGGGCATTGTGGATCTCCATGGAGTAAAAAACGCGTTGGAAGTTATGATGTAATCTTGACCGTCGCTTCATTTTAAATGCCTAGAGTTGTGGGATAAGGTTTTTGAAATATATCCGTTGGATTGGTATCCCAACTGATATATTTGGGGACAATTGTTAGGGGTCATTTTCTTAACATATGTATCTTGACCAATATCCTGCCTCTGTTTGTTTATTTGTGATCAGGATGCTGGAAGAGGATATTGCTGACATCTTGGGCGATATCCTGAGGCTTATTGAATTAACCACGTGCAGGTTAAGGGCAGAGGCTTGCTAACGGTCAAGAGGACTTCTTCTCCTCAAGACTCGGACGAATTTGTTGAGAAAGAGACGTTGAGCCCGAAAGACCAGCTCTACAACGTTCCAAGAAGGAATATTCGGTGGATCCCGCAAGTTTAGGGTAGTTAGTTATTTTATCTTTACTACAAATAGATGAGGTCGGATCAGCTTAGAACACATCGTTTCACACTTACACTCTCGAACACAATCACACTCTAGCTAATTGCAAACACCACACTTGTATTTCATTTTCGTTGTAACACTTAGTCGATCCGTACCACATCCTGCACTGTATCCCGATTTTTGAAGCAATTGAAGAACAAGGCAGCTGCGATTGTCAGCTCCCGAGGTTTTATGCCGGCGATCTAAATTGATCAAGGGCTTTCCTCGTACATCTCGTGTCACTTCCTTTACTTTTTGCTCATTATTTGCTCATTGTTTGATCGTTGATACAGCTCAATATCCCGAGCCGTATCCTGAAACTGTTTTTACAAATAATTTAATTAACACATTTTTGACACTTACTTCTAGCACACTACCTCACTTAACTAATTTGATCACTTAATTACTTCGGTAATTTTTGACCAAAACACATTTGTTTAACTATAAATAAATGGGGGCGGATCAGATTAAGGCACAACGCAACTTTCACACACTCTCAAACACTTCTGCTTTCTAGCTTTCAACAATCATGTTTTGGTCAAAAAAAAAATCTGATGAGGATATTGCAACCAAACTCTTTATTTCGGGGAATGATGCTTAAAATGTGTAATAGCGATGAGGATCACTTCAATGTAAATTGCACAAACAACACAAGGATTTATACGGGGAAAAAGCCCTTGATCAAGAGTTGATCTCCGGCACAAAAAACCCCGGGTGATGGAAACTACCGATCACCAAGCTCAAATAAATCAATAAATGTTTACAACTTCGGATATTAACGAGCTAGGTACAAGGATCACTAGAATGTAACGTATAAATGTGAGTGAAAAAGAATGAATGTTCGTCGAGAGCTCTGAGTGTGCGAGTATGTGAGTGTGTGTAGCTCAGAAATGACTAAGTGTTTTTCTACTAGCTCGTTACCCCTTTAAAATAGAAATTTAACTACCAAACTAACTATCCGACTTTTGTGCCAAGCCCCCACGTTCTCCACAACGTCCATTTTTGGCCAAGCACGTGCAGAATAGTTTGGGAATATTCTCCAGGAATATCGCCAAGACTTGGTCAAGCTTGTTATACCTGCGAGGTAATACAAAACATAAACAAACAATCGTCAGTACGAGGATCCTTAAAGTGATCCATGATCCTGATCCTGATGTTCTTCTGAGGATCACCACCTGTCACAGAAGTAAGGATCACTAATTAGGATAACGAATAAGGATCACTAATTGTTAGAAAATCCTCCCCTAACAATTGCCCCCAAAATATAAGGAGTAATTTGTAAATTAAGCGAGTTATATTTTCTTGATCTTATCCGCAACTAACTAACGGATATATAGCCGTTAAAATAGAACTAGCCGTTGTGATCATGACGTCACAGAAGTGACAATCCTGCAGAATCATAATTATAAATAGAGATATAGATAGGATCAAATGCATTTAAATTTTCAGAGAAACTCCCTTTATAATCTGCATTCCGAAGACGATCAGGTATTCTCTCTCTCTATCTTCTTCCCTCTCTTGCTCTGTTTTCGTCTCCTTCCATCAAAGATGTTGCTCTGAAACTCCCCAGCCAAGGATCACCCAAAGAACAGTCCTCCGAAAAGCCAGGGGATCATTGAAGACTCCATTAAAGAATGCTGCTTCTTCAATGATGCTCAGATAGATAGGATCCACCACTGCTTCCCGGCGAACACCGAATTTAGGCCTTTTGACCCCAATGCCTTGAGCGATCATATCTCCGATAAGTGGGTTGCTTTCCCCGTCACTCCTTTCACCATAGGCTATACATATCCTTTTCCAGCCTTCACCCAATCTTTCTTTTCCCTAACCGGCATCTCTTATATCCAAGCCATGACGATGATATGGAGGGTTTTGTACACCCTTGAAAGGATCATCGATCAGGAGGGAATAGATCTACGAATGGCAGAGCTGGGAGAGCTGTATGATCTTACCACCTTTGGTTCTCATCGTTATCTGTTTAAACGTAAACCCGGTGAGGAACACCCGATCTTCAAAGCCACCAAGAATGATGCTAATTGGAAACGGCGTTTCTTTTTTATCAAGAGAGATTCCATCGAGGATGGAAAGGATCTACCCAAAAAATGGGCTACCCATGGTAGGGTGGAGGATCCTGAGAAGGATCACCAGGAACTTTCTTTTGATGTAAGGATAACTTATATTTTTTCTTTCTTGTTATGCAGCTATCACCGTCTCACACCTCAAACTGTCCCCTGCTGCTAAGGAGAGGCTCCTTGCTTTCAAGAAACTTGATCCTGAGACAAGAACTTTCAAGACAACAACCCAAGATTCACAGGAGGTATCCTCAGGCTCTGTCACAATGTCAAGTAAGTATCCTTGTTTAAAATTTAAATAAATAGTGAAATATGAATTAAGAAAAGATACTTATCTTGTTTTGGTTGTGTAGGTGCTGGAAAATCCACCAAGTCCGCTTCCAAGTTCAACGTTGCTGATCTCACCACTGTCAGATCTTCCAAGAGGAAAGCTCCTACCAGTCCGACAGCTTCGGTCCCCAAGGCACCCCTCAAAGGGAAGGCAATCAAGAAGAGAAAAGCCTCTGAAGCTGGGGATCTGCAGGGTCTGCCTCTGATCCGTCATCAATTCCTTGAGTACTTTAATGAGGTGAGGATCACTGTCTTTGCTCGTATATCCTGTTGACATATCCTGCTGGTATACCCTGCTGGTATATCCTGCTTATTACATGATCCTGACCTTATCCTTTTTACAGAAATTCGCTGAGATTGAGGACTATATGGGCCACGTTGAGGATCAGGATAGGAAGATTGCTGATCTCCAGCAGGTTGCAGTGTTGAAGGATCTTACAATTGCTGATCTTCAGAAGGAAGTCCGGGATACCAAACAGCAGATGGCCAAGGTGCGGGTTAATGTTGACTATGAGAAGAGTGAGATCACTGAAGATGCCAAAATCTCTGCCGCCATTACAATGTACAAGACCAAACTTCAAATGGCATTGGAAGCTCAGGATCCTGCTTTTGACAAGAGCACCTGGGATATTGAAGGTTGGAAGGCAAGGCTTGCTGAACTGGACGATGAAGAGGCTGAGGAGGTTGAAGAGATCCTGACAATCGAAGCTGGAGGCAAAGGTGAAGGTGGTGAAACAAGCGGAGCTGGAGGTGACAATGCAGCGAAGGTTTAGGCTGCGGGATTGGGCGATGAAGGACATTTCTAGACGTAGCCGGAGCCCAATTTTTTTAAATCTAGTGGTAGTTTGTTTTTTGTGGTTGTGATGTTTAAAACAATTTCATGGTTTGTACTTAAACAATAGGTTTTAGGATTAAGGATCATGTATGATCCTTTGGACAATAGGCAGGATTGCATATGGTGGAGGGATCCTCTGTTTTGGGGATGAAGCCATTGTGATCCTGCCGCCTTTATATTCCTGCACTACTCTTGAACTTATTATCATGGACACCCTTTACCTACCCCAGCGGACGGGCCACGTTTTGCTGGTAGATGCTCGGGTAGGTAATTTTGACAACCTTTTAAGGGTTAGTCTCTTGTTAATAAATAAAAACTTAACCTTTTGTCGCTTATCTTGTGTTGTTATCCTTGTTAATATCTTACTCTCCAACTGTTGTAATGTTCATTATGTTTATACTTATCAAGCCTTGAAGAATTAGAAAAGATATCCAAAAAATTTAGGATATGATCAAGGATCACATATCCCATAAACGATAAGTTCTAAAAAGTTATATGGTTTAAGAATCACAAGTTCAGTTGTCAAGTATAAGGGTTATTCAAATAAATAATGAATAGGGTTAAAAATAGTTAAGGATCATACCTGAGGGTCCAAGTTAGGATCCTAACCATAATAAGGATAACTGTAAAATAAACCTTAGAAAGAAGTAAGGATCAAGGATCCCTAGTTGCTTATCTTCAAGGACCTGAAATAGATCATAACTTGGGACTAAGCCAACATAAGAAAAGAGTTAGCAACTGGGGACAAGCCCAATAATAACTGGGGACAAGCCCAAGGATAACTGGGGACAAGCCCAAGGATAACTGGGGACAAGCCCAAGGATCATATGTAAACTGGAGTATGGCCCTGACTGGCGACTATCCAAACTTAGTGACATGAATATGCCAAAACCTTAGCTAACGTGAAAACGTTAGAACCTTATGAACGGATGTATGGTACGTCTACCATTATACGTAGGATCCTAAGTATAGCCAGTACAATGGAATTATCAGGCCCTAAAACGAGTACTGGTCCCAATGCCTTGAACTATACCAGGATCATCGTGCGCTACAGGCGGAACTGGGGTCAAGCCCAAATAACTGGGGTTAAACCCAAGGAACGGATTGCTTCGGCAGATAACCAATGTTATGCTAAGGATACCTGAACTTTCAAAACTTAAACTCACGTGAAGGATGGATAAAGGATACATGATCCTTATCCTAATATGATAAAATAACGAAATGAAATAGTTCAAGTTTAGGATATTACCTAAGTAAGGATCACCGATACTTTGAGGATCCTCTAAGGATATCCCTATCATGAGGATCATCTATGCCATGAGGATCCTGCTCACATGAAATATTTCTTCAAGTGGACAGCATTCCAAACTCTTGGTAGCAAATCACCTTCCATGGTTAGCAATCTATATGCCCCCTTTCCTGCTTCAGCTTCAATCAAATAAGGGCCTTCCCATTTTGGAGCCAATTTTCCATCAGCAGGATTGGTGGTATTTTGGAATGCTTTCCTTAATACCATATCTCCAACTTGAAATCTCCTGATCCTGACATTTTTGTTGTAAGCACCAGCCATTCTTTGCTGATAACTGGCCATCCTTATCCTAGCCATATCCCTGATTTCTTCGATAGTATCCAGGTCTTGAGCCAAGTTATCATCATTCTTCTCAGGATCACGGGTACTTGTTCTTGCAGTTGGAACCATTATTTCTGCTGGGATCACTGACTCCGCCCCAAACACCAAAGAGAATGGTGTTTGACCAGTAGCATTATTGGGGGTTGTCCTATCAGCCCAAAGCACATAGGGTAGTTCTTCTGCCCATTTCCCCTTCTTGGATCCAAGCTTCTTCTTCAAATTGTTGATGATGATCTTGTTGGATGATTCTGCCTGACCATTAGCTTGTGGGTGGACTGGTGTTGATGTTATCATCCTAATCCCCCAGCTGTCCCAAAAGTTAGTGGTTCTGCCCCCAATAAATTGGGAACCATTATCACATATAATCTCAGAAGGAATTCCAAATCTAGTTATAATATTTCTTTTAATGAAGGATATAACTTCCTTTTCTCTGACTTGGGCAAAAGCTTCAGCCTCTATCCACTTGGAGAAGTAATCAGTCATAGCAAGCATGAATACTTTTCCACCAGGTGCCTTAGGGAGCTTACCAACTATATCCATCCCCCATCTCATAAATGGCCAAGAGGAGGATATAGGATGTAATACTTCAGCTGGTTGATGAAGGATATTGCTGTGTCTCTGACAAGGATCACATCTTTTAGCATATTCCACAGCATCTCTCTTCATGGTTGGCCAGTAGTATCCTGTCCTCAGGATCCTTGAGAATAACGCCCTGCCCCCAGTGTGGTTTCCACAATCTCCTTCATGGAAGTCTTTTAAAACTTCTTGGATTTCAGGATCCTCAATGCATCTCAAGTATGGTCCTGCAAGAGATCGTTTATACAACATATTATTTAAAATTGTGAATTGAGATATCTTAGATTTGAAAGCCCTAGGGTTTTCTCCTGTAGGAATCTCTCCATGTTGTAAGTATCTCATAATTGGTGAGATCCATGATCCTGATCCTGAATGGGGTTGAGTATCCTCACTAGGGATCATTGCAGAATCACTTCCTATCTCCATAGCCACATGATCCTCAATAGCCGGGTTCAGGATATGGATAATAGGGATCTTGATATCCTCCGGGATCTTCAAGGATGATCCTAAATTAGCCAATGCATCAGCTTCTGTATTTTCTTCCCTTGGTACCTGCGTCAAACTAAAGAAAACAAAAGAGAGTGCCAAACTTTTGACTATCTCTAAATATTTGGTTAGCTTTTCACCTTTAACAGCATAGGATCCATTAAAGTGGTTTGTAATCAACAATGAATCTACATGTACCTCAAGATACCTGATCCCCATATGCTTTGCAATTTGCAAACCAGCAATTAAGGCTTCATATTCAGCCTCATTGTTAGTGGTTTGGAACTCACAAGCTATAGAGTGGGGTATTATGTCCCCCTGTGGCGATTTTAGTAGTATTCCAAGCCCTGTGCCTTTGACATTCGAGGATCCATCAGTATATAGTATCCAAGGATCCTTGGTCTCCTCTAGCTGCTGGACTTCTAACTCAGCTTCTTCTTGTAAATCACTACTGAAATCAGCCACAAAGTCAGCTAATGCTTGGGATTTGATGGCTGTCCTAGGCTCATATCTTATATCATATGCACTCAGCTTCACTGCCCACTTAGCCATCCTTCCTGACATCTCTGGTTTCCTGAGGACATTCTTAATTGGAAAATTAGTTTTAACTATGATAACATTAGTTTCAAAATAATGTCTTAACTTAGTAGATGCCATAATTAATGCAAGAATAAGCTTTTCAAGGTGTGAGTACCTGGATTCAGCATCAAGTAAACTTTTACTTACATAATAAACAGGATGTTGTGTAGCTTCATGATCCTTAACAAGGACCGCACTTACTGCTTTTGAGGATACTGCAAGATATAAGGATAGCACATCGCCTTTTTCTGGCTTCATCAAGGCCGGGGCTGAGGATAGGTAATCCTTGAGGGATCTTAAAGCATTTTCATGCTTCTCAGTCCACTCAAATTTCTTGTTCTTCCTTAGGATATCATAGAATTCTTTGCACTTCTCTGAGGATTTGGATATAAATCTGTTCAAAGCTGCTATCCTGCCTGTTAGCCTTTGAACATCCTTAGCATTGGCCGAGGATTTGATGTTCACTATTGCTTTAATTTGTTCCGGGCTAGCTTCGATGCCTCTCTTTGTCACCATATATCCTAAGAATTTACCTGCTTTAACACCAAAGTGACATTTTGAAGGATTAAGTTTCATGTTATATTTGTCAAGGATATCGAATGCTTCCTCCAAGTCTCTTAGGTGATCCTCAGCTTTTAAGGATTTTACCACCATATCATCTATGTAAACCTCCATAGTTTGTCCAATTTGATCCTTGAACATCATATTCACCAGCCTTTGATATGTTGCACCTGCATTTCTTAGTCCGAATGGCATAGCAATATAGCAGTATATACCAGTTGGAGTCATGAAGGTTGTATCCTCTTGGTCGGATGGTTCCATTTGGATTTGTTGGAATCCAGATGAAGCATCCATAAAAGTTAACAGTTCATGACCCGCAGTTGCATCCACCATGGAGTCAATGTGGGGTAATGGGAAAGGATCCTTGGGACATGCCTTATTTAAATCGTTAAAATCGACACATACCCTCCACTTTCCGTTTTTCTTTTGAACAACAACCACATTGGCCAACCATCTTGGATACTTGACCTCTCTAATCATACCTGCCCGGAGCAATTTCTCTACCTCTTCCTGGATAATGGCATTCCTTTCCGGTGCAAACTTTCTTCTTCTTTGATGGATTGGTTTGAAGGATCTATCAATCCCAAGTTTGTGAGTGATTACATCTTTGGATATACCAGTCATGTCTTTGTGTTTCCATGCAAAGGTAGTCTTTCTCCTTTTGAGGAAGGATACGAGGTCTTCTTTCATTTCGCCAAGGATCCCTGATCCGATATAGATTTTGGATTCAGGATCATCGGGGTCCATGAGGATTTCTACCACATCCTGCTCTCTTGCCTCCAAGACATCCCATGGAGGATACTTTGATTGCTATTGCTCCCTTGACTTCGAGGCTGGTTTCATCGATGAAGTGTAGCAATTCTTAGCCTCCTGCTGATCACTATCAATCTTCACTACTCCCCAAGGACTAGGGAGCTTCACACATTGATGGTAGGTGGATGGGACTGCTTTCATATCGTGTATCCAAGGCCTGCCAAGGATAACATTACAACAAGATAAACAGTCAATAACACAAAATTTTTGATAAGAGTGTAGGCCTTCAATGTATATTGGGAGTTTAATGTCCCCCAGGGTATTCTTAGTTTCGCCACTAAATCCCACGAGCACGGAGGATCTTGGTATGATATCTGATTCAGGGATACCCATCTTCTTTAGAACATCAAGCTGGATAATGTTCACTGAACTCCCTCCGTCTATAAGGATCCTGCGAACAAAATGGTTAGAAATGAAAAGAGTAATAACTAAACCATCGTGATGAGGATCCTGGATATCAACACGATCATCCTCATCAAAGGTTATGACTTTTCCTTCGGAGACACTTGATGTTCGAACTGGTCTTTCTCCATTATCCATTTTAGTTTCCTTTGCATGCCTCTTAGCTGCTGAGAAGGATGTGCCACAGATGTCTGATCCTCCAGAAATAAAGTTTATCACTTGTGCATCTGCTGGAGGGGCTGGAGCCTTCTCAGGGATCCTTTCAGGATCCTGAGTCCTTGACTTTTTTCTTCCCAACAATTCCTTTAAATGCCCTTTGGTCAACAAGTATCCAATTTCCTTTCTTAGTGCAATGCATTCTTCTGTGAGATGCCCAAAATCTTCATGATATGCACACCACTTAGATTTATCCTTAGTTGCAGCTGGCCTATCATTTTTTCTCGGCCATCTAGCTTTATCACCTAGGTTCTGCATAGCAAGGATTAATTCATTGTTATCAACACAAAAACAATATTCGGAAATTGGAGGATAATCTTCATCATCCTCTTCTTGATCAACAGAATGCACGTTCTGGTTATCAGATCTGTTATAGGATTTGAACTTGTTGTTCCTGAATGTGGATCCTTGCTTATCCTGCTTTGAGGATCCTGATAACCTCTCCTGGATCCTCTTATCGTCCTCTAGCCGGATGAACCTAAGTGCTCGTGTTCTTACCTCATCTAAGTTCCTGCATGGTGTCATAACAAGATCATCATAGAACAATGAATCCCTAAGCAATCCCATTTTGAAGGCCTCAACAGCCGTGGCTATATCTAAGTTGGGAATGTCTAAGGATTCTTTACTGAATTTGGTAATGTAATCCCTTAATGATTCATTATGACCCTGGGTTATCCTATATAGATCACTAGTTAATCGTTCAAATTTCCTACTACAAGAAAACTGATTATTAAATAGATTAACTAGATTAGCAAATGAGGTAATAGAATAGGGAGGAAGACTTAGCAGCCATTTGAGAGCTGATCCAGTAAGAGTGGATCCGAATCCTTTGCACAGGCATGCTTCCTTTAACCTTTCTGGAATTGGATTGATCTCCATCCTCTCCCTGTATTGTGCTATGTGTTCCTCATGATCTGTCGAACCATCATACAGCTTCATTGTTGGCACATGGAATCTCTTGGGTATCTCAGCATCACAGATTGGTGGTGCAAAACGAGATATCTTGTGGCTCCCATCTGCAATCTCTGGGATAGATTTGACCACTCCTGGAACACTTGATATCATATCCTTTAACTTTTGCAATTCTCTGGCCATGGCATGATTGATACCTGGATCCTGCATAAGACCATGGTTAGTAGTATAAGAATTATTAAAAGTGTTACCTCCCATCGGATTCAGATTAGGAAGATTGGATGTTAATCCATATTGTTGAGGCTCTGGAATGATCGAGGGACCAGTAGAAGCATTGGTCTGCATTGGAATAAAATCTCCCTGATGGACATCTGAACTTCCTGTTTGCAAACTCCTCAAGGATCCTGGCATTTGGAAGGATCCCTGAAACTGAGACGATCCTGGAACGAAGGAGGATCCTTGAACCTGGGATGATCCTGGAACAAAGGAGGATCCTTGAACCTGGGATGATCCTGGAACAAAGGAGGATCCTTGAACCTGGGATGATCCTGGAACAAAGGAGGATCCTTGAACCTGGGATGATCCTGGAACAAAGGAGGATCCTTGAACCTGGGATAATCCTGGAACAAAGGAGGATCCTTGAACCTGGGATGATCCTGGAACAAAGGAGGATCCTTGAATCTGCTGCAATCCTGAATATCCTCCTAAATTCGTGAGGGATCCCATATGCTGAGGATAGGATCCCGCTGGCTGGAAATATGAACCTGATGCCTGGGTCATTGTTGTTGTTCCATAGTGCACTCCTTTTGGTCCACCCACATATTGAATGTCTGGAACCACTGATGGCTAAGAAGTAATCACTGGAGTATCAAAATTCAAGGATTTTGGCACCAGTGGGGAATGATCCTCTGCCGTTGTCTTTTGTTTCCTGAGATCTCCGATTTCTTTGAGAATCCTCTCATTGGTCTTATCCTGTTGCCGTATCTGATCCTTCATCTGCAAAATCAAAGTAAACATGTCACTAGTAGTGGGAGTGTAAGAAGCAGAAGAAGTTGGAGGTTTTGAGAAAATGGGAGTTGGTTTTTTCGCGGCATTCTCAGCATTCTTCTGGGATCCAGAAGGTGGTGGAGGCAAAGGAGGGACTCCTTGTGAAGAAGTGGATGATGGCATCAAATTTGAAGCATTCTTCGCTGAGGAAGCCATTTGCTTGGTTGTAGTGAACCGAAATGAGCACAGAAATGCGTATTTTTCTAAGGACAAAGCACCAATTGCCCCACGGTGGGCGCCAAACTGTTTTGGTCAAAAAAAAAATCTGATGAGGATATTGCAACCAAACTCTTTATTTCGGGGAATGATGCTTAAAATGTGTAATAGCGATGAGGATCACTTCAATGTAAATTGCACAAACAACACAAGGATTTATACGGGGAAAAAGCCCTTGATCAAGAGTTGATCTCCGGCACAAAAAACCCCGGGTGATGGAAACTACCGATCACCAAGCTCAAATAAATCAATAAATGTTTACAACTTCGGATAGTAACGAGCTAGGTACAAGGATCACTAGAATGTAACGTATAAATGTGAGTGAAAAAGAATGAATGTTCGTCGAGAGCTCTGAGTGTGCGAGTATGTGAGTGTGTGTAGCTCAGAAATGACTAAGTGTTTTTCTACTAGCTCGTTACCCCTTTAAAATAGAAATTTAACTACCAAACTAACTATCCGACTTTTGTGCCAAGCCCCCACGTTCTCCACAACGTCCATTTTTGGCCAAGCACGTGCAGAATAGTTTGGGAATATTCTCCAGGAATATCGCCAAGACTTGGTCAAGCTTGTTATACCTGCGAGGTAATACAAAACATAAACAAACAATCGTCAGTACGAGGATCCTTAAAGTGATCCATGATCCTGATCCTGATGTTCTTCTGAGGATCACCACCTGTCACAGAAGTAAGGATCACTAATTAGGATAACGAATAAGGATCACTAATTGTTAGAAAATCCTCCCCTAACAAATCACTACACACAAACACTTGTAATCGAATTACATTGTAACACCTAGTTGATCCGCACCACATCCTGCACTGTATCCTGATATTTGAAGCAATAGAAGAACAAGGCAGCTGCGATTGTCAGCTCCCGAGGTTTTATGCCGGGGATCTAGATTTATCAAGGGCTTTCCTCGTACATCACGTGTCAACCTTTACATTTTTGCTCATTGTTTGATTGTAGATACAGCTCGATATCCTTAGTCGTATCCTGAAACTGTTTTCATAACTAATTTGGTTAACACATTTTTCACACATAATATTAGCACACTACCTCACTTAACTAATTTGATCACTAAATTGCTTCGGTAATTTTTGACCAAAACATAGGTGAAAAAGCAAGATGGCCCAGAAAGAACGATAAGCCAAATGCTACAAAAGACAAATCCAAATGGTGTGCCTATCATGAAGATTTCGGTCATCTCACTGATGAATGCATAGCACTCAGGAAAGAGATTGGTTATTTGTTAAGCAAAGGGCATTTGAAGGAGCTATTTGGAAGGAAAAAGTCAAGGATCCAGGATCTTGAAAAGGTTCCAGAAAGAGCTCCTGCTCCTCCTGCTGATGCACAAATTATCAACTTCATATCTGGTGGATCAGACATATGTGGCACTTCCTTTTCAGCAGCCAAGAGGTATGCTAAAGAGACGAAGATGGATAATGGGGATAGACCCATTCGAACCTCGATCCTTACACAGGAGAAAGTTATATCCTTTGATGAGGATGATCGTGTGGATATTCAGGATCCTCATCATGATGGTCTTGTTATTACATTGTTTATATCTAATCTTTTTGTTCCCAGGATTCTGATAGATGGAGGAAGCTCAGTGAACATCATTCAACTTGATGTCCTCAAGAAGTTGAACATCCATGAATCAGAAATTATCCCAAGATCATCAGTTCTTGTGGGATTCAGTGGAGAAACCAAGAACACATTGGGGGACATTAAACTTCCCATTTACATAGAGGGAGTTAATTCCTTTCAAAAATTTTGTGTTATAGATTGCTTATCCTGTTGCAATGCTATCCTTGGCAGGCCATGGATACATGACATGAAAGCAGTTCCATCTACTTATCATCAGTGTGTCAAACTCCCTACTCCATGGGGTGTGGTGAATATCGAAAGTGACCAACAAGAAGCTAAAAATTGTTACACTTCATCAATGAAGCCAGCTTCAAGACCCAGGGAGCAATAGAAATTAAAGTATCCTCCAAGAGATGTCCTGAAGGCAAGAGAACAAGATGTGAAAGATATACTGATGGATCCTCAAGATCCTGAATCCAAGGTTTTCATAGGATCCGGGATCCTCAATGACATTGAACAGGATCTAGTATCCTTCCTAAAGAGAAGAAAAGCTACCTTTGCCTGGAAGCATGAGGACATGACAGGTATTTCTAAAGATATTATTACTCATAAACTTGGCATTGACAGGTCATTCAAACCCATACATCAAAAAAGGAGGAAGTTTGCACCTGAGAGGAATGCCATCATCCAGGAGGAGGTAGATAAACTGCTCAGAGCAGGTATGATTAGAGAGGTTAAGTATCCAAGATGGTTAGCCAATGTGGTTGTTGTTCAAAAGAAAAATGGAAAGTGGAGGGTATGTGTCCATTTCACATATTTAAACAAGGCATGTCCCAAGGATCCTTTCCCATTACCCCACATTGACTCCATGGTGGATGCTACCACTGGTCATGAGTTGTTGACTTTCATGGATGCTTTATCTGGATTTCAACAAATTCAGATGGAACCATCTGATCAAGACGATACAGCCTTTATGACCCCTACTGGTATCTATTGTTATATTGTTATGCCATTTGGACTAAGAAATGCAGGTGCTACCTACCAAAGGCTAGTTAATATGATGTTTAAAGAACAAATTGGACACACAATGGAAGTCTCTATTGATGACATGGTGGTTAAGTCCAAGAAAGCGGAGGATCACCTTAGGGATTTGGAGGAAGCATTTGATATCCTTGATAGATACAATATGAAATTGAATCCTTCCAAGTGCCACTTTGGTGTAAAGGCTGGCAAGTTTCTAGGCTACATGGTGACAAAAAGAGGCATAGAGGCAAGTCCAGAGCAAATCAAGGCGATTGTGAATATTAAGTCTCCTGCCAATGCCAAGGATGTGCAAAGATTGACAGGAAGGATCACAGCCTTGAATAGGTTCATCTCAAAGTCATCAGAGAAATGCAAGGAATTCTATGACATCCTGAGAAAGAACAAGAAATTTGAGTGGACTGAAAAGCATGAGAATGCTCTCAAGTCCCTTAAGAATTACCTATCCTCAGCTCCAGCCTTAATGAAACCAGAAAAGGGGATATATTATCCTTATATTTGGCAGTCTCTTCTAAGGCAGTAAGTGCAGTCCTTGTTAAGGATCATGAAGGTACACAACATCCTGTATATTATGTAAGTAAAGGTTTGTTTGATGCTGAATCCATGTATTCTCATTTAGAAAAACTTATCCTTGCTTTAATCATGGCATCTACTAAACTACGCCATTATTTTGAAACTCATGCTATTATTGTTAAAACTAACTTTCCAATCACGAATGTTCTCAGGAAAACTGAAATGTCAGGAAGAATGGCAAAATGGGCAGTCAAGCTTAGTGCTTATGATATCAGATATGAACCAAGAACTGCTATTAAATCTCAGGCCTTGGCTGACTTTGTGGCTGATTTCAGCAGTGATCTACAAAGAGAAGCTGAATTAGAAGTTCAACAACTTGAAGAGACTAAGGATCATTGGATACTCTTCACAGATGGAGCTTCAAATGTCAAAGGAACTGGACTAGGCATACTACTAAAATCACCACAGGGGGACATAATACCCCTCTCAATTGCTTGTGAGTTTCAAACTACTAACAATGAGGCTGAATATGAAGCCTTAATAGCTGGTTTGCAAATTGCCAAGCACATGAGGATCAGGTATCTTGAGGTACATGTAGATTCATTGTTAATTACTAACCACTTTAATGGTTCTTATGCTGTTAAAGCTAAAAGATTAAACAAATATCTAGAGATAGTCAAGAAATTGGCAGATTCTTTTGCTTCTTTTAGTTTGACACAGGTACCCAGGGAAGAAAATGCAGAAGCTGATGCATTAGCCAACCTTGGATCATCATTGAAGATTCCGGAGGATATTAGGATACCAATTATCCACATTTTGGCTCTTGCCATTGAGGATCTTACAGCTATGGAAGTAGTAGAGGATTATGCAATCATACCTAGTGATGGTGCACAATCACATTCAGGATCCTGGATCCTTCCAGTCATGAGATATATACAACATGGAGAGATTATTACAGGAGAAAATCCTAGAGCTTTTAAAATCAAGGTATCTCAATTTACAATATTAAATAACCTGTTATATAAACGATCTCTTGCAGGTCCATATCTAAGGTGCATTGAGGATCCAGAAATCCAAGAAGTCCTGAAGGATTTTCATGAAGGAGATTGTGGAAACCACACTGGGGGCAGACCACTGTTCTCAAGGATCCTTAGGATAGGATATTATTGGCCTACTATGAAGAAGGATGTTGTGGATTATGCCAAGAAATGTGATGCTTGTCAAAGACATAGCAATAACCTTCATCAACCAGCAGAGCTCCTACATCCTATATCCTCTTCTTGGCCATTCATGAGATGGGGAATGTATATAGTTGGCAAACTTCTAAAAGCACCAGGAGGAAAAGTGTTTATGCTTGCCATGACTGATTACTTTTCCAAATGGATAGAAGCTGAAGCATTTGCTCAAGTAAGAGAAAAAGAAGTGATACCCTTTATTAAAAGAAACATTATTACCAGATTTGGTATTCCTTCTGAAATTGTTTGTGATAATGGATCCCAATTTATTGGGAGTAGAACTACTAAATTTTGTGACAGTTGGGGGATTAAGATGATAACATCAACACCAGTCCACCCACAAGCTAATGGTCAAGCAGAATCATCCAACAAGATCATCATCAACTACTTGAAGAAGAAGCTTGGATCCAAAAAGGAAAATGGGCAGAAGAGCTACCTTATGTGTTATGGGCTGATAGAACAACTCCCAAGAATGCCACTGGTCAGACTCCATTTTCTTTAGTGTTTGGAGCTGAATCAGTGATCCCTACAGAGATGGTGGTTCCTACTGCTAGAACAAGCATCCGTGATCCTGAAGGAAATGCTGAAAGCTTGGTTCAAGACTTGGATACCATAGAAGAACTCAGGGATTTGGCAAGGATAAGATTGGCTAGTTATCAACAAAGGATGGCTGGAGTGTATAACAAGAATGTCAGGATCAGAAAGTTTCAAGTTGGTGACATGGTGTTGAGGAAAGCATTCCAAAAACACCACAAATCCTGCTGATGGCAAGCTAGCACCAAAGTGGGAAGGCCCCTATCTTATTGAAGCTGAGGCAGTAAAGGGGGCATACCGCTTATTAACAATGGAAGGTGATCTATTACCAAGAGCTTGGAATGCTGTCCATCTAAAGAGATACTTCATGTAAGAAGGATCCAGGATCCTTAGTCATCCTCATATCTGGTACACATAAAGGATCCTTAGAGGATATATGATCCTCATTCTGGTAATGATTTGATTCTAATTTATCTAATCCTTTAATTTATTTGATTACAAGGAGAAGGATCCAGGATCCTTTATCCTTTTTCACTAAGTTATGAGTTTTGCAGAAGTGGGTGCATCTTTGACAAAGGATCAAGTATCCACAAAAGTCTCCTAAGTTTTATGGGCTTGTCCCCAGTTTTATGGGTTTATCCCCAGTTTTTGGGCTTGTCCCCAGCTAAGGTATCTATTACTTTCTACGAATTAGGTTCTTACACCTTCGCCAGTTACGCATGATTATCCTGGTGCAGTTAAAGGCAATGGGACCAGTACCCGCTTTAGGGGCTGACAATTTCATTGTACTGGCTGTATTTAGCATCCTAACTATAATGGTAGACGTACCATACATCCGTTCCTAAAGTTTCTAACGTTTTCACGTTAGCTAAGGTTTTGGCATCTTCATGTCCCTAAGTTTGGATAGTCGCCAGTAAGAGCCATACTCCAGTTTACACAAGATCCTTTGGGCTTGTCCCCAGTTTTTTGGGCTTGTCCCTAGTTTTTTGGGCTTGTCCCCAGATTGTTGGGCTTGTCCCCAGATACTAGCTCTTTCTTTTACAGATTGGCTTAGTCCCAAGTTATGACTTATTTCAGGATTCAAAAGTTAAACAGTTAAGGATTCTGGATCCTAACTTTCTACAAGGGTTTGTCTTATAATTGTTACAATTGTATGCATTAAGGATATTGGATCCTAACTTGGATTCTCTGGTATAATCCCTAGTTACTCTAACTTTATTCTTGGTGTATCAATGTTACCCTTATTCTTTGACAACAGGATATATGATCCTAAAATTGTCTCACTTTTTAAACTTTACGATTATAGGATATTTGATCCTTGATCATATCCTAAACTTTTGACTTAATGCTGATTTTATACTTTCACTAATGACTTGTAAATCTAAAAAGTTGTACAATAACAATTGAAAGGTAAATATACACAAAGTTAACAACACCAAGATAGTCAAAAGTTAAAGGTTATATTTATTTATCAAAGTTGAACCCTTTAAAGGTTGTCAAAATTACCTACCCCGAGCATCTACCAGCAATACGTGGCCCGTCCGCTGGGGTAGGTAAATGGTGTCCATATTAACAAGTCTTAAAGTGCAGGAAAATAAAGACGGCATGATAATAGTGGCTTCATCCCCCAAACAGAGGATCCCTCCACAACTATCATCCTACCTATTGTTCCAATGATCACTAATCCTTAACCCTAATAGCTATTGTTTAGTTATTACAGACCATCATTGTTCAAAGCATAATAACCCAAAAACCACTAAACCATAAAAAATGGGCTCCGACCGCATCTAGATATATCCATCATCACCCATTACTGCAGCCTAAACCTTCGCTGCATCCTCACCACCTTTACCAGCTGCCTCCTCCACAGGATCCTTCACCCCACTGCTCCCAGCTCCATCAGTTGCTGCCTCCTCAGCTTCATCCTCATCATCCAGCTCAGCCAACCTCTGCCTCCAAGCCTCCTGGTCCTAGGAAGACCTATCAAAGGCAGGATCCCCAG